>JACCHY010000005.1:2860000-4110000 GCA_018907195.1 Dolichoris vasculosae | reverse complement strand
GGCTGGGAACATTGTCGTTCGTGGCGAGGGTCGTTAGCGCCGGGTGGTCAGCTCGGCAGCCTCGTCAGCGACATCCGATCTCCAACTAGCAACTCGTGGATCGGTGGTCCAGCTCCTGGATCCGCGGACAGTACGTCCGAGTCTCGGGCGTCGTTCAGTAGCTCCGGGCTCTTACATCGCGATTCACGGGAATTTCCCGGGTCGTGGGCAGTCCTCGGGTTCGCAGGCGCGTCCGTGACCGCTCGGGCTCATCTATTACGGACGGCTGCAGCATTTATCGTTCGTAGCGTGGAGGATGGAGGGATCGAGATCGAGATCGAGCACCGGGACTGGACTTGGGGTGCGGGTGGGAACACCGCGGTGGGGTTGGCGGGGTTGGCGGGGTTGGCGGGGTTGGCGGGGTGGCGCGAACGGACCGAGACGCGAGACCGGCTCACGGTTCCGCGGGTGTCCGAGTTGCGCGAGAGCGTCTCCGAAAGGGTATCGCGCGCGTCAAAGGTGTCGCGGACGACTGAGCCGACGTCGACTGCTGAGTCGACCGCGGAGCTTACTTCAGTGGCGGTCGGTGGAGGAGAGCCGGCACTGCGAGCGGGACCAGACAACGGGCGCATGCGTGAAACGGCTCTCGTCTAACGCGCTTCCCCCGCTTCACTCGCTGCTCTCTCTCTTCTCTCGTCTCTCTTCTCTCGTCTCTCTTCTCTCGTCTCTCTTCTCTCGTCTCTCTTCTCTCTTCTCTCTTCTCTCTCTCTCTCTCTCTCTCTCTGGCTTTTTCTCTTCGTCTCGAGCTTATTGCCGTGCCAAAGATTCTGCCGTGCGTATGGACATAGAGAAGGAGACGAGTACGTCGGGCTCTCGTAGTCAAAAGTTGCGAATTGTATCCCCCGACGGTAAATTCGCACTTTTGAGACTTTGAATCCGCGAACGCGTAACGAAGCGTAACGAGAAAGATACGATACGGGTCGCGAGTTCTGTTATCGGGGTAAATCTTGATAAAAAGGAAACGCTCAAAGTCGTTATGATTTGTAGGTTTGAATGAAATCGAATTCGGTGCTGTTGAAATCGCGCGATATTTGATTTTCGCTGAGAGTACCGATGTACATATAATTTATTCGAATGCTCTCGACGAACTGTAAATTAACGACACACGATAATAAATGCTCGATGAAACTACATAATATTGTTTAGTATTACAAGTAAATACGTTGCGAAGTTGAAAAGCGTTAGCGTTATTTTTTTTACTTGCGTTTAGTATATAACGTGGAATCGATACTCGTTGTTTCAAATTTTTTGAATTCTAACTTTGGTGGAAGATGCAATTAATGTTTCGCGATAATTAATTTTGTACAAGAACTTTGAAATTTCTAAAATTTTCAACTACCCGTATATACAGACGCATACACATGTATATACACACACATCCTTTCTCTTTCTCTCTCTCACACACACCTACACAAATATATTTAAATTTACCGCATTGGATTCGTAAAATAAAGAAAAATAGTTAAACGTTTTAGCCATTTCAAAGTTATGCGAAATTAATTATCCCGAAATATGTATAATGTTATATTTTGTAAGTCTTTTAAGATGTATCTTGCTTTCATCTCGTCTTCTACTGATTTATGAAATCGATAAAAGTGTAATAAACGTATCGATATTTTTTTATTTACGAGATTTTTAAACGATATTAAAAAAAAGGTTAAGCTCTGCATTGCAAATACGAATCAACGATTCACCGTAATAAACAGGATTTCTACGAAAGTGCTGGATTTTTTTAGATTTCCGAGTGGTTTTTATTACCAAGCTTGTGGCAATATTTAGATTCTCTTTATTTTATTAGAGGACCTTTATTTTGCAAGGGCTATCTCGATGGAAGGGGTTTAATTCTATTTAATGAAGTTAAAATTATTTTTATGGTTTTCAAAATTCTCTTTTATAATCCTTTTGATAAATACATTGCAACATGTGCCATAACGATCGTTCCAAAAATAAATAATATCGTACAAAACTTAAATCTCTCGAATTAATGTCGTAAATAAAAAGAAATTTATTAATTTATTTTCACGTATTTTTATTTTTAAATTAATTTTTATTTGTCTATTTAATAAAAAAAAAGATAACGTAAAATACTTTACTATATTTTAGGAAATTTTCAAACATAAAACCTTTCTACACTCGATAATCGTTAATATCTGTTTTACATAATTATTAATAGATTTCGTCGTCATCTTTTATCAAAATTGCAAATTTCTAAAGCTGATTAAACGATACATTCTAGTTTATGTCTAAATAAATATATTTCAAAAGAGAAATTTAATTTTATGAATAGTTTTGAAATATAAGTGTCGATTACAATTGAAATCAATTACGAGGATAATTATTTATTTTATTTACGTATATTTATTAGTTTTCTATATACTAACGCTATTGTAATAAAATATTTGTATTTCCATTTTATCGAATTTATTAATTTTATGCGATTACTTATTAGTCGTATAATTTATACTCAAATTTATTTTGTATGTAATCCTATATTCTCATTCGTATATTCTCTATCTAACTCTGAATTAGATTAAGTAATCAATATATTTAGTTTTCGCTCTACAATTGATTTACTCGATTTATAAAAGTAACGAAAATTATTGTAGGTGTTGGCACGCGATTATACAACTGTTACATTATACACTATTCATACCACGATTAAAATCTTGTTCAGATGTAACATTTGTCTTACGATACGTTCGTTACCGGTACGAGCACATTAAAAATTACTCGGATTAATTTTTCCAATACCAACGGAATATAATTGATCGCTAAAGCGTTTAACTAACTCGCAACATTAAAGAACGTGTACATATCAAAACTCATTTAAACGCGACATAATTTACTTTGCTTTATTTCTAAATTTTATAAGGTATATTAAAGTACTTGCAAAAATATCAACGGTTAATTTTTCCATGCCGATAAACCGTTCCATTTTCGCAGATAATATTTGGCATTATTATTTTTGAAATTAAGGTATTCGCATAACTTCTTTCCGAAAATAAAATGAAAAGTAAATCAAGTTGATTACTCAAAGCACAAATAGTTATCGAAGATAGTATATACGGATATACATACTTTTATCATTCGATTAAATAAATTATGTAAATGTTCCTCATCGGCTTAATCTATGTACACTCGGTTATCGGCTCAGCTTATACGATAGAGTGGAATTAGCGTAGAAGCGTAGAAGCGTAGCTCTAAAATTTGAAGAGGGAATAAAGCTCTTATCTACGAAACTAGACATCTACTTTATGCAATATGGGACTAACGATTAAAAAAACTCGATTATGCGATAAAAAATAATAGGGCAATAAAGGTAATAAAAGGTGAAGTATAGAAAAGAGGAGAAGATGAGAAAATAAATTTGCAACGAGGTGATGAAAAAGAATGATGTACCGCAAAGACAAGTATTACCAAGTCGAAGCTCGTCTCGGCTTCATTTCAGATCTTTCGCCTTTTCTCTACTCTGCCTTATTTATTATTTATTATACACTCCACCTTGTACGAGAAGATTCGGTATTCCAATTTTTTTTGGCTCTCCAGCCTGAAACATGCACGAGAGTCGCTCGTGGCAAATTGTTTCACGCGGCGGTCGCCTCTTTTTCCCTTCTCGGAGTTCGCGTATCGAACCCATTCACTTTCGGGTCCGCGCCATTCAAGGCTTCCGATGTGTTTGGCGCAGGCGCGAGTGTGTGTATGTGTGTATGTGTGTCGCGCGCATCCCAAATGATTCGGCGAAAGATGCGCTCCGGTGTTTTCCCGGTGGTCGGTTCTGGTAGCGATGGAACTCGGACTCCAAGTCCACGAAAAAAACTGGTTTTCAGCTGGTCCAGACTTTTTTGATTTGCGGTGGTACCGTAAATGTTCGAGTCACTCGTGTGCCTGGAAAATATTGCTTTTTCTTTTCGCGACTTGCAGCCGGGTAAAATTAATTTGTGGTAAGGCTAAATGAGATACCGATTCAAGTTAATGAAACGTTCTTTAAATTTAACCGCACGTAACAAATGCGCGTCGAGTAGTAAATGATATACAGTCTGTAGTCGAATTTCTGTGTTCGGGAAGTAACGTTTTCGCTTTGAGTATATTTTTATGCGCTAACGTTACATCTTTTATTCGTCAAACTGTTCTTTTATTCGCGATGTACGGAAAATTAATAGAGTCGAAATACGGTGTCTATAACGTAGAAGATATCGAGCACTCGAAACGATTCGAAGAGCCCGTTTCGATTTAAAGACAGTGGATTAAATTGGATCGAACAAATTTTGCGAGTCTCGAAAACCAATTCACGCATTCGTTATAAAAGTTTTTATATCAAATATTTGGAATATTATTTAGAAATATAATTGAAAACGCGGTGATAGAAAAATATACGCGATGGTAAACCAACGTAGCAAAGTTATGAATATTCATTTGATCAATTATTCTAAAATATTCTATTGGATTACTTATATTGGTAATCGTGCTAAATTTATATATAAAAAATTATTTGTATCCATTTTTTATGAGACTGAATGTAGAAATGTTTTGTAATTCATGATTTTAAAAAGAAAAAAGCCGTAAATATATGATTTTATTCGATATTTATGACATTTTTCTGCTTTTATAATGTGCGTTATAATTGCTAATTATTCGTATTTATTTGTAGATAAATCAACCTATAACATTATTTATAAATATAATACACGAAAGGTTATATTTAACGCGCGAAGTAAATTATTTTTACTCTTGAATTCATTGTTATCCGTTTATGTTAATTATAAGTTTTTATTAGATACAATTTTTAAAAGTCTATTCGATAAAAAGTTTTTTTTTATTTTTTTACATCAAGTTAGTCGATACGCGATAATATAAAAATCAATTTTTTCATCCATAAAATTTCAATGATTTTAAATATACTATTCTATTTTTGTACGTCGAATTTATAGAAGATATTAACGCGAGTAACAAATAAAGAATCGAAATTTTATCGTGGTACTTTAATTTTTTAATTCGCGATAAAATCTCATGTGTAAAACATCATATTTTTATTTCAAATACCGAATCAAATTAAGTACGACAATAATTGGTGAAACGATTAAATTTATTAATCCAGGACAAAATATTATAAAATATACAACTATTAAACGTATACGTTAATCGAGTCTCGATAATAATGTTTGTCCGATAATAAATAAATAATATCTCGGGGTTACGCGCAACAAACACTATTGCACCTAACCGTATCGATGAAGGAAACATTAGTCGGAGAATCAATAACGAAGATTTGTCAGTTACAAGAGATAACTGAAACTGTAACCCAATTTTGATCGTTTGTCTTGGGTGCGATATTTACGGTAATTTTACGATAATTTATAAAATCCGATCCGATTCGACGTAATTCTACGTAACGTTTCCATAATCGTTTCCATATTTGAAACGATTTGTCAGTGTGCAATAATAGAACGCGAGAGAACCTGTGTAAATTAGATAATTGAAATTCATCGGGTATTTAAAGGAGCAACCATGAAAACGAAGATAAAATTAATCGAGGTCCGAGGAGCATTCGGAAAATAAGCGAATTCACGGTCGGGATTAACAGGAGGAAGAAAAAAGCAAGGAACTCTCGGCTCATCGGACAACTCGGCGAGCGAATTCCGAAGCGATAACGCGTATCGCTCTCTGCCGGTTCGTCGGTCCGCCGGTCCGCCGGTCCGCCGGTCCGCCGGTCTATCGAGAGATCGAACGACCCGTGGCGCGAGTGCAGCCCAGCATCCGCTAATAAACGACCAGAATCTCATTTGGGTCGCATGCGCGCACCAGAACGACGATAGAAGCCAAGGGAAGATATTCCTATTTCGATCCAAGGGAAAAAGGCGGCGCCGTTTCAAATTCTTCTTTGTTTTTTTCCTAGTCGTCGCGGGTACGAGTCCGGAGGTGCGAGGAGTTGCAGCTGTTGCTGTCGACGCGGCGTCGCGATGATGCATCGGATGCCGGCTTCAAGGAGAGTTGGCCTCTGTTGCCTCGTTGCCTCGTTGCCTCGTCTCTCGTCTTCTCGGCGCTCTCTCTCTCTCTCTCTCTCTCTCGAATCGAAATGCGAGGCGAGATTGCGGCCTATAGACGCGAGGCGACGCGTTATTGTCTGTTCTCGCGTCTCTCCTCTCTCTCTCCCCCCAGCCCCCAGCCACCAGCCCTCGGCCCCCAGCCCCCAGCCCCCCGCCCCCCGCCCCCCGCCACCACCACGAACGAAAACGGGTTTCGTATTTCGCGCGCACAAACCCGCCAGTCCGTCTGCTGGACTCTACTGCCTTTTCTATGCGGGCTATTAATGCTGCGAGTAGGTACATATTTTTTTAGCGCTTTCTTCGAATCGACGCACGCCACGAACGCATTCATCCGCGTGTCACTCGTTTCTTTTATAATTTTGTCGCTTTGGAATTCGATATTTTTTACAGATTCACGACGCTATTTCCATTTTAAACGCTTTTCCGACGTTATTTCTTTTTAATAGACTTTTCGAGTACTCGTCGGGATTCGCTTCTCTTTTCTAGCCAACCTTTCATTCGGCCTTTCAAAAATGTAACGGTGACGCGTCCGCGGTTTTTAAATTACGCCGCGACGTCGAATATCGCTCTTTAAAAATACTAATTTTAATACAGGATTAAGAGATTCGGTATAGCGTTCTATTATTAAAGGTAACGGGAGACAAATCTTTAACACTGGGGAGAAGATTCGATATTTCAACTGTCACTTTCAAAATTCAACTATAATATCGAATTTTTAATCTCTGGGTACGAATATATATATATATATATATATATATATAATTTAAAAAATCCTTCTATAATATAAAGAAATAATATTACAATAAATATTTTGAAATTTTTATATATATATATAGAAACATTACATATTACATTATAATCGTTAAGTGCTTGTTTGAAAAACAATTAATGTTTGCGCTTCGATATTTATGTAAATAGGTATTGAATTATATCTATTCGATATTTCCAATTATTTATACGATAAGTATCTTACTCTACATGCAGTTTATAAATTAAAACCGTAAATAAATTACGAGCAAAATAAAATATTTTAGTCGAATGAATTTTTTTCGATACAAACGCGTCGCTTGTTACATTACATTTAACAACTTCTTAAGAACGAGAAAAATGTTGCAAGAGTATTTTTTGCGTAATCGATGAATTTATTTCGTATTAAAAATCATACGTTTAATCGAAAGGAAGTAAACGTTCGAAGTATATTTAAGAAAGAAACACGTTTCTACCTTCGACGTCGGAGCAGTCCAAGTGGTTGAAAAGACCGAGGGTAAGGAATAAGTGACGAAATGATCTCAACAGCTAAATTTCGTTGAGATTTGATTATAAGGATCGGAGAAAAGTAAGGCGTAATTAAGACGATCGGGCCGTTCTAAACGTCGGAACGCACTCGTTGCAATACTAAAGAAATACCGCGATAATAATTACGCGCAAGGGAATACGCGTGAGATGTGCGGGAGAGGTGAGGGAGAGGTGCGGGAGAGGGCGAGAGAGGCGAGAGAGAGGCGAGAGAGAGGCGCGAGAAGAGAGGAAAAAAGATCGTAGCAGGGATAAATAATGACGCCGGAATAAATTAGTCCCGCGAAAGTCCGACCCTCGCCTCACACGGGGTGGCCTAACTTTCGTTCCGTAAGCTCGCGATGATGTATCGTTAAAAATCAGCGAATGCTCGCGCAAAAAGTTAATTAAACTCGGTGTGTTTTCGTTTGGTAATTTGATCGTCTGCTCGCGAGACACCGAAATCATTCGATATACGATGTATAAGTATTTTCGTAAGATTTTTAATCCCCGATGCTTATTCCACACCCTTCCGCCTATCCAATTTCCTAATTTAATTATTTGCGACCTTTATCCGACACACATTATTCTCTTTCCTAAAATCTTACCGATGCGTGTGCTTTTCAGGTGTTGAAAACAGCTTTTACGATAAGTTCTCCGACATTTTTTCCCTGGTAATTACGCGTATCGACGAAGCAACGTTTACATTAAAATTTAACGAAGCAAGAGGAAACGAGAAAAAATAAGAAAAAATATTTCGATTGTTCGATATCGTTCGATAATAAATGCGAGGAGTTTCGATACGCCTGAGTTCGTTGATCGGTAAATTCAATAGAATCAAATAGATTTAAATAGATTTAAATTGCGGTAAATCAAATTAAATAATAAAGTAATCGAGAAGTAAATTATAAGTAAATAAGTAAACGTGAGAAGCGTTCGATTTTATATAAAAAAAACTACTTCGCTTACGCTTTCGAGCAACCGACGTTTATGTACCGATTATAGTGTGTAAAACCGAGATTATTTCAAGTAATTACAAAATAATTTTTTTCTACGTATACTTTAATTATATTTAAAAAAACTATAGACAACCGAATGGCTATGAATATATTCTCAATAAGCGATATTTATTACTTTTCGAAGCGTAATCGATAAAAACATCGTATGGTCTACTAAGTGTAATATTTCTCATAATTCGTATTCTAAATAACTACGAATAAATTTTTCTACGATTAATTTCTATTCGAATCACTGGTGGATATAATTTATTTTTTATTCCAAGAAATTACGTTGAACATATTTTTATCGTTTGAATGTCATACTTGATAAGTCTATTTAGAAATTGTGACACGATGGATCGTTTAAGAATTTATGATCTAATTAACAAATCGTAATTGATTATTTTATGTACTTATGGTTCGATCTAGTTGTCGTCCGAATATTTTTATATTCCATATTTTAGAAAGAAAACTATAAAGTTCAACGGGTTATCGAAACGAGATTAAGCTTGTAGGTCACACAGCGAAAAATAAATGACATTTGCATTTTTCCGTACGCGATGGTTATCAAAAATGTGCATTCGATTACGATGGATTTGTTTATTTGCGAAAAGATTGTTTATTGCCGAAATCAAATATCGCAAAATATAGGTTTTCAATCAAGATTCAAGGTAAAGTAAATTACCACGATTTCATAAAATATATAAAAATAGGATGTCCCAGTTCTAATCGTTGAATTAACTTTGAAAAAATCTTCTCTTCTCCTGGAACCAATGAAAACTGTAAGGATTATTTACAAGTTGTTTCCTATTTTATATTTTTATTTTTTCGTGCGATCATTAAAAGGTATTTTTAGAGTTTTTCTTATTTTCTTCGTACGTATTTCGAAACGATTTATTATTATTACATTTTTATACGTAACATCCGCGCGTCGATTACTTCATAATTCGCCGTTCGTATTCCTATCTTGAACCAATCACTATTTATTATTATTTATGAACATTATCCTATTACAACTGTAAATAATAATGGGAATATCATTTCAAGTTTTATTTACTTGTAATACAATATGAACATGTATTTTTTGTTCCCGCCGAAGTAGACCGTATTTACAAATCTCCCCAACTCTGTTCATCATTTTCTTCTCAACTCACCTTCGGTTATTTTGAAATGTCAAGTCTGATTTGCTGTGAAAATGCACCAAGAGAGATCTCACATTATTTGGACAAATTGAGTTGTCAGCTCGTAAATATGAGATGCTGCGATTAGAGGTGGACAGGAAGAGGTAAAAAGGGGAGTATTAGAAACATCTTGATGGAATAAGCAAACAAGCGGACAAGCGTGGCAAACATAGACACGATCGGTTAAGAGTTTGCTTTGGTATTAGCTTCGTTCTATTTCAAAGTCAATGTTGCCTAAGCGCCCATATCTACCTATGTTCTTTATTCTTAAAGCAATACTTTGCTAATTCCTATTCAATGTCAGCGTTTCAAATAGAAACTTTATCTTTTAAGCTTTGAATAAATTCATAGCAATAAAAATAATTAACGAGCGAAAAATTTTACTATGGTAAATAAATCGAATCGAATCATTTAACGAGTTAATAACTAATATGAATCTTAATAATGTTTCTTATTATGTTTCATTATTATTATTATAGTGCTCCGAAGTATCGAATGATAACAATATTTTTTCAAATTACCGTCATTATAATAATTAATTTTTTCAGAAATATTAAAAAAAATTTTATGAATTCAAATGCACTTTAATTTGATAAATTGTTTAAAATTTACGAAACTTATTATTATTATTAATATACCATAATCATAAATTAAAAAAAAATAGATCCGATTATATTTGCAACATTTTCTATTTATCAACAAGATCTACAAATTTTTTAATACTTGTAATTATATTATTAAGTTTTTCTTCTAAATGCGTGAGTCAAATAAAGCGGAATATTTTTGTTGATATATTTTCTACTATCGTTTACTTAGAATTTACACATGTTTATCAAATCATAAAGTAAATTTCTTTTCAATCGAAATTTCGTAACACTTTCGATTGTGTACCAAGGATACAATATAATAAAATTTTAATAACGGTATTCTATTTTTACCACGTTAATTTTTATAACGAAACAATTACAAATTTAAAAAATATCATAATTTGAATATTTTAGAATATAAAATTTAAATAATTTTCTTAAATTACTTTACTCAATTTTATAAAAACAATTTTTAATTTCACTTAAATTATCATAAAATTATCTATATCTATGATCTTTATATCAAAAACTTGCCCTTCCTATTTTAATTACATAAATAGATTTTTTCAAATGGTACTTTATTTTAATATTTATATATAAGTTTCTGTTAAAAAATTATGTAAGGTTTGACTCGTTGCAAAAACATGTTTTATACGAGATGTAAAAATGTTATATTATAAACGATGAGACGTTAAATTTTGTTCGATTTTATAAAAAAATACGTTAGAACGAAGTGAATTCAATTGTTTTTGATCTAGTAAATTATGAATAAATAGTTATCGATATAATTAATTTAAATTATTCTATATTGTTCGTCAAACTAAAAAAAAATCATTAACAGCGATAAATTATGTTGCGACACGTTAAGTAAACGTAAATGAAATTGTGCGTAAAAATGGATGAATTTATTATTAAGATATCGTTATTGTATTATTGTACAACTGTACGTTATAAATATCGATTATAAAGTTTGTTTATAATTCCTTTATAATATATTAATTCCTAATACAAATTGTAAAGTGAATAGATAATACAAATGAATATTTATCGTTTATTCCAATTTTTTACAACCATTTCGTGCAACGACATTTACAAAACTTTGAAACAGTTTTGTACGAATATGTATTATCGTTAATTTATCGTATAATCAATGAGGTTTAATTTATAAAAATATACATATTTCCCAAGATACATGACACAAGATATTTTTAAAAACTTTTGAACTCTTATTTTTTCGTTTTATAAATGTGAGAAAAGTTGAAAGTTGGAGAACGAAGCGCCGTAAAAAAGTTCGCACGGTTGTTCGCCAATTTCAGCCAAGTTCATTGACCAATAAAATAGAAGTTTGCGCTACCGAAACGAACATCCGGTTGCCGTTCCGTGCTCGACGGTTTCGTTGCATTATCAAAAAAAATTCGTACCGAGCGATAAGGAACAATACCGGCCGCGCGGAGAAATCTAGGTTCGGAAATAAAATGTGTAGACACACTCGCGAGAATGGATTCGGGTAGTCATCAAGGCCCGGCTTGAAAATACTTTTCGCTATTCGTTGTAAAAATTAGTTGTAAAAAATTGGACGAATCGAAGATGGAAAGAGAATTGAAATTCGCAGACTATTTTGAAAGTCCGATGCATTTCCGTGGCGTTGTTGATCCGCGACGTTTAATCGCGTACTGTATTCGATTTTTCCATGAATCGCCTCGGATATATATACCCAGGATACCTCGGGATATGTTCCCAGTTGTCGTAGGCGTCGCCTCTTTTCACCCCCACAATTTCACGATTTCACGATTTCACGATTTCAGGTCCGTTGGACAAAAGTACGGGAACGACGGCGAAAATCGAGTCTTCGATTCGATTACTTTCGGCTGCGATCGTTTTTCGAGCGCCTTCGTCATTTTTCGAAGACGAAGCCGAGACGAAAGGAGAATAGATGTTTACGAAGGAAGTGAAAAAAAGGTAATACGATTTTACTGAGTCTATTTCTTTATTTATTACTTTGTATCTTCGGGATGTCGGTCGCTGAAAGAAACGTTTAACCCTGACGCGTCTCGATAAAATATTTTACGAGCTGTATTTTTAAAATTTTCTATAATTTTATTATAGATTTTATTAATTTAAACGATGTTGTTGCTAATTTATTCAAAACATTTATTAATTATATAATATATGTCAAAATATACAATTTCGATATTTCACCTAAGATAACTTCTAATTTAACCAGAACTATATATATATATGTAATACATATACGATTTTTTCATTATCAGTTCAATTAATAAACTTATCTACATAAAGACATTGCTCTTTTTCATTTTGTATCAAATTCATCCAAGATACACGATCCTACTCCGTTTCTGTCAAGTCCACTTTAATCTTATCTTCTCGTTTTAATCTTAGTCCACCTAACGATCATTTACTTTCTGAATATTTTTTTTTATTAATACCTTATACGATGGTCTTTCATTTTCCATTCTAATTATATGCCCTGTCCATCTTAATTTACGTAATTTAATTACTCCGACAACGTTCCATGAAGCGTAAGGTTTTTCTGTTTTATGATCATTTAATCTTCTCCGCGCTTCCTACTTTCTTTATTTTCTTTGCACCCAAACATTTTCTAAATATTTTATTCACGAACCACCTAAAATGTTTTCTTGCTCTTTTTTAATTTTACCTTTAACGTTTATACTACGGATAATGTTTCGATATTCCATATTTTATCGTTCGAGTAACTACAAAAATATCAATGTTTAAAAATTTTATCGACAGAGTGGAAAATACGTACAATAATTGTAATCGTTCTCTTAACGATATTCCTTTGTAAAAGTTTGCTAAGGTTTCTTACGAATAACGCGAGATAGTTGGTAAAAATTGGAATCGTTTGAACGAAGTAATTACACGTAAATACCGAAGGAAACTAGAATACGGTATCAAGAATGATTAAAATTGGGTAAAAATTTGGCGATGCGAGAGAGTTTTCGTTATCAAAAAAGGAACGCAAGTTGGTATACGGCTTGATTTATTCAAAGTCACGTGCGCCCCATCACATGAGCGGTCATCTCTTGGCCAGATTATTAGGGAACCACCCTCGACGCAGTCCGGATTTCGTTGGGATTCCATCGGGATTCAATCGGGATTCCGTCCTAGACGTGTCTCACCTTTCAACCTTTCACGGATCTGCTCATTATACCCTAACCGACTTTCGAAACAAGCGCATAAATTTCAGAATAATAAATACCTCGCATTATGGGCGTGTGAACTACCGCCCTTTATAAAAGTGTACATACAATAAAATAAATCTTTATTTATCTGTTTTTATTTCCTTCGATTTAAATATAAATAATACCAAAACATATTGCTATAATGGAAGAAACGTAAAATAAAATGTGTTGTATGGTTATACCATTGTTTTATTTTTAATACTTCCTTCCTAACTTTATTAAAATGTGTTGATACGTTAAAAATAATTTACTAAAAATGGTGTTTAATGATTCGTGCGTATCGACAAAGAACGCGTTGATAAGCGGTGACAAACGAGCGATGGTAAAAAAATGAATTATTCGTACGCGAAAGTAAAACATCTATCAAAAATTTTATTCGATGTAATTTAAAATAATTATGTTTATCGATTCGCAAAATATGGCGAATCTTTTACATCTACGTATTGTAAACGGTTGAAGTATCGATTCTTTCGGTATTGCGAATCTATCGATAAAATGTATCGATTAACTATAATTAAATTAAGTAATTGTAATCAACGTTAAAATAATAAAATTCTTGCATTATAGAATACGATTTAAATGAATACAAAAACAAAAGATAAACTAAACGTTTGTTAATAATTGTTAGAAAATGATGAATGTTTATACAAATATTTATTATAATTCGACGAGTATAATAATTAGATCGATAAATAAAAAATGTATAAATAACGATAAGTCTTCTAGAAATAAATTTTGATCTTACAGTTTTTAAACACGCTCGATTCTTCTTTAAGAAGAATTACTCGAATGTTTGCCGTTTTTAAGAACCGAGGCGTATGTTTTGCATACATTGCAATGAAATAATCGCAATCTCCTTTCGTGTAATATAGATGTTGAGCAGATTTGTAAAGACAAGCGTTTCATCCCCGTTATCAACGTCCAGGTTATAAGTTGGCATAAATAATCCAAAAGGGGGGCAGCTAAAAACATCGACGCCGCGTAATGATTTCACGAACACTTACTAACCGATGTCAGCCACTTCGAAGATACTTTCATTCGTTTATTTTATATTGTTATGGTAAGGCTTCCTTCAGCAATAAGATTACAACTTGCTATAACAATCATTTAGGTTTGACATTCCTTTTCGCTTACGAAAACGAAAAGTTATTTAATTTTTATTTGCCTATAAACCTACGAAAGTCATTATTAACCATAATTTAAATTCTGTTTTTTATTGTAATACGATATTTGACCTCTACGCTAATTAAATTATACATGATTATAATAGTATCCTTCGGTATGGAAACCGTATGGTTATTTTTCAACAAATTTTTTTCTACGTTACAAGCATTTACTCGAAATAGTTTTGAAAAAAATTTATGTAATGCCTTATTTAATGCGCTTTGACAATATATTTAAATGAATTCAGTTGTGTACGAACAATATGCTACTTTTACTTGTATATTATAGATGAATAAGTGCACCTAGATAACCCTGAACAATGTCTAGAAATCTTATTTGGAATAATTCCAGGTAACATATAATTATATTTACGCATAAATTAAATGTTTTTGTTTGTTAAAAAAGAATATACTCGTAGCTTCGAAAACTCTATTATTGTTAAATAGAAATGTTACTTTGTAGTACTTATTTCAATCATTTTTTCTATTCGAAATGATTAAAAATACTATCAAAATAAATTTATTTCGTTGTTACTTTAAATTGTTATAAATTAAAAATCCATTTGTAAGTTATAAAAAGAATTCAAATAATTATATAATTAAAAAATCTGATAAATTTTCGTAAAAATGTGTACATGAAAATATTTTAATTTTGAGCTGGATTTGTTATTATATTTATTTTATTTAATAATATTGCATTTAAGCTATTAAGTAGAAATAATTCGTTCTTCAATTTTTTCGTCATTTTCAAAAAAATTGAAGATTTTATTCGCTTTTATAAATAGAATAAATTTTTTTCTCGATCGTTTTAATACAAGTTTAGATACAAGATATTTGAATAGCTTTAAAGATCTAAGCAACGTTTTCAAATTTTTATCGACAATAAAAAACGAATTTCAAACAATATAAATGCTTTAAATAAGAAATTATATAAATATTTCTACAAAAATATTAGTATTTTGTTTTTATATACATGAAATAGTAATTTAATTTGAAACTATGTAATTACGAATCTATTTAAAATTAAACTATGTATGCATTCGTTAACATTTTTCACTATTATTTTAATGGTAAGATCAAAAGTTTTGAAATAAAAAAGAAATTTTTATATCTTTTTCACTAAATATATTTTCTTATAAATTTAATAGAATAACCAAAGAATTTAAAAGTTGTCTAATTGGAAATATTCTATCAACTTAAATAATTGAAAATTACAAGAAAAAGTTTAAATACTCTGTCAAAAAGATATAATTTTTTCTGGATAATTGAAAAAATAATTTATAGCTCTTTGTCGCTTTGTTATAGAAATGAATTTGAGATATCATTTGAAATACGTAGAATGAGATGACGTTTGTGTACAATAAAATTTAATTGAATTTGAAAAATAAAGCTTTGTACAAATCGGATTATTTTTCTAATACATACTGTTTATAAGCGTGTGGTTAAAAGTATTAGTCAGGAAAAACCGTATCATTATTATAAAATTTTCTTATGTTAAAATCACCACAAAAGATTTTGTAGATTAAAAAAAGAATATATATATAAAAAAAAGATTATATCTTCAATTAATAATATAATGATAAAAATTAATGATATAATTTCTCAATATTAAAAGATTGAATATAATATCGAATTAAATAAAAATATCAAAAAGTATATTCTATAAATATAAAATTTATATAAGTAAAAGAGAATAAAATTTGATAAAAATAAAGTATGCAATTAATAAAAGCAATTTTTATAAAATAAAATATTAATTAAATTTAAATTGAATCACAGATGTTTCTAACTGTTATGTGAATAATGTTTTTCTTGAGCTTTATGCCATTGCGATATAAATTAAATTTTTCGTAAACTAAACGATTTAAATAAATCTTTAATATTATTTTTCGTTTAAATTCTACGATTATTATAACATTCTGAATATGCGTACCGAAGTTTTTTTTACCGTGGTTGCACTTTTTATTGTAGTATTTTGAAATAAATTGAAGAAAACAGAACCAATCTTTTAACATATCTAAGAATGTATGTATAATTCGTGTAAATAATTAATAACTATATGAAATTTTAATCGTATTTTCAAGATTACGAAGTATCGATTAAAACGTGGAAAAGATTCATAAATAATTAATTTAAATTTTGATAAATTTATATATCCTACGGTTTAATTTAAGTATAAATTTAATAATACCTGATATGTAATATTTTATGTACTAGTTTATGAATTGCGTTTTAGAAGGCATCTTTATTGAACTCCTTTCTACTTTAAATTACAGTATAATTTAAAATAACGTAAATCAAATAAATTTAAAGTAGATATATCTCTGATTAGGTTATTTTTCCGAGTGTAAAACCTCAAAGTCCCATTCTAAATATTACTATAATATCATATAAAATTATACTCGAATAAACGAATCGAAAATATACAGTCGTATTTGCAAACCACGTATTATATAGATTTAACGAAGAACCGGAAGAACCGGAGCTATACTCAAAATTTTTAGCAAGTCCACATTACATATTTTCTTGAAAGAGTAACTTATTTTATAATATTTAACTTACATATACCAGCATCAACATTATTTAAGTAAAAAATAGTAATTTGTTAGTAACGATATTTCTTTGCATTAATGTTTAATAAATTGAAAATTATATCAATAATTATTTTTCTTTGGACAAATGATAAAACAGTATCGAATATTATCGTGAAATAAATCTAATTTCGAAAATTGAAGTGTAGAAGTACTAAAATGTTTATTTGGTGTTGATACATGTAATGTAAAAGTAAAATAGAATCTTGATGTATAATCGTATAACACCTATTATAGTATTAATAAACAATTATTTTTTTTCCACATAATGACACTATAAACATATTTAACATTGATACTTTGACATATTAGAAGGGTACATTTTATTTGAAACATGTTTAACGTTAAATTAATATTTCTAAACACAATGAAAATTTATATCAAGTACGAAGAACCTGCGCGTTACAGTTTATTGAAATATAAACTTAAATATACAATGTTATCATTCTTTCACTGATTATTCATTTTTTTTAATTGCGCTTTTTAAATTTCATGTTGTATATCGTTACGTATAATAAGTGATTTAAAAAAACCAACGTACAATGAATGGAACAACGCAATAACGTTTCAACACTCTAAGTGAATATATTTTCCTTGTTTATCAATTAACGGTCGAATTCACGAGAGTAAAGAGTAATCGATTCACATAAACGAGAGACCGACATATCGACAAACCGACAGACCCAAGATCGTTTCATCCGCGCTTTGTGCGAATTACTTCGTCCGAAACTAGATAAAAATAAAACAAACACAGAAAAAAAAATGGAGAAAAATTCCCTAGTCTCGCGAATTCGATCGTCATCCTTGACTTTCCAGGCCACTCTCGAGTCTTAGTTTCATTTCCCACAGGGAACGAAATCATTTTTAAGATTTTCACACGGAGAAAGAGCCTTAAAAATTACTATGAAGAAGGTCGTTCGCGGGCCAAAGAGAACTACCGGTACACAAAGCACAGCAATTTCAAATCAACGACTTCGTCATAGCAATTTCTAACGAAAAAATTCACTTCTTCCGCGCATACATCAACTTGAACGCTGAAGATATATAACACATTTCTCCCCCCTTCATTCAATTCAACATTCCACTCATTTTTCTCATCCGTTGTCTCGATTAAACATCTTCGATGTTTCCTTCATTTAATCGGATTAACGCGTCATTCAGAGGAGGCTGACGCTGCAGAGGCAAACGAGGATCGACGCCAACAAAACTGAAACCGAGCTCTGAACCGTAAACGCGGAGTTGGACAAGTTAAGCTTCTTCCGTAGCATTTCCGGCACATCGACGTAGACCTTGTCGACGCCGATGGTCTTGATCACCTGGGAGAGCTTGGGGATGTCGACTTTGTCGCCCTCGGCCGACCAGATCGTGAGCGTCGGGTTGTTGGCTTTGGTGTTGGTCAGGAGGGTCTTCAACACGTCGACATCGTTGGCCGCGTAACAAGCGCGCACCGGGTAAGTTACCGACTGGTTCGACTTGCTCTCCTCGAGCTGTTTCACCATCTCGTTTATCTGCTCGATGCTGTAGCTGCCGACCTGGTTGACCGGGTCCATCCTGAAACACGTATCCACGTTACGCTTAGTCCCCGCTTAGTCCCCGCTTAGTCCCCGCTTCGTCCACGCTTCGTACACGCTTCGTCCACGCTTCATCGCCCCGCCTTAGGCATTCCTTCTTTTTACATTTTATCGCGACGCATCTCAGCGATTCGCGTTATTCCTCGTTATACTCTTTTTTTTACCTTCGCCCGCGCACAATTTCTTTCCGACACGTAACTTCGACTCGACGTCGCGATAAATCGCGCTCAAGTAATTTTACGCGAGGCCGTAATCGTTTCCTTTTTTACAAAAAATAATTATTAAAGCAAACAAATATTATTTCTCCCTTCTAAAAAATCTGCTCTCGTCGTTGAGGTTCGTCGATCTTTTTATTTTTAAGTTACTATAATTTTTATCATCTGGATCGTTAACATTTTTTTCGAGAACAATTTTACGTTTCTTCTTTATTCGATATTTAAAATTTCGGACTCTTTTAAAAGAAAAAATCTGATTTGCGAATACTACAATTTATACCAAATAATTTCCTAAATTTGTGCAACGTTTTCAACGAAATATTTAAGATTAAAGTACGATCGAATCGTATAGTCGAATCGATAATTTTTACTGGATATTATTTTTCGTAATTTAACGAATTTAAAAATATACTTTGTTCGTGCATTTTTACAAATTTAATGTATTCTTTTTCAGCTATACGCAAAAGATTTTTTAAACAGTTCGAACATTGTTTTCATCGATTCGATTAAAATTAAATTTTACAAACATTTATTCTAAGAGTTTTAAATTCTTAAAAACAGATTTTAATTATGCGTTAAGACTGTAAGTCAATTTTATGATAATACTGCATCGACCTTTTACGGTTAAATACGAAACCTTATTTTTCGATTCACTGGAGCAAGTTAACATATACTTTTGATTTAAACAAATTTTTTACCATGATTCATATTGTTTACAGTAATACTATTTATACTAGAAGCCATTTCAATTACAAGGTTTTTAAAATGTCAAACACAGTGACCCCGTTTATTAACAGCTAAGAAAATATAAAAAATTCTTGGAGGAAAGTAAATTTCGATACGATGTTTTACACGCAACGATTTTACCCCGTGAAACGCGTTTCGTCATCGTTAAGATTTTTGTAAAATAAAAATAATTTCGTTCTCCTCTGTACGGAGTTGATACGAAATCCGTGGTTAAACCAACTCGAGAATTGCACCGAATCTCGAAAAAAATCAAGCGAACGTTGTTTATTCAACGACTACTTAGCAAAAGGTAAAAAATAATGACTTTTAAAAGTTGGAAGTATCGCCTGCGCTGAAAAAAGTTCGCAACGAATGTATTGTACTCGTTAAGAAATAAAAACGAGAGGCTTAAATATCTCGGTTATAATGAGGTCGACGCGCCTTATCCCGGCCCTAACCGGCCCTAATTAACATCTCCCCGGAGGCATTGATGCTGTAGGCATTGTTGACTGCGCGAAGGTCATCCTCGGGGGCGTCGAGGGCGTCGAGGGCGTCGAGGGCGTCGAGGTCCGTCCGGGTCGATCGGTCGACTCGTTGTCCGTCAATTAGCGCGTCGCGACGCGGCCGCACCTCGATTCGACTCTTGGCCGAAATTCGTTTCTCCTCGTCTCCCCTCGTTTCTCTCCGTCCCTCTTCGTCCCTCTTCGTCCCTCTTCGTCCCTCTCCCCCTCTCGTCTTATTTACCTGGTGGTCCAGCCGATCGATAGAAGCGCTTGCGGGAGCTTAGCTGCGCCGGCGAAGAAGCGCTTCGGGTCCACCGGCAATGGATCGTTGCTGGAGTTTCCGGGCCCCTTGAGGATGTCCGCGTTGATCCACAGCGGCACCGAGAGCTGCAAAAAACCAGAGGCAAATGCGTTAAGGTATCCTCGTCTTTTAGTTCGGACACCGCCGACAGGCAAATCTTTATTCTTTATTTACAGCGCCGCTTCTTCCCTAAGATTTTCTGCTCTTCGGCAGACCAAACTTAAAACGTTTCGTTTGTTTGTCTAACTTATTCTTTTCTTAGAGGTTATTTATCGACCTCTACGGCTTTTTCGACGTTTTTATTGCATCGGAGAGTCAACGATGCCGACATCCTTGGTAAAAACAAGAAAAATGAAACAAAAATTACAAGTCAATTTTAAAATATTGTTAAACATAAAATTTGAGAATTGACGTTGAGTTTGATTACTTTTTATCGTTGAAAGGATTTTAATCGTATCGAAACATTGAAAAGTTACAATGAAATTAAAAACGCAACTTCTAAAATAATCTAGTTTCGAATTTACCGAGGTGAATTTAAAATGTATTATTCTGAAACCAATGATACTAAAATTACCCGTCTAAACATTTAACGATATTTAATACTTTTGAGAATTTTAAAATGAACGAAACGAATAAAATAAATTGCAAAACCTATATTTACGTTTTTATAGATACGTATATACATTTTTATATAGCGAAAGATTATTTTATATAGTGATTACGTAATATTATAAACGATAAAATAAATTGAAATGTGGTAGCAGCTATCGACGCTTATCCTAGGAAGTTAGAATATACGTATCCATATTTTATCGCTTGTTCCTTATTTAAGCTGATAAGTAATTATCTACTATTAAATTTGAAAATTTATATAATAAATTGTTCCGACTATATATAATTTTACATGTATTAATTTTAACGCATACGTAAATAATACCAATAATAATCTTATTAATTTGCAACGATAAATAAGAGAATAACTAAAACATCTTCGTGATTATTTAGTTCGTATAAATAATTTAATTTATGCGATGAAACAAATAAAAATTATTTATCGATTGTGTTTTTTAATATATTATTTTTAAAATAATTCATGATTTTTAAATGATAGAATTTGTTTAAATTCATTTTTTCAAGGATAAGTTTATAAAATAAATATCAAGAAATACTTTTACGCCCATTTAATTATTCTTAAAAGAATTTCATTTGTTTTTATCAAGTTTATGTGTGAATAAAATTCCTATGCTTCTATTATTAGTTTAATAAAATTAAGAGTTTATTGTTTTTCTATGATGAATAATAATGCTGGAGAAGAATTATATCCAATTATTTCGTTTAATTAAATCTTAAATAATTAAAAAGATTTTATTTAATAATTTCATGTTTTTAACAATGAATAAGATTTTAAATCGTAATATTTTATATTAATAGAGAGTTTAAAAAAAACAAAAAAAATTCTTTATAGGTTATGTATTAAAATAATTATTGTTTACATGAAAAACAAATAATTTATCAAATACTCACCAAATACAATTTTCTAAAGTAATATTAAAAAACATTTTAAATTAAATTTACAAAGTGTAGGATATTTGAAACAATATGTTTTTTATCGATTTCATATTTTAATTCTTGTAAGAAATTATGAACAAATGTTGAAATATTACTCGAACTTAGGATTAATACGTTTTGTTGGATGAAATTTTTGTTGAAAAATTCTAGTAAAATAACTATGTACTTACATTTTCAGATTTCTGAATGATCGGTATTCCCATTTCAAGGGCGTCGTTACTTTTAAAGTCGAGCTTGATGCCTTTTTTCTTTTCGGGCGTTACTTTTTTCAGGAACTCCTCGAGACTCAAATCACTTGAAATATTGGGTGGGTGACCCATAATCACCATATCATCCTTTGGATTTGGTAGGCCTGTTAGTTTTCCGATGATCACATCTGCTTCCAACATAGCGATTTCATCTAAGAAACAAAGATTAAATTACATCGATTCGATATTCGTGAATCGAAGAATTCGTATTTCTTTCTTCGTTTTCTCTCATTGACTCTGTCGTTCATCGTTTCTCTTACACGTATTTACGAAAGAATCAACATTAACCCTGAATAGTCGGTTCGAGGTCGTTTTTTAAGAGTAGACCTCATTTTCAATTGTCTTTTGACCTATTTTCTTGCGTATGTCAGCAGCAAAGGTAGAAGAGCAAAATTTTTCCAAATACTAGTTTTTTAATTTGTACTTTGGGTACGTATGAAATAGAATCGCGTACTATATTTTTTAATTATCGTTAAATTTTACATATACTACGTATATAATACATATAAGGTTAAGTTTGCTTATAGTTATAGAAATAATTAAAAATTTCTATTCGTCACTTTTTCTCTTTACATTTTCCATTGAACTGTTAAAATTATTAATTTGACCAATATGATTTAATAAAATACGTATATAAATTATCGATAACTAGATCATTCAATTTTCGAACGAACAATTAATCGATAGATTTAGTTGATTTATCGATCCGATTTTATAATGGTTAAACATTTATCCCGATACGTGTGAAAAATTGAAGCTTCATAAATTAAATAAATTGCGCAATTTATACGATATACATTTATTCATATTTACGTATGTATTTGAAATGTATTAATAAAATAAATGTTAATTCGTTAATTCAATTTAAATGGATTGGTTTTAAAAATCGTTGTTTATACCTATATATACACATATATATAAATATCAAGAAAAATTCGAAAAAAGTAAGATCGTTGAAATATAACGAAATAACGTTCCTTTGTAAAAACCGAAATTTGTTTAATAAACTCAATGAAAGGAAAAAAGCTTATTCTCGCGAACAAGTGCAACGATTATTAAAATAAAAAAAGCTTGTAATCGATAAAAATGGAGGTCCAATGCGCCAATAAAAGTAATACGTTGACCTATATTTAGAAAAGCTGTATGCTCACCTGTAGGTAAAAAAGTATAATTAAAAAGCATCACCGAAAACTATGATCTTCAGCTCATCGATAATTTATATAAAAAAAAGGCGGCCAGACGGATGGAAACGTCTCTGAATTCACAACGAGTGTCTCTCCTTGTGTCTCTCGCTCGCGTCTCTCGCTCGCGTCTCTCGCTCGCGTCTCTCGCTAGTCTCTCTGCTATAACGTACTCTTGTAGTATATAACTCGAGCTTCGCGAAAAAACAAAATTCCAGCCGCGTAGTCCGTAAGTCGTTGACGTTTGTCGTTGACGTTCGTCGTTGACGTTCGTCGTTGTACGACACGAAGGTCATAAACGCAAAGAAACGAGCACTGCGGGATACACAAATATAAAAATAATGTACGAGCGTACGAGCGTACGTGCACCCAAGGACGTCGTTATCTCCTCGCCTTTTTCCCCCAAATATCCGTGCGTTTTTGCGTTTTTGCGTTTTTGCGTCTTTGCGTCTTTGCTTCTTTGCATTTTTGCTTCTTCGCTTCTTTGCTTCTTCGCTTCTTTGCTTCTTCGCTTCTTTGCTTCTTCGCTTCTTCGCTTCTTCGCTTCTTTGCTTCTTCGCTTCTTCGCTTCTTCGCTTCTTCGCTTCTTCGCGTCTAATGCGCATGGATTTTTAATAACCGCCGATCGAGACATCTAAATGTTAAATTTCTTTCCTTCTCGCGACGCGACTCTTTACGATTCGGTGGTATCGTACATTACCAGAATCTATGTAAATCCTATGCAAATATCTTGGCAATTTTACCATGTATCGACGTATATTTTAACATTTATCGTATACGTTACAAAAATCAAATTTTGTAGCGTAATCGTTGCAATGTAAAAAATTCATGAATTTACCTATAACTTTTGCAAAATATTTCAATTTCAATTTTTAATATTTACTGGAAATCGTATTACGATTTCATTTACGTCTGTAAATTTATATAATTGAAAATATTCTCGTGTACGCTCTTTTACATAAAACATTACATATTATTTATTAACGTTAACTCTTTGAAATCAATTTTATTATACCATGTTACATTCATAATTACAAATGGTTGAATTCAAAGGTAACATATATTAAAAAAAGTATTCGTACCGAAACAAATGAAAAAAAATTTTCTACGTGTGTGATCCGAACTTTTGATAAATATTGCTTTGGTAAATTCAATTTTTAACGTTATAATAGAATATTAACATATTTTTTTCTTTAAATATCGATCGAGCAAATTTTCCTTAAATATCGATATACTTGTTGTTCATAAAATTATATTATCGATGGATCTATGAACATTTAATTTTATTTTAACGCTTTATATATCGAGTGAAAGTAGCTTAGTTGATACTTGGGATCGATTGCTTTACAACTTAACTCGTAAAAATTGTTTTTATTTTAATATTCGTTACTAAAATTTTACTCGAAAGTTTTTATAATGTTCTTCGTAATATTCTCCGTAAAAGACAAAACCATTAAATGTGCAAGGTTCGTTTACTTTATTGTAATAAGTTGGAGACTCGATGTAATGTTTTCTAATTATTTTTATTTCGATAAACGAATTAAAATTCGATAAGAATATTCAACTACTTATACGCTCTAAAAATATTTAATGTACAGCAAATGTATAAATATATGAAAAAGAATTATAAAGTATTAAAAATTCTTACCAGATTCGAGAGCTTTGTTCAGATCAGCCATACTATTTACTCTATGAGCCCATTTCAATGTTGTTAGGTTGGTTTTTGCTTCGGGAAATACTTCTTCGATAGTAACAGCCATCGTCATATCTGAAAAAAAGGAATTTATAAATATATATTACTTGCTAGATAACCATTTTTAAATGGATAGAAATAAAATATATAAATGGTTAGTTTTGGTTTTATTTTTTCAAGCTGTTTAAATGGATTTAATAATATAATAATTAATAAATTAATCATATAATTGTTTTCGATGAGTTTGTAAAAATGATGTCAATTTATTAGACTTTTTTTAATTTTCAAAGAAAGTTAGGTTTACAGATTTTTAATCTAGTAAGTTTCTTGATACGATGCTACTTTATTATAGTTCCAAAGCGGCCACTCGACAAAAGAACGTATTATTATCTATATAAAGGGATTTGGCTTATCCTATCGACTGTGAAAAGAATTTGGCAAAAACATATTGAAGCATTAAAACAAAATGATAAGTTTTTATAATTTAGATTGCAATATTTTAATTCCCTTTGCTTAAATATAATACCTGTAATTACATAAGCTATATCAGTAGATAATTAGTATTATCATCCAACCGACAGTTGTTAAATAAGCATAACTTGTGCTCTATGTAATCTAATTTAAAAATTGGCTTTAATGTGAAATTTTTATTTTTAAGCTGGTTGTACAAATAAAATAACATATTCTATCTTGTAACCTAATTTAAAAAAATAACTCTTAGTTTTCATTAAATTTTCAAAATCGCTATAACAGCTTTCGTAAAAAAAATTCAACGGGTTCTTTTTTATTTATTTAAATAACTCTACCGAATCAGTGTCAATAATGTAGCGATAATTGTTAAATTCTTAGATAATTTTATTTTGAAAGTAAGGTGCCGACAACGTATAAACAAATACGCGTTAATTCACGTTTCTCGTAAAATATTGTTTATCATGCAATATATCACGTAAATCAAGATGACACGTTATCTTTACTCACATTACTCGCACTCTCTTCCATCCATTATATACATATGGAAAATCACTAACGATGCAATTTATATACAGTATTCCATAGCTTTACAATTCTAAGTTACGATAGTTGATCGTATAGCGCATCCGAGAGAATAGAGGTGTAAATAACATAATTTACAACTATCAATAATGAAATTACGGCAAGTCTTTATATGTATTTTATTGGTGAAAAATATATGTTCAGAGAAATCGTGTTTAAACTAATAATATAAATTGATTTATTTTGTACTTATACAATGGACAAACTTTCTACAATAAAAACTCTATATAAATATTTGTGTCGGGAAAACTGTAATTACAAAATGTCATCATCCATTAAGCTAAACATAACCATACATGTTTTACTAAACTAATTCGTTAGAAAATTACAATTTATGAGATATAACGTATTCATTTTCTTACTAAAACTTTACTTATTCGTATTTATGTACTATATTTCATTCAATGACGTTAATGTTTCGATGTAGTATATGAACTCAAAATTCATTTTAAAATACATAGTTAGGTAAATTTTTTAAAATAATATTTAATAACGTAAAAATATTTAATTATATAATACATTTGAATAAAATTTATCTAAAAATCAATGCATAGAATATTTACGTATTAAGTAATTGTGTCATATGTCTATGTACCATTTGTACCCACATCTCGTCTCATAGGATGAGGGTCCCTTATGATTAGTAAATTATTTAGATACCAACAGTACTTAAATCAATTTCGAACAATTTGTAGTAAATTAAGTTATTTAAATCGTGAAAATTTTATATAAAAATATTTATGCAAATATGTTTATTTAACGTATTTAATCAAATTAAAAGCGTACGTTAAGTTTCTATTTTTTTATTACGATAAAAGATAAAAATGCAAAAATGTTAGCGACGCGTATAAATAGCTTATTTAATTTCTTTTATTTTAAAACGTTACAAATATAAATTCGAATAACTGAAACTAAATTTACGAAAATTCATTACAACACAATACAATACGATGATTCATCTATCATCGATTATTACAAATATTCAAACATTATACATAATTGTTTTGGTAGGTTTAAAACTTATAAATTAAATTTTTAAATTTATGCAAACAATGGGTATAGTGTGTAAAGTATAAAAACACAGCGTGCAATTGAATTTTTTGAATCTCGAAAACAATTCCGAAGTTGCAAAATTAGATGTACCGCGATTTTAATACATCGAAAATATAAGTTCTCTAAAAATTCTTAAAAATTCATTGTATAAAAATTTGACGCGTTCGTTCGTAGTTAAAAATCTGAAAGAAAATTACGTTTCAAATACGTTGAATTTATTTAAGAGCTAACGTATACGAATGACCGATGCAAACAATCAAGGACACAACTATAAATTCACTTTATATATTTGTAAACTTATTTACAATAATTGGAATCGTTTCGAGATTTTACGTAATTTAGTTGCCAAGTAGTCGATCGAGTATCGATGGAGTAAAATGTTTAAAGCGCTTTATGCATCACCTCCGTGGAGTTTCCTTTCGATTCATCGTAAAGTGAAAGACTTTCTCTCCTCGTCTCCCGCACCCTCCCAGTAAAAGGTTACACTACAACGAAAAGCTTTGGAACTTGGGTATTCGTCACTCGTGCACGAGTCTCCATTCAAAACAAGCGAGTCCGAGTCGCGATCCAAATCGCCCCAGGTCTAGGCGTAGACGCCCGTCGGCGAACGCGAGACTCCCGAGGAAGTCGGTGCGCTTGCCCAGTGCACTCCGCGACAATCGACGGAGGAGCCGACCTCCTAGCCGACCTCCCAGTCGACCTCCCAGCCGACCTCCCAGCCGACCTCCCAGCCGACCTCCCAGCCAACCTCCCAGCCTCGCGAATAAAAATATATCCAGAGCGATTGAATCTCCCTGAACTTTGACCCTACATTTCGGCCCTCCTCGAATCTACATCTACCGCTGGGCCGCGGACTCATCGAGGTCGGAAACGGGGTCTTCCCACAGTCCCCGACCTCTAGACGGACCTCTAGATCGGACCGAGCTCGTCCTCCGAACTCCCGAGGATGACGACACCGACGACCGGAATGAACAGGAAGGCAAACTTCTCGCCTGGGTCGATGTTACCTACGCGTCTAAAATTTTCGAGATGTCCAAGAGCCGAAAGCATCCAAGGTCGTTACCGATCCGCTCATCCGCGATTCAAATTGCATCTATTCGCAATTACGTATCGGTACGTGCATGTAAGATATTTTACAACGATCCTTGGATTGACTCATTCCTAGATACACGAATCGAAATAATACGTGTTCGATGCTCGTTGCCTCGTTCGCGTTGCGACAGTCCCGAAAAAAGTCAAGGACGAAGTTTCAAGGGTTCGCGCAACAGAGACGTACGCGGGTGACTTAGCAATTGGAGTCGTGCGATCGTAGACTTTGCAACAGCGACGAGTCTCGGTAAAAATTTCTAGGGCTTCGGTACGGATTGGAACGGACGGGTCATCTCGCGATGAGCGCGAATCCAATCGGCCGGCTCTTAGGATGTCCACTTGCAACGATCATTTTCCAAACTAGCGGCAACGAGATGAGAAAGGAACGGACTTTCCGCTGGATGAATAAAAATCGTTAAATATTAGTTGCACGCGATCGTGCAACGATATCGCGAAAATGCACGTATTCGAATCGAAGTTTCCTGAGATTTTTTTTACTAGTTTCTGCACGAGTACACCGGAATAACGACTTGTCGTTATTTATTATCATTTGAATAAATGTGAGCGAATAACGAACTACTGAAATACACACGAGGACGTATACGGATAATGTGTACGTCCTTTATACCAGTGATAAATCAACGTTTCACCTTTATCCTTTTAAATAATAAAATCAATCTTGATATAAATATTCTAATATATCGCGATGTATTTAAATAAAAATTTTAAAGTTTTATAGAACTTTAAACGTACACAACTTTGAAACGTCCTGTGAAAATACGCTCGAAGGCTAACGTAGATTTCATAATATTGACTTAGATGGTAATCCAATTATTTGTACAGAAGCTTAAAAAGACTTCGCGATTTACTTTTTCTTTATTCTACAAAGACAAATTATCGAAGATAACGCGAGTGTCGTTCAGGTTATCCCCGTAATTTTTTAATAAAAACTCCAACGTGTAAACTTTGGTTTATTATATAAACTGTAACGATACTTTTTAATTATTTTAATACTTAATTAGTACTGAAATTATTCCTACTTAACGTTACGTTATATTTCTAAAGTTTTTTACCTTCTGTTTTATTAATAAAAAAATAATCTTACCAGGGAACTGGACGGTGTAAGGCCTTTTATAAACTTTAAATTATTTTCGAAACGCATCGTATCGGTAATATTGAAATAAATAATTTTTTTAATTGATCGCGTTTATTTACACCGAGTAAAAAATTTTGATTTTCGTAAAAGAAATAACTCGATTCGTTCCACGTTGATTTACTTTCGTTAGAGAATACTAATTTGAAAGGACAATATTAAAATAATAAGTTGTATTATCGCTACGAATAATGAATTCCTCGTTTCGAGAAAATTATTTAAATTTATAAACGAACGAAGCATCGATTAAATTCGCATCGATAACTATAAATTATCCAATGAAATATATATTTAGCAACGGTATCGCTTCTTGTTATTCTTTCGGAATAACCGAAACGAAACGAATCGAAAATAATTATCGATGTATGTAAACATTCGCGATATTCGGAGCTACAACAATTAAGATACGTTAAGCGTAATAACTTTATCGTTTCTTTTTAATATATGCATATATAAACTTAATCGGTAGAGTTAATCGAATATTCGATCGATTCGCAAAACGTTCCGATGTATCGAATTGAGTTTGGGAAAATAATGGAGAAAATATTGGAGAAAATATTGGAGAAAATAATGTCGTTTTTAAGGTTAGCCGAGAGTTTTAAGATTCGATTAGCGTTACATTAGTTCCCCGAAAAAAAAACGGAAAAGCGAAAAGGCCGCCCCTAAAAATTGTAAAATCTCAAATGCGGGTGACACCAAAGGCTGTAAATGGTAAAATAAATACAGGTGGTACCAAAGAAAAAATGAAAAAAATGTGCTCGCGAATCGAGACTTTAGCCTCGGCAGTGCTTCAACGCAGCCGGATAATAAAATAATTCATCGATCGCAGACTCCTCCCGGTCTTTCATCCCAAGCGCAGACAGAGGTCGATTCTCGGATTGTCTCGGATTGTCTCGGATTGTCGGAGGTTGCGAGAAAGTGTCCCGGCCGTGTTATATATTAGTATTATATATTGGTACCCCTTTCTCCGTCGGTGTGTGCGTGTGTGTGGTGTGTGCGCGGTGTGTGCGTGCCCTGTCTCTCACACACCAACGACACATCCGTGTGCGTTCGCAAGGCTTCTATCGTTCTATCGGGATCTGGAACGACGGTCGCACGACGATCGCACGACGGTCGCACGCGAGCGATAAATGCTCGCGACAAATACTCGCGACAAATACTCGCGACAAATACTCGCGACGACCTGTTTTGCGGTACTCGACGAGTAGTCGCCCCCCTTTTTCCGCTCCTCTCTGCCCCAGACACGATTGCTCCTTACACCCGCCGCGAGAAGATAAGGCTCTCGTTCTATTGTTGGCTGATACGCTCGTCGAAGCGGCGTCGAAGCGGCGTCGAAGCGGCGTCGAAGCCGCGTCCGAGTCGCGATTCGCTCACCCGCGTCCACCAATGCCGATTCGAGGCTCGTCGGTACCTCTCCGAGTCCAAAGTTGACCCGATCGTTGCAACGATCGTCGGAGGTGCGCGACTTCATCGACGTATTCGACCGCCTCGGTTTCATTGGCCAAAGCCAAGTCCGATTAATATGAATATTTGGACCTTGAACGACTCGTGAGCCGCTACGTTTTAAGGAATTTTCAATCGCTTTAACGAGTCAATCGCAGGACGTACATTAAATTTTAATCGAAAAATTGTTTTGCACAATTAATTATTTTCATTCGGTTTACCTCCGATCGCCTTTATCGCGTTACGAAATTATTTCGACGCTCGACTTCGAAATTCGAAGAAACATTTCTGCGATATTCGCGCCAAATTTTTTTTCACCTATCGATCCATACTTTTCCCAATAACGCGTAGATAATTAATTTCTTAGTCTTTCCTCGATAAATTCTAATTCTTTTAATTATTTCGTACAGTTATTTTGTATAGTTCGATCGAGTACAGCTCATCGTTTTCAAACGGTGAGATACTTGGAAACTTTCCTCGCTCGTATATTTTTCTCGTCGATACGTAGCTTCTCCATTTTAATTTATCGTAAAGTCGTTATTGAAGAAAATTGATAATAGTACGTAATTCGAAAAGAACCGGACTTTATAACAAATAATCGCTCGCAACGATTATCGCTCGAAAATTGTATTTGCGTTACGAGACACGACTAACAAAGTTGTTCGATATCGGTTTAGTGTTGCACTTACCCATTAGTAAAATTCTTACGCGTGTATCGATTGAATTTGGTAAATTAAATCCTTTAAATTATACGACCTGTTATTTTTCCGCTGTATTGAGCCGCGAGCGAAAACTTTTAGGTTAGAAAGACAGTGACGCTGACTCAACTGTTACGTGTTTGTGTTGCGTAAATAAAAAGATCACGGTTCCATGTGTCGTCGTGTTAATTATAGTTATCTTTTTAGCTCTTGCTAGATTACTTAAATGCAAAACAGGTTATCGTTTAAATAAATGTTACATTGTTAATTAACGTTAACCCTAACCAAGTTTAATAATACTTTTTTAAATACAACGAAAAGATTACACCAGCGGAAAAATATTTCTAGCTTTTATCTTTTATGATTTTTGTTCCACGGTCGTTATATTTTATTTTAATATCAAACACGTAACGAATAATTATTTTATGATATTGTATAATTTTTGTTTCGTACGTTTATTTATATTTTTCAACTGTTTTTACTCCAAGAATTTCATATTTTAAACAAACATGAAATTTTTGATTATTTATATTCTTTTTTTAATAATTGTAAATACTTTGATATTTGTTGTTCTGTAATTTAATTATTTAAAATTATATATATGGTTGTATAAATTAAAATTTATTTAATTTTATAATTAAAAATAAAAATGTTAGCTGACAATTTAAAATTATTATTCAATCATTATTCAAATGTAATGAAATATAAAAGAAAAGTACCGAATGTGTCTGAACATAAGAAATGCATTAAGAAAAAGAATATACTTATTTTAGCGTATTATTTCATAAAAAAATTATATATTTCTTTACTAATAATTACTAAATTTATAAGGAAAAAATATTTTAATACCTGTTGAATATGATTTCTACAAAAATATTATTGTACAATACAATTTAATGTTATAAATTTTTTTATAATGTTATTTTACAAAAAAATACGTATAAATTTATAATTTTTATAAATTTTGTATTTCAATTTAGTCGTTTATTTATAATATAACATAGTAACAACTAACATATATATATGCGTAATTTGTAGAATGCATCGATTAAAAATTTACGATTTAAACTGTATAAATACAATCGTTAATATGTTCAAATTATATAATTTATTAGTATTTATTTTTAGTATTTACTCCAATGCAATTTATAAAACTATGAAAACATTTTGAAGTTTATTTAGTTTATTAAATATATTTCATAAAATGTACAATTCATTTTAATACTATAATTAATAAAATACATAACTCATTTATTTTTCTTTGTAAACAATTATATATTTTCATAAAATTATGTATTTAATTTTTGATTTATTTCATGTATAATATCGATACTTTATCGATATATTATAATATAATTATAATAAAAATTGTTTCATTTGCAGTATTTCAAATACTATATAAATAATATTATTAATGATCTTATACTTACGTATATACTTACATGTTTATTATTTTAATAAAATCGTATAATTTTTTGAAACTAAAATTTGAAATTAATCATGTATCGTATTTTTTACAATTCAGTAAGCGATACTGATATTGTTATGAAAGTGATTATAAATAATACCCACGAGTATTAAAAATTTTTTCTCGAAACCAATACGAAATTATTTTATGCAATAATGAATGATGTTATCGTAAAATTTTAAAACAAATAACACGTTTGTAAATCAATACTTAAACACCTAAGTTTTTTTATAAAAGAAAAACTATTTATTACATTGATACAAAATTTTTTTAATAAATGAAAATGTTTTCTTTCGAGTAATCTTACCATTAAAATCCAGCATTAAAATGCGACGTTTGAGCTACAAGTTAATTGAAAAAAGCAAAAACTTTATTGCAGCTTTACTCGTATGAAAAAGTCATAAAATTAAATTTACTTACAATGTTTAAAACTCGTTGAAACATAAATGTTTCTTCTTCAATTCATTTTTAATATTATAACGCGTATACATTGAAATACACTAATATTAAATTTTAATATCATAGCTGAGCATATTTACAAATGAAAGAAAAAGTGATGTTTATATTACAGTGAAATTGACGAATTTTTTAAATATCTTTGATACAAAATTTTGACAAACAAGTAAACTAAATTTTTTAACGATTTATCGTTTGCATCGAAACCTTACAAATCGATTTTGAACAAGCGAAAAACTGTAATATTCCGGATACTTTTTTTTTTTACAAAAAATGACTGGATGATATATATTTACTTTTTTTGGATATACGTTTTCAAAATCTTGTGTTAAAAAAAGATGATAGGTTTACGAACAAAAATATTTTATCATTGTTTCATTGCAAAATAAATAATTGTGAAATTAATAATATCGTTTAAGGATTAATGTAAAATTATTACTTTCGATGGAAAAAATATAATTCATCATTTGATTAAACGATGAAACGATGAAATGAAATTTATGAAACTAAACGAACGAATATCTTAAGGATAATTCACGAAAGCAGTTTATTTTAATAACGATAATTTGTATGACTATCTTCATCATCGAGTTAAGATCAAATATCGTTCGATCAAACAAACATAAATATACGAAGGTTTGGTATGCGAGGCTGATCCAATTACTCGAGATGCAGCTTATAAACAGCAAACAACGTATAAAGAAACAAACTTTGCAGATGATTATTAAATCGGATAGAGTATTATGGAAAAAAACGAAACCGCTCGGACATTTTGTCAGATCCTTTGTCTCTCGTCGATCGACGCGAGAACTGAAAAAGTGAAAAAGAAAAAGCGCTGAGATACGATATTCAGCTCAGTCGACTATTCCACGAGTCATTTTAAAATCCTCGAAGCTGAGCTCCGCGTCAAAGGAGCGGGAGGCAACTGGAATACTGCACGGAGCGAAAGCGACGAAGAATCGAAACGACGACTTATCTTCCGGTACACGTCCACGTCTTTCTAAAAAATGTTCGCACACACGCAAAAGATAGGGAGAGATATATAATACCATTGAGCATGGGCTTAACGTTCCTCCACTCCTTCTCAATCTCTATCTCACGTATGCCTCGTCCTCGTAGTCATTCGTTCGTGCACAATGGCTGTGACCGAGAGCTATTTCCGGTCTACTGGTCAGGGACAACTTGCTCCGGAGGCTCGTGCCTAGCCTCTAGCCTCAAGCCTCAAGCATCAAGCCTCAAGATTATACCTGTGTGTCAATGCACAATAATCCACCGCTGAGCTTTCAAATTTTTTCCATACGCTTCTCTCCTTCGCCGCTTACTCGAATTCGTGTACTTGTATAATCAGGACTAATTTATAACGCTTCGATGAATAACAACTCCAGTTTCGTACCCGAATTTAGTTACCTCGGAGCAGCCCACGAATTATATCGAGATGTGCACAATATCGTGCTTAGCGAGAAAGTATCAAAGTTCTGCCGTTGCGAATACACTTGCAATAATTTGGTTTCGTTTTACAAACCAAACGATCATCTTTGATCGTTATTTTAAAAGAAAATATAAAAATAATGTATCATTTCTAAATTGTACCTTTCGAATCGCAAAATTTTGTTTCAATTAAGTATTCGAATTTTACGGAGTTTCGGTATTACTATATTTTATTATGCGATTAAAATTGTAAATTTTGCTTGCTCAAATCTTAAATCCAATTTACTATTGCAAATTGATGAATATACAAAGGTGTTATTTCGTCGCAATTACATTTTGCTTCAATCGCTAATTTTAATTATAATGATTTTAGTCCATATATTTTTAAATATAAATATTTAAAAATCAACGTAACGTTTAATAAAATTCTTAAGAATCATCAACGTCTTTTATATTTTATTTTATTCAAATTAAATATATGTTATAATTTTTTATGCGGTGGTTATAATATTTTTAACAGTTTATAATAAATAAAATTAAATATATTTTTTTTAAGATTTTTATAAAAATATTATATAAAAAGTTTTATAAAAATATTTTGTAAAAAATTACAAAGTTATATACTTTATATTAGATAATAATTTCAAGCTAACCAAAAAGTAAAATTTTATACGAGTCAACAAATGTTATTTTCTTCGCAAACCTTATATACATGAATAAATTTACTTTTCAATCAACGTCAAAATATTCAACAACGTCGAATCTTATTTATTCTAACTCGTACATTAATCAATTTCATAAGCAGTACACTGATTTATCAATTCTAATATGTTTAATAAAGTTTTGTTGAAATCCTATTCGGTTCGATATACCGTATTAATTTTATTTAAAAATAAAATTGATCAAAATGATAATCAACTGTTTTACATTATGTGAAATTTGGAAATTTCTCTTTAAAAATTAATTTCGTTACAAATCTTGAACATTCTAATCGCATATTAAATTATAATTTTTAATAAAAGCTTGTTTGTAAATTTTTAATCAAATTTATGTCGATAAAAATTTTTTTGTACATTTTTCTGCATAACAATGTTGCTGAACGTGTAAAAATATATATTATTTTATCAAAATAAAGAAAAATATTTTAGAAATTTTTTTTTAACAGAGAAAAAATATATAATATTGTTTTTTGTAGGTAGAAAATTCGTTTATTTTGAATAAACATATTTTGTAACAATATTTAGTATATATTTATTAACATGAATTTATCCAATTGTTTGAATAATTGATAAATAATCAACTACTTGTAAGTATTAAATATTCAAACTATGTTGTTAAATAAGTAAGATATTTATACGTCCGATTCATAAGTATCTAAAATCTTTATGAATTTCTTGCATAATAAAATACATATATCATATATAATTAAATGAAATGGAATTTTATAATTATATTTATTAAGTAAAATTTAATCTATATTTATAGTGATAAATTTTTTATTAACTTAGAGTTTTTACTAAAAAAAAATCGAAGAATATTACGAAATATAATGCAAAAACATAAATTATATGTATATTTGTGTACGTGTGTGTGTGTACGGTTAAAAAATAAATGAGAAAATAAAAAATCATACCGTGTATTCAAATTTAAAATGTATCTGTTGATTTAAACAGTCATTCATCAGTTATCAGTTTTAAAGAGAAAAATCATAAATTTTAGATATTGATTATTAATTGAAATTTTTAAATTTGTATACTCAATAGAATTTATTGTTGCTTCTACAGATTGAATAGCATAGCAAAGAAACTATATAACTTGAGAGTTTACATATTATATATGTTATACTCTATTCTCTTTATTTTTATCATCAAGTATTTATACATAAAACTGTACGTCTATGTACGTATTCAGAATAAGTTTATCCTTTTATGCATATTTAGTTTCAGAATCACTCGAACCTACATTCATCTTCTTTTTTAAAAATTTTTTTAGCATAGGTAGTCAAAAACTATTATTTATTCATTTATTTTTTTCAGGTAATGTTACTTTTATAATTTTTTTCTTTATGTTATTTTATTTTCGTCTGGCTACGTATACAAAAATAAGGAAAAAACCTAGAACGAAATAAACTCCCCAGTTTTACTACGATAAGTAAAATTGTAATTTTAACATTTTCACAACGTTAAAAAATTATTTTTACATCGTCTAAGATAAGGTATATAAGAAGTAAAAAATTTTCTTGCTTTAAATAATATATTTTGCAATACATATTTCAAATTATATATGTTTCATAAAACGGCTTAACCAGAACTAAATAAACGGACGGTAACTTATTTGATTTCTTAATACGTACACCTTGAGAAATAAAATTACTTTTTTATTTTTTATTATACATAGATTATTTGTATTGTGTTGTATGCAATGGATGAAGACTGAAACAAATGAAAAGTTTCAGAGTTTAAAAATATATCGATAACAGAAGAGGAAACTATATGTGATTGGTATCAAGTCGCTCAACGCTCGAATAGTTTTTCTATAGAGAGACCGAAGCATATTTTTCCCAGCATGCACGTGTTTTACGTTTTAAAGAAGAGAGAATAACCTTCTGATGTACTGTTTGTTCGAGTATTGATTTTACTCACCTTAGATATTGTGAAATATTTGCTTGGTTTCATAAAAATGGGTTTTTAGAAACAGTATAAAATTAATTGCCAGCGACAAATTGGATCAATTTATGATTATTTTTTATTACCTAATATTTTATCTTGGATATCAGTTTCATATATATGTGATCATTTGATTTTTCACGCAGATGTAATAAATTATTATCGATATTGATGATGATAATGGTAAATACGAATTTACGATTTATTAAATTTTTTAAAACATTAAAACCGTTAGTTACAATTATGCACTAAATTATAATTAAATAAAATAAATAATCATACCTTATAACATAAAAATTAGATTTAAAAAACAAATAAAATGGAAGTTAATTTATTATTGTCATGAGTTTTTTTTATTCATTCAATATTCTAAGATTTTTATGTTCCGATACTTTTATATTTTATATTCTTGATATACTATAAAAAATACAGAACTATAATATCATCTATATTCAACATTTTGTACCATAAATATCGTAAGACTTTTATCATACTTTTACAATTATATACTTTTTTTACGAAATATTATGATACTGAAATAAAATAGCTAAGGATTTATTAAAAATTTTTCAACTTTAAATATCTGAATTTTTTATACCAACAAATTCGATACGATTATTTTTTATTGAATAGTAAATATTGCCTCTGACGAGATTTTTACATTTAAATTTATAATCGTCAAATTTTCTTTGCAGATTTTATGTGAATAAAATCGATGTAAATCAATTAATAATACGTGAAATGAGAACTTTATAACATATAGCCTTGGAATCCTGTTGAAGTCTCGTTGAAATTCAGTAATGCGATTACAATGAAAATGCGTTAAGAAATTAAAGTTATTAAATCTTGTATGAAATTATATACTTAATAGTAAAATCAATACGGTTGAGTAATAATTATTTAAATATTTAGGAATTATAATATTTAAATCTTTTAAAATATTTAATAATTACTTAAATAATTAATATATAAGAATTATTTAAATAGATGAAATGATTTATTAATTTCAAATATTGTAAATAATTTTTTTAAATCGCAATACCTGTTTTTAATTATGAATTTTATTTTTCATATGTTTAAGAAAATATATTTGCTTTAACAGATATTTAGAAAAAAATTTTATTTTGAAATTGAATAAACGTAGAATCTGAATAAATTTGACACATCAAAATATTTACTAGATATTGAAAATAAACTCGATTAGACAATATTAAAAAAATATTAATTGTATAACTATATTTAAATATGTAAATGTCATAATCAAGACAAGTTTGCATTTGACTTTTACATTTAAAAACTGTAGATAGATATTAAAGTTGTTTATAAGAAAAAAGAATTCAAATTTATTTAAACTAATGTTTCTTAAAATATATTGACGCTCTTATTCTAATAAATACTAATACATTTTATGTAAAAGTATCGTTTGTATTCACTTGTGTTTTATGTAATTTAAAAAGTGAGAAACGAAAATAATTAAAATAAATAGGAATAGTTTCAACCATTTATTTTTTGAATTTATAGTTCCATAAAAAATTATGGAAAATTATTAAAGATATACCGAGATTGTAAATCAATTTTTTGTAAGCAAAATACACAAGATTTCTATATATATATATATATATAAATCGTCAAGTTTGAACTTCTTAACGAAGAATAGGTAATTTTACTGTTGAGCGTTGAAGATTAACTTTTAAAGAATAAGATATAGTAAAGCCTATAAATTCAAAGTCACTTAGTAATATCTTTGACTTAATAAAAAGCAATATCTCTGCGAATGAGGCTCGTAAATCAAGTTCATCAAACGAATTTGAAAGTAGAACAAATAAGCTTTGTAATAGAGTGCCGAGTTTATGTTCTTATGATTTTATCGCTTTCTCTATTATATTTTTTATTGAAAATTAATAACAGCATTATAATATAAAAAAATTTTTTAGTAGTTGGAGTAATAAATATAAATATAGAATGTTTAAATATTTTAGTCATTAAATAAATGTTGCAACTTTAATAATTATCGATAATAAGTTACGAGTTACATTAATTTGTTATATTTTTTCGGTAAAAATTGATCACGATTAACACCAAACATTATATATATATATAGCAAAATACAAATAATTACTTTAAATAAATCTACGCGGAACCTGTAATTTATGGACTTTAAAACTTTTGGATATTTCATTCAAAAACTTTTTACGATGCGTTAAATATAAGGCATTATTTTTCTTTAAAATTTTTCGTATTCTCGTAAGATAAAAGTAACGTCGAATAATGACTCACAATTACTTATAATGCTTTTAACTACAGTATTTCGTTAAATTTATTGACTGTAGAGTTCGCGTACATCAAAATAAATATAGCACTAATATTTCCATTCTCGAGGAAAAATAGTAAAGCATAAATTATTTAAAATGATTGATAGTGACATAGAAAAAATAAAACTACTAAACTAATACAACCACGTGTGAATATATATATATATATAACGCTACGATACTTGGAAGAATTGCACAGTCTTGAGTCAACGACTCAGGAAAACTAGTCGGATGAGATAGACATACCTGAATCCATTCGCACGAGGGAAGCCTAAATTGAACAGTACAATCGAACGACTGTATTCCGACACAGGATCGTTTGTTTATTCGGAAGCTTTCTCGCTTTAAATTCATGGTTTACTTTTCCAATATTATTCTCATATTTAGACAATACGTGGCAAAACGTAAAAAGTATCCTCTCAAACTTATATTTTGTATATTTCTACGTATCAATTTTTGACAGCGTAAACGACAGTTGATGATTTGGTATTTTTTGATATTGCGTACAACGTGATATTTAAATAATTAACAATTTAAACATTAAAAATTCAAAATATTATATTTTTAAATGCAGAAGACTATTAAAAAATGATTTAATATTTTTATTCTGGACATCTTACTTATTGTTTTTCTAATTTTTTTAAAACGTTTAACAATTATTCCATTTTTGTTTTTATAGAAATTTGAATATAATCGTTTTTTGGTATACAGGTACATTTTTTTTACATATTATTCAACAAAAACAGAGAAGAACTGTGTAAAATTTATGTGAAATTTTGTTGTAGTTTTTTTTTGAATTATATATATTTTAATATCTAATATTTTTCTACAATTTTTTAATAAGTTTTATTTATTGACAAAAGTTGAAATGACAAATTTATGACAGTAATTTGTATAAAGTGTTCCGTTTTTATGATGTATATTTTATATTAATTTTCATAAAATGAAAAATGAGCGAACATTTTTGATTGAATTTTAATATCAATAATATATTTCTTGAAAGATTAGAGTAGTCCATTATATTTATCAATTTTCTTGTTATTATATTTATCAAAATAACTCAATTATTTAATTCGATAAAGAAATTATAAAGGAAGAACTTAGATGAAACAAATTACGTTTTTATACTGTAACAAAAATTTATAATTCTAGAAGTAATATTCCAAACTTTTTTATTATTATCTAATTTCTTTATGCTAATTATGAAAGCTATAAAAATTTATCTAAAGTGAATTTTCAAAAGACATGAAAACGTTGTTGCATTTTATAGAATTTCAAGAAATTTTGCAAATATTTTTCACGACACATGTTCATTTAATGAAAGTGAAATATGTACAATTTCTATTTGCACAACACACGTCAACATAAAGATTTCAAATTTGTAAATCATTTACGAGTTTACAATTTAATATATTGTACGGCAACATGTACAACAGCTTTCGCAACATTTGTTCGTTATCCTAGTTTTCTCCATTCGCTTTGAGTTACGCCCACGTATCTACATATACACGTGTACATAGGAAATCGCGAGCAAGATCGATTTCACTTGCTTTTTTTATTTCAATAAGCGTTGATATCATCTGAGATTCAAGACTATATAAGATATTTCACTTCGATTATTTATAACTTGCGCTCTAATACCTATTCGCCTCGATCTCGGATCTATATTTTTTGTTATGTTCTCCATTGTTTTTCTGGCCACTCAACTAATCTTATATATTTGTGGAAATCTTAAAATTCTTCATTTTTCATGGATTTTATACAGAAAATAATTAAATCAGTAACGTAAATTTGTATTGCCATAATTGCTAAATTGACTTGTTGTTTAAGTTATTATAATAACAACATTTTTTGTTATCTTTTAATCAAATATTGTATTAATATAATTAATATTATACTGCAATATAGTAAATTTAATATATCTTCGTGTTGATCTTATTAATAGAATTCTGAAATTAATTTTTATTTTCATAATTATTACTCGACTTTAATCCTATATCGATATCCTATATTTTACATTATTATAACATTTGTATTCATTTTTAAAAATGTGTTTTGATTCCTCACCTTTTATGTTATTGAATCTATTTTTATATGCGCGAAAAAGTTAGATTTATAATAATAATATAATAAAATTCATACGTTCAAAATAAAAATATTCCGATACATAAGTATACTCGTGATATAATATTGTAGAATTGAAATGCATTTAAAAAATGAATCTGTAGAATGTAACAAACAATTTTTACTTTCAGATAAAAACCAATAATGTGCATAAAGAAACTTTATAAATATAACTGTTAAATATTATTTTTATTACTTTATAAATTATATGATAATAAATATAAAACATATAATATTATAAAATTACTATACGATATATCACTATAATATATTCGATTATTAGTCTGGAAAATATGCAAATTCTTGTATCAACGAAGATAAATAAGAGAAAAAAATTTTAATGAATTTATTTAATGTATTTTTGAGTATATAGAAAAAAATTCATGTTTACGTAATTTGTTGATATATTAAAAAATTTTAATTTATCAACATATTAATATTTTACTTTGATACATTAATACTAATAATTAGAAAATTTTATGATTATTATTATACATCAAAATGTAACGTTGTATAAGTGATAAAATTAGTCTTATTATTAATTAACAACTTCATAAAATTTTTAAATAAATTTTAATTTAATTATATTATATAACGCAATCATTCATGAATTTTATTTAGAGTTCTGCATTACGATAATGAAATAAATTTGCGCAATAACGCTAAAATTTATTTAATTAATGTAAATTCGATTTTATCTTTTATTCAACGCTTATACGTTTTTCGATAACTATTCATAAAATAAATCACAGATTTATAGAATTATATAATGTGATTGAGATAATTTGCATAGAATCGCGCACGAAGCTCGCGAAAAAGCAATTCTAAAGCATTTTGAAAGAAAATTTGAGATGCAACGGCTCAGAAGTGAAAGCGCGTACCGTTAGTATTTCATGAGTAGGTGTATCGAATATCGAATGGTCGAATGGTCGAATGGTCGAATGGTCGAATGGTCGAATGGTCCACATTTTAGCATTATCACTGAGAATGTTACACTTCGCGTATATATTAACGTCATAATACATACGCATTTTATAAATTTTTCACTTTTTTGGATTCGCGGACGTATCGAAAATTTACAATTATAGTCGCGATCAATTTTCATAAAATCGTTCAAACAATTTTTTTTTATGTAAGAAAATGCGAATACTTTATAAATGTATATATTTCTAGGTAATAAAATTTTGTCTAATTTCAATAGATCAGATATATCGTTCGATGCTGGAAGAATCAATAACTTTCTGAATTGGTCTACGATTACTTGTTTCGATATTACGTTGTATTTTTCTGATTCACGTATGAAAATTTATCGTGCAATCGTAATAAATTTAACGATAACAATGTATATGTAATGAAAATGTTAAAAACATTCGTTGATCGATAATTAAATCAACGATTCCGAAAATTTTGTAGATGGTCCTAAAACTAGACTAAAAGATATTTCATTACGAATTTGGTAATCGTGTAAGAGATTCAACAAAATTATTGTAAAATTAAAAAAACGTTACGTAAATTAAATACAAAGTTTTAAATCGAATTCGATAGTACAATCAGGAGATTATTACAATCAGTTAAAATCTCTCTGAATAATTTTTGTTGTTCAATCCATCGCTAAAATAATAATAAAAAAAAATAAGATTAAGAATTAATTCTCGTACCGTCGTACAGAATAATTATGCACTTAGATCGAGTTGGTCGGAGCAATTGGACGGGTCAGAAGATGCAATTAAAACGGTTGAATTATTTAAAATCAAAATTAATGCGTCGGTTCGTGGCCTTTGGACGAAGTTTTAAAAAATGAAAGGTAGGAAAATTGGAAGAAGGCTTGATTTACGTTAGGTTAGGAATTACATTAGGAATTACAGACCGCGGGAAGAATAAAAATTGCGCGAAACACGGATCGAAACACGGATCGAAACACGGATCGAAACACGGAGCGAAACACGGAGCGAAACACGGAGCGAAACACGGAGGATGGTTCGAATGTTAGTAAATGGTCCGATTGGTTAGTAAAGCGGTCATAATTCGCAGCAAAAATAACCAGGGAGGATGTTGGAGAGCTGAAACGGTAATCGAACCGTGAAATTCTCCTCGGTGACGCGTATACCTGTACGGACGGAGCATCGCGTCCACCGGACCCCAAGGTTGCGGAGTTTTCGAGCTCGTGCACACATGCACCGAATGCACCGAATGCACCGAACGAGTCGAGGTGGTGCGCGAGAGAAAGCCAACACGCGGACTGCACCCCCGGATATCGCGTTCGCTGCGTTCGCTATCCGCCTGCCTTCTATTTATATCGACGGGTTACAAGGTAGCGAGAGGACACGTGAGTACTTGGCTCAGCATCGCCACGCGTCGTTACGCTGTCAGGAACACGAGGCACCCGGAGTGGGGACCGAGGAGCGGAGACGGAGCTTTTCAGGGTTATAACGTCTAGCGAGCGAGAATCGATCCAACCCGCCTCGATTCCCTCCCTCGGTTGGGGTTGCATTTCTTCTTGTTCGTTTTCATTTTTTTCCTCCTTTTTTTTTTCTTTTTTTTGTTGTTTTTTAAACCAGGCTTTCCCGAGATCTGCTTTGTCTCGTCGCTCGGTTGCCCTCGGTGTACCCCCCCCCGTTCACCCCACCGTTTACACCCCTCGTTCACACCCTCGTTCACACCCCTCGTTCACACCCCTCGTTCACACCCCCCCGTTTACCCCCTCGAGCCACTTAGCGCGCGTCGCGTTACGTTCTTTTTTCGGCGAACCGAGGAATTTTCGAACCTCGCGTGGAGAGTCGCGCGCGCAACCGACGTTGCACCTCCGTACCAAACTGAGCATCGATCGGATTTTCGGGGATTTTTCCAGAGGGAGGCTTTTCGGCCTATCGCGCTACTCGCAGCCTCCTTCCTGCCTCCATCCAGCCTCCTTCCTGCCTCCTTCCTGCCTCCTTCCTGCCTCCTTCCTGCCTTCTTCCTGCCTCCTTCCAACCTCCTTCCATCCTCCTTCCAACCTCCTTCCAACCTCCTTCCTGACCCCCTTCCTGCCTCGTTCGCGCCTCCTTATTCCCGGCTTGATACGTACTTTTCCGCTCGTTCGGGCGAGTTCCTACAGTTTTAATTCTCCTGTTCTTCGAGGTGTTTTATTCAACGCGTCGGTCGCCATCTATTTAGATGCGCGATGATGCGCTTTCAAATTACCCTCCGTGAAAATTTTTCAAACTACCTTTAGCATTCGAATCTTTGTAATTCGTACGAGAATTAAATTTACAAATTCTTGTTTACTTTTAAAATGTATGTTTTAACGAATCGAGAGAAAAAAGCTTTTATCGCAACTCGAGGCGATACGCTCGTTTCGATAGTCGCGAATAGCGAATGTGGCTTTGTAATTACCAAAAATTATTTTAATCGCGCGATATTCGTCGAGGTTCGACTTTCGAGGTCCGATGAGCCACGAATTCATTTAGCGAGAAATCTCGCATAAACGGAAATATCTCCACGTATATAGAAAACAAAAACTTTTACTTTGGTTACCGAGCTTAATTTACCAGACGGAACTTATTTTTACAACTGGTCTTGGGCTTTTATTTGCTCAGTCTAAACAAAATTTTATGCGCGTATCGAAGTTAAAAATACTTCGTTATCAACAAATTAGTACTTTCATAATAAATTCGGAGAATAAAATATTTTGTAAAAGGCACAACGTAAAGTACAACGTATAAAACTTATTAGAATTAAAATCGCTTGTATAAAACCTCTTACTTACTTCACCAATTATTAATATTCCTTTTAATTCGTTCAGAATCATAAGATTATTGCATAAATCAATTGTTTTACTCTTCGAAGAGATAAGAGTATGAGAAATTTAGCTCTAGTAATTGACTGGATTAACGAAGATGTTCTTGAAACTCGATTTTTATAGGGTGAATCACTGGATTAAATGACAAGGTTTTTCTCGACGTTAATTTCTTCTATGTACGATAATTGTATTACATTTTTATTATTTTTATTCGTGTTTAACGTAAAAATTTTTATTCAATTTTTATGCAGCGAGAAAATTATATTATAGAGCATTTTATTGAATATCACGCAATATTTAATTTTTTATTCAAAAAGTGCTTTTTGCTTCGATAATGACCGAATTAAAATTCTTTATCATTTACAATTTTTATAATGTTGATGATACTGAATAAGTTGTAAACAACTTTTAATCATAAAAATAATTAAGAAATACCTATCAATCTTTAAAGTAAGCACTAAAAAATTTTATTTAATTCTTAGATATTACGTTGAATTGCAATGAATATACACATTTATTATATAAACGGTTTAAATAAAAAAAATTTTATCGATGAATATTTTTCTAATATTTAACGATTAATGAAATTTAACAAAAACTAATTATTTTATTTACTTCTTACGATCCATTTGCAACGCTTGAAAACATTTATTTATTGTATATTGATATAAAGTTAATTTTATAATGTGCGAATAGTTATTATTAAAAGTTACAATTTATCGATCGAAATTGAAGTAATCGACGAAAATTATAACTTAAAATTTTATTTTAATTTTTATATTATGATTTCTACGTAATATAACGATGCAGAAAAATCTATAACAAATGTTAAGAATGATTCATAATTTATTATTATTTTTTTTATTTAAGTTAATTCTTTTAGTAATATTCTGATCTTTAAAAAGCATGACGATTAATAAGGATTTATTTTTATATTTTAATACTCGCTAAATGCTTTTAAAATTCTTTAATCATTTTCTTGTTTTAACAAATTCATCATCGCTTAATACATAAAAAAACAAATAAATTTACGCAAACAAAAAGTTGCCGTTACGCATAAAATAAATATTTGTATCGCATACTTTTCTATAAATTATACATATAATATTGTACGATATTTTTATAGTTTTATAAATTTATCGTGATTAACAATTACTTTCCAGTACTCGAGTTATCGACGCGTTCAATATATTCGTAAAATATATTTCTATTTCTGTTTATGTATATAACTAGTAATCCGATTGTAGGCGATTTGGAAGGTTTCCGAAAATGTGTTAAAAATGACGTTTTTTGAGACGTTATCTTTTTATCGAGTCGACGGAATAAACTCACGTTTCAGTTTGTATCGGATAAAATTTCTTTAAAAATATGTCACCTTAAATTCAATGCGAATTTTAATTATCTGTTCCTTGTTTCTTATAGTCGTTAAATCCCGATAAAATTTTATACGCTCGTATGTACACGTTAACTTCCTTGTTATCTTTCTTGTATCTGTAAAACGGTTATCGGTATGATTCATTTATTAGGTAAACTCGAAAATAACATTTTGATATAAAATTACTTTGCGCAAGGTAGCGATCCTTAAAAAGAATGGAAATTTTGGCAACGAGCGTACATCATTTATACGTTATTTTCTCGCGTCTTTCTCTTGTCGCGAACAAAGATTCCCGAATTAATCGTACGACAAAGAGTTCGGTTCAAGGCAGAACCTTGAAAGTACGAATTTAGAAATAACATTATAAACGTTGCTCCAACATATTTTCCAACATAAATTGCAACCATCTTTGTAAAATTTTTTTTAAATTTTTTTAAAATTAATAAAGTATAGAACGAACGAGCGTTCGAACTTAAACTACGGAGCTTATTATAATATTTGTTTGGCTTAGTTGTTAACAATGAAATTGCAATTGCATTATAACGCGTTTGATTCATCCAGAATGACGAACGCAAAGAGCAGAGTCAACGTCCTTATTCTATTTTCCGATCAACGATTTAGCGTCAGCGGACGTAAGCGGATCGCGCCATGAAAGATAGATTTTTGGATGAGCGACGGGTGAAAGTAACGAGACGGAGCCGAGAGACTCTGAGACACCGGGTTGAAGGAAAGGATAATAAGTAGAGATAAGCCCCGTCGAGCCTCCCACCATCCCACCCCATTCGTCGCGTCCTCATCGATCGAACTCGCAGAGGAAGTTCCCGTCCGGAGTCGAGCGAGACGCGGAGCATCATCCCCGAGGAAAATCGCGCTCCGTCGCGTCGATTCTCCGGTGTCGCATTGCGCGAGTCTCGAAAACCGCGCAACGACCTTTGCCATTAGCCAAACGCTGTTTTATCCTTATTGCGACTCGCGTGCCGCAATGCGACGCTAACCGTCCAAATTGAATGTTTCCTTTCTCGCGAATATTCCTCTCTCTCTCTCTCTCTCTCTCTCTCTCTCTCTCTCTCTCTACCTCACCTTCCCTTCCCTTCCCTTCCCTTCCCTTCCCTTCTCGCCTCTTTTCCAAGACCTCCGATGGAGCGAATCGGTTCCCGCCATTATTCGACGCTTCGCGAGTTTCGCGAGTTTCGAATCCCGTGGCTTAATCGTTGCGCGTTTCTTCTCTTTTTTCCTTCGCCGTTCTTGCGTTACCGCGATCCTTGCATTTATCGCGTTTCGCCTTTGGATACGGCTCCCTGAATTCAACTCGTTTTACCGAGAACTTTTTCTTCGCTCGCAGCTGTAATACTTTATCGACCGATGTATCACCAATTTTCAAGCAGTTTCCACGACTCGATTTAACGATCGATAAAGAGGGTAGGATATTGTGAACGAAAATAGTTATATAATTCATTCGCTTCGATAAAGGAAGCGGTTATAAATTTTAAAAGAGCATTCGCGCAAGAGCAACGCACCAATCTATTCGTGCCTCGACTAGATTAATAGAAAAATAGTTAATTAACTTTGTCGCGTATCGATTCCATTTTATCTGTAAACTATTTATTTATCGATTTGTATAATTTATAGAAGATTATAGAAAATTAATACGCGATCGTAAAAATTAACGAGATTGTAATTATTTTAAAATATACGGTTCGATGCGTCGGCAAAAATTTGAATTGCGATGTATTTTTGAATACTGGGAACTGCTTTTTCAAAATAGATCGATCGGCTACGTTGTAACGAAAATTTAAGTTTCGACGAGCGCGATTACAATTTCCGACCTTTCCAGGGAAATCTATCCTTGCGACTTGGATAACGTCTACGTTTTTTGCAACGTATCCTTCGTTTCAACCTATCGTACGTCGATGGATTATTCTAGTACGCGTTAATAAACGACCGATGCAGAATTATAAATTGCGAAACGCACACTTTTTATATTGTAAAAAACTTTTCCGATGGAATGAATTCGAAACCTGTGATGGTATTCGGATAATGCTTTTCAATTTATTCAATAATTAATAACGACGTATTAAATACCGTCGATAAGTGTCGTAAATTTTTTATTTATCGATAACAATAATAAACGAGGAATTTCGTTACTTATTTACAAAATAAGATAAAATTACGACGTTTAAACTTAACGGTCGGTTAACCGCTTTTAACGAGAAACCTAACGTTATTTATAAATTTTATCGTTACGAAATCTTTCGTCCATTTTTTACATCGACCTTGATACGCTTATAATTATTGGTAAAAAAATCATCGTTTATCAGCGAAAGTACGAGAAACGGAGTTAAGGTTAACGTATTCGAGACGAGCGAGCGAAACCGAAGAAAGAGTACGAAAAAAGCGATCGGTCGAAGAAAAGAACCGTTTTTCAAAATATTATTTACGTTCCGGGTTTCGATTTCGAATGGCTGATGCGTGATCGATACAATAATACCAGAATACGATCTTCCCGCCAGAAAGGTAAAAGTACACTCGTATTCTCGAAAAGTTATACATTATCTCGTACGAATGATTTTTGTTTTGAAATATTGGAAAAGTTGGTAAATAAGCGGACGTTTGCGCGTCCTTTATCACCGAGCAGCCACAAATAGAACTTTAACCCTGATTACGTAAGCGGAAACCGCGACCAGAAACAAACTGATTTTTTCGCGGAACAAAGATGACGATAAATTCAAAATTCGATACTCCAACGGAAAAGGAGAAGGAGAAGTTTATAAAGATGGGGTCGAAGGTCGGCCTTCGCGGCTACGAGATTCAAAATTTTCTCGAAGAAGCAGAGTCGCGAGAACTTTGAGAGAAGAAAATCTTTGAAAATCTTTGAAAAACTTTGAAAGCGGAAAAAGACGCGTTTTCGACGCGTTTTCCAGACTCGTCGCGAAAATTCGCGCGCCAATCGAGGGACGGTGCGGACGCGTATAAAAGAAAACCGTAGGCGTTTTCCGCGTCCCCGTCGAATTCGTTGGTTCGCATCGATTTGGGGAAAGCCCGTTGGAAGTCGGTACAGTAACGTGGGTAATTTGGGTAACGCGAGTAACGTGGGTAACGTGGATAACGTGGGTAACGTGGGTAACGTGGGTAACGTGGGTAACGTGGATATCATCGTCGAGCGATCCGATCGTTATTTCATTTAAATAACGATTAGATCGCGGGAACTCGGGGAAGATGCGCTCAGCGAACGTTGCACTAAAATACTTAAAATGAATTTGAATTTTGCTTTGGATCGATGCTTCCATCTGGATTTCCACGATCCAACGCGATTATCGTATAATTTACAGAGTTGAAGAAACGGCTTTGTGGAAGGAAGGGACGAGGAGTCGATACAAGGTTGGAATACGAAATTCCGCGGGTATCGGAAAAAGCTCGAGTGCGCTCGGGAATGGCTAAGAGGGAGGGAAACCGCGAGAAGTGAACAGTAGTGAAAACGCCGTGGAAAGAGGCGAAAGAGGCGAAAGAAACGAAAGTATTTGATCAACACTTACGGACGAGGCCGAGGAGTAATAGACTCGTTATTGCTGCGACGCGCGGCATTTCCTTCCGATCGGTATATCCGTAACGGCTGAACGTGAGATTTAAAACAATGGACTTCGCAACTCCTCTTGCACCGAAACGCTCCGTTAAACTCGAAGGACTGGAAGCGACTGACTTCTCCGCCGGCCGGCAGCGACGGGTCGGCGGATCGGCGAAAATCCATCCGTTCTCGAGAGCCTGTTTCCCTCTCGCTCTCCCTCTCGCTCTCCCTCTCGCTCTCCCTCTCACCTTGACGCTCGCGCTCCTCGTCCCTCCTTCTCCCACTCCGGCTTATCATCTCCCCTTTGGCAGCGCTCTCTCTCTCGCTCTCGCTTCAACTGCCCCTTCCCGACCGCGAGTGTCTTCCCTCTCCCACACCACCCCCCTGCCTGCCCTCGCCACCCGTCCAACTCCCACCGTCTTTCTCGTTGTTTTTTCTCATCCTTCTCTCTCTCTCTCTCTCTCTCTCTCTCTCTCTCTCTCTACCTGCCCTTTTCCCGCGCACACGTGGCCGAACCGACACCCTCGCTCAGCCCCAGCCCGCGATGATTTTTCTTAGCGCTGCGCTTTATTCTTGGATCGCTGGATCCTCGTGGAGCGGTGGCGAGGAAAATACGGAATAAAGAGGCGCTTTTGTCGCGGTGGACGAGGAACGTGTCAAAATGAAAAATGGGGCGTGTTATCGAGACTCGAATCCCGCCGTGTTCGCAGGCGGTTCACAGGCGATTCCGGAAGGAGATCGAGGGATGCGTTTCGACGTTGAAATTCGACCGATTCAATCAATTCCCCTCGAAATGGGATTCGCGAGACCGAACATATATATTTTATTCGTTGCAGGCTTGCATTTTTCCGTCTTGCGTTCTCTTTCAGAATGCGCTATGCGTCGGTATTGATTTTTTCGGATTTATTTAAATATACGTAGCTTATGTAGGCTATTAACGATGTCTGCTTCCGATGCATTTATGCATTTAAATCGAATTATTTATTCATCGTATTCATCGAATTGATTGCCGCTCGCGACTCTTCTGCTATCGTTAAGTATATTCGTTCGTTAGAAAATTGATGAATTTTAATTATCCGTCGTCGAATTCTCCCCTTTCGATTTATTCTTTCGTTTATCAACCAAACTTACCTGCGATTATTTAAATGATCCACTTTTTTGATACATTCTACAAAAATAGCCGTTTACCTATCCAATATTTATATTCTATAGAATTTATAATACCGCGTAAGAAAAGATTTTTCTCTCCGTTGAAGCGTATTGAGTCATGATTGGATGATAATAAAATAGTAAAAGGCTTTATATCTTTATAAGTTAAAAAAATGTCGTTACGAGCTCGATTTTTTATTCTTTTATGTATTGGAGTATTAATTATTTTAATATTTATTTAGAGTAAATTTTAATAAGCGACCAACACTAAAATATGATACATTTTTTAAAGTTAAAACGTAAAGAATTTGTTTACCGTATGATTTTAATTACGAACGAGTACGTTTATATATTTTCAATATTTCGCTTTATCGTTACGATAGCGTTATAAATTTTCATTTTACAATGTTCGCGACAACGCCGATCTTTCGCTTACGCGTAAAAAAAAAATTAAATCGATGAAAGAAATTTTTTATCTTTGTATCGCGTTTTAGTTTCGATTTTACAAAAAGATTTATTATAATTTTTGCGGGAACGAATCTGTAAAAGAATTTGCGTTTGGAATTAAGGTTAACGGTAAGATACCTTAAGAATTGCATCGACCAGAATTATAACTTAAATAATAAAAAACAAAAACAACAACAACAACAACAACGACGACGAGGACGACGACGACGACGACGACGACGACGACGACGACGACGACGACGACGACGACGACGACGATAACAATAATAATCTATTAGCGAAGTCAAGAACAATATTTTATGAACGTGTAAGGATTAAAATAATGATTATAGGCACGAAGATTTATTGCTCGTAAATTCCAGACTATGCTGATAAGCACACATGAAAGTTTATATGACAAATTGTAGGTTATAGGCGTTTGTTTATTACAATACGTTGCAACTGATAATAATAAGAAATGTGGACGATATTTGAGACAAGTTCCTTTAAATTCGTAATATGTTTATTTAATTCTTTATAATTCTTATAACATTGGATACAGTTGTTAACGCATAAGACATAATATTCTCAAATTACATAATGGATTTTTATTCTTTATTGATAAATTACCATATATAACTATACAATGTTTTTTTAAATGTAATTTTAAAAAATCATTTATTTAAAATAATAAAATGTTTGATTTAATCGTGGATAATTTTTAGATTTTTTTAATTTTAAGTATTTTAAGATTTATAACGATGAAATGTTTTCTTTTACATAACGTTTTGACCAAGGAATACAATTTTCAGCGATATTGATACGAAGCAGATGAAACAAATTATTGCTACCAGTGATCGAATATGACTTCGATTTAATCGCAACCGTACACTTGTTAAAATACTTACCAAGCATTTCAGAAGAAAAATTTCATAACTTAACAAATTTATATTGTAGACTATTTCATAAAACACTGCTCGTTTTCCGTTTGACTAAGAAAACAACGTTTCTAATTTAATTGGACACATAATATTCGGTTAACGTTTGGAATATTCTCGTTTAATGATAAATATATTAATTACAAACAACTTTCAACAACTTGTCAATCATCAAAACTTTATTCATGTTCCTATTATATTGTTGCACATATCAGCAAATTTCTAATGTAAATCTGGATGTTATCATCGGTGTAATGCTTTATTGACTTATTAATAGAACAATAAGTTAATTTTAGGCAGCTTGTGATTTTTTAAATTACTTCATTTTAATCTTTATGAAAATTTTTTTATCAAAATAATTAACAAAAAATATATTAAAAATGAGAAAATAGAATTTATATTTCATGATATCTAAAATTTTCAACTGGTATAAAATCTATTAAGGTCTGAAAAGAAATCAAGTATGAAATATTGTTGTTTTGTTTGTAGAACAGGTATAAAATTAAAAGATTAAAATTAGTTGAGAAAGAATAACAAGAATAAAAATTTGCTCGAACAAAATATCCGGTAAATTAAAAATTATATTCTTCATGCATTTATAAGTAAAATAAATTTCTAACCGTGAATATTATATTCATCTCGAAAAAACGTTAGTCATTCGCGCATTAAACAATATTTTCTTTTAGTAAAATTTGATATATTTTATAGTTCATGAGATATACATTAGTATCATCTAAGGAATGTATTCTAATATTTTCTACTACTCTGAAATTATTTAATTCTACATAAACGTAGATTATCTATGTAATTATAACTTATTAAAATTTTATTAGAATACTTACAAAATAGAAAATATTTGCAATGTAAAACACTATTACTATTATTATTATTCACAATAATAATTGATAATACCTTAAACATTATTAAATTGAAGGTTACCGTTAATATAAGTATAAATTTTTTAATATTTTTCATGCGTAACTTCTTTTTAATAAATAAAATCAAATATAAGTCAAAGATCATAATAGTGAAGTTTTTTAATTAGATGATACGCCTCAACAGTTTTATACTCAGTACGTAAAGAAACTATAAATTATTATTTGAATTCTTGCAATCATTAAATTATAATATTATAATAATTAAATTTATGAGACTAATTTGAATTGATTGTAATTTTAACATTTTTAAATTAATGTTATAAATCTTAAGGGTGTCGATGTTGACTGACTCCCGTAGATGCGAATAAATTTTTAACAATTATAAATGATCAATCACTATCCATTTACTAATATTTAAATCATCTTGCTTAGTGAAAATAATAAATATCTTTGTATAATAATAAAAAATAATTGAAATTATGCACGTTTAACAAAATCTAATTAGATTTTTACTTTTTTTGAAGCATAAAAATAAATATTTAATTATATTTGAAAGATAAAACAATGTAAATCTACAAATACAAAGTCTATGTTAAATCTATAACACGCGCAACTATTTGATGCGTTTGTATCTATAATCACGAGAGTTGGCGAATACGACAGCAAATTATTCAGTAATGAGTCTGATAAAATTAAGAACGTTATTAAGATGAAAGAATTAAGTATTTCTACTTTAATCTTTGATTAGACAGTAATTTATTTTATTGTTATAAAGGACTTGTTATTTTATCCCATTATTTTAATCTGTATCTAATCATAAAATGTAACCTTAGATAATAATTTAGATCGATTTTCAAATATGTAATTACTGTATCATATTTCCAAGTTAAATCATCTTAGCATACTTGAATCAAATTTGTGCTGCTATTATATTTGACTAGCATGATAAATTTTATAGGTATATATATATATATATATATATATATAAATAGAAATGTTTTTTACGCTTTTTTTCATCGAAAATTTGATCAAAATACATTTCACAAAATAATAAAGTTTCGTAAAATTATATTAGTATTATATTTTTAAACGGATAATGTTCAAATAATTTTTACTCGAGTAAGACATTTATCAATTTTTAATATAATTAATGCATCGAAACAAGTTATTTTATGATTAACAACTAATTATTTCAATAAAAAGTATAATCTAAAGGAAATTATTTGATTGAAATTTTAATGTATAGATTATTTAATTAAATAAGTATAATAATTTGTAACAGATGATAATTTTTTACGTGATTTTTGTTGGAAAGAAAATTACAATAAATCAACCGTTAATTTTTTATCTGTTTACCGTAAACAGAGAATTATCTATATCTCTTCGAATGAATATGTAATTATATATCGATAATAAATTATCTTTAATAGTAAAGAGAGTATAAATAAATCTTTATTATTGAACACCTTCTCTATTTATATTCATGGAATTAAAAAATAAATGAATCCTTTGTATTTTAATGCTCGTACAATTAAGACATTTATTTTATTTTCGAATTGAATGATTATCTCATGTTATATTAGAGTATTTTGTGTTGAAATCATATTTGTAGACCTTCGATTAGATTACACTAATACGAAACTGTCCAAATCTTATCGAGCAAACGTAAAACTAAATTAATCTTTTTAAATTCGCTAATTAGTTTGCTTTCAATAGGCATTTGTATTATACGTACATTAAAGTTATTTATACAGCTTATTTAAAACTCCATTATTATATATTCATTATTTATACGATCCATAAATATAAAATCGAAAAATTTGTGTAAAGAATATATCGGTAGCCATATTCGTACATGTTTTAATTGCTTGGATCGACTACCTCATCGGCTACTTCATCGACTACTTCATCGGCTACTTCATCGGATACTTCATCGAATACTTCATCGATTTTGATCATCTGTTCCGGGTATCAATCTAGAGAAATCGTCTTCCAGAAAATCCTTCCTTTAACACGCGAAAGCAATTTCATTTTAACCTTCAACTCAATACATATTCTGAGAAGCTACTTTAAGACTCTGGTATTCTGTCTAAGGAAAGCAAAGAATTTCAAATGGCCGCGAAATTTCTTTTGTTGGCATTTCAAAAGCACTTACATTCTTTTATAAAATTTCCATCGAACGTAGATGAGTTGCTCCCGCTGGTTTTTTAAATTATTCCAACTTACGTACTTTGATTTCGATTGTAATTCCATCGTGCGAGTATTTCTACCGATGTTATAACTTAAATTAAAATCTACCTTCGCCTACCAATATTACCTTCTATTCCTATAATATACGCGTGTTTACAACTACTCGAAACATACGTTGTAATTTACCTTTATAGTTATTCGGCTTCATAGTCGCTTATTTTTATTCTGTAGCGCATTTATTTTATGCGAATGTAAATTTCCGAACTTTGTTATATCATAAACTATTGCATGTAAATATTACAGTCCGGTTCTTACAAACGGTACGAGTAAAATATTGTAAAATAATTTAGTTCCTTTTCACTAAACTAATAGTAATTACTAATCTTTCTGCGGATAAAATTAAATAAAAGAATAATAACCAAGAAAATAAAAAGGATTATAGATATGCTATATTTTTATTAAATTGTAGTACAAAAAAATATAAGACTAATTTCATACGTTTTAATGCATAGATTTAATTAAAATATACTTTTATTATTATACATGATACAAAAGTAATTATAACGTTAACTATGTTAAGTTAAAATTAGTTCAAAATATTTTACGATAGTTTAAAATACTTATTTAAAATAATTTTTAAAATATGATCCAGTCATTTTAAACACCGATGGAAGAAAGTTTTTATTCTAAATGACTTTGGTCACTTATAAAATTTTTAATTAAAAAAATAATATATACATATACATTGATGAATATATATACACAAACATTCATACGCATCATATAGAGTGCGAAAATAAAACTTTATTAAAATAAATAATTTAATATTAATAAATGGTTGTAATCTAAGATTAAAGTCGATATTATTTTGTAAATATATTTTTATTCTCGTTATTTCTTAAAGCTAATTATTAAAAATATTATTAAAGATATTATCAAAAATTATAATTATTAAAAGCTATTAACTAATGGATGAAGAGTCAGTTTTTTAAGAAGAATAAATTTTTTATTCTAAAAATTATTTAATTATCATTCATAATTGGTGTTATTTACTTTAATTTTACTCTATTATTTTTAGTACAATTATTGTGATAAAATAAAATATATCTACACTTTTATAGTTTTATTTTTATCATAACAAATATTTATAAATCATAAATACTATGCATTACTTAAAGAATTTTTTTTATAAATTACACGTAGAAAAAACGTTTAGTTATTTTATAATAATTACTTCCGATAAAAATTTTAATTAACATTATAAATTCTGAAAAAATGACTTTCTTATAATAATGATGTAGTTTTTATCATATTAATTTAATGACTGTCATTCTTCGAGTCATTTATAAATTTTAATATTATATTTAATATATTCGCAATTTCTAGATTACTAGAGATAAATTTTTAATTTTATTTTAAATTAAATTTTAAAATAATTTTTGAACAGCTGAATTTATAAAGAACTTTTTACCTTTATTTTAATTTTCTTAAATATTTTCAAAAAATATAATTTTAATTTAACGTATATTCAATTTTCTTTATTATACACTAACAATGTAATAAATATTTTACTAAAATACGTATTGTGTCACAAATAGTATATTCGTTTAAAAGAAATTTAAATTTTACTTATTAGTACAAATAATATCGTAATTTAAATACAAATGTTTTGTTATTATTCATTGTAACTCAATTTCACATATATTAAGAAAAATATTTCTTTAATGTTGTTAACGCTTCCGAATTAAAAAATATTATTTAAAAATGTTAAGTAAATTATAAAAAATATTAGCAATCAATTTATTCTATATAAAGTTATGATAAGAACTCAACTTGATTTTTACACAAGAAAATAGAATCGAATTTATGTACGCGTGTAATTAGGATGACGAAAAATTTTAATTAAATTAATATAAACTTAGCAATTGCACTCGATAAATTTTAAAAATATCGTAATGGATTTAAGTCAGACAAATGAGTTACTCGTTTCTATATGATTTAATAATGGTAATTTATTTATTAATATAAGTTACATATTAAAAATAGTGACTTGTATTGAATTAGTTGAATACAAACAACGAGACTTAGTGTGATCCGCTTTGTGTCTGCTTCTGTTCAGCTTTTATTCTCTCTTCTCAAAACAAAACGTTTATTCGAATATCGAGGGGTACAAGAGAGTCGCATAAGTAAGAAATATATGATGTGTGCATTACATCGTCTCGTTAACAGTCGATAGTTGTTTATCATTTTCAAGAGGTGACGCTTATTCAAGTATTCAGGGATACAAATAGTCGCACAAAGTCAGAGAAATTATACGGAAAATACAAGGTTTTCTAAATTTATGTTCAAACTATCAAGTTTTATAAACTTGCTTTCGAATATCAGTCATACAAAAAGATCACAAAAGTCTCAATATTAAAAAAGAAAAAACGTCTTCTTGTAGGCAAAATAAATCAAAAACACCTTTATTTCCTATATTTTCTCAGAGATTTTTTTAATTTACAATGAATTTTTAACAAATGAAGAAAAGATGTATACATATGGTATATAAATAGCAAAAAATTAATAAAATACTAAAAGGAAGTTAAAAGAAAAGAATTTCTCCTGCTATAATTTAATTTACGAACGAATAAAGTACCAACGTAGGTCGGACATCTTGGTTGGATCGTTCGCATCTAACGAAGATAAAACGAAGAGAGCTCGAAGTTTTAGTAGAAAAAACGACACGTACCGTTGGAAACTCGAGTGGATGCAAAGCCGACGAACGCGTGCCGATTTCCTTCAGAGGAGAGCGACACGTTCAATTGACGCGCGTCGCCTTTCGAAAACACCCTCCAACGTAATCGTAAGAAAGTTGTTTATGCGTCGCGAACCGTAACATAGGCAGGAACATCGAATTCTGGGAGGACAAAATCACAACACCCGATTGGTAACGCCGTCACTTCGCCCGAGGGAGTAAATCGTGGTCGCGTCTAAGGATCCATCCCGACTTATCGTAGCAATCTTCGAACCTGCGTAATTCATCGGGAAAACTATTCTTTTTGAAGTCCGCCGTTGTCGGGATGAAAAAATTCAACGCGGCGATTCCAAGTCTTTTCGAAGCATCGATCTTGGAGGGTTGTTTCTTCTCCTTCGCACCTTCTTATTCGTCACGGGCTTATCTCGACATTGATGAAAATGCCGGAAAATGTACCGTCACCGTTCCAAGTATCCGATCGCGGCCGATCGTGCTTACAACTTGGGAGATCGATATTCTCCAGCGATCGCGAACAACCGAAAAACGCCTAATCTTAAGTTTTTATCGTTTATTTTGAGTTTGAGCGAGGCGCTTGATAATTAACAAATTAACTTCATAATTGATTCGATTCGCTTACATACGTTATTGACGTTACATCTATAGTTTATTTTCTACACCTAATGTAACAAAAAATATGATTTCTTTTGAAAAATTTCTATATATTAATTTTATATACTCGTAATTCCTTTTTATCATAAATAACGCGTATAAAAATAAAGAAAACCAAAAATGAATTTGTCAATTATATATATAATTTAGAGTATTGTAATATCTTCTATTAAACGTTATCGTTACTTTTATTTCAAATTTTGTAAAAAATGTACCACCGCTGATTCAAACTTATTTCCGTGCGTAATCTATTTTTAAGCCATTAGTTCGATTTTTCAGCTATAATTTTTTATATTATATTATAAAATAAGAAAAATTTACGGTTGATCGAATCTAACGTAAGACAATGCGATGGGTCGTATAATTCACTATAAGAGATTAAATTTATCAAAGAATTGAGATGGAAATAAAAAAGTGAAATATATCGATATATATGATTTTATTTTAACGAATCTGTAAATGTTAGTTTATATTACAGATTTAATGTTATTTTATATCGTCGTATGAATTAAAACGAATACACACAATTTACCATTATTGTATCGAGTGAAGAATATCGCAGAATATCACTTTTTACAAATAATGCATTCGTTATATAAATACGTCGTAACTAATTTATTAACATTTATTCATCATATTATAATAAATTTTTATCTTTTGACGATGAAACGGTAAAAAACTGTTATAAATCAAATCTGCCTATGTAAATAATTTCTTAATTTTTATAAACAATATCGACTTTGATTATGGCATTTGAATAAATTACAGTTGCGAGAAAGTCAGAAAAAAGTATTTTATTTACTTGGTTTATAAAAATTATGAAAAGCCTTTGTTTTGAATTTTTGAAAAAATTAATTAGCCTGAGAGGCACTTGTGACACTTGGCACACACAGAGTGAAACGCAGAGTGACACACAGTTTAACACACTTCGCGTTGGACAAGGCTGCGCTTCTCGCATTCGGACTCTATCTACAAAAGAGGCTGGGTGTTTAGGTGTGGGGAGGACAAGGGAGCCGAAGCCGAGCTCGGGTACCCCCGAGTTGGAAACTATGTAAATAGGTAAGGAGGTCCCGAGATTTCCGCGCTCGATGTCTATCCAGTGTAGGCCAGATCGCTCGGTCGCGGTCAGGGTCGGGGCTTCCCCTCTCGCGAATAGGCGCGCCGGAAAGCCCCGCTGTAAGCGTGTGGGTCGGACTGCCGCATTGGCACAATGGCCGACGGAGTGAGAGAGACTCTTTTCCGGAGACAATGGGCACGAGAGAATCCAGCATCCGTTTGCTCCGCAGCGCTGCAGCCGCACACTCCGGGACCTCGTGGTTCACTTGGCGTGCGCGGTACGACGGCGCCGGGAGCAAAACTCGGATGTACCGGGAAAGTACGCTCGATTCGTGACTCGGTGACGCGCGTCGTTGAACAGGGAGGGTGGAGGTTGAACTTAAGTGGAAGTAACGGTATTCGACGGTCTTGAAAACTCGGCGAGTTCTATCGCGAGATAAGGTGGAAACTTTTTCACGTTTTTTTGTCGATACGTACTTTGCTTTTACTTCCTAGCCTATTTTTTACGAGATAAGTCTCTGGATAAGTCTCTGCAAAATAGTCGTTCTTCCCTGGATTACAAAAGTTATAATTCTCGATTACCCGAGATTAAGAACATTATGTTATAATTAATTCTTCATTTTCTAGACTTTTTCAACCTTTTTTCTTATAACCACTACTTATAGCGAATAATTGTTAACCACTATGTTCCATTTGCTCCATCGCTACGTTTCATCCGCTACTCTAAATCCATCTCAAACTCCGTATTTTTCACAGCTGCGGATTTTTGCTCCCCTCTCGGTGTCTCTTTAAATATAAACTTTAATCGAAAAATATCTTCTATTGGTTTCGTTTCGTGTATCGGTGCGATAACTCGACTTTCGATTAATAATTATTCTTTGTAATAAGAAATTTATCGATGCGAGAATTTTAGTTACCGATTATTTACGATATTTGACGTAATTTTTGGAATCGTTTTACGATACGCTTTGTAATTCTAATAAAAAGAATTGCCAATGTAGAAAGAATATAACGTTATGATAAATTGATAAATGATGTTTTATTTTTTCGGTTAAATAAAGTTAGTTCTACGCTAAAAAATTTACAAACGAAAGCTTTGCTTTGTAATAGTTTTTATGGCAATTTAACGCGTTAACATTTATATTTTGATTATTCCACTTCATTATTCCACTTCGCGTTTGAATATTTTTGTTTCATTGTCTACTCTTTGTTCGGAATAAAAATAATATAATGTGGAGCGCTAATCATTGTAACCAATTTACAACCGATAACTTTATCGATAACTTCTTCCTTATTAATAATTTTGGAACAGAATATTCCGTTATTAAAATTCGTACAACAAGAATAAGATGGTATCTATATTAGTAGACAGTGTGATAAATGGAGTCACGAGTACTAGTTATGCCCTACTTCTGAAACTATTTCTCAGCTAACAGTTTGATTAACTCTTGAAATTATTTTTGGTTAAAAATCTTAGCGTACATCGAAATACAATATTAATTGAAACTGAAGTACTCGATTCAAAATTTAATTCGGATAATAGATTATTTTAGAAAGTTAAAATTTATTATTAAAAACCATAAATAAAAGTGATCGATATAGCAATCGATTATAATTTAGAAAATGCAGTTTTAATAAATATGTGTCTATTCATTATTTGGATAATTTAAAAAAATCTAATTATTTTGTTAAATTACCCGTATTAACATTTTTAGATATTTATAGTACAGATCCGTAGAATTTATAATTCTTATCCCATTTCATTTATACACGCGTTAATAATCAAGCTTCGTTGAAACACTAATGATATTATGTATCAATGTCCAGAATACTTGATTTTGATAGTTAAAATTGTCAAGTATACGGACTAGCTAAACTTGACAGACTCCAAAAGTTGTTTAATGTACGGCCATATAATTCTCAACTAATATACCAAGTCATCATTATACTTTTGTAACTACTAAATGTTGTTAAACTTATTTAACAGATCAGACTTTATGAAGTTAATGCAAGAGTATCTTATAATAAATTTTTAATGAATATATTAACGTAACCGATGATTTTTTTTAAATAATTTTTTAACATTAATACGAAATATGTTGAATTTATAATTCTAAGTTATTGACTCGATAAAGGATAATATTTTTATATTGAGTAATTATGTATAACATATTTATACACGATACGATTTTGAATAAAATATCTAACAAAGTTCTCATTCAAAATTATATTTATGGATTTAAATTCATGTATTTTATATTAAAGAAAAAGATTAGAGCTTTAATTACAATTAATTTAAATTATATTATAGACAGAAAAAATAAAATAAAATTTTCATAACTTCTTTTAGGATCTTTGTAAATATTTTGAAAATATAAACTTTGCAAATAAACTCTTATTTTTTCGTACTTGTGTTCTATACATGAAATTAATCGTTCAAGACAGTTATTTGATATAACTTAGAAACGTTTATTGATTAAATATCAGAAAAGGTTATATAGCAAAGTAGTGCATGTTTATCATTACTTTTTCATATACTTAAGTACGTGATTTGAAAATAGAGATTATTAATCAGCTTTCTGATTATAACATAAAACAAATAATCACTTTTGTCTTTTTATTATTATCGGTAAAACTAAATTTTAAAACATAAACTATAAGATAATGAACATAAAAAATGTACATACATTAAAACAAGTATACACTTCTAATTTTATGTATAATTTCTTCTACTGTAAATAAGAAAATTGTGCATATATTATATATATTTTTTTTCAGTTAATGATGGTGAAAGTAAATTTAAATTAATTTACATAGACTATATTTACATCTTTTTAATCTATCGTACATATTTATATGATTATTAAATCTTGTTTAACATTTTATTTATCACTAATAAATTCATTTTATACAAATAAGAACTTTGTAAATGTTAATAAAAGTAGCAAACAATTTATCAAATATCAAATCAATAATATTAATGAAACTATAGAATCGATTTAAAAATATTTTGACTATGAAAAAAATAAAAGAATAAATATGTTTTATTTTTACATTTTTCAATAATTAAAACATACAACTAATAATAACTCATAGCTATGATATTTTTAAATTACTACTTATAATAAATATAATAAAAATACAAAATCGTAAACTTTTAAATTATATAAAAAATAGTTATGGTTACTAGATATTTTCGTAAATTCTCTAGTAATAAAAATTGTGTTTATCAAATATAACAAAATTTTATTCTAAATACTGGATAATGTGCAAATATGCATATTAGTATGATATATTTAGGTTTCAAAACACAGCTTTCCTTTTGGTAAGTACAATTCTTCTTTATAGTTTTCAATATATATCATTTTCTTGTTATAATAAATGTTATTTGTAATAATATCACATTACATTACAAATCAAACAAATGGTATTCAGTATATAAGAAATATTTTTGTTAAGTGAATAAATATTTATGCTCAATATTTTTTGAATATAAATATTTTATTTTTGTAAGTATTTACATTATTATTTATTAAATATTTAATTATTTTCATAATACATATATATAGTTTCATAGTAAAAAAAATCAGGATGTCTGTTGATACTTAAAAAAATTACCGATTTAAATTTTTATAAATGTTTTTATTAGATACAAAGATTTTGAACTTAAGCTAAATAACTATATACAATATTTAATTAATGTAAAAAGAACACAATACAAACAATAACAATTAGTTGTTTTATAAAGATTCTATTCATACAGCTATAATATATGATATTATTTTATTTACAAAAGGTAATAAATTTGTGGTAAATACATTATGTTATTATTTTGAAGAAAATCGAGGAAAATAATTTTATAATCGAATTTATTATAAACTTTGGAAAATTGAATTTAATTTTGATGTTATCGCATACGTTATACGACATATATCACATAATATGAATAATATCTACGAATAATAATAATTAGAAACTTCGGAATATATTCGATTAAAATTATTAAATAACTTGAACAAGTTTTACTGTTTTTACTATACATGTTTATTTAATTATTTATTATAATTATTTTACGTATAATTACGTATAAATACGTATAAATACCGAAACTTGTATAAAAATATAGACGTATGAAGTTCGCTCGTCTAGTGGTTGAAGTCGAAACGGTTCGTTAAATAAATGGAGCAAACAATAATTAGCGAGGCGACATTTTAACGTTCTCATTCGTTTTCTAGAGAGTTTTCGAGCTGTTTCGCTAAACAAACGAACTTTACCTTCGTTAAAACGGACAAGTTTGTACGAGTATACAGAGCTACGTGTATTTAACCAATGACGACGAGCGATTGGTTTTCAGATCTAAGACTTATGGTTGGCTCAGTTTCTTTCGTCCACTGTATTATTTAAAAACTTTTTAGGAGACCGAACATTTTAGCGCAGTTTCAATTTGGTGTGAAAGATAGAAGGAAACCTCCGTTCCTAGGACTATATTTATATTTTTTCGATTATTTTCAATAACCAAAACGATTAAAAGTGACGCGTACTTCATTATAGATTTACGGAGTAATCGCTCGCTTTTCATTCATTGACAAGTTTTTTTATAACACGAATTTATATTGTATATTGTATATTGTTCACAACTTCTAGAACTTTTGCATTAGCGGTTATAAAAAATAAAGTAAACTTTAAAAAAAGCATTCTTCGTAAAAACTTCGTAAAAAGTATAATGTATCGATAGAATTTATTTTTCATAAATTAGAATTCTTGCCTTGTAAAGAATTCGGTAAAAATAAGATCAGGAAGTTAAACTTAAATATTTTTATCTATTTTGCATTCATCGACCAATGTTTTTTATGTTATGAAAATATTTGAAACTGAAACGGATGTTACATTTTTTAAAATAAATCATTCGGTAATATTATACATATTTCTAACGATATTTATCGCGATCAAAGTACTTGGAAAATGAGTTTCTCATTTATTGACGAAAGATATCAATATTAAAAGTATCGCATAATAAGAACCACATTAATTTTCACGAGCGAAAAAGTTTTAGAAAAATTTAATCTTCGCGTTTCACCAATTTTCGATCTTGTCTAAATCGCGATGCTCAATCAAAGAAAAGAGCTATCGGAACTTATCTTCGCAACCGATGAAAATTTCTTTGATAAAGTGCAGCCCAGATCCAGAAAATAGAGAAAAATCACGATCTACCGTTTCATGGTTGCCTTTAACTTGCCGAGGCTCGTTCCACCTAATCCACCTAACGAACTCCATTGTTCAATGATCGTGTGTTACTATTAAATATGTGACGCTATAAAATAAATCAAAGTAAATTACTCGTCTGCCGACGTGGCACTAAACTCTGCTTTCACCCGCATTCGCACTTGGTCGACTCGTGTATTAGAAGGCGACATACAACGTTCGATTATATCTAATGGAGAAGGTGAAAAGGAACATTTTCGTCGCGTGTCTTTTTTTATTATCTGATTTTAAGTAGGTATACAATATATTTTTACAAATATGTGTAAATAACAACTTGAAAATTTTAAATCAATTTTTAGTTACGTTTCCATTTTTTTCCATTAATTCGTATTTATCATTAATAATTAAATAATTAAAGGTATGAATACAAAATATATCTTTATAAATTCGTAGTTTATAGTATTCGACAATAGTTGAAAATGAAGATTAAGTCGCATTTTTGGTACTATTTTATTGGTATTTGTACTTTGATTTTATAACGATGTACATTATCGTTGAAGCAATATAAAATACTAATTGTGATCTGGAAAAAATCAATATAATCGAGCGTTACTGTAATGTTATATATTTATGAAGGTAGTTATAAAATATACGAAACTTACATTAATTTTGAATTCGCTTCAAAATGTATAGAATTTATAAAATGTAATAAACATGAGATAAAGTCAGTGAAAATACGTACACGTAAATTTTTTATGAGATATTATTATTTACAGAAATTTCTTGCAACGATCTTATTTTATAGAATGAAATTTAAAAAAAAAACACATTATCAATTTATCTATATGGAAAAATCGATATTTTATCCGATATACCGAATGTATTTAACTTAAGCACGAATGATAATCTTGTAAGAACAAACGATCGTTTATCACGATAAATATTCCATTTAAACGAAGAAATAAAAATTTCAAGTACTGTTTACTCGTAATTATTTTACATAAGTCGGCGCTTTATTCGTTTATAATCATGAATAAATAATCGAAATATATTTGCCAAAGCTATTTTAAAAATTAATTTTCATTTATTAGAAAAAAATTAATTACATTTTAATAATAGAAAATAGAGAAATATAGAAGCTATCGTATTTTTTATTAAACCCCATAATATTTTTTACTTATTTTGGTGAATCACGAAAGATAAAGTTCCAGATAAGGGAAATATATACTCCGACAAACGTAATTTTACGATGAAAAAAAATTCCTCCTTAAAAACACGACTTTTATTCTAGAAAAAATATTCAGATAAAATAATCCGTTCTATTATACCCGAGGATATACCTGCATTTATTCCTACCACAAATAATAATCCGCGTAAAACGAAATAAAATTATTACCGGTGTTTTCCACCGCATTAGCATCGACATTTACGAGAGTATTTTCAAAAATGAAGAATCCTGTAATGGAGATATCATTCCAGGTGCATTTCACCAGCGAGAGTTGTAAAGGTAACCATGTACCGTTAATAGTAGGAACGCGGACGAGCGGGTAATAAAGTGTAACGAGCCGGAGAAAAGCTCGAGAGTCCGGCAGTTATTTTTTCGATCGATCGGAAGCATCTCTCACCCATCCGTCCGTTTATTTAATTTCAACGTGACGCGAGCGTCGGCCTCGAACATCGATGCGCTTATCTGGTTGTACGTCCAAACTGAAACTGGGAGATTCTGCACCAAAGCAAACTCCTTTCTGGTATTATAGGCTAAACAAATTGGCTCGACGCACTTCGAAGATCGACGCACATCGATTTTTTCACTTATTCGCGGATGTACATCAACGGATCCATCGCTGCTTACGCATCGCGTTAAGCTCCTTATTTGTTGGTTACACGCTTCTTTTCACGCTTCTTTTCACGCTTCTTTTCACGCTTCTTTTCACGCTTCTTTTCACGCTGCGACTCCGATCTTCGATAACTTTACGAATTCGCGTGTGGGGACGAAGCGGAAATACGTCGCTGCGATTTTATGGTTGTAGTTTCCTTTTATGGTTTCTCGACACGAATTCTCTAGCATATTTCGAGGATTTCGACGATGAGTGATTGATCGATATGTGTGCAATTTGAAATTTCCCGGTACTTCGATCTACCAATTTTATATAACAATTTTCCAAAAGTTTCCTGGATATTGTATATTGCGCGAATATATTCGAGATGAAATGTAAATGCATTATAAAAATTGAATAAAATGAACGATATAAAATATATGATAAAATATATGATAAAATATATGATAAAATATATGATAAAATATATGCCCTTTGATTTAAGTAAATATTTATTTTTCGTAAACTGTGAAAAGCCAAATCTGTACATATACATCGCTGTATCCTTGTAACTGTATAAAACAAATTAAATTATACGGATCACTACCCAGTAATAAATACATTTTCTGGGCTTCTTTAGCGTGGTTACGTTAAAATACCGAGAAAAATGTTAGTTTTTGTTTAAAAAAATTGTATCGAAATTATAACGTGACGTATACTTAAAAATTTTTTTGTATTGTATCTGTAATATTCGATTACGTGCAGCGCGTTTATAAGTATTTAGTCGTAATCTATTTCGAATCGATAAAAACGATAATCCTTAATTCGTTAAAGGAAATAAAAATATTTCTTTGTTAATAATTAAATTAAATGTTAATAGAATTTTAAGTAAAATTTTAAGTAAAATTTTGGTATTATTACATAAAATCGATTCGTATATTAATTACGTATCATCTTGTAGAAATATTTCATTCAAATATCAACATTCAACGGTAGATTCTATTCGTTTTAAATTATTTAAACAATAATATTTTTATTAGAAAAACTAATTAGATGACAAAGTCACTACATACTGATATTCCGATATTATATTAGTTAATATCGTTTCGTGCACTCGGTTTATTTTTATCCTTTTAAATTTTATGTTTTTAAGTTACGACCAGAAAAAAATATTTTATACCAGAAAGTGAATCGAAAAGTTATCGAAAATCAGAATCAAACTAAAAGAAATCGAAAATTTTCTACCAAAGAAACTTCATCGACTATATATACGTGATTAAATAAATACAGAAATGTTTCTTTCCATTTGCTTACGTTGCACGCGTGTATTACAAAAATAAATATTTTATATTTACAATAAGAGAATTAAATCTATGTAAGGTAAATATCATTTTCACAATCTAATAAATCAGTAACTCTTGTTGTAATACATATGATAAAATTATCAATGATTAAATCTATTTGTAACGTACTTTTATAAAAATATTTTGTTTAAAAACAGATCTTGTATAAAATAAGATCTTACTTATTTACTTGGAATTCCAGTTATTGCGTATCGTATTTATAAGATTTTTTTGTAGTTCAATGCGTTGAGAATAAAATGTTAAATTTTAGTAAAAAATTGAATGATTAGCTTAAAACAATAGTAATATGAAACTGAATACTACAATGTATTAAATTTCGAGAAGTATAGTTGGATAAAATGAAAACAGATGTTATAACCATACTTAAATATAAAATTTACGTAAAAAACAAGTGAATTGTATCAAAATATTTTCAAAACTCGAATAAATAATTAATATTTTGATCTCTATGATTATATGATATCGTATTCAACGATAAATATTGTATAAAGCGAAAGGAAGAAGTTTACAAATAGTACGAATGAAAAAAATAAAAAAAAATATAAAGGGTCGAAGGTAAATAAAATGGACGATTATAATGATTGTAAAATGGACAGTTTATTAGTTTTCAACCATCTATCAGAATTGTGACTCGGTAAAGAGTGAGAAACGCGTTATAGACTATGTACTATCATTACAGCTCAGCAGATAAAAATCTGCGTCATAACAACTGTTGAAGTAGAATGACTCATGGTAAGTCTGGATATGCGCTTCGACGAATGACAAGCTAACATTGTTTAATCGTTACTGCAAACTTTTACCTGTACATATTTACAAATAAATTAAATCCATTTTCAAGGGTTTTTCTAATCAACGATCGTTCCAAACATTTTTAGGTGGATTACAGAATTGTAATGAAAATTGCAATTCACCTATTCAGAGATTTATCTAATATAGTATAGTGATAACTTCATCGATGTTTCGATTATAATATTCGTTGGTACTTGTAAACGAAGGCTACATGGTTTATTAGAAGTATTAAAAATTCTCATATAATTCGGTTTTCCTACATTTTCAAACTCTCGATCGTATTAGATGACCCGTACTGACTTGATTAAAATACAATATCGAAATGATCATTGTGAGATTTAAGATACCGATAAAATAAAGTTTATTTGTTCGTACAGAATAAATAAATGATTAAAAATTTAATCGTAATTTGTAAGAAACGACTTCGGACACTCGTTGCATATGATCCTTGATTAAGACAACAATTTTAAAAGTCGCTTTATTAATAAACAAAAATCATGATTTTACATTGAAAAGTAATATATTTATTTACGAGAGAAATCATTGTTTTATCCATAAGTTTCGTTTTAATGCAAAAGTACATTGATCATATTTTATTGCAAATAATTTAATTACAGACATCAATTGTTACGATATTTCATAAATTTTATATCGAATATAAAACTTTTCGGTAAAAATTTATAAAATACGATTTTAAAGCAATCGTTGTCCATTTTTTTTTAAAAATATTCATACATGTTTATGAATTAAATAAAAAGTGATTTAATAATAGCTTTGTATGTACGCACTTGTTTATTGCGTTATTAATTACATTTTTTTATTTTTCGATTGAACGTAACCTCTGAATCGTACATAAAAAATTTTTAGATAATCAATAATATTATATTTTTTACTTAAAAATGTAAGTTTTTAATATATATCATCGTAGATAAAGGAAGACGAAATCAAAATAAAATTATACAATTATTTGAATAATTTTTTAATTAAGTGCATTCTTTTTTAACATTTGAAGGTTAAGATCTCAGTTCAATTTAATGTAAAATTCTGAAACTTTCTATTCTCAAATTGAATATTTTTATGAAGAATATGTGATATTGTTTCTAATAAGATGCCTTACAAACTTTTTTATCTGCCAATTTAATCACTTAAGCGCTTGTATACTCGAACGAAAAAATATCTAAATACGTACACAAATGCATACCTAATCAGATATATATATGTACAGCGTAAGCTATGAAAAAGTATATCTAAGGTTATACACACGCATAAAGTAGCACATTTAAAAAATTAAAGTATCTTTTCTGTAAATAATATATTTATATAAATATGTACGTCTGTGACTTCAGGTATATACGTGTACATTTACGTACGTATACTTGTATATTTATAGACTCACTCATTTACACAATGCACACGTATTTACGAAAATAAACTTTATTCTAATACAATTTATTATTTAGAATGTTTATGAAAAAATGTTTTAATTTTTGTTATTTTTTCGAACATCTTTTTTGATTTATACATAATCAAATGGATTTTAATCAAAAATTTGACACACTTATTTTTTATGGTATTTAAATATCTAGATACCAAAATATATATTTGCCGTATTTAAAAAATACCTAAAAAAATATGCCCGCGTTTAGTTTACGATCACTTTTGTAAAGCTAACATTTTTGCTCGGTGTTTAAACTTAAAACGAACAAAAAATAGTAACGGATGCTTCTTTATTTGGTTCATTGAAAATGTATCCTTTAAATCGTTCGATTTCCACGAGAGCTAAGCTAAAAATATCAACTATTTCTTAAATTATTTGTTCTAGTCCTTTGCACGCGAGAATTTTTATTTTTCATATAATTATTAGTAGCTAATGATATTAAAATAGAAAGTAGATCAAGGTGTAATTTAAGTGTAAACGAGATATTAAATATATACACGTAGTTAAATAAGATACTAGGCCACATTTCAGTTAAATAATCTTTAATATAAGTTTAGCGACTGTGCAATACTATTTTATGTGTATATTTTGTGTCATCCATGTATAAAGAAACTAATGGTTTACAAGGTTGATGAAAACGTGTTTAAACTGACGTATAGTGATTGTTTCAGAATATTTTTAAATACATTTCTTTATGATCTCTGAAAATTTTTACAAATTAATTTAAAATAATTTCTTAGAAAATTTAAAAACATAAAACTTTACCTAATTTTTTCAAAAAATTGTGATTTCATTATTTTATTACTCTTAAATCTAAAACGAATCAAATTCTTTAGGTAATATATTTTATATTATTTTACATTTGAAAATTTATGAGGTATAAATCACAGGAAAAATTATTTCTAATTTTTCATATGTATTTTAATTAACGATGATAGATTTGATCAATTTTAAATGGATATTATAAAAAAATATCTTTATATATAATTATATACAAAATCGTTATTTAATCTATTTTATAATTCATAATATTTCATCACTGTTAAATGATATCTTTAGGTGTTCAAACGATAACTTTCCATTTATAAAATTCATGTGGTTGTATGAACTAGATAATATTATTTTCTTACTCACAATATATATTGACATGTATGCCGTAATTTTGTTTTTGTATGTATTTATATATAATTTCAATTTATTATATTTAGATTAAAAAGATATTATACCTGTAGTTACACTTATTTGCAGTTTCAAAAAAGAACTATAAAAATCATATGCATTAATTTATATATTCCAGTAACCAAACTTTACCTTTTTACTGTTTAAATTTGTGTTACAATGATCGACAAAAAATATAATTACAATATTGATAAAATTAAATTTAAAAATTTTCCAAGTTATAGGTATTCGATTTATTATTTTATATTGAATAAATAAAAATTTATCCTTTTTAAATAAAATTTTAATTTTAGATTTTTTAAATTATATAATTATAATATATTTTGTTAATATAAATTATCATATATTTTCTGATATATAAGTTCGGTTTAATTTATGTTAAATGATACCAACATTCTTTCAATTTTCTTATTACTTTATACTTTTTTTATATAGAAAGAAATTATTTTCAAATTCAATTTCCCAAATATTCTTATTACCGTTACTGTTTATTCAGAAAATTCTGTAAATTATACTTTTAAAATATATCAATTTAGTTTATAGAAATTTTATTTTCACTCTTATTTTTACTCTAAAAAATTCATGCATTTATTAAATGATACGTACATAGATTTTTCTAAGGACAAATTTTAGATTATTTCATTTTAACGAGTAAACACAATAAATTATTACATTGTTTTTTGAGTAAAGTATATATTTTACTAATTTTGTAAGTTGCTAAATAAAAGATATAACTTAACTCTTATCCTAATATACAACAACAGACCTCGAATATAGCTTTTAATGTTATCATCTAAAAAGATAATTATTCCGATAAAAATTAATTTAAAAAACTGTAAAAATAAATATGATAATAGATATTTAGTTCAATTTTTTTTTATTAACACTATTTATTTTATGTTTTTTTATTGTTCTAGCTATAAATAAAAATATATGCGTAATTGCAAAAAATCATTCATGTTTCTTTTATAAAATAAACAATAACATATTTAAAATATGAACTTTTTCAATTATACTAAATTTGTCTTGCGATTCTTAAATTATATAGTTTTTAGAATTTAAATAAAAAATTTAAAAAGAATTACCGCATACCATTTATAAATATTTATTAAAAGACCAATAATCGAATAAGATTTAGTTAAGGATATGAAAAACAAATTACAAATAAATTAAAAATAATTGACTTTTATTATAAGCAATACAAAATCTTTTGCTGGAGAATTATTTTCAACGTCTCGTTTATGAAACATATAAATTGTAGTAACTTATGAAATTCTGGTAGTTATTTTACAATTTTGATTTATTACGTTCGAAAAAAAACGCATTGTATTAGTTTCAAAGTCTTTGTTTTTATCTAATGTAGATACGAGACATTTCCATGTTTGGTTATCTTGAACGATACATACTTGTGTCATGATTTTATACAAAAGATGATGTCACATAAAATTACATTAATTGTGGGCGACTAATTATATAAACATAAGTGTTGGTTCATTATTTATTCGCCGATTTAACTGAAATGTACTTTGGTTTCATATGGTAATACGAATTTATAAAATACGGTGTTGTCTTGATACGAACTAAAATTAATCAATATACTTATCAATATCATGGTATCGATTGCTTTTATTATATGTTTATTCTATGCTATCTATATAATATCTTTTATTTCTTATTACATTATATCGCTTGTCTTTTTTTATACATATTAAGAACGTACAAAAGTTCAAATTTATACAAACATCCTTTTAAATAATTGTATAAAATCAAAAAATAAATTCTTTAAAAAAATGTATTATTTTTGCAATTAGCTAATATTTATTGTTTACCACTACAACAATTTAATGTATTTAATTCGCAAATTGCAATAAAAGTAACTGGTACGTTGAATTTTGTTAATTCAATAAAAAAAATATAATATTATAAATGTAATATTACTTAATATTATAAATGGCATGGCACGTTGCTGTGATTGAACCAGTCGTTCATATTAAATGTATATGACATTAACCTCGAGTTTATAAAAAATGCAAGGCACGTTTGAGTCCTTCGAAAGAACTTTCAGACCGGAAATTAATACATCCTTTAAAGATATCTTACAAGTTCTTTGTAGATACTAATTTTATAAACTAAATTTTGTTTTACGTATATAAAATGTAAAAGATGCTTACAACAATATTACAATATTTATATCGAAAATAGTTTCATACATACGAAATTAATATCGTGATAAAAGAATACGAGGAAAATCTTTTGTAGTTTGAAATATTTTATCTTTATTATAAAATTCTGATATTTTAAATCAATTCTGTAAATTATTATGTAATGTAAAAAATTCATGTACCATATTGGTCACAAATTATTTAATTAAAAATTAAATTTTTACGTATTACAATTTTTGTTTTATCAATTGAATTGTCAATTGAATTTATTAGACGATTAACTTTCTAATAATTAATTAATTATTTGGAAAAAATAGTTTAAGTTTCAGTGAATAAAATTAAATTTTTTAAAACATTATCAATTATCATGATTTATATTATGTAAAATATTAAAAAATATATATCTTTAATTACAGTGTAATACTTGTTTATTCGTGAGAAATCACTTTGTTTTTCACTGATGCATTCTCGATGTATAGTTATTTTATAATACGTAAACGTAATTTAATAATATTCTAATGTGGTAAGATATTACAAAACTAAGGAATATCAATAACGATAAAAAAAAATTTTAATTTTAAATTTGAAAACTAAAGTATATCTGTAACATATTATTTATGTTCGATGATACGTATAAAAATTATTATAACTGTAATCAAATTCTGTTCAAGTTGGCATTATTCGAACATTCTAAATAATTCTAAAACTTTATTCTAAATAATTCCTTAACAATATAAACAAAAAATAAAAATTAATCTTAATTTAAAGTAATTCATATTTGAAAAAATCATATTCGATAAAGTTTTTTTTAATTTTTCTTAGCTTTGATAACATTTGTACTCGGAATAATTCGGTTCTCGAGTTATAATTGGTCCGCGATTATTAAAATTTTCTCACTATAAGCCTATTTTACATTATCACTTTATTTTGTTGATCATCGTTGAGTTTATTAGGTTGCAATTATCATAGTAGTCTTGATTTATAAACTGTTAGACACTCGATGAAAGTCGCGGGTATGAACTGCTATCATCTTTTCTCTGTTTAGACATACGACAATTAGTGATTATTAATTTCGATGTTACATCTTCTATTTGACTGAAAATTTTTCATTTGTTCGTTAGCAGTTTTTTTGCAGAGAATATCTATTAATATTTTTAATTGTAAAAAACTAAGATAATTTCATTTATGAATATATATGGATACCGAAAAATTCTACGATATTTGATTTTACATAAAAATATGTAAAATATTCAAGCTATTACTTATAAAATAATTAACTTTAGCAACTCCTATATTTTACACTAATTTCCAGTTTCAATGGCGAGTGAATTATTATATATTATTATTATTATATACTATGGCAAAAATTTTCGTTGACATAGCTGAATTTTTAAAAACTGATTTATCTTGTTTTGGTAACACGTAATAACAACATTATAACAACGTCGATATATTTTATACAATTCGTAAATGGCGATGTTTATGTAATTGTTCTAAGCGCAATTAAGGCAAGGGACGTTTTTGATTTTGGTACGCAGACTCAATTCCACTCTCGTCTCTGTACAACTCCGTACGATTCGAGCGCTAATGTTTTGAGCAAATTCACGAACACAGTTATCGCTTGGAAGCGGTTACGTTTCCTGAAAGACTGGATCTAATTTAGGAGCGTTTCGTCTCCTTGAACTTAGTATGTTTTTTAATTAACAGCTTCCTTCATTCACTTTATTTCCTTTATTCACTGAAATTTTGGATACAAACGTCGATCGTTTCGCGTTTGACCATCTTCACTGGCATTTGTTTTATCCATGTACATCATTTCGGTCTTCTTTTGTACGGAGTCCGTTTTCTCGGATTTAGTCTAGAAATAATCACAGATGAAATATTTTTAGAATAGTAGAGGTAAATATTTTTTATTTTCAATCTACAATTCATTCCTAATCGTATCAATTTACTATTACATTTAATACTTATTTCATGAATTAAATTTTTTAATCAAACTGTTTTTTTAATCAAATATTGTTAATAATTCATGATTATTACTAATTACTACTTAAATTAATATCATACTGCTTAATAGTTATAACGATTTTGATATTCTTATTAAACTAAAAATTTTTTATGTAATTTTATAACGCACATTCAAATTTTTCGTTCTACTATATTTTGTTCAAAATTTGTCGCAAAAGTTTTTGAAATTTTGATCCGCGGTAAAATAAAAAGTAAAAAAATATTTTATAATGTTACTTTGACATGATAAGGTAAAATTTACTTATTCAAACTACGAGTTTTAATCAATTTAATATTTTATATAGTGAATATAAAAAGTTTAGTTGATTTAATAAACTTATAACAAAATGTTATCTTTTCTAATAAAAACTGATATACATACTAAATAAAATTCTCGATCACACTGAACTTTTAAAAATATTCTTCTATTTATTTAATGTTTAATATGTTTTATATTTATATTTATTAAATTATAAATTGAAATAAAAAATAAATATTTACGTTGTTTTAAATAATATTTTAATAACAATTATTAAAACAAGACCAAGAATAATAAAAATAACATTGATAAGTACAATAATGATTTAAAAATTTTTAAAAAGCTTATTATATATCATTTGATTACAAATAGTTAACATAAGTCCTTTTACCTTTTGTAATCGTTACAAATATTAAGCGAAAAAGATACGAGACCGAATGTTTAGTCGATATATTTCTAATCGGAAAATATTTCACTAGTAAATAATATAATAAAAAGAAAGTATAATTTTCAAATATTCCATTTAGTAAGAAATATTATTTAAAAATGAAGTATTTAGTGTATATTTCTTATATATAGACTTTCAAATATTTTTTAATATTTTAGTTTAGTAAGCTTTCGAAGCTGCCTACATTAAATTTCTTAATGCACCATTTTAAACTTCTAATACATGTTATTTTAATAACAACGAGTAACAACATGTATATTTTACATAACTACATTGCAATATCATATATAATTAAGTATTCGGTTGAACAATTTTCTAAATTTAATTGTTTTTAGCTAATTTGAATTAACTCAATGTATTTAGATTAAATATTTTTAGATATTTATGGCACTTTTTATAAATACACGAAATTAAAATAAAAATCTATATCATTTAGTTTGTTCTAAAAATAACATTTAATTTTGAAAAAAAAAGTTTCTAAAATATAAGCGTAACTCTTTTAAATATCAAAAGAATACATACAATATAGTATCAAAGCATTTCACTAGAATTAATAAAAAAATTTTTTGCTTAAAAATAAAAACTTTATTTATGCTAATTAATTTTAAAATCTTTGATCTTTTAAATATCAAAAAATTTAAATAAAATTTTGAAATTAACAAAAATTATAATAATAACTATAACCAAAATAAATTATGCTATCTTAATATGTATGTAAATTTTTGTACGAGTTTCATATAAGTTAGGTATTTAAATGTATTTTATAATAATGGACATAAAAACTTATTAAAAAAATAATTTTGTAACTAATTATATATTTTACAAAAGCTTCAAAAGTTAAAAAAATTAATTAGTTATTAAATTTCTTTATCAATTTTATCTTTTATTCATTATTCAATTAAGTAATTTAATATATTTTTTTAAATAACTAATAGTATAATAGATTTAATTTTTAAACTAAATCTTATAACTTTTCCGATACTTTTAAACAATTATAGAAAAATTGATGCAGTACATTCGTAACTCAGTTACTGCGTATACATAATTACATACATATATTTATTTATTAAAAATATCATAAAAACAAAAATTTAATGATGAAGTTTTATTATATTTATATTTAATTTAAATACATTTTATTTCTATTTAATTTGTGTACTTGTAAGGCAGTTTTAATTTCAATCGAAGAGTGTTTCTAGAGAAGTAAATCAATATAGTTAAAGCAATAATAAGGAAAGTTAAAATTAATATTTATACATCATAAAAAGAATACGATTTTATCAATATATCAAGATTTTTTTTATTATTCGTATAAAATTTTTATAGAATATTTTTTACTTATTTCTTCTTTTTAATTTTTAACCAGTTTTTTTTTGAAAATTTTGATAATAAAATGAACTTATATTTTAAGAATTTATGTAAATTCTAGATCATTAAATTTTAAATAAGTGTAAATAATATTAACAATGTAGAAAAATTAATTAACGTTTCTTACAGTAGCATATTATATTTAAATTTTTGCGTAATCGAAGAAGCAAATAAATCGTAATAAAATCCAAACAGAAATATCGATATATTTTTAATACTCGTAATGATTCTTACCTGACACAATCGGCGACGGTTAGTTATGTAATACATTACTACAACACTAAACAGAATAAGAGAGCCGACGAGCATAAGGACTAATCCTGTATACATTATAATCATTGGCAAATTTAAAAATAATTTCAAATTTTCAACCATTTCGTCTGGAATTCCAACCTCCATGTTGAACCAGAATATTGGAAAGTATATCGTAGGAACATTTTTAAATAAGCTAAAAGATAAAGTAATCGTGAAAAGTTACGATGGTATACAATTATTTTTTTTCGTTAAAATATTAAAAGTATTAAGATGGATATCGTATAAAATGTGAATTTTTAAAGGAATAAAAGTTACGTCAAACTTGCATTAAATTTTACATGTTTTTTAAATATTTCGAAAAGTACTCTATCAACTCGGGATTGACATTTAAATTTATCAGAATTGACATTCAAATATAACAACGTATTTCACGAACTGTGCATCGCGATATTTTAAAAATATTATTTTAACGTATAGATTTTATATGAAAAAAGTGTACGTTTCTTTCGTTACGTTCGTAAAATAAAGCAAAAAGAATTTCATTAATTTATCGCGAACGCATAATGAACAGATGGCACCAAATCAACAATGGTATCGAGAGTTCGTATTATTCGATAAGCGTAGATGTAGAAAAATCATTACCGTAACTTTTATTGCTTCTCTACAAACGACCGAATTGTAGGATCGTTTTAACTTATAAAGAGATGACGCGCTAAATCAACAAGTACCGATCTAAAAACACGAACCAACAGAATCGATAATTACGATAAACGATATTTTTTAATAAATACTTTTTGAGATCTTATCGGTTACAATTCGACGCATTCGTTAAAATTAAGAGATACAACGATTATCGTAATAACGATTATCGTAATTACGAGGTTAAACGTAGAATCATCTTTAATCGTAGAATAAAATAATTTTTGTCTCTAGGAGGATTCGTATCATCGCGTTTATTTTCGTTCGTATTTTAGTTCGTATTTTATGCCTCGAGAACGCAAACGTACTTTTACAAAAAAATTTATTAACGAAAACGCGATCGTCATTTTCACACTTTAAACCTCGGAGTAACCAAAGTAAATAACGTATTTTAAAAATCGTGTGTTTTATAAATTTGCTACCGGACAGCGAAGCTCGCGTACGACATTCGCACCGGAGATCGGTATTATCGTTTAAGCTACCATAAGCGTCTTAAAACATACTTACGACACGACTTTCGATGGCTGTAACAAAATATTAACTTGTAATCTAGCGGCTACATCTATCGGAATACCAGTAGTCTAAAACAGAAAATAGATAGTTTATAAATACATCCGTGAACGAAACGAGTGGTTGGTTCCGCTGTAGATGAACAAGTGTCGAAAAGTTCAAATTACGCGACTCAATATTTACGACATGTCAGCGCACGAAACTATACATTTTACAAACAAATTATTCTTCTACCAATAATACTGCTAATAATAATAACTTCAAAAATTACGACTTTGAGCAATAAAGATAAAAAATATAAAGCAGCTCTCGCGTAAAGCGTAGGGGAAATTCTTTTGAAAAATACCGCCTTTTTATCGATACGCGTATCAAGCGTACACCAACGAAAGAAGTTTAGGTTATAAAATATCTAAAAGAAAGTTAAGTACCGCCGCGAATACCATTCGATAAGTTCGTAACGATCGCGGTTAAAGGCCTCGACGTTTTAAACGTCGTTACGAAAACACGTGGAATAATAATTAAAGAAAATCGTATTTACGTAGAAATCGAATATGCCGATAAATTAATATTTCATCTACGCGCGCGAAGAAAGTAAAAGGAATCGCAGAGGAATTCTCGGGTCGATAATAAAGATAACGCGAAAGTTGGTCGCGCTTATCGCGGGTGAATTAAAAGCGATATCGACCGCCTCGATCGAGCGACGGAGGAACGAGAGAAATGGAGACGAGGCTCACCGGCTCGAGGATTACGTCGAAACTGTGCGCCGCGTCCACGGGATGGAGTCCGTCGAAGGGTTCCCTGAGCACCGGGTCGCCCTTGTGGAAGTGAGGTAGACTGATGAAACCCGGGGCCCCGTACCGACAGGCGGTGATGTTTATGAGACCCATCGGGGAACACTCGCCGTTGCAGAAGCACTGACCCTCGTTCACGACGTCCGGGTCCTCTTCCTCGTTCGCCGACCTGGCCGTCGTCGGGTCGACAACGAAGAAATCTTCCGTGGTGGTCGTCGGCTCGAAGTACTTTGCCTGTTCGTGAGGGTAACGTCGCCTCGTGTTGTTGCTCAGCGACGACTTTCCCATCGAGTACTTGTACCCCTCGATACCGTTGAGCTCGACCTTATCCACGAACTCGTACGTCACGGGTCTGCAACGGACAACCCATTTTTATTTTTTTATTTTTTCTCACCTTTCCTCCCAGCCTTCCTTTCGTAACCACTTATCCGATAACTTATCCGGCGACACCGTTTAATCTTCCATCGGTGAATAATCATCGACCAACAGTCATCCGTAGTCATCGGTGTTACTCGTAACGCTCTGTTTTTCTCATCGCGATTCTCGCGTCGGTTATGTAATTATGTCGCGAGATCGAAAGTACAGTTGGATAATTCACAATTATCGATAACCGTTCTCCACTTCTACGTAATTATACGTAATTCCGCTCGTAACTTCGTCCAACGAATATTCGTTTGTATTTTTACTTTTTCGATTTCAAACATAACCAAGTCCAGGACGTATTTTAAATTCATATTTTTATTCGATAATCGCTTATTAATTGTACATTTATACCTTTGAAAATTAAACTCCGTATAATATCTTTGATGAATAATTTTAAAATAGAGAAAAAATAAATACGCGTTCGATGAAACGGATTTTCGGAAATTACGATTTTTTTAAATAAAAAATTTTATGAAACTGATTTATCGCGTAGATATCAAACGTAAAACCGATATATTTTTATAAATAATTTATGTAAAGTTATTTATGAAAAGAACGTAAACGTTGGAATGTATTTAAAAATAAGCTACATATTGTAAATTTATTGGTAAAATTGTTTTATATTTTTATTTTTTTATGCGTGATAAATATAAAAATCGATAGGAATATAATTTATATTTATTCCAAGGACAAAGTATACATTAATCTTTATGTTAATATGTGATAATAAACTACATTTATAGAATAACTAAATATTTATTCAAAAAATAAATCTATATTTTATACGTAATATTGCGTGTAAATTTGTAAAAATAAATTTTAACGATATTATTTTTCAACGTTATTTAAAAAAATTATTCAACAATGTACATAATTGGAAAACGTAAATCCTTTTGACTTTATTTTAATAATATAAATCCTGAAATCGGTTTTTATTGCAATTGTTATTTTTATCGATACGATTTTAATGAACATAATAAACGATCGATCAACGGTAACATACAAAATTCTTTTAAATACGGGTAATTATATTCCGAAATAAGTTTATACTGGTATTTCAATAATATTAATATTTATACAATTTTAAGTATATAAAAATAAAAACGTATTATTATTAATAAGTTCGTTAAATGGTTTTAACGTTAGAATCAATAAAAGCAATAAAACAAATACATCTGTTTTTATATTTTTATAATTTAGTTTTCATCGTAGTATTTTCATTATTTATTTCGATTACGCGAATCTGTTTTATTTAGACGCAATTAATTTATCATTGCACTATTCGAAATAACGTAGAAACGAAAAAGTTTTAAATTATTCTAAATTAATCTTAAAAATTTATGATTTAAATACCTTAAATACTTAAATTCTCCAATCGATGTGAAAATATTTACACGATTAAATAAATAATAATTATTAAGATAAAAAATTATTGAAATCAATATTTATCGTTGATGTTCGATAATATTTCTTAATCTATATTCATAATTTGTTATAAATTTTGATTTGATTAAGGTGCACGAGGACTTTTAATTAACTGCTCAGAAGAGAACTCCGTATTTACCTGCATATATCAGGTGTGAAGAGTCTGATATCTTCTTTGGTTCTGTACGGAGGCCAAAAATCTCCGGCACTTCCTTCGATTGCGTTACAAGGACTTTTATAATATTTTGTTGTGTCCTTAAAATTCCACATTTTTAATTTGCCAAGATTAGCAATGTCATCAACTCCAGTCGCAACGTTGCTGTAGCCGTCAAAATCTGTTGATCCGTTTCTCTGTAATTAATCGTTGCATCATATTACACGTTCAATATTGTCCGTTGAATTAATTAATTCGATTACTCTAGGTTAAAGCTCTGCACAATTCTTGTATATCATCGCATAATTCGCAACGACAAGATCTATTTTTAATAGTACGATAATTATAAAAACTAATTCGAATAATAACAACAATATTTCTAATTCAATATATTACAAAAAATTGAGGACAATACTTGCATTTTAAATATTAGAAATTAAATTAAAATTGCAAATAAATAAATATATATATATATATATATATAATCTATCGATGCACCTTAATATATGTAATACGTATAATTTATAATATAATTCTCATTTCCAATTGTATACATTTTAACAAAGATGGAATAAACGAGTTCACTTCTTATAGTATCAAAAGTTGTAAGATTGTTTCGAACACAATTTCCTTACAATTTATTTTATTATCTTACACATCTATTTGACTTGAAATGTAAATCGCGTTGCTCAAATATATTAGTAAGAATATTTTTTACTTTTAACATTCGTTAATGTTCCTATATAAACATGATAGCTATTATATTAACTATATTAACTACACAATTGATCAAACGAATAAAAATTATAAATTTCTTATTGAATACAAATTTTCGAGATAAATAGTAATAATATTTAAGGTAGTTTATGTATTTTTAATTGTAAGCATTGATCGGTATTTAAGTAATATTTATAAATATTGTTGAATGTTATTTTAATATGTGTCAATATAACTAAATACAGCATTTTTATAGAAAAAATTCTGTCAATAAACTATAAATTATAAAATAAATTTAGGAATAAAACTTTGAACGAGTGTTTATGATTTTTTTTTATAGAAAAAAGGGATAAATATGAAATAACAACGAACGGAAATAAATTTCCAAAGATTTAAAAAAACTGACGTTAAATTAAATTATTAAGTTTTGTAGAGAAAGAAATTAGTATACATTATCTGTTCTTGGCTATTTATTCTTCAATCAGTGACCTACATGCGACCTAAGCTATTCAGTGCCAATTTAAAGGGAGCATCTATGAATTATTCCTGCTCGTTCAACAACCGATCGAAATCATTTAAGAGCCTAAGTTTCTTGCAGCTTTGTACCGACGTCGCTTAAGCCTTTGTCGATAATTAATTGTATGTTTATACTCCCTCGGAATTTCATTTTGCACTGCTTCGATGTGCACTACACTTATATATGACGCGAAATTAAATTATCGGATTTAATTTCTTGTGAAGAAGCAATCTGTTTTCCAAAGAATACAATTTTATCTGTTTCGAGCACATTATTGTTCGATGATAGCCTGAATAATTTATAAAAGCAGAAAAACTTGTATATTTATGAATCTTTACTCGATATTGAGTCTGAAATTGAATAAATTAGAATTTACACATACACGTGTGTATTTATGTTCAAAAAAAAAAAAGGAAAAATAATCAAAATTCTGATTGTGTAATCCTAACTATTAATCCGATCTAGACCAAGAATTTTTAAATTCTTAGATTTAAAATACGTATGAATCTTACGTAACTTAGAAAAGTATTGCAATAAAATTCGAATTGGTACAATTTTAAATTTATATATCTTAATAGTATTTATATTTTTAATTTAATAAGTTTTGTTACAAAATTAATTATATAAATATATTTACTATGCGATGAATATACTTTACATTGAAAAGTTGTAAAATACTTTACATTGAATTTTGACCCAAGAGTACCATGTATTTTAAAATTTACGTTACCATTGCATTTTCATTTGGATAGATATAAATTATAGAAATTTGTTATAAATGTATTAAGAATATTATTATTTTTCAACTTCTTATCTTAATATTAAAATTATATAATTATAAGAAGTTAAATTTGTAATTACGTACCATATAAAACCAACCAAATCGGTCGAATGGTGGAGAATCTTCATCCATGCCGGACATCTTTCCCATAGTAATAATTTTATCTTCGTAACCCGTGAAAAGGAGTTCGTCAACCGTTTTCGCAACGTAAATTTTATTGGAGAATTGGTTTAGTACATAGGACAAACTTTGTTGTATCATAAATGGCCAATATCGAATTTTATGTGCCGCTGACTAAAAGAAATTTTTACTGGTTATGAAATTTTTGTTTCGTACTAGTCTTAGAAACTAGTCTTAGAAGCTAATATATTATTTAAAAAATTAAACTACTTACCACGGCTACAACATTTAATTGTACAATTACATCATCCAATGAGCCATTACTTTTTGACTTATCGAAAAACCAAGTTCTTTTTTGGTAATAACTAACTGTACTATTTTCCGGATGAAACGTTATATTAATTTTTTCTCTCCTTTCTCTGAAAAGAAGTATTTTTTTTCAATTCATAATAATTATCTTTATTAATGAATTCGCAATATAATTATGTAATATACCGTTGATGCAAAAATAGTAAATTTTGAAATAATATCAATGACAATGAATTATAATTTAACATTAACCATAAGTGGAAGATGAGATACAAATTAATAAATTCTAATTCATATTTATTCTTTAATAATTTATAATATAAATCGGAAATTTTTAATAGTTGGATATACCGATAAAATAAGAGATATATATGTAAATTTGCAAAAATGAAAAGAGATTATAATTTTTAATATCGGTACAATTGCGAAATCACTTTGTCATCTTGAAGTTGATTTATCATTGATAACAATGTAATGACCGACCCATATTCTGTAAATTGAAATTGACGTGACAACTAGTCTAACGTTTCGAGTATTGAGAATGCACCTTAAATCACGGTAATGCTCATTCTAGATTAGTGAAGGGTTAAGTGCATGAGCTTTGAAATAGGAGTTATTATTATTCACTATATGAAATTTTCTAATTCGATACGTTTTACTTCCCATCGTCACTTTTCTACCGATATACGTAATATTTGCATATTATAAATAGAATTACGTATTATTTCAAAGCTTAGCCAACCCAAGTCAACTTATTAAATATAACACATTATTTCAATAATATAAGTTCAATCTCACGGATTGTATTTGAACTTTTAAACAATTTTGTTTTTCGTTAAAAATGAGCACTAAAAATCATTTCATTATATAACAATGTATACATACAATTTTGTTTCAAGGCATATTTTCTCTAATGTATGCTAGAAAAAATGTTGAAGTTTATTATGGAATGACGATATTGAAATTAATCAAATTTATCATTGAATTCAGAATTTTAATTTAAAATTATGCAAAAAATATCAATTATTTTTCAAAAATCAATCAAATTTTACGTTAAAATGAAGATGAAACTGATTAATATTTACACAAAACTTAAATAATTACAAAATTTATATTAAGCAGTTTTCATATATTAACAAAAATAAATTATAAAGCTTATAGTTTACAGTATAATACAAATAAAATATATACCGATGCTTCCTAATAATTACTTTAATTATCCCTTAACAATTAATAATATAAAATAATTTATGAATTTGATGAAACAGTAAAAAAATTAATTATGCAATTCAAGTCAAAATATTAAATAAAGTTTTTGACAGAAAATATGATTTGCGTTGAAATAAAATTGTATATTATTCGAAAGAAATATCAAATATTTGAAATATCGGCATTCGAGTCACACAACTATTGAAATATATATTATTGAAGCTTCCTTAAAATTCTCGATATTTCACTCTACTATTTATTGTATAGATTTATAAAAGTATAACATCTTTTTTATATATAACTTACAATATAATTGAATGCTTTCTTAAAAATACATCGAATAATTACATTAACGCCTTATATTTTAAATTTCTAGATTTATGAAAAAGTAAAATATTATTTATAAATCCTAATTTAATAAATTCTATACCAAATAATAATTAATAAATAAATCAAAAGATAAATAATAAAAATTACAAAAATATAATTTTTAAATAACTCTTGGATGTGTTTATAACTAAATTTAATGAATGTGAAAATATATATTGTTTTTAAGAAGCAAGTGTTTATTTTACATTTATAATCGAATTTTAACTAAATTTATTGAAATATTATATCTGTTTAAAAATTATGAAATTAATTTATTTAACAATTAAAAAAAGGTCAAGTTTGGTATATAATTGCTATACGATTTTTTTTAAATAAAAGTTTACCAATATTATTTTCACGCTATTTTGTTAATTTTTATTTTATTGTTTTTATTTTTAATTTAATAATAAATTTGATAAGAACTGTTATTAAAAGTTCTATAGTATAAACAAATCAAGTGATTTAATATTTTTTATAATATTATTATTCAGTTTATATAAAGATAAGATTGCAGCTTTACGAAAAGCATATTTATACATCCGTGTATTTAAGTATTAAGAATTCAGATAAGAAGATAAGTGAAGTATCAGAAAATGTGTAAGTAATCTAAAAAATTATTTATATATTTTTATTTTCTTCGTCCAATTATTATTTAATTAATCACAATAGAATTGTTAGTTAATAAAAATTTTTACAGACTCATAATTTTTATAAAGTTTCAAAGGATGGAAAAAACTTATGCAAAAAAATTTTATAGAAATTCACGAATGTAATATACATCTCCTTACAAAATCGTTAAAATTTATAATTTCTAAAAATGTTACTCTGTTTTACTTTAAACATTAAAAATTTGTTAATAATTAAGAAATCACATTGTAAACTTAATCTGTTAAAAAATGATATTTTGCAAGATAATGAATTCCCTATACTACAAAGCCAATAATCCGGAAATTTTCAGGATCAAGAAGTATGTGCATATATCGGCTTTTATAGAACGATCGACTACACAGATGATACGTCAACAAACAACTCTAATTTTAAAATGTATGCGATTTACACAAAACGCAGATACCATTGCTTTTTTTACAACTTTGATCTACCGCTTTATCAAGTTTCAACTAGCGAATCCAATTATTTGAGACTTTTATGAAATTTTTTATGAAAAGAAAATTTTTAAACATTTTTCTAAATAGCTCGACGCAAATCAATTGTTTTTTCTTCGTTTTATGCGATAATCAATTTTATTTAGGTGGAAACTAATTAACGTGAATTATTTGTAAATCGATGATTTTGTTATCAAACCACTTAAACTACTTGTATCGTATTAAAAGGAACTGAAATATTCCAATTATTACAAAATAATAATACAAAATAGAAAAGTATCAATGATAAATTAAATATTTATGTTATTAAAGCTAAAATGGATAGAATAAATATAAAATTTAGTCTTTAAAAAAAGTAACGTGTTTGATATATAAATTCATCTAGCTTAATAATTAAAAAGTTGTTTATCAAGAAATTTGAAGACATTTATTCAATCGTTTAAATTTTTGACAATGAAACCTTTATACATTTTCATATTCGTGCTTTTATAATATAATAAATTTTTTTTCGTTGTTAAAAATTAAAATATTTTCTTTTTCTTTAAAATGAAATATTAAATTCGGTATTTATTTATATAATGTTTTACATTTTTATGTATATTTTAAAGCATTTAAACATTAATTACTTGTTATTTTAGATTTGATGTCAGAGATACCGATTTCTTATGAACGAATAATTAATAGAAATTATAACTATAACCAAATTTCGTAGAAAGAAATTTAGGGCATACGTATTAAACAATAATTATTATTAGTTTAATAAGTCCGAAGCACGACTATATTGATAAAAATACTCGCTGTAATTTTACATGTATATCCTCTTCTTATATTCTATTAGGATTTTAAACCCGATCGTTACGTTTTTAATTAATCAATCTAAAATGGTAACTATTTATAATTTAATATTTATTTATACGTAATTTATTTAGTTATATTGAAATTCTTCATTGACTTTTTAAAGCGCAACAAAATTTGCATAATTAAAATATAATTTTAATATAATTATTAATGCGTATTGGACATATAGAAACACAGGAAATAAAATTATAAGCAATGGATTATTTGTTTGAATTCAGTTGAGTTGGATCTTAATTCTTTAAATCGACCCACACTCGTCAAATTGAAGATCAAAGTCCGAAAAGCCGCACATCCGTCTCTTTTTTAACACGTTCGATTTTCTTTCCATATTACAAAATAATATGCAAAAATAATACGTTAAGGTACGCAATCTCGCTATTAATCGAGCTGAAAAGTAATTAGCCGATGAATTATTCGATGAGTTTTTTACTGTTGATCGCCTACACGTTTATACCGAACACGGCGAGTCTGGTTAGATAAGTGAATCGTCTTATTGCTCATCAAGAAGTCAATACAGTGAGGTTAACCGTTTCCTCATCGTTAAAAATTACTTATTATTATTAGCGCTTGTTTAAAATTGAGTTCCTCGAGCTATCACCGATTACGTATATTCATGAACCTATATTAGAGGGTAGAGTAAGGGTAATTAAGACTGCGTCTATCAAAGACAAAGGCGCAGATGGAATTACGTTACTCGCGTTAGTTATATCTATATCGAGTTCGTACTTAATTGTTTGCTCGTGGATCATTCTTTTGGGGATGCATCGAGGAATAATTGGTAGAATGAGTAATTGCAAGAAATGCTAAATATAAGTCCAGTTACGATCGCGATGCGCTGAAATAGTTGCACAGTTGTTAACTTTCTTAATTAAAAACCGACATTGTGTGAACCGACATTCGTTTGTTTCTTAAGGATAAACACGCTAACTTTGTTAAATATATTTATATTTATACTTATATTTTAATTCTACGCTTTGCATGTATATAAAAAAAAATCAAACTGAAAAATAATTGTGATTCGTTGTGACATTATTAAAAAATGTAATATTTCGTACGAGATTAAAAGAATCGAGTAAATAATGACATTTGATAATATAACTTATACGGTTCAGATATCTTTCCGTGAAAACAAAATTATCTTCTTCTCAGATTCGTGTAAATAAGAAATTGAATATTTGTATCGTATATTAGATGCTTCCGCATTCCGATTATATGATTTTTATACGCATGGATCATCTACAAAATATCTGATGACTGTATCAAAAGAAATTCATTATAAATTGTAAAATTACGTTTAATCGAGGTTTAAATATATCATCGTATATCAAGAGTTTTTTACGGACACGCGCGTTGTATATTTCTGTTATGATTTTCTACTCGAATCATTATCGATATTTACGATTTTCCGTACACTGTGGTCTCGTCGTAAGCCACGCGTGGAAAAAAATTAAACGTACGAAAACAATACTAATTTTCATGAGTAAGTCTAAAATCTTGATACAAAGTACGTAACTAAAAATAAAAAATAACGTTTAATTAAGCGATCGATTAGAGTGATCGATCGAAAACAATTAGACTGATAATATTGCTTATTGTGAATTTAATTTGTAAATAAATAATGCACAATTAAATATTGATATTAAATTTCGAGCCCGAGCTTTAAGTCTAAAATTTTAAACGATATTTTTTAGATATTAATTTTTGCCTATATTTTAATTTAAGTTTTAATTCCATAATTTAACATTTTACTTCGTTATCCTACATTAAAATTTTACAGCTCGACAAACAAATAAAAACAAAAGTTGGCGGTTAGTTTTCATCGGGTCAAAACAAGCCAGAAAATTACTATCAGTCTATGACCTATTTCTATGTGGCTCTTCAATTGTGTGACTAAATTTTCGAATGTACATAATTGTACGATTACTGTAACAATGCATCACTTTTACCATTACGTTATCCTACCGAGCTTCAAAATTATTTTGTTTTTAAAAATCAGGCGCGTAAATTTACATTAATTTATCTCATTTAATCTCTTAATACGTTAAAAATACAAATATATTTTCCTTTTGTTCCGATGGTTCGAGAGAGCTATTTTAAATGTAGAAAAATATGACATCGGAACAAGAGAAAAACGAATCGAATATCCATTGCTGTTTTGGTACGAATGAATCATTTGCATAGAAAGATTAAACGTTATGAAATTATTGTCGTGTTTCCGGTTTATCTTTATTTTGTTTTTTTGTTTAATTAAGATGGAACGTTCTACAAAATGACGTGGAACCTACGAATCGTTACAACGAGTGATTTGGAATATAACATTTGGAATATAAGATTTAGAATATAAGATTTAGAATATAGGAACCTCCGTGTAAACTTACGAGATACTTTCGAAAGAAATCGGAAAAGTAAAATCTGTTAAAGATCTTTAGTGTTATATAACGTTTGCTCGATATAAATCGTAAAATTCTAACAATTTTAACAATTTTGTTAAAAAATTCCTGGTATAATTATGATCGAAAACGAAACGAAGCGTTGATATAAAAAAATTAAACTTGCTTACATAAAACTGTACGGTCCTAGTTCTTTTAAAATGGCCTTCTGATTCGAATTCATAAGATCATCCGGATTCGTCCAATTAAAAAAGTAAACATCAAAGTTCGTCGAGATAGTTTTCGTGTCTTTCCATACTTCGTAACTTTTCGAATCCGAAGATAGCGATAATGCCTGCAACAAAATTGAATGGATATGAACGATGATTATAAGAAATAGGATAATAAAATAAGAGTCGCAATAATTTATAACGAGCAATATTTTTCAGAATTATCGTCAGCTTTGTAATATGAATGAAGCACATAAATGAGTAGATAAGGCACAACAGGAAGCAAGAGAAGAAGTCAAAGTACCCTGAATAGATTTTAATCTACGAACTAGGTTTCAATAACTTTCTTAACGCGGTTGTTTACGCGCATCCAACCGATAAATAAATATTTTTCTCCGATAACATAAGAACTTACGTAAAAATCAGGTAAACGCGACGATGTACAACCGTAATTGAAACTTATTTAAAATCGTCAGCGTCGAGGATAAGTCCGTTGTCTCGAACGTTTAATTACGCGCTGTTGAAGACGTTATTATTAACGCACATATTAAAGAACGTTAGAAGATATCGAGCTCTTAACAAAGCGTAAATTACGTAGATGTTGATAGTAGCTATCATGCGAAATGGCAATTAACGAATTAAAATAGTAGCACTTGTCAAAAGGTTTAGTGTTTCGAAAGATAAACGCTGAATTAATATACTCGAACGAAGACTAAATATAATCTTGGCGTTATCAGGCGATTGGCAATATTGTTAAGAAACGCGTATAAATAAATGATGGTAGGAAGCGGAGGAAAGAAGTGGAAAAGAAGGAGAAAAGACATTCGGGTCTAAGGCCCGAGAACGAGGTTCGTTATTTCGGAAAAATAAGTAAGCGTCGGGTTCGGTGTCGGGTTCGGCATCGGCGTCGGCGTCGGTGTCCGGGGAAAGCTTGTCGTGGCGGGGCGACGGGGGGGTGACGGGGGGCGACGGGGAGGGGGACCTACCACCGAAACCTAAGCAGGTAGAAAAAGCAAAAAGGGAAAGCGAGCGGATGGATGGATCCCTTATGGATCCCTCGGGTACTCACGCTGTGTACGATGCCGTGGAAGAAGACTTGCCGCAATAAGTAAACCGCCGCGCCGAAGAGGACGAGGCTGAGGCCGATGCTTCCCAGCACGACGCTCCTGCTCGTCCAGGGCCTCATGGCTCCGGCAGTTCTGCTGCTGACTCGGAGCTGCTGCTTCTGCTGTCCTCGCTCTCCGTCTCCTCAGCATGTGCGACCCGCTGCTCGACTCGGCTCTGCGTTCCTACGATCTTTTTCCCGCCTCGGTCCCCTCCGCTCGATGCTCCTACTCCACCGCCTCCACCGCCTCCACCGCCTCCGCCGCCTCGTTGCGGGGCTGCAGCTTAAACAGATAATGCGTATCTCGGCTTAGTCTCGGCTGGATTCTTCGGCCCGTAGCGGAGACCGGCTGTTTTCTTTTCGCGTTCTCCCGCGTCTCGCCACCGACGCCACCGACACCACCGACGCCAACGAATGGAAAGCTTTCCTTCGTTTCCACGAGGAGGGCCCGCTTCGCTTTTTCAAAACTTTTCTCGATTGTTATCCGGGTTTTCCAAAGTGCTACACGAGTCTTTGCCGTCCTACGCCTTTGCTTTGGTCAGCTCTGCTTTTAGTTTTACCGTTCCGCGATTGTCCTTTTCCGAGGATCGACCAATCTTTAAATTACCGTTGCGTGCAATTTTAATTCTGGATCATAATTTAACTCTCGATGATTTCTGAGCTTCTTTTCTACATCCATCGATTGTGTTTTTATTTACTTTTATTTTTACTCGGTTCTGTACTTTATATTATTTGATTGTAGATAATCGTTTCTCGATCATCGATGTATTCGACACACGATTCTAAATTTTAAATTAGCTGTAGCAAAGATAAAAGTTAAGAACTTATTTTTCTATTTATTGTCGAATCGTGAAATTAAAATATCGATGTGTGTATTTGAGTTTTGTGCATACCGTAAAAAATATTCGAAAGGTAAAATTTAATAATCAAAGCAAATGTTAAAAATACGTTAACTTTACATCGATTCTTTAAACTATCCGAATATAATATGGACTTGGAAATTGGTTTGCCAAGTTTGATCGTCGAAGGTGAGATAAAAATTTAGATAGTTTGATGAATTACTCAATGGATAATCGAAACAAAATTCTGGAATATATAAAGTAATGTTTAAAATTAGCACAATTTATTCGACAACGTATTTATAATTCATTTTTGAATTAATTTACCGTTAAAATGTTGAAATTTCAAGTTTTTAATTGAATAAAAGGTTTTGAGTCGATGCAAGATTTTTTTAATATTTATTAAAAATATTATTTTTACAATATTTATTCTGATTTATTATAATTTCAGTCTTTAACATAGGAATAAACTTCGAATATAAAAGAACCAAACTACGGTAAATTTCTCATTTGAATTAAAATGTTATAAAAACGGATTAAAATTAACTTCATATTTCAAATATTTAAAAAAAGAATAAATAAAATAGTTACACACAACTCGTTATTTTCATTATAACATTCATTATCAATCTCGTACAGTTATCAGTAAAATATATTAAAAAAGTAGCCACTATTCGATACTTTACTTTTTCGATGTATGATTTATAAAAATTTAAATAATAAAATATTTCAGATATATACGAAGTGTAATTATAAAATTCGATATTATATTCAATGTAAACTGCTAATTGCTATTTGCTATTTATTTACTTAAAAATGTATATTTTTATTATTAAGTATATTTAAGCTATATTATTAATAATATAAAATATTTACTTATCAAATAATATATAGCTTAACTTACAATCTTACAAGGTAATGTAATTTTTATTGTATTTTTAACATAGAACGTAATTTTTTTTTTTATTATTTACAATTATATTGAAAAATTTATTATGGAGTATTCTATTTATGTTATATAATAATAATAAATAGAATAAGTTCTCAATTTGTAGAAAATTATTTTAAAATTTTAATTACAAAATAGGTTTTATTCGGTATACGTTAATTTATAATATTGAAAAAATTATATTTTGATCGTAAAAATGAATTACTAATTTTTACTATATGTATATAATACAAGATTCGAGTTTTCTTCCAGAAAGAATGGCAATGTTAAATTAATAATAATGTGATATAATTATGAACAATGATAACCAACGATCCAAACAATTTCATGTTGGCAAATCAGAACAATTATAATAACAGTATTTGACAAGAAAAGAAAATATACTGAAATAGCTAAAACAGAACGTTTAATTTATCTGGTTGAACGACATTCAGTACTGTAATTGTCTAATTTTATTATTCTTGGTTGCTATATTTTATCAGATTTCATAATTCTAACAATATAATTGCTATTAATAACAGTATGTACCCTTTGATCACATTTGAGTGTTTCACGAACAATTAAAGATGAATTAAGACCGGGATTTCTTATAAAATATATTACACATTTTTGTTATAAATATTGCATGCTACAGTTGATATCAATAATACATTAATGTATTTTATGTCTCTTGTTATATTAATAAAAGCAATTTAAATACAAAATAAGAACTTTTTTATTTCTGCTTTAAAAATTGAATAATTATAGTTTCTGTTATTGGACACTTGTATTTATCTATTTTGAAATCACGTTTACCTCTATTTTAAAAATATTTTAAATCATTGTATTCATAAGTCTAAATTTTTTAATTAGCTATAGTTGTATAATTGTTTTATTAATAGGATCAAAATTTATCATTATCAAGCTCTTGAATAATTACCATTATCAAATTCTAGAATATACTTTTTATGAGTAATGTAAAAAGTAATATCCTATTAAAGAAGAAAAATAATTTTTATACGTGTCAACATATTTCATTAAATACTGTAAGACAAATGAATCATATAATGATTGTTTTTCCTATTCTTTTTATTTACGAATTTTTGACAAGATTACATTAATTACTATAAATATTTATTCTCCACCGCTTGATATATTAAAAGAAAAGTTTCAATTAGAAAAAGAGTTTGAAAAATACATATTTTGTACAATATATGAAGGTAAACAGTTGATTCAAATTAAATTAATTTGTTAAATATGCAGGATAAATTAAGTCTGGCACTTTTCAAAGTACTGGAACCTTGTTTTAATCATATTTATGTATTATAAAACTTTCTTCGATAATAATATTATACTTATAAAATTCGTTAATAATCAAAAAAAGGTTTTTTGTTGCAATAAAATTCATATAATAAATTATGAATAATTACATTGTGGAATCTAGTGTAGTGTATTAAATGATAATTAAGTAATTTTAAGACTATAAATTTAATTTTTAAAAAATGTAAAAATATTCATTCCAGAAATTAATCTATAAATAATTATTTTTTTTTTTAAATACTTTATTTTTAATATTTAAATTTCCTACATCTTCTAGTTCGGAAAAAATGTTTGTATTTAAATATAAGTAACCTTTATTAAATTTATTAAGATTATTGAAAACATTTAAAACATTTAAAACTTATGTATAATATAATAATTTCCTAGTCTTTAATAAATCACTGTAAGTTTTAAAATTATACATTATTACATAAAGTTATAATTTTTTATTGTAACATAACTTTAATTCATTAATATGTTATCATTTAATTATAATAATATAAAATGGAAAATAATTTTAAAATTCATATACTTTATAACAAAGTAAATAATATGTTAAGGTTTTAATACAAACATTTTTTTAACGGCAAACAAATAAAAAAGTGTTATCCAAATATAATCAATTATAAAAAGAAACATTTGAAACAGCGATGTAAAGAACTAATATATTTATGAAAATAAAGGTTCTAATTTATGTATGAAAATGAATTCTGTGTTTACTTATGAATAAGGCATAAAATTAATACATGAAATTTTCTATCAAGCAAATGTTTTTGCAATTATATAAGAGATAATTTTTTTTAACAAATAATATACTAATACAAAAAAATGAATAGATTTTTTTCTTATTTAAAGTTAAATTTTGATCACCCGTTTATGTTTAAATCATTATATCTAATCATATCTTATAATTCAATATATTTACACAGTTAGAATAGTAAGTAATTTTGGCTATTTCATAAATTTTAAAATTCTCTAGGCGTAATTAACAACATTTAACAGAATTATAGTATTTAAACATCTGAGTTAGTTCAAAAATAAATTTCAAGTAGATTTAAATATATGAAGCAATACGTAGATTTTATCGATCAATATTAATATACATTTGAATATACATATACTTTGAATAAGTAATACTAAGTTACGCTTATGCGCTGCAATGACGAATCTTTTAGTTGGAAGCATTTACAAAATATTATACTTCTTTTTTGTTTTAAACGTAATAATTATAACATAAAATAAAGGCTATATTTTACAAAAACTATAGCATATTTAATTAATATTTTTGTTATATAAATTGCTGTAAAACAATTCATGATCATATATATATAAATCTTTTACTATATAAAAATGCCTTGTAAATAATGTAAAATTCACATTAACATTTAATTTATTATTCATTTATATATTCAATAATTATGATATAACAATTGTGTTTATTAAATGTGTTATTAAACGAATAATATAAAAATATTAATATTGTAATTATTTATAACCGTATATATTTTTATTTGTATATAATAATTAATTATTAAATGTTAAACATCTAAATTATTATAAGAAATAATTCTGGAAAGTATATTTACCTATGTATAAATCACCAAATTTTCAAATAGTCCTTGAACAATACTATTTTATATTTTTTAGTGTCTAGTCAAATAAGTTTAAATCTTTACATTGTATTCTTGAATGTAGGATTAAACAATATTAGTACTTTGAAAATCTCAATCACCATTATTATATAATTAGAGTTATTACATTTATATAAAATTTAAAATTATTGAAAATAAAATATATTTTAATTATATAATCCAATAAAATATTTATAATATTCTTATTATAATGACTTTTCATTTATATTAAAAATGTGTTTTATATTCTAGATTAACCTTCAATACTCAAATTTTAAAAATTATAAACATAAATTATATAAAAATTCAATTAAATAAGAAAACTCAATATTTTTTCGGTAAAATTTTATTTTTAATAATATTTTTATGTGCAATAAAAAAGCATCAACAATCGATTATTATTTTATATGTACTTTCATAATTTTTTTATCTGCTTTTTTCATATAGTTTTATAAAGGTTTCACTAAATAAAAAACCTTACAATTATATATTTAAAATAAAATATTGTTAAAATATTCCCATACCGTAATATAATCCTATCAATTGATTTTCCTTTCAATACATCTTCTATTATCTAGATTAAATCTTACAATTTATCACTTAAACATTCTTTGTCTAGTTCGTTTATCCACTCATTCTTTATTACCAATCTTACATTACGTGCACTGAGAATGTTTTAGATCTTGGTGTTCATTGATAAATATTCTACACTTACTGTTTGCAAGATATGTATTTTTAGTTTTTACCGAATTTTGCTTCGTATGTTTTTCGATTTTTACCTTTTTAGTGTTGATTTTATGTTAGTTTCAGTTCTGTTTCATTATACTATATTCAAATCTCTTATAAATTTATTCCAAATAATTTTTTTATATTATTGTTAATCTTATATGAATAGTATTGCTATATAAAAATTATTCATTTTTGATATGGAAGTTTATGACGATCTTTTCTAGTTGGATATTATTTATTATAATATGTATTGATAAGCCAATTAAATTTCTTTTAACTTTCTAATTTTTAATTTATCGATTTTTTCTTCATCTATACTAATTTTAAGAAATTGTTTTAGATTTTTTAATTACTATTACTTTTCTTAATTTACTTTATTTCCTTATCGTAGTCTATTATTTTCTTTTATTAATGTTATGCTTTTAATTAATAAGCAGAAAATATAGTTGTTTACCGAAACATTTAGTCATATTCCTTTTGATTATTGTTCATAATTCATTCAATGCATATCACATTGAATAAATACTTTATGTATCAATTAAAATCTTATAGTTAATTTTTATTTTGAAAATGACACTGAGTATAATTAAAATTATTGACAATTAAATTTCTTGTTATTTATTTTTCTGTTCTATTCTCTCTAATTAAAAATTGTATTTATTGTTTTCGCATATTTAAAGATTATTTAATTAAATATCTTTTTAATAAATTTAAATTTTATTTAAATATTTTCTTCGATTCTTATTCATTCTTTTTTTCACTTCATTATTTTGTCTCAATTTCACAAAAGTTTAAATTTATCGAGAATCAATTCTATACAAATATATTGTAATTTTTTTTTTCTATTTATATTTTATAGTATGCTTGAATCTTTTAAATAACGTGTCTTTATCGAAAGTAGAATAAATTTTTTGATCCTATTATTTTATTCTATATTAATTTATGTATTACAATAAAATATGTTTATCGAAATAATATAATAGAAAAATTAAAATGTTATATCTATACTATTACTACAAAAGCCAAAAATAAGTTCAATGCTCGTTAATAACTTCCTGAATTAAAAAACTGTTCATATTTAACTAAATCTATATTATCAAAGATAGATAATTAATAATATTGTATTAACATCGCAATAAATATAGTTACTAATAAAATAATTAAAGTATAAATTATCGTAACTCAATGCGTTTTCAAGCGAATAAGTGAATTGTAAATAATAAAAAAAGTTTTATACTAAAATCTGTTTAAAACATAACCATTATTTATTTTATATAAAGTGATTTTTAAAATAAAATCAAATTTAAAATTGTAAATTTTCTTTGAAATTGATATTGTAAAATTATTGTGAAGTAAAACAGCATAAACAATAATTTTCAGATTCTTTATATTTATGCTTTGAATTATAATTATTTATGAGTAAATGTTTTAAAATATAAACCAAGGCTTGATTGATTGACCTCCATTTATTCAAAATGAAATTTAATTTTGTTGAAAGAAAATTTTTTATAATTAATTTTTAATCTGATATAAAGTAATTGATGAAATTTTCATTATATACTATATACTTTAAATTGTCACAAATGCAAATGTACAAATATACTGAAAATATTGATTGAAATCTGAAAGATAAACTCTACCAGTGGAATAGAAATTTTGCTCTTTAATATACGACATTGTAGTTTGGAATCTCGGCGCGTGTGCAGATAGTTTACTATGACGTGAGTCAAACCCAATGAGTTACCGAATGACACATAGGGAAATGTTAGACAAGAGTGGATTTATCAATGTCATTTATGGCAACGATAGGGTAGTCTATATTTGTTTTATCGTGTTAATAGATACGCCACAGTCTATCTTTCTCGTCTGCGTTAAAATCACATCTCTATGACATTGTTGCCAATTTCATATACGGTTGAGTAATATATTTTAAAGTATTTACAATTCTACGAAGCAGAAGACACGAGTGAATCATAACGTACCAAAAGAGCGCGATAAAAGAATACGTTTCATATTTTTCAATAATGCTCACCATTGAACAGGTTTAAATGATAAAAGAAGGATAAATTTCGAGTGTTGTTCTGATTAAATTATCCTACATTATTCCTATACTTTCCACTATCTTATGTTATATACTAATATGTTACATAAGCAGTATTGACTAAATTCCGATATTGACTAAATTTTTCATTTTCATAATTCAAGGTCAGTATATTAAAACGTTATTGTCTACAGTTAAATTATAAATTGTACATTGTTTACAATCAAAATTGATATTTTTTTTCGATATCTATAAGTTACTCACAATCGTAGATTTTATATCAAGGATTAAAGTATTATTGAAGTACATGTTTTATCTCTCTATCTATACGTGTCAATTTAATACTGGATATTAAAACATTATTTATATAAAAATATAAATATTATGAAATAAAAATTGAATTTAGAAACGATTTTGAATATATTTTTCTCTTCAAATTTATGTAAAAACCTATTTAAATATATAAACATATATCTAAATATTTTGTGAATAATATGAAGTAATTTAAATTTTATCTTATGTCAAACTAGCGTTTTCTAATATATCTATATTTTCTATTTCATACAATATGATTCAATTCACAAATTTACAAAAATATATTTTAATTTTGAGTAATATTCATAAATGCGATAATTGAAAAATGTTAATTTATTATGTAAAATTTCTCTTAATTATAATCAATTATTCGTGAAAAATGCATAGAATAATTATTAAAAAATATATAAATATTTAATACATAGTTGGTAGTATTAAAAATTGAATTTCCAGATATTTCTGAAATAATCTTTACAAAATGAAAAATTTACATACATACTTTTCTTCGTATATTATTTACTCTTTCGTATAAAATTTTCAAATTTATATATTTAAAAAATAAACATGTGTATATTAAACATCTGTATCTATCAATATTTTTCTTTGCCTTAGGCTATCTAAAAGTAATATAAAATATTTTACTTATTATATGTATAACGTTAAAACATTAGTTTTTGTATTATTGTTTTTGTTACAATAAGCTTTATTTATATTCTCAAGAATATTTGAAAAAACTATAACTAACATATTTTAAAATATAAAATAAATTATTAAATATAAATAAAGACTATGAATTTTATTCTTTCCATTTGAGTTACACTGTCAATTCTTAAGTCAATGACGTATTATATAAATGAATCATCTTAAGATAAAGACAAGTACCGATGTTTTAATATGAATTTCTTAATTATTTAAAGTAATGAAATAATGATTATATATATATATATATATATATGTATATAAATTTCAAACATTTAGTAACCGAATTGTATTAAATTCAATTATATTAAATCTTATATAAAACGTTAAACTTTATTCAAATTAAAATATTTATATGACGCTAATAATAATTGATTAATTACATTACAAACGAGTCACTAATAAAATGAATTTTACAATTAGCATAGACTTATTGCTTTACATTTTTAAATAATATATTTATTTATATTTTACGGTTTATGAATGTTCGTGTTTTACTGTCCAATATAAATAAATACTTATCAAAAATTAGCAGAAATAATTAGCAAGAAGATAAAAGTAAAAAATTAAAAAATAGTAATTACACATTAGTTTTTTAATCTAAATCCATTTTTTAATTTTTATGTAAAATTGTATTTAAATCGTAATAGTTATAAATATTAGTATTATCATCGTCAACTTATTTTATATTCAAAAAAAGCTTATATGATAAAAACGGGTGTCACAATTCTTTTAAAGTGTATAATATTTTTTAAACAAATTTCTCATAATATTTATTATAATTTAAAATGCATTTAAAAATACATTTTCCTAAATGTTTTATTTATTATTTTATTATTATTAGTTCTATGAAATTTTATTAAATTATAGCATTATATAAAATAATATTGATTAAAAGTAGACCAATTCTTTTCAATTAATGTATTACAATGAAATATTTTGTAATAAATTAATGATTTTAATTTGATGTATTAGATAATTAAAATTTTAAACGCGTGTAAATACATTTACATTCAAGTACAAGTTATATTCAACATGTGCATATATTAATAAAAATGAAGAACATACCAGATGATAAATAAATTACATGAATATTGCTATTGTGCTTTGAATTGATATTACATTTTATTGTTCCATTAGATTTTATTTTTATCTGTTACTTATAACTTAATTTTGAGATACTAATTACAGTTATTAATATATTTTTTCTTATTATTTCATATATAATACAGAGTAATAGTAATTAAAATATAATAATTATTCACAGAAAAACTAAATATCCTATTATTTTTTATAAAAGTTTTCATTTATTGTATCATTCCATAATAATTATTTAATAATAAATTAATATAAAACATAATTATAGACTAGAATGAATAAATTATTCTAATATTAAATATTGAAATATTTTATGTTTAGTATATATAAATTTAGTACTTATCACAATTTATATATTATTTTATATAATTATAGTATTTAAAATAAATACATTAATTATTAAATACGATAAAACAATACTATATACTTTTAACTAGTATTGCATTGTAATAATACATAAATGTAAGAAATGCTTGATTTATATATAAAAATAAATTAAACACAGACTTTTATCGATAGAATTAAAAGTCTAAGTAAGTCAAAGACACTATTTAAATATAAAGAAAAATGAAATCTACAAAACGAAAGCCCCGCAATCAATAGAATGCATTTTTGTATTACATATTTACATTATTTTCAATGATAAGTATAGTAAGATTATTTTATATTTAATTTCTTTACATTATACAAAAGAATTAGATTTTGAGTATATGAATGTATGAAGACAATTCAAATCACAATTTTAATTACAAATGCGCAAGTTTTATTTTATTTTAAATTATTTATATCAATAATACTATCGTTAATTTCAAAATATTCATATACACATATAAACATTTAAACTATCTTAGCACGTTTTAGAGATAAATTAAAATAATGTTTTCTCTGATTATTCTGAAAAATTTTTCTTCGGAATAATTCAGATACAATCAAGAGAGCACAATTTTTTATACAAATATCATAAAATACGAAAATAATTAATAAAAATTGAAAATGATCGAAAATAATGTATTTTTAACAATTTAATATTGTTTTCTGTGCACTTTATTTGATCGTTTCAAAGATGACGGAAACTTCGTTGATAAAACAAATATCTCGAATTATAGTTCACGGTTGAATTATAGTTGCGATGTTGCCATTTAGTGAATTCTTAGCAACGTATTTATTAAATATATTTATTTTGTTTAGAGGTCATTCTCAAAGATTCTTCGAACATCTTTCTTAAAATTATCGTTATTTTTACATACGTATCGAGATTTGAATCAGTTTCTCTACGTATAATTTAACAACGACAAGCAGATTCAAAACAAATCCATCCGTTTACGAAGTTACACAGATCTAAAAGATTAATACACTTTATATCTATTTTCTAATACGTTTTCAAGTCCTTTCTTAGATTTTAGTACTTCGTATACTTTCTATATGAAAAATCTATAGATGTTCAATTATGTTTGAAATATATGATATATTTAAAATTATTTTTAGATATTTATATTTTTACTTTTTCATAAAATAATCAGTTTTGATAATTTAATAATACATTATTATTAAAAATTGTGTAAATAAGCGAGTAACTAAGAATTAAATGTAAAAATGTTAAATTGCATTAGAATAAAATAAAATTATATATTTTGGTAAATTGTTGAAATTATTAGAATGTATTTGAGTAATTTAATTATGCTTCCACAATTGTAAAAAATTATAGACGCGTTGAACGTAAAATTAAAGTTTTTTTAACAGAATGGATATTATAAAACAGTAACTGAAAAATTATCTTAGTAAATCGCATTACAATGGGCTAAATCTCTTTCCATCACGAGATTGATACTCGGAAAAAAGTCGGAGCTCTAATGGTAAGCGAATTATTCAGAGGTCAGAGTTCTTAATAATAGTAATCATAAAATGACGAGCTTGAATATTAACTTCATGGCCTATTTGTTATATTTTTTCATTTGATACATTTTATAATTATATTTTCTTATTAATCTAACTTTACCAATAATAGATCACTTAATAATATTTATATGCTTAACGAATATAAATTACGAAGATCAAAATAAGAACAAAAAAATTTTATTTTATCATTGGGTTTGAAAATTATTGTTAAGATATTAATAGTTTTATCATTTTCAAACAACCTGGTGAAATAAATCTAATTATACTTAAAAATATATTGTAACATTTAAAAATTTAAATATTTATCTAATGTAAATCGTATAAAATTAATAGAATATTTTATTCGTTTAACCAGTTGTTAATTTTGACGATAAACTTGTAAAATTATGAAACACAATTTACTATGAGCTAGAAACAACTTAACCTATTTCATATAAAATCGGAACGTAATAAAAAATTTGATAAGAATACAAATTATGAAATGGTGTGCAAAAATAATTTTAAATATACAAAAAATATTTCAAGTATTTTGTAATATTAATATAATAATAATAACATTGCTATATTTTTAAATATAAATATACTTTATGCGACGTTATAAATTGTATCCAATGATTTGATTCCCAATGTTATTAACTTTTTTAAAATTACAGAATAATCATAAAATTTTATATAATTAAGTCTATGTGTATATTCTAATTTATATACACTGTTCATTTAAGTTTATTATGTATTTTGTCTTATAAAATTTGTTTTTATTGTAATTGTAAATTTCCTTATATTTAACATTGGCATAAATACTCGATAATTATTAATAGAATCAATTTATCAATTGAATAGATAATCTAAAGCGTTTATGTTAAGAAAATACAAAATGTTTAATTTCAAATTGATGTTGCTAAAATAAAAAACTCAATTAATTCATAGATTTTTAGTATTTATTAAACGAATCAAACGTTCCGAATGCTATAGACTATTAAGATTATAAGACGTTATAATTTAAATCAACAATGTAATAATTAAATAACTTCACAACAACTTGAGATATTTTTTTATTCTTAGAAATATTAAAAAATTCTACAAATGTATAAATTTGGTATTTACTAATATTTTTTTATAAGAATATGTAAATAAGAATCAACTGTGTTATATTTAATAAGACTATTTATCGATTACAAAGCTATAAATATTTACGCGATAAAACTTGTACCAACGAATTATTCTTATTTTTTTTTAATTTGTTGAATGAACTTCTAAATTTTAAACGAGAAATCTTAATTTGGTTAATAAAGTAGATTGAATCTTTTTTATAATTAGTATAGTTTTTAATGGTCAAAATATCAAATAAAATATGGGGTCAAGTATATTACACGAGTATCAACTCATGCTAAAGGTCATCATATTCGTATTACGTCAGCAAGTTTTCCAGCGCATGAAATAATTGTGGCTTTACAGAGACATCGTAAAACTATATCAAAATGATATCGCTACTTATGTAATCGAAATAGCACCATTAAATTATCAACAGTTTCTTTTCTTACTTTTAAAACTTCTTTTTATAGAGCCCAAATAGTAATAGAAGATTATTGGTTTCCAAGCGTAAATAATAAAGCATTGACAATTAAAAGAAAAATAAAAATGTTATCATTGCAACAGCATTATTATTTCCGTTAGAATTTGCATTTAAAACTAAATGTTGCTAAGTTTGCTATCACGACTAACGATGACAAGACTTCGGTACAACGAAATACTAACTTCTATATTTTCCAGCGATCGTTAACAAAGCAATTGGATCTCATTGTCGATCTTCTACATCCTTCTCTGGAAAACCGTCCGTCCCTTTTCTTTAACTTTATTTCTGTATCCTCCATTTCCGCATTTGTAGCTCTTAAGCATCTTTTGTCCTTCCTACGTCATAAATTGAATACTGATCTTTGGTACCTTTGGTGCTTTTACCTTTCTTTCTCTCTACTCTTTTTTCTGCCGGTTTTTTTTATATCTCTCGAGACCCTGAGCTTTAAGATTTTAACGGATAATGCATTACCGACCTTCCGTAAAGTCTTTTCGGCATTTTATCGAAACCGCACTCATGGGACAAATGCGAGGCAAATAATTTTTTACAACTGTTTCCTCTCCGATATTTATAGTCAAGTTTTCCAACTATGTTATAATTGTCAAGGTTACTGATTTTTAATAACCAAAACTTTACCTTTCACCATAATTCTGACATTCATAATGGATATTTTTATTCAAAGTAAGTTAAAATAATTGATATTCGGGATTACTCTTATATCATCGAAAAATAATTTAACCATATTTTATAGATTAATTTATTTACTTGGAATTATTTTCGGTTGTCAATTTTTTTTAAATAACCATAAAACCTTTCGTCGACGAATAAAAATTATATTTTCATAATTCAGATTTTATTGTAAACTATTCTTATCAAAAACGATATTTGTTTTATTATAAAAAGTTACTATGAATAAATACTTTTATTTACTTTTTATTTACTCTACATCCATAACCGAATACAAATTGTTAAAATTATTTCTATTTTACAGACTAGTACCGACAAAAGATAACCGATTTTAAATCTTGGAAAGATTTTGTCTAAAAATCTTAGCATCGATTGTTGCTGATATATAAATAATTATACTTATTCTATATAAATGTAGTCAATTATGCTTTTTTAAATATTTTATTTAATTATTTTGTATTACTTTCTACATTTATTATTAAATATGAATTATTTTGTTTGAATTAATCTTTAATAATTATGAATATGAAAAATCAGAAACAAAATCTGGCATTGTTTCTAATATTGATATTAGTGACACTTTTATTACTCTAAAATAAAAAAACAGTTAGAAAATATAGTTTTCGACAAAGTTTTTTTTATGTATGAATTAAGAATTTTGCACGTTTAAATTTCATCGACAAAAATACAATATATTCTTTCTGTCAAGAAAAACTAAATAATAACAAAAAAAGTTATCAGTTTATAGTTATGTAAATTTCATTATTTTTCGAAGAAGTTTTATGAATAGAAGTATTGATGTTTCTTATTTTTCTGCTTTTTTAATATTCATGATTATTTTTAAAAAGTAAAATAATTTATCAAATTTAAATCAGTTACGAGGTATTCCCATTAAAGAATGATTACATCTTATTATTTAACTTATTTATTTAAATATATAAAAATATATGGTGTAAGAGTGATTAATTTTAAGGTAATACTTTATATTATAGTTTAACCTGTATCATAAATAATGTATAGACATACATGTATATGTTATAAACTTCACAAATGTGATATATTATGAAACGAAAAATATGAAACGTCCAGGTTTATCGTGTCTTTTACACTATTCATAAATTTAATAGTATATATTAATTAAATAATGTATTAATTCATTTAATCAAAAATAAATTTAACATCCATCATGTATCAATAAATTTCAATTGTAGATAAGATATTTAAAAATTTAAATTCATGTAAATAATTGATAAATTTAATAATAATAATAATAATAATAATATGTAATTATTTTAGCGTAATATATGTATCATATATACTATAATCCGTATGTAGACTTTAAATTTACTATATAATATATATAATAATAATAATATAATGATAATAAATATGAATAATGATTTATGAAAAAAGGATAAATATAATAGATTTTAATTAGTGAATTATCTTTTGAAAATTTAATTTCTACTATCGCGAATACTAAAAATAAAAATGTCAATACTGTAACTTATGAATTTCAAAAAAATGAAAAAGGAAACATCAAACAATTTGTTTTTACGTATGTTGAAATAAATTTGATTCTCGACTCTTCAAAAACGGTAACTATTTATTTTATCTATCAGAAATGAAAACAGATTATTTTGAATAATAGATTCAAATATATTTTTTCTTTAAAAGTAACGCGTTATCCATTTTAATTATTTATTATATATTATAATTGCGAATAAAAAAATATTACTGTTTCTTAAAAAACAGACAAGAATAAAGAAAAACAAAAATTTCGATTTTTCTGTTTTGAGATTCGAAAAAATTGTACGAGAATTTAACGAAATATTCAAAGAAAATATAACGCATTCTTATGATTTCTAATTACATGCTTTCAACGGTTTTCAGTTCTTTGAAGAAATTTGGAATTCAAGAATATACAATTCTGTGCCAACTTTTAGATGAATTGCTTTACTTACGTCAAGTCGCGAATAACATTCTATTTTATAGATAATTTTTTTATCGCAATCATTGGCAATCGTAATATTTTTCTTACGGAATTCAGTATAAATCCGATTTTTCTGAAAATTTGATTCAACACAAATTTCTGAAAACCACAAAAATTTAAACCCATATTCTACAGATACAAAAAAAGCTTGAAACAATACTTTTGTAACAATATTTTAAAAACATTTCGAATATAACAAAATCATAAATAATTTTATCTTTTATTTTTGCTTTGTAACGAACAATTTACATTGAATATACCGTTCGGTTATTATTATAATAAATCTTAATGTTTGGGTTTAAAATGAAACATGTAAACCAACAAGAATGGAGTGTAATTATATGTACATATATATGTATGTACGGAAAGGCTGAAAAGAACGAGAAACTAAGAAAAAGTACGATAAAAAACGAGAAAAAAAACATGTGCTTTCGGGCATATACACGATTTACAGACGTATACTTACGTACGCGCATTCACACATACCTGCGTTTTTTCATTCGACAAATTAAAACTCGGGAGTATTTACAACGGATGCGTGTATAGATTCGTGTATAGATGCGTGTTTCGGACGTACAAGTGCGGATACTCAGATCTTTGTTACATATTTTTACGACGTTTCCGCGATATACCCGCGACGTACGTCATAGTTTTTAAGTCGCTTCGAAATAATAATTTTGTATTTTTGAATTCGAAATTTTTGCAATAACGCACGTAGGTGAATCAAGAAAGCGATTTCCGTGTTGTCCGCAAATTTCATCGTCTTCTCGTTGGTTGTTCGACGGTAACGATACCTAAAAAACAGAAACTGACCGGAGCTAATTAATTACTTTTCGAATATCTCGATCGAAACAATGAAAAATAGGAACAAAGAACGCAAATAGCAGCGAACACCGACATGAAATATTCACGCGACGCTCGAGTAACCAACCCGTCGCGCTTAATCCGCGTCAAATATAAATTTACGCTTGATACGCGTAAATCTCGATTACTACATCTACGTGACATAATTACTGGTGGTAATCGCTAGAGCCGATGTACTTCCACGCCAATTAACTCGGTCTCGAACTTGTGGGAGCTCAGGATGGAGCGCCAGGCCGTAATCCGAATCGCGAGCGAGACGTTTCGAGGTCTCGGGTCATCCCACGTCGTCCCCGCGTCGTCCCCGCGTCGTCCCCGCGTCGTCCCCGCGTCGTCGAAGAGCGATGGAAGGAATCCCCGCTGAAACCTCCTCCGCTCGGGAGGAGTAAGCTGACAAGCCCCGGGCGACCTTCCGGAGCACCCACGCGTTTTCCCAGAGCTCGAGTGGTGGTCGTAGACGGAGTGGGCCGTCGATGCACGAGGCGCGAGAGACAAACCCAAGACCGACGCTCTCGAGGTTCCCGTCCGTAAGCGTCCGTACGCTCCCGAACGCGACTCGGGAGGGACTGAGTGCGAGAGATTCCGAGGCGGGCGCCGAAGTCGCGTGGAGCTCGTCGCCTGGGTGGGGAGCCTCGCAAGCGCGGATGGAGGCGACGATGTCAGGGTCGGTTCCTTTTTCCTGTTTTCCTCCTCGGCGAGATCCGTAGTTCGGTCTCGGATCCGTTTCCGAAGGGGTAAAGTCTTTAAAGTCTCTTCCTCGACCGGACCTCTTTCCTAATGATCGGAGGTCTCGGGTGCGTAAGAATCGTTTGGACCGAAGCCTAAGCTTCGGAGGTGTTACTTTACGTGGTCGTCTCTCTCTCTCTCTCTCTCTCTCTCTCTCTCTCTCTCTTTCCCCCGGTAGACTCTCGGCCGCGTTTTCTCTCGCTTCTGGCACTTAGCCACCGTCGAACGCGGTAAGTATAAACAGGACCGAAGTCTACGCGCGAACCACCGACTGAAACTTGAACGCGCGTTTGAGGGCAACTCGACGTTCTTCTTTACCAACGCGATACACGCTTTTAAAATGTTACGAGTTTACCTTTTAAATTCCTACCTTGACGTTTTCAAGATGCTTTTCCTGTACGATGAAATGAAAGATCGCGATATCCGCGCTAGTCTTTTTCTACTATATGGAATCGTAACGAGTGCGTTGTAACCGTCGCTTAATAATGGCATTTTAAATCCACCTTTCTCTCGATCTTGGTTCTCGTTTTTAGATTTAGAGAATACTTTAATCTTATCGCTTTTATTCATTAAAATTACCTTCGATGTAGCCTTTATTTATTTATAAATTCTAGAAATTCGATATTTTTTAGCTTATGCGAGAAACTAGATTTATCGACGAATCTAATATTTGGTATTGTCTTTCGAATACAGACTCATTTTATATCGTTATATTACAATGCCATTGATTTATCGTAAATAAATATAATATCCTAGAATATTTTTATTTTTAATAAAATTATTATATTATTTTTAACTATTTTTCCAATATTGGGCTCAAAGAATTAGATTTCAAAACAATAATTTTTTTACGTTGATTAATTATGAAATAATGAAAACCAATTAAGAAGTCTATGAGATAATTTAACCTATAAACGGAGAATCGTAAAAATAGTTTTAAAATAATGTACGGATAAAAAGTTTAATATTGTTTCTCCGAATTATTTGAAAAAAAAGAAATTCTTTTTAAAGTGCGAATCGTTTAAATAATTCAAAACTCAGAAAAAAATTAGGAAGACAAAAGGTGCACTTACCGCAATCGTGATCGTAAAATGACGCAAACATTGAAGTAAGGAGTTATAGGAGAACAAATTTATAGATAAGGTATGTGGTAACGAAATTAATTAAAATGCTAGTCAAAAATAAAAAAATCGTGCAGTTGAATAAAATAAATATAGCTGCATTTTTCCAAATGAAAAACTTTATTGTTTCATATATATTGTAATTTGCTAACTAAAAAAAATTGCACGTGTTCTGATTGTGGCTTTCGATTCATCGATGATATCATTTTCTTATGATATCTTATATTTTATTATTAGAAATATAATTTTAGTTTTATGTAAAAATTTGTAATTAGAAAATTCGATTAAATATATGATACTTTATAATTTTTTTTATGTTGATATATATGATAGAGAGTACGTAAAATATCCAGTTCGGTTACAGCCAAATAAATTTTAATGATACAATAGTATAAAATATATATGCCATTTCTGTTGGATTTTTTTATATCTCTCTATTATAAAATTATTTTTTTTTATTTTGGAATTCATATATTTTTTTAGATTATATAGTTCCATGAATCTATATAATTTTATATAAGAACAGATCGATCAAAAAAATATTAGACAATACGTATGATTCGATTAATGTACTTTATGTAGCATTTTGAATTCGTCATTCGTAGTTAACGATAAATTTATGAATTATTCTTTTTTGAAAGCTAATTTTTATCAACGGAAAAATAAATAATATAAATTATCTAGATAAGTCGTAGAAACGTTTTACTAATATTCGAGATTTACACTTATTGTAATATTTCTTTGATAATATATTACGTTATCAAAAACACACTCTTTATTACATTTCGAAGAAAGATTTATATGTGTTCGTTTATCGTATATACAAATTAAAAAATATTTAAAAATTATTTACAAAAAAATTTCAAGTTTGAAAAGTCTAATTTAAATACTAATAGAAATTTAATTTATCTAACTTATATTTTTGAATATTTATGAAGTACGTATAATTTAACTGTCATTCATGGCTTAAACATCGCACGATCGTACTTGCTATTAAGTTACGTGTATAAAATCATACGCGTGGAATTATTTAATAAATTAGAATTTACTGCTTTTAAATGCAAATAAGCGCATTGAAAAAGTATGCAATTGGTTTCAAGTATTTTAAGAGGAACTAATACAAACACGTGTCTATTCTATCAATATTATTGATCAATTATAATATGTAATGATGTTATCGATAATAATAATGTTACACTGTAATAATGCTTTACAAAATATTTCTGTATTAACATAATAATATTATTCTTAGAATGAAATGTTAAATATAAAAAAGTGAAAATTTATATTACATAGTAACAATCGTGTAGTACATCGTGAAAGAATTTCATTCCTTTTTACAGACTTATGTAGCTAATGGAATCAATTTAGGTAGTTGTAAGCTTGCAACACTTTAAGAAGATTAAAAAAGCTGAAAAAATTAAACCAACTAAAACTTGTTCTTTGGCTTATCAATTTTGTAAATTTTCTATTACAAATAGTATTATGATTACTACAATTCTTCCGATTGTATCCACAATCAGAAAAAAAACTATAATCAGTGATAAGGATTATTATTCGATTGATTATAATTTTTTATAATTTTGACCGAATGCTGTAATATCCACTAATAAAATATTTAAGAGCGTAAAATATAATAACTTTTATTAGGGTAATCAGCGTAATAGTTTCATCGTAATAATAACGTAATCGTGAAAGGTAGTATAATCTTAATTATATAACTATAATAATAATTATGCGTATCATTGTTTAAACGGTACGTCATATTTGCCAATATTAGTATGCAATCTGTCAACGGATGACGAATCGTGGACTAATGAATACGGGAGAAAAACTGTGTCTCGTAGAGTCTCGTAGTCAGTGGTCAAATTTTACTTATAACAATGACAAATGTTTTTATCGCAATAAAAGTACACTTGTAATTTTACACGTTACTTTAGTTTCGATAGTTTCGCGTTGTCTCGAGGATATATATTTCGTTATTAATTATTTGGCTCGAAAATTCAAATTTCTTTCAAATGGTAATTGTGTCGTACATTATTGCAAGAAAGTATCGTTAATTAAAATACCTTTTAAAAAATTAACTATTTTTAGTTCTCGCAGTTGTTTAATCGCGTTACTTACTTCTGCCATAAAAATAATTTTAGTATTAGAGATGGTACTTAATACTCTTGATGCATCCGAGAAGTTTCGGTGTCTGGACAAAGCTTTTGTCGTTCTTGACATTGCACACGTCATCGTGATTAACCCAACAATTTCAAGCGTGGCATGTTCGTGTCCGTCGACATAGCCTTTAATTTCAACACAATTGAATATCATTCCATTGTATTTTATCCACGCGATAATTTCATATACTTAGAGCTTTTCGTTTTCCTGTAAATTATTTTTGTTTGTTCGTATCTGGTGTGTACTTTTCTACCGTAGTTATTACTATATGATATATACATATATGTACGGATCTGTACAGATATTCTGGCTTTAACCTGTTTACGAATTCAATACGTTGTTACGTATCGTCGACGAAATCCGATACTCGCATTACTTCACGCGTGTGAGAATTTTTTATTTTAAGATTTGGACTAGATCATTTTTTATATTTAAGCAAAAAATATATAACAATACTATTTCTTGATTATCGAGCAACTTAGAAATTTAATACAAAAGAAAACTTATAAAATACGTTCAGGTCATAAAACCGAAATATTCCTACTCGAAGTTCGAAGATCGTTGAAATTTAATATAAGATAAATTTTTTAAAAATGCAATGTAGTAATATAAATATGTTTTATTCTATTTTCAAATAATTCAATATTTTAATTAAAATAAGTATTAAGTACGAAATACAATCGATATTATTTACAATAGCGATTTATTAAATTTATTTTCAAAACTTATTTTAATAAAGTATTCAAGTATTGCTAAACTAATATTTAAGTTACACGTGAATTTCTACACCATAAAACCATTGCGGTCGTTATTTTATTACATTTAAAAACGATATTATACGGAACGAATACACTTTAAATTTTATATTTGAAAATAATGCAAATGTAATTGAAATAACGGAGAACGTTAATTTTTCAAAAATTGTATCTATCGTGTAGCGATTAAGGTTTGAGGAGCGAAACAAGAGAAGTGGCGGAAGTAAACGCGAGAAAAGCAATTTACTAAGATAGATCGGAACAATACGATGATGAAGCAACAAACACGATCTGCATAGGCTGACGGGTAAGACACGACTGAGTTGATCGAAGGGAACGAGTTCGGCAGTCGACACGAAACTTCAAAGTTTGAATAAAGATTTGTTAAAGTACATTTAATCCTTCGTATTATTTTATAACCAGAAAGACCACCTGTAATGTGAAAATCATCATTTCGTTATATAAATACCACCATACAAGTTTGTAAAGTAAATTAGATAAATTAGAAGATTGAATTAAAAACATGAATAATATTAAAACCTATGAAATACTAATATTTTTGTACCAATACTGTGTGCCCTAATATTGTACCGGATAATTCCGTATATTCGGTCGTTGAGAATTAAATGTATATTCTTGACTACCCGCCTTTATTTATTGCATTGTATTTATTCTAGTACCTGTAATATTATGTATATATATGTATGTATGTGTGTAATATACGGGCACTTACCCGCAGTATTCTTTCCTGCCCGAACACAATCATTCCCATGGACACGTGAGAGAGTTCACCCGGTGTAACCGTCCGGTACAATAGCGCCAAGTCCTGGTGTATATCAATGTGTCAATGTCTGCCTGGTTATGATAGAGCGAGAATGGATGAATCCTACGGGAGTATCAAATTCTTGAAGGCTGAAATTTAGTATGCTGCAGAGGTTAGATAGCGCCTCCAGTCACGTAACGATTTTCAGAAGGAGGAAAACTCTAAGTATCCCATCCCAACGTCGCTCTGATTTATCTTGTTAAAATTGTAAGCGACCCGCGTTCGAATACGATGGAGTAGAGGGAGTAGAGGAATTGCGGGTTCCCGGTTAGGAGCGATAAAACCCACGAAGAGCAAATATCGTTAGCGACTCTCTTTAATCTTCGGTCAACAACGACTGTCCGTTCGACTTAGGAATTGCGCCCTCCAACCTTTGGCTTTCCTCGTCCAGTCCATCGCACCGCGACCGCGAAGATTTATAGATCCGAAAGTGTCGTTGAGTCTTTGACGGAAATCCTTGTAAATAATTCTACGACGGCCTGATTTCCAAAGAGTTGTACAGGGCTCGAGAGATCGCTCGCGCACCGTTATCAAAAATTTAAAACGAGGTACTTTTTTATCGGTACTAAAAGCCTACGGTAATTCGATAAGCTATTCCAACAGCGACAAATTCAAAATCATTAAATTCAGCGCTCTTTCACGATAAACACTGTATTTCGATAGTTTCTTTTGAAATTTTATCCAAATCAAAATTTTCGATACCTATTCTTATAATTGTAAAATATTCGTTATATTCGTTAATGTAACGTTACCAAAAATGTTTAGATATAACTATTTTTATTCATTAATTTATAAATACTAGAAATATATTTTACGGAATACACGAGCAAGAATAACGTTGAATAGAAAAACCTTCGTTGGATACAAAATTTTTTTCAGAATTTCTCGGAGAAATATGTGGACTCGTTTTACGCGTGCGGATATTTAAGGCCAACCAGTGCTTACGTGTAAATCATAATCTTTTGGTAGATAAACGGATTTTAATATATTTGATCCTATCGATTTATTTTAATCTTCTACCTAATCTTTAAACATGATGTAAACTAGAAATACTTACTTTAAATAGTAATTTGAACTAATTTTTATTCGATAATATGAGGTGAAAATTGTTGAAAATAATAATTTAAAAAATTTAATTAACCAAATTAAAATTATACGAGTATTGAAAATTAAAAAATTATTTTATACAAACGAATTAACTGGTATTTTTTGTAATACCACAAGTGAATCTCTGTATTTAAAGAATAAAAAATATGATATTTTTATATGAATAATTGTTAATTAACACATTATAAAGAAATTGATCACTTTTTGTGGATTCGTCATAAGATATTACGACCATTCGTATAACTGAAAGGATTGATATTTATAATTCCACGTTAAAAATTTATGAATCAAAATGAATGGTTCAATATTGTTATTATTATTATTATTAATACATCATAAATGAACAAATAGAATAACAATATATATGAAAGACAAACACGAATATACTTTTAAAGCCATTTATCACAAATGATATGTACAATTGTATTCACCGTGAATAATAAATATGAAATATCAAACAAATAAATTCTAAAATAGAATTTCTATATTAAAGGAATATTGTTCGATTTTCATAACAAATATCGTTAAAGATTATTATGACAAAAAGAAATTTATAATAATTATAAAAATATGATTAAAATAACTTTTATATAGAATATAGTTATAGGTTTTATTGTATAATTTAAAAAATTACATTATTACTATGTTATGTAAAAAACTGAATATTAATTTCAATTAAAGATACAATTAATTTCTTCATTTGGTGCGCATTATCATATTTTAAATAATATATTCTTATACGTATTACATTGTTTATATTTTTATGAATTTTTTATTTTAAATATAAAGTTTACAAGTTATTAAATTAATAATTATTATTTACTTATATAATTTCCTACGTTGTATCAATAATAACATAATACTTCTATTTTTTTACGTATTTGAAGTTGTTTTTATACGAAATGATTTTTGTATGTATTTTATATACAGTTTTTAAGATGATTTTATTATTTTAATTTCGGTAAAGTTTTATTCATAAAATACACAATAACTAAATAATTATATATTATTCGATAATTGCAAACGCTCAGATATTCTGAATTAATATTTATTCGGCAATACTGATTCCATATGTCCTTATTATGTACATGTGCACGTACATGTACATCTTTTATTTCCTTCGATTTACTTTTACAGCGCATTTTTATTTCATGTTTTGATAGTAAGAAAGTATGTCATGTGATTGCGCGCGCATGTTCCATTTATCTATGTATGGATGCTCGAGAGATGATACATAATGATACATAATATATTAGATAATATTATTTTCCATTTTTCTATTTCCTTAGCTTACAGTGAGATTAATTTGTTACTTATATATTTTTATATAAACCGCGTTATTTTATAATATGTTCTTTAATTAGTATTTAAAAGAATATTGTTTATTAGTAGAATAAGTTTTCTTGAAAATAATTTCTTGTGATTTAATACCATATTTGCTACATTTTGCTGATTACTTTTTTCATATGAGTAATATTAATCTTTTACTTACTTATTTGATTAATTTATTCGCTAAATTCTTACATATTTTTTTCATTCGTGAAGCTTATTGATTATTAAATGAACTAATGTATTTACGATTTGAATTGACGAAACTGTTCATGTAAAACATAACGTAATTTTTTTATATATGTATACTTTTATATAATTTCTTTTAATATTCTTTTCATCATAATTCTTGAAAAATATAATATAAGTTTTAGCAATAATTTTGTAATAATTTATGAAGATATTTTTTAACAATAAAGAGATGATCATAAATTTTATATTTTCTTGGAAATTATAAATTACTAATAAGATTTATTATTCATATATTAATATATTTCATTTGAGACAAATCTTTTTGACTCAAAAAATAGAGAAGTATTAAAGAAAATTTACTTATTTATTTCTCTTTTTAAATTTAATCTAATAGAAATATTAGTATTTAAAAATATAATTATTAGCCATTTATTAAAAGTATAACATATTTTAAAACAAAATTAGTGACATACACGAATTAATTAAATTCTCTTGTATCACTTAGTGCAGTTATGAATTCATTATGAATTTATTTGTATAAATGACTGTATTTTATTAAAAATTTTGTTACAATAAAATATATTTAATTTTTAATAATATTTTTCATCAATTTATAGACCAATTTTTATATTAGATAAAATTTATCAAATTTAAAACATAAAGTATACGTACTGAATTTGAATTATGATGTACGCAGTCCATATAAATTACTATTTATCCGAGTATTAATTTCAATTATAATTTATGTATACCAATAAATATTTTAGTTCATTTTCTTTATTAATTATCTTTATATTAAAATAGTTTTTCTTTCAAGAAATCTCTTTCAAGAAATTCATAAGAATTATTTTTTGTTTAATAAATAAAATTAGTAAGATATAGTAATTATAATTATCAATGCTCCATAAGTTTAATAAATAAATAAATTTTATTATTTATTATATACTTTTTGGTATGGTATACAGTAAAATGTTGGCTAGAAATATTTTAAAGTATGTATAATAAAACTAGATAAAATAAGGATCTTAAGAAAAAACATATTTATGTTACCATAATAATAAATCTTTTTATATTACTAAACAAGTAATATATTTCAAATATATTTTATAATTAACAGTGACAAGGCTTTTTATATTAAAATGAAAATCAATATATGAATACATTTAATGGTATATATTAATTGTATATTATAAACCATATATAAGAATGCACTCGTTTAGTACAGGCATACGCAAAATTCGCTCGCTTTCTGAAAAAATACTAGTTCACAAAAGGTCTTGGTATTATAGCGATTTTGAAGCCCTTGAAAAGCTGCCATTTCGTCATACGATCTTGAAGAACGCGGCTTAAGGTGATTTTAAGTCAATAATCAAATGATGTGATTTTGTTTGTTCCTAAACTATTGAAACTTTAACGAAATATATATAAAAAGAGTTTCTGGAAAATAGAACAATGTAATGTTTCGACATAGCAATTGAAACCAAGTTAATTCAGTTTAAATAAACATTTTTTTTTATAAGTTATAATTAAAATAATTATATATTAAATTATATTTTATGTTTTTAATACATGTATATGATATGCTAATGATAATTTAGTAACATTATTTTTTTAAGTTTATAGAGAATTTTAATTTACGTACCGATGACTTCATAAATTTATCTCTTCTTTTACTCTTCGACAATTTAACAACAAAAGTGTTTCAAATTAAATTTAATTATATTCCATTAAACAATATTTAATAAAAATTAATTTTTGTGATTATTTTACGAGGAAAATATTATTTTTGTTATGAATTTTATAAAGACAAAATATTTTTCAATATTAAATAGTGAATTATATTATTTGATTATTTTAATATCATTTTAATTTTAATGATTGTATGAAAATTTTAGTGATTAAAATTCGTGATAATTATTCTGCAATTTAAATTAAAATTATATTTTAATACGAAAATATAATGTATATTAAATGGTATTAAAATTGCAGAAAAAAAATAAAATTTATTAAATAAGTTATCATTTTAAGATTTAGTACAAAATAGTTTATGTTCGATTATTACTATATACAAGAAATTATGTACAATTACTTTCTTTTATTATTTTTAAGTAAAATATCGATAAAATTTTCTTATCATACATATTATTAAATACTTTCAATGATTAATAAAGATTGTTATGAATATTAATTGTAACATATCTAAGAATACTTTTTTTGGTTATTATGGATAATTTGTATACAAATCGTAAATAAACTATTAAAAAATAATTGTATTCTGAATATATTAAAGAAATATGTTTTTATACTTTAAATAGAAACTTCGGTGAATCGATATATTTAGATATAATTTTAGATATATTTTAGAAATACTTATTTTATTTTCTTATTTTTTATCCATAATTTTATCGATCTTTCTACTAAATGCTATAAGTATTTTATACAAATATTATGATATTTCTAAAATATTATCATATATTTAAAAAAATTAGTATCGTAAGTATTTTTATAGTTCTGTTTTATAAGTAAGCGATCTCTAGTGATTTTTGTATTGTAATTTAAAATAAAATGTGTCACGAGACACGAAAGAGAAATCGAAGAAAAATTCAATTTATTTCTACAACAATAATATTGGTAATATCATATTTATTTAATATTAAAGTACGATTTTAATATTTTTTTGTGTTAATTTTATCTTGCTCAACCATTCATTTATATTTACTTTTAATTATTATTGTCGTCAAATATATTATAAAAACTACTCGTGTTTATAAGAAAAAACAAAATATTGTAACTTTTTTTTTTATTAAACGCAGTATAACATAAATGTTCGACAATCTTAACATACTAAATGAGATAGTATTCTTGACCTATAACGATGCTTTATTCTTATGTTGATGAATTCAACTTATCCGTCAGAAATATTCATGCGAAGGAAAACATTTAATCACTACTAATTTGCATATGTTACCATAGCTTCTTAATTACACTTACTGACAAACAAATAAACAAATAACCGTCGTATGACAATAATAAAAGTTATTTTTTATAAAAGTTCGGTGATACGTAGCATATCATTTCTCTCTAGGTGGATTTTGACAGAAGCGCTTTTTTGCCCACCAAATTGTTCCTAATGCTGCGGCTAAGAAAGCGATTCCAGCGACGATTCCCATGGAAATTGCACGATTCCTTCGGTATGCGGGTACTTCCAAAGTAAAGCGTTCGCTCACTGTAACGTCATCGGATATGGACGTAGCTACAACTTCGAACGTGTAGAAATTTTCTTCCTCCAAAGTTTTTACTGTAAATAAAATTTTCTTTTTTATTAATGCGATCCAATCGTTGGATAGTTACTCTTTAAAAACATTATTATTTTATTTAGATAGAAATTAAGCGATACGATGTTAATTTAATTCAGCTGACGAGTATTAATTAATTTTTGGTAAAAAAAGATTATTTTTAAACGATAATTCTTTTATAAATGGGAGTAAAAATGATTTTTGACAATAATCTAACAATAATAATCTTAAACGCTCTCGATAAAATACTGTAAGTTCGTATCTAAATAGTTTTTTTACTTGTTTACCCAGATAATAAGTATCGGTAGTTTCCGCTCTGCCGTAGAGAAACTCGGAAGGGCCTCTAAACCACCTCACGGTGTAAAACTTAACTTGGTTTCTTCCGTTTATAGGAGGATCCCAAGTGACAAGGTATCCCTCCACCGTTGTTTGAACTCTAACGTTGCGAGGTGGTTCCATTTCATCATCCTCTGCGAATTACAATTTAGATCGGTAAAACATACGCGTAAATAATTTTCAGTCGTAGATATCAGTGAAGGAGATATTAACGAATATTTGTTATCTTATAACAAAAAATACGAAAACCGTAGGCCGGGGTTATTCGAAAGTACTCGAAAATCACAATACCTGCCGAACTTTTAAACTCGGATGCCAAGTTGAGGATATTGGAGTCTATAAAATAATATTATAGTATAGAATATAGTTATTATTAATAGAAGAGCGAATGTAAAATACTGACTAGGCTGCGTAAATACGCGGACAGTTTTGCTGAACATTCCATCGCCGTGCTTGTCTTGACTAAGTACCATAAATTCATATTCTTTTCCAGGCGTCAGATTAGCGACGGTGGCCTCCGTAATTTTCCTCGAAACTATTCTCATGGTTCTCCATTCGGAGGTGTCGGTTGGTCTGTACCTGTGCAGTGAAAAATCCTTTCGTGTACACACGCGAGAAACTCAACGCGGGACTTACCAAATTGAGTATTCCATTTTTGGTCGAACGTATCCCGGTACCCAAGTCAACGTTACCGCATTTTTAGTACTGTTGGCGCTTAAATTGTACGGAGCTCGAGGTGGTACATTTAGAACCATCAATTCGGCATCGGCAACAACGGTGGCGGCTTCGTTGCTCGCTGCACACTGATACATACCTCTGTCTTGTTCCTGAATTCTTTCGATGGTTAGATTTCCTCCCCTTATTAAAATTCTATCCAGTCCCAAAGGAGTTCCATCCTTAAAAAAAATATATATATATTATATATTATTTCATGATAAGTAGGCATTAAATATTCAGGGATATGAACCGTTGTATCATATTTTATATCATTTCTAATATTGTACCCGTCACTTTTTTTAAATATTTATTTTATTTTAGAAATTTAACCGGTGCTTGTGTATAATACTTTGGAAAGTTATAGATTTACATTTAGTTGTTATTTTTATAAATTTTAACTCTAATTTATTACCCGTAAATTAATTTTTTACGATAAAAAATAACTATATCTTAAAATAATTTATTAAATGTAATTTTGCTGCATCGATATTAGTTTTAGCCCATAACTTATATAGCGAACTTACTTTATACCATACTATTGTTGGTCGGTGATTAAGATCGCCATCTCTAGCATCGCATGGAATTTCCAAAGTATCTCCGAGTTTACGCATGTAGAGATGTTGAGGCGTTACCGTAAATACCGGAGGTCGTTGGACTATCTGAAACACAATGCGAACAATTATGACATCGTTGAAATAAAACGAAGTTTGCTAATTTCAAACGTATTGCTAATATTAATAGAAAAATATATCACGGTATACATTTCAACGATAATTTTAAAAAAGTGGAATATCTATTCTTTTTAATAGATAATAATATTCGCACGTAATATGTATGATTATGGTAATTGATAAATAATTAGAATTTATAAACATATAAATGTATAAGCAAAATATAAAATATTAGTCATTCGTAATGTTTTAATATATAATTTTTTTCATTAAGTTTCAAAGTAGATTTTAAAAATTATATATATGTTTTAAGTCCGAAATATTTTACAAAATAGGAAAGAAATTTGTTATATTTTTGCTTCTTTTTTTTACTGATTATGAAGTTATATTTTGGATGATAATACTTATGTGTTAGGGTAAAAATATTGATTTATTGATTTTTACATTTTCTTTTCTTCCAATATTTTAAGAATATTTTTTTAAAGTTTCATGAAATTTGTCGAAAACTAATAAAATGTAGATGCGTATGAAAACCAATCACTATTAATGATATTAACCATACTAAAATATTTAAAAGCATTTTTATCGCAATCAATTTCATTGAAAAAGTTCAAAAAATCATTTTTTTTCTCATTTTGTTTTTCTCGTATTTTTCGTTTATCGCACAAGTTTATACACCTTCTTGTAAAGTTATGTTTTCATTTACATTTTTAATTTTAACGAGTGAATTTATACAATTTGAAAACTATAAAGCGCTTCAAATATATAGTTCCAGAAATTTTGTTGTATATCGGAAGCTGCAGCCTTAAAATAAAAATTATAAAATTAAAAATTTGATTTTAATATAAATTAGTTTAATTTATACACAATTTTGTATAAGTTAAATTAGTTAATGTTTTAAATGTTATGCAATTTCAAAGGTATAATAATTTAAGAAATATAAAAATGTATATAAAATTCTTCTATCGTTAGCAGCTCATATATATTTTATAAAAGTACTTTAATGCAAACTAGTTTAAGTTTAATTTTGAATTTTTGTTATGGTTTTAAATAAATCATTCGGTATTATGACTGCATTAAATGAACGACTGAAAGAGAACATTGTATTCTTTATATAGCATCGTTGGAGTTTTATGATTTAAGGACACGAAGACTAATACTTAATTGGAGAATAAAAAGATACAGAAGATGCGATTAAGTAGTCAGTGTATAAGTTGTTGATTAATCAGTGCTATTTACCAATATCTCAACCGAGAATAATACTTTTCAAAGAACTATATTTTTTTATCGAAACGCTTATTACGAATGCAGCATCATTTTTATTTAATGTAAATTGGAAGTTAAATATTTACAAATCATTATAAAAATATTTGATTTTGTTTATGGTTGTTTAAAATTTATCTTGATATCATAATTATATAAATTTTTGAAAAACACATGATATTAATTCTGCCGATTCTTAATTTTAATAAAAACTATTTTTTCCAGATTTTGTGGATTATTTATTTTAAGTAACATATTGCTTTACCCTCCTATAAAGTGTTTTCAAAAGGCTTCAAGTAACATGTGGTTATAGAATATATTTGTTTTTTATTCAATGAAAAGGTTGAGTGGAAAATAATTTCTTTTACAAGACCTGAATCAGTTCATTTTTTATACGTCCACGCGTAATTTGATCGAAACCCCAGTTTAGATTTAACAAAAAGGTATACAATCTTTTAATCTTCGTGTTGACGATTATTTAAAACTTTTAACGCGTCACTTTATAATATTATTAAGAATAATTTGAGAATAATATATAGAACGAGGTGCAAGGTCTAAATTAGTTTATATTTGCCAGAATAGGTTGATGTGCGAAATCGTTTTAAAGTACGTAATGAAAACACAAAGCCAGTTATATTGGATTATTAGTCAAAGAATATAAGAAGCACAAATGACTTTAAAAAATGTTGAATAAAATAGAGAAGCATTTGCTGTATTTATATAATACTTCTCAATACGTCAACAAAGATGATAATAACGAACAAACAATGTATACAATGCATAAATGCATATAATAAAATATTCAAATTTACAATCAAATAACTAAAACTTATATTGCCAACTTTGTAGCGATCCTTTTTCTTAAATTATTTAATACGTGTATTTAATTTAATCAAAATACGTTAAAAACGATTTATTTGATGGGCTTAGTATATTATATTTTCACAATCATAAAATTTATGTATTTTTTTTAATAATATCAATCAGGAAACTTATTAACGTCATTAAGTTTGCATTCAAATTATAGCTTTAATTTATATTAGATTATTACATTGAATTTGAAGTTTCTTAAATTTAGTATAATTTAATAATAAATACTATAATAAAATATATATTTTATTTTCTAAAGAATTTAATATGTAATTTAATAATGCTTAATCTTAGGGTAAAATCATTCTTTTATTATTTATACTTATAAATATTACTTATACATATATGTAAATTAAATATTAATATTAAATTTAATTTTTATGCAAAAAATTAACAATTTTTTAAAGAATCATTCTATAAATGATGACTTAATAATTTTTATTAACTTGATAAGCATAAATCCTTTATCGTAATATAATTTTAACCCTTATTTAAAATCTTTTCTTAATCATTTAAATGCTCAAGATTAAGAATGAAAATTAGAAATATAAATCAATTAAAAAGACAAGTATTCTAAGAAAATAATTGCAGATATTTCTCTTAAATAGTAAATAATGTTTATTATAGTTGATAATTACTTTTTAATCGTGGTTTGAGCATAATATACGTATTTTTTTATATAAGTAATTTGAAATTTAGGAATAAAGTGTATAAGATACTAAGACGGTCGATACTTAATACTTTATCAATTTAGCATAAACAGCATTACAAGTGTAAAATAATTGTCTAATTCTGTAAAATAAGTTCACGAATAAATCATGGTTGAAAACGATCATACGAAATTATATTTAATATACAGTATATTTCATGGTTTTGTACAAGGTTTTAGAGAAGAGTACATTTTATCAATATCTTACAATTTGATTAATGTTTTATAACTCATCATAGGTATAAATATAAATGAAAATAAATTATTGCTTAAATAAATAATAAAAACATATGCGCGTTAAATTGTATTACACTTGCATTATTAATTATTAAACTATAATGTATCAGTAAATTATTCAATAAAAATGTATTTTAAATAAAGTTCCTAAAATTTATAATAAATTTAGGATGCATGCGAGCACAAAGTTTTCTACGATGGTTCTTTTTATATTAAACATTCCTAGATAAAACTTATCGAAATAAACGTACCGGAATGTAAAAAATGATCGATTATTCAATACTTACAACTTTGATCGGGGGACTTGGTCCATCGGTACCCAACGCATTATATGGTGTGCAGCTGTACCTTCCAGCATGACTCTCGTCTACTTTGTTAAAGAAAAGAGAGCCATTCCTTCTATAAAAAACACCCTGAACATTATAGGGATCGAAAAGAAAATCATCCTTCTCCCATCTTAAGTTGGTTAACGGTGGATTAGCTCGGAAGTGACAATCCAAAAGAGCATGTTTTCCGTAAGGTAGGTATACTTCTTTTGGAGCATATATAACTTTTGCTTTATCTACGTAACATAAAAAAGTTATAAAGATTCTTTTAAAAAATAATATTTTATTTCAAGGTGTTACATGTTTATATTTATGGTACTCAAAATTAGCGATCATTGCATTATTATATTAAAAAGTGGTTTACAAATTTATGTTTTTTTGAAAATTATTTAGAAATACTTTAAATAAATAAAAGTATAAGCTTGAATTTTAACTTATAAACATTTTTATTGAAAATTAGCAGAGTAACATTAAGTTATATCATTTTTCAAATTAAAAAAATTTAATACGTCATTTCTATTGTCTTTAAGTCTCAAATGTTTCGAAAAGAATTTTATTATCAATAATTTTATTATAAAAGTTTGAGTAAACTTTCTAAAATGAAAATATATTCATAATTTTTATACAGCAAATATGATTTATTTAATTTATTATTTTTAATATAACTTTTAACGTGGTTTTGAAAAAATGTTCAATTGTATATCCATATTAAGAATACATTTTATATAATTACCTTCATCAAAAGATACTAATAAATAGTACAAAAATTAAACATATTTGCGAAAAGTTACATTTTGTCATTTATTAGAAAGATCAAAGCTTTTAAATATAAAATTCATAGAGTTTACAATGAAATAAATATAAATTCTCTTTTATGGATATTATTTTAATTTCCTGATTCACAACGTACTTTTCTGATTTTTATTTACATCTTTTACTTTAGACCTTTTACTTATTAATCGTGTATTTCATATTTTTATTGTTCTAATCGTATTTTATGTTTCTAACAATGTAGAAGATTTACTTAAAAATTTCCAAAAATTCACTGTATTCGGACCCATTTTTTGAAAATAAAAGATACAAATTTTAACTGTAAACATATACAAACATATACACTAACATTGGACGTTTAGATACGCAGATGCACTTTGAGTATCGCCGTATTCATTGGTAACAGTGCAACCGTATTCACCAAGATCACCCATCAACGTCGGATTTATGGTCAATGTCCCGTCAGCATCGATGGAAATTCGTTCTCGGAGATCCTAAAATCAGCGTCATACATTAAAAGTTTAGCTATTATACGAATGAAAAATATTAGTTTTGAAATCCTTTATCGACTGAATTTAAAAGTTTATACTTAGATTTTAGACGTAATGAATTTATTGTAAAATAAGTTTCATTCAACTTTGATTACGATATTACAAAATAATATATTTAAATATTAAATATCTATACGGTAAATTTTCGAGTTATAAATAGCGAATTTAAATTTGATCATAAAATTAATTCTCGACTACCAATAATATTTACTAATATAATTAACAACGATTTGCGTATCCTTATACTTTTCATTATACACGTATAAAAGAATATAAACTTATGAAAAATTGTATAGTGGATTTACGCGTTTAGCTTTAGTTTCGTTTAATCGTAATAGTTGGTGTAATAAAATAAAAACGGATAAATTTTGGATGGCGAAAATGATTATCGTACCGGTTGAAAGGCGTAATTATCGTAAGTAATTGTTTGTGATAAGGGCAATAAGGGCAGCAAAGTGGAGGTTGAGATACCTGTTGTTTGGTTATCTCGACTCCCTCGCGGTACCAAGCGATGGTCGACTTGTTACTCTTGACGACGCAGTCGAAGGCGACCGTCGCTCCTTCCATGATAGTTTTGTTAATGGGTGGAATGGCCAAAAGTGTTTCGCCTGGAACATTGGGCGACGACGGCAACACACCTGGGTTGAACGGGTCAACGTATCTGACTGGTTAGCGGTTAGTAAAGCGGCCCACAGCCATAACGAAGTCAAAAATGTTCAACGCGTGATCTACCCGTGATCTACCCGTGATCTACGCGCACCCGATGTTAATTGTCTTTTATAAATTACGTGTAAAATTGGTTACGATCGACTCGAACGATGAGCGAGTAGCGCAATAAGGAAATGAACTCGAAGCTTCAGCAGCGGACGCGAGCGATTCAAGCCTTAACGTTACGTATCCACGAGCTTCGTTAAATTCGCGTTTCTTCCATTTCATTTTGGTGATGGAGCAAAGCGAACCGTTTAACAATTTACCGATTCGTTACCAATTTCGTACTTCCACTTTTATTATCTCTTTTCCCTTTTTTCAAATTCTTAATTCCAATTCTACTCGGTTATGTTTTTAAATTTTAATTTTCATATAAAAAACAATAACGATATAATATATTTTTACCGAAACTGTGTCAATTTAAAGATAATATTATAATAATAGATAATAATATAAGATAATTTAAAGAAATCTAAATAAAAACGGAATGTAAAGCAAAGCTCTTATAATAATGTAAAGCAATACGATTTATATATTATATATAAATATACATGTATTTTAATTTTAAAGCGATTAAAAAATAACAAAGCTTAAAATATAAATGTAAATATTTAAATAAACGATCCATTTTCCGATATTTTATAATTAGTTTCAAATTTAACTTGTACGGATTAGCGAAATTACATGTATAATATTATATATATATACGTATATATTATGTATAGATTATATAAATAAAATTATATGTTTCAATAAGTTAAAATAATTAATACCGTAATAAAAAGTAACGATCGCGATATCGTATTATCTCCAGATTTCACTCGGTTGCTTCGATACAACCAGCATTAATCTCAATCTTTGTCCCTCCCGCTGGTATAAAATCAGGATATAGAAAAATGAATGACTGAATTGATAATTGGATAGTTCAGAAATTCGTTTCTAACCCTAATGTTGATTTTTACGTTTGCAAGATTTAAATCACGACTATTCAGAGATTACGAACTCAACGAATAAATTTGTTCAAATACATTATTTATTTAACAATATGAGAACTCCGAGGTCTTTAAATTAAAGCTTTTAAGTTAAATTAAAATTACTAGTCGTTTTTATTAATAGAACCAGAGTAAGGATGTTTTCAAAAATATATTTTTCGAAATATATTCGTAATCGATTACATATTTTACAGAAATCTATTTAATTTTAATATCGAAACCGAAAATTGATAATGAAAAATAATACAATTGCAACAATTCGACAATTTTTATTTATTATGAAATTTTATAAGTAAAAATTAGTAAATTCGATTATAAATTTAATGGAAAATGAAAAATAGACTCTGTAAAATGTCGATTCGCGCAGGAAATGCATTCTTGTAATATATTTTTGAGTGTCGCTCTTAGAGTAAATTAATCGTAGAGTAGCATTAGTCACAAGTCAAACGGGATATTTATTTTATTTACGTTTTGCAGAAATGAAACGCGCGTGATTCCTCGATACTTAAACACTCGAACCAAGAAAAGATCGGAATTTGGGTTCGAGCGAGTTTTTGGAACCAAGACGCGCCAATCGTTGACCATCGTACTCACCGTCGATAGCGAGATGGAACCAGGTCCCATTGTTCCTGGAGCTGGGCGTCCTGTTTGGAAATATGACCTTGCACTCGTACCAACCTTGATCGGTCTCCCTGATGTTGGTGAGGTTGACGCTGCCTTGGCCGTAGCCCCGGGTCTCCGTCTTCTCTACCAAGTGCATGCGACCCGCGTAGCCGTCGCCCGCGGACACCGAGCCGTCGTACCAGGAGAACACCGTCCGGCCCTGAAACGTTAGACGCCGACGTCGCGTAAGAGTCGGCAATTACAGTGAGTTAAGGAGTCGTGCGCATCCGGCGCGCAAAACGCGCCGTTGGTCACCGCGATTGCCAATTGACGCCGGAGGAATTAAACGCGGCCCCACGACTCTCTCTCCCTCTCTCTCTCCCTCTCTCTCGAGGAATATTTACCAACGCTGTCTTTCGAGCCTTCGCCAAAATCAACCAAATCGACCAAATCATGCGACTCCTGCCTTTTGACACCGACTTTTTTTACCGCTTCGCCTCTCGTCGAAACTTAACTTTACTTTGGTTTCCGCGTATGTAGACTTTCGGGAGGAACGGTGATCTCGTGGAAACTTAACGACGCCTGGATTACCGAATCTTCTTCGAGATTCCAAATATTTATAAGTTGCAAAAGGTAGATCGCCGTCTTATTTCCTTCGAAGCTCCTTATCGAATCAAACGACATTTGTTTTTGTTTTAAACGGTTTTTCTTTACTTTAAAAAAGACCGAGTGTTTTATATTTGTTATAACGGTTCAAGGAATCGTTCGGTGTTCTTTTGAATTTATAAATTACGTTATCCGTGGACACGAACGTCGTATCGCTGGTCTTTATCGTAGAATCGAAATTAAATTACCATCGTTTTTTTTTTGACCAAAAGTAAATCCAAACAAGTAATGGAAAAAATTTTCCATGTATCTCGATAAGCTCTCTATTCGAATTCGTGGATTTTTAAAATAAATTATCGTTTAAAAGGTTGAATTATGCGAACGAAAAATTGTTGGTGGAATAACCGAATCTCGATCTCTTTTTAAAAGTTGAAGGAACCGCGTTCGCGAACAATGTACCGTTCCATGTTCGGAATATCGAAAAGCGAGATGCATCGAACGAATCGGTTACGTCCAAAGGCGTTTCGAAACCATTATCCGATACCTTTCGAGTCTTCGAAGCGCAAAGACACTGGAAGCGAAACAGATGATTTTTCAACGAATACGGCTTACCGTATTCGTAAGACCGCACCCTTGGACGGTTTCATCGGTTCGTTTTCCATCGTCGATAGCCTCTCGAGTCGCACAAGTGCCCGGGAATTCCAGTCGACGGCCAAAAGGTCGTCTCGAATCGGTTTGGCTGGAGCTCGACGAAACGCGGATGCGCCGCGAAAAGAGCAACGGGAACGTCGGTCGGTTCGGCTGATGGACCCTAATCATCGGACAATTCGCTAGCAGTGACCCACTGTGCGGCGACTCGCAGGGGGAGCTCCTCTTCGTCGGCTAAATATAATGCAGCCTTGTCTCCCGTACTCGGATTACCGCTGTGCGGAATTGGACGAAGGATCACCTGCTCTGCGCGCGCAGGTCCGCACCGATCGACTCGATTCGAATCGATTCGACGCTTGTCTTTGGTTTCCGCTCTTCGTGCCGCTCTTCGTGCCGCTCTTCGTGCCGCTTTTCACGCAGCTTTTCGCGTTCCGTTCAGCTGGGACGAGTCTCGCTGGTGCGGACCTGCACCACGTGACCGAGACCGAGGACATCGGTCGAGGCTCGTCTTCGCGTCTCGCATTTTCAGCCTCGCTCTCATCCGTTTCGCCCTTCGATGTTCCATCGTCGACCGAATTCACCATTCACCATTCGCGTATCGCACGTCCGGTTTTTATCCGAGAAAACCTCTCGAACGTCGTTATCGTTACGGAGGAACGAATTTTCTATTTTGTCGTTTATGGTTTTCGGTTTGATTATGGAAAATTCGAAAAAAAATTTAACGCTCTATGGCTTTACTCGAGCGACGATTCGTAACCTCTCCGATACAACGCGAGTACTTCAACGAATCCGATAATACCGATAAATATGGTCACTCTGATATTTGACTACAATAAAAATGGTGTTTTTACGTAGAAAAATAGTGGTAAAATACGATGGATGCTTAACGATCGTCCGAGTAAATTTAATTACGATACATATGCAAACGATACATAATTTTTATTTTTCCTTTTTCAACGACAATTTTTCAATTAATTTTATAAATAAATATCGATAAATTTAAATACAACTTTAAATACATCTAATACAATAGTGTACAAGGTATTACATTTTGCGTGTTTATAATAATAATAGTCTTAAGAAGTATATTCCGCATCAATGAAATATAAAAAATATATTTAACCGTTGATAAATATTTTTCGATAATATAAAATTTAACGAAACAAAAAAATATTAATAATTTTATAAATTATTATCGAGTCGGTTATAAAAAAAACCATAGTGTTTAATTTTTTCTTATCTTGTTAAATATTTGTTTAAGATGCTTCTTCGTGTATTCAAATATTTTAATTTATTTATTAACTTATCACTACTACTTAAAACTGATTTAATATTTATTTAATTTATTGAGTTAAAATTCAAATATTAGTAGAAAAATGTAAAAAACATACTTTTTATATTGATCGAAAAAAAGATTTTTTTTCTAACCAAATATAAAGTATAAAACTCGATAAAGGGTAATATTTATAATTGCTATTATAAATGCATAAATATATAAATCTGTATATTTAAATATATAAAATAAAATAATTTATTCTATCAATGTAGAGAGAACTGAAAAATATTAACTAGTTTCATTAATGTTTTGTATTACTTTTTGGAAAATTAATAAATTGTGAAAGATTATAAATATTTTAATTGTCTCGAGTGTTATGACACCTAATATAAAAAATATAAATCTACTGTAGTATGTGCATTAAAAAACTTTCGTAAATAAGATATACTTAACGAAAATATTAAAACTATTGATTTGAAGATATTTTAAAAGAAAAATATAATTTATTAAATTTTTTTATTATCATAAACATTTTACTTTTATTTGTTTCTTAAAAACATACTTTTCATTATAATTTTGAAAATTTATTAACATAAGACTAAGCTTATTCGAGATTAGAAGATTCAATCAATTTTATATGAAAAGTATAAATATAGAATTGTCGGTAGCTAAAGTAAAAAAAAAATTTTCAATCATTTATATATTTCATTAGAATAATAATTTAAATAAATTATGTAATTTATGAAAGAAAGATCGATAACTTGTAGAATAATTTATGAAAAAACAATTATGAAAATTCAACTTATTATTTTTATAGTTTATTTCTTATAATTTGTAATTATATTATAACTTATTATAAGTTTAATTGTTTTTAAAAACTAAAATATTTCTTTTAAATACTCGCACGACTATCACAAATGTAACTGAAACGGTAACTAAAATTCTATCAAGCATTACGCTGAATGTAATCATATTAGTTCTCACACGCGATTAATATGTTATGAAACTTAACCTTTAATACCATGTAATAAAGTTACAAAATAATATGTGGAACCACTGAGGAATATTTTCATTTAAGATTAATTTATAAATTTCATTTTTCACTAAAATTTTTTTTCATTAAAGCATTATTAAATTAGTTTGATACCTTAAGTCATAATACCTTTGTTATACTCAGTTTCTAAAGAGTACCATATTAAAATTTTTTTTATACTAGAAAAGCTCTAAAAAATTTAATAATTTTAATAAACAAATATTCGAATAACTATCCTTTTGGAGATTACATGTAATGAAATAGATAAGTAATTTCTTTTTATAAATAATCGATATTTACGTATTTATTATTTTATGTAATTTATAGTAATTTAAATCGATATTTAATTATATTAATTTAATGTTTGTAATAAAATTATTAGATTTGATAAGTAAATTTATAATGTAATAATTAATTACATAGTAATTAATACGAAGGAAATTTACAAAATCGCATTATAGAATAATTTCCAGTACTTGTAAAGTTACGAACTACCACGATTCATTTGGTCATTATACTTTGTAATACCTAATAATTCTAAGCATTCTATACGAATTGAAATAGATTATTCTAAAGTTGAACCCATGCCGAGAGGCATTTATGAGTATTTAATCAAGCTATACAATTACGCTCCTAATTAAACTACGTTGCTGAAACTAAACCATCGGACACATTAATATTTTATAATATTATTATTTATAAAATCTTCTTTAAGAGGAAGAAAAGTTAATGTAATTATTTTCGAAAGAAGGTATTTGAGAACTTATATAAAATTATAGATACTAATTTATAATTTAATAGGAAAACAATCGAAAAAATTCTCATTGTTTATTTATATTATTTTAGTAATAGAAAAAATTCAACCACTTAATCACTATTCGATTAGATTACATATTTATCAGATTCTTTATTTTGAAAAAATAAAAAGTTGTAAGTTCTTGTAAAATTTGCAAAAGATTCAAATTATGATAGATATTGGCTTACATACCATCTTTATAATATAAAAATTTAGTACGCGATTGAAGAGTTACGAGAAACAAGGAGAAAAACCTTTATTTATATATTTATGTATTTATCGATTAATTATGTATCTTTTATATAACCATGGGAATAATTAAATGCTTTAAATCAAACTTAATAATAAAACATAATAACTTGTAACGTAATCTAATTTCCGTTGTTGAATCTTAACAATTTTTATCCTATTCGTACAACAATAATTATTCTAAACTGCACACACACATCTCTGAAAAGTGAATGAAGTAACCGTTACCGATCATCGAAGAAAAGTTTCAATACAAACAACGAAATAAACATAGATCCCTTCGAACATAATACGATATTCAAGCATTAGTCGACTTTTTTTTGTCACTCGCAGTTGCGAAGTAGCGCAATGGTAATCTAGTAACGAACGAACACTAACAACAAATGCAACTGGGAGAGGCCTGAAAATCGCTTAGTTCACGTAATCACCAATCGATCGGTTGCAGGAGGAATTATTGTTGCTGAAACAGTCGATTCCGCTCCCCGAATATTCATCGGCGAATATCATTATCAATTACGAGATCGAAGTAGATCGAACCGTGTGGGCAACTTTATAAGAAAGTGACAAGTTCGCTAAAGTTTTATGGGGTAACGAGATTAAATAATTCGATACGTGTATCAATTTTTAAATATGCTCCGCAAATTTTTCATCGTTTTTCAGGATCAACCGATGGTTTTTTCTTTCTTTTACATCTTCGAACATAAAATTATTTTTAACATTCATTTATAATAATAAATTTATTGGTGAAATTCTATAAAATGGATAAAATTCATACGTTAAAATTAACATTTTTAATTACTTATAAAACATTTTTTTAAATTTCAAATACCAATAAAAAATAAATTGATTTGAATTATTTCATACGTGTTTTTATGATATTCGTGTTCAAAAATTCTTTTTTTTGCCCTTAAAATTATGTATTAGGAAGTATCGAGTAAATTGTAAAAAAAATTTTATTTTATTATGACAAATTAAATTACTTATTACAATTTTAAGAAGATTTCTGACATTTTATTATTATATTAAACGATTCATCTAAAAATATCATAAAACTGTACAGCAAATATTAACGACGAAAACAAAATTTAAAAATGATGTACTTTACCTAATAAGAAGAATAATTATAATAAAAGGATATAAATGTAAATGTACAAACATATATATTAACGTCAGTAAGGATTTAATTTGTAATTTTTCAAGATTTTAAATATGCATCGAAGAAATATATTTAATATCTTATATTTTTTCTTCTAATTTATTCTTTAAAATAGTTTATCGTGAAATTCTAGTAAGATATATCGATTTCAGACAAAAAATTATGAAAAATAAATCGATCGAATGCTAACGTATAAATTTATCGTTAAAATATTAAATTTAAAATATTTCAATTCTTACTTTGTATATTATTATACATATTACTAAAAAAAATATTGTTGCACGGTAAAACCGCAATAGCCCGATCGAAAATTATAAGCTCCGAAGAGTAATCGTATCGGTCTTCTCTCGTTAAACGTCATCGAGTCGTTAAATGCACGAATAAGGTTTTGATTTAAAAAATGTATAACTTACATCGCGATTCCAGTGAAGTATATACGGTATAGGTATATCATGCGGAAAATCAAGATCGCAATTGAAGACGACGTACTCGCCGACACCTGTGGTAAGGTAAGTTGGTTCTTTTTCCTCTTCTAAAAGAAGACCAAGGCCCGCAACTGTGAATACGGATTTCAATGATACAGTATACTTTTCATTTATTCCATTGATTTTTAGTTTCAAGTTTAACTTAGTTTCAACGGTCTCAAAGGTAATCGACTTTTCTTATTCAATTTTGACAAATAGTTGATTTGAAAATTCTACTGATTTTAACGTTAAACGAAAGCTTACTTTATAAATATAGGTAATTTTGAATACGAAATTCACGGCTACATTTTTTATAAGATTCGATACAATATTCATAATTTTATTAAGATTTAGATACTTTTATTTCCGATCGATACTTGTACATAGCATCGATCGTTACATATAGTCAATTATAAACATAAACGTATACATTTAAGTTACTTTAACTTAAATCGAATTAAAAAAATTCATACATAAAGGAAATAAAATGTCTCGAATTTTATCAGCTCTTTCGGGAAACTTAAACCAATTGTTTTTTTACATAACTCAATATTACACATATTCTATAAACTTACCTCTGTAGAAGAGTAGAACCAAAACAAACAACTGGCTTCGTTTCACAAAACACGTAAACATGATTCAGTGGTTTGTAGTTTCATCAACATATGATACAACTGTCACAGAATCACCGATAGAAGCAACAAACGCAACGCGAATTTCAATCGAGAATACAAAAATCACACGATAAACGACGCGTGTAAATCGCAGCTGCCATCGCCGACGTCCTCGTCGCCGTCCTCGTCGCCGTCACCGTCGCAGATTTCACAACGGGAAGAAGCGACTCCGATATTTCTCCTCTATTTTCTACCGCTCGATCCCGATCGAGTCTCCCGCCTCGATTATATCGGCCAAGGTCACCGAGCTCCCTTTCACCACCAAACCCGGTCAGAACTTCCCGACCGACATCCTCGCGAACCCTCCTCCCAACTCCCGATACCGTCGAGCGCTGCTTTTCCCAAAAAGTGCGACTCGCGAGCGGACGTACTTTATCTCGCGATGGCCCGAAGCGTCGAGCGCAAATCCGAGTCGGCGTTCAGGAGCTGGTTGTAGAGGCTGGACGATGAGACGGAGAGAGAGAGAGAGAGAGAGATGTGGGGGAGAAGGAGAGATAACGCCGACCGAGGAGAGAAGAGACGTAAAGCGTCCGCACGGTGTCGTCGCCAGAGACGAACGAGTCCAGCGGACGGTCGTGGGTCGTGGCAGGAACGACGAGGCTTGTCGGAGGTGGGGACATCGCGACTCCGCGCTCCCGGTACTCCAGGGCACTACTCCGGTACTGCTGGATCGGGATACAGATGGAGCGGGATCCTCCGCGTTTCGCCTTTGTCTTTGGTTCAAGGTTGGGAGGCGCAGACTCGAGCGCGTGTTTGAGCTGGCAGCTGTTGCATTCCCCGGACCCATAATTGGATTATTCCTGCAGACGGGAAACTTCGTTTGAGTTTCGCTGCGAACTTACAACCGTAATTGCTGCGAACGCGACAAAAATTTGCGGATTCTTTACGGGACTCGCTCCTCCGGGAGTTTCTTTCTCGCTCTTCGCTCCAATTGAGGCACTTGGATTCTGCGCTACCGAAAGCGCTCCCAATTACTTTTCACTTATTTCTACGTATTTCTACGTATTTCTACGTATTTCTACGTATTTCTACGTACGCGGTGGTTGGAGTTCACTTTTCTCTTCGATCTCTGTTACCCATCCAAGTTTCAACTTTCAAACGATTCCATTGGATTTATTACTATTAGTATTTCTCCGATGTTAACTTTTTAGTCCAACTATCGATAATTTAAGTCGAAACTAACGAACCTCGTTCGATGAAATTGCTTCGTTAAAATTTTTTGAACCTAGGCCGTGTTAAATTTGAAAAAATAGTGTTTCAGCAACTGCCATTATTCGTAGTATTAAAGAAAATTAAGCTATTGAATTATAGACATTTGAGATGAAAGTACTTATTCGCTACTTTTATTTCATTTACATCGTGAACTCTTATCTTAATAATAACACTCGGCTATTCAGTTATTAACCATTTAATGGTGAAAACGGTCGAAAGTATGACTCAACATCTTGTTTCCGTTTTAAGTCACTTACTCGTTTTACTGTTTGTAAATATTGAAACATTATCAACCTGTTATTTATGTTCGCTCCATCGTATTTTCGGTAAAAGGATTTGTTGTTAAATTATCGAATTAATTTTATTTAAAGTAATAAAAAAACACGAAGCGAAGCGAAAAAAGGTTGTACTATTCGGGGTAAATATTTTTCGTGAATATTTTTTGTTGCGTGTTATAAAAAAAATTACAAATTAAACTCGTTCGATACTTCTTTTCAACTTACATATTTAATTTTAAAAATCAATTACATTGATTAATCTATTATAATAAAATCAATAAAATTTTTGAAACTATTTGATAATATTAATAAAAATTATTTTGTATCGTTAACAATATTAAAATGAAAATAAATATAAAAAATTTATAACTTGTTTTAATATATTGTTCTGCGTATTAATTCGGTTAATTCAAGAAAATTATGACAATTCTTAACGGATCGTATTCCTCGATTAACGATTAATTTTCGTTCAATGATTAAATAATGGTTATCTTGTTACAAACTTATCTTTACTACGAAAAAGGTTTTTTTTAAATAAGCAATAACACTTTCTCGTTATAGTAGCACTGATAAATTTACCTATAGATTCGAGCTTTTAATTTTACACATAAAAAATACATTTAATTTTATATATTATAAAATTAATTAAGCTCTTTAATTAAAAACATTCAGGAATTTTTATTTCTATAAGATATTGTACACTTTTGAAATATAACTATGTAATCGTTGAATATAACATTTTTTTTCTAAACCTCGAGTCGACCGTTTTCAAACCATTCTTATATATACAAAAATTTTAATCCATGGCTAAATAAGAGATTGCTTCTTCTGTTTGATCATTCTTTTGATTAATGTAATTTCTTTGACGCCTACACGATTTTCTGCTCTTACTTTTCACGCCTGTAGAATGAATTCTTAATGACGATGACGGTTTCCGGCTCCGGATATTCGCATCAAACATTTTCATATGTAAATTCATTTTTATTATTATGTTAATAGCTTTGTAAATCCATTTAGCAAAATAAGTAAATGCGATAAATTTTAGATGAATCAATTATCAAATTAATTAAAGAGATTACAATATGTTTTAGTTTATCTGCATCGCAAATATAATTATCTATTTTTATTATATTATATTTAAATTATCGCATTCGTTGAACAAAAAAACTTTAACACACATATAATAAATATAATATTTTTTATGGATTAGCGTATTTAAATTTTTCAAAATTATTAGTAGCATATAATTATAAATATAACACCATTTACTCCGATAAACATAAAAAATTCATATTTTTAAATTTAAATTTGATATATCTAATTATGTAAAATCCAATAGTATATAAGTTGATAATTACTTTAAACCAAAGATTTAAATTAGCAAATACCATAAGTAAAGTTATTATTAAAATAATAAATTAAATATTTTTTACGAACGTATAGTTCGTGTAGTGGTAGATGTAACTTTAATTCAATATAATGTTTCTCCTTTTAAAATAATTTTATTATCTTTAAAAGTAGTGTTATTCGAGTATGGATGAAAAGGTAGATTATTAATTGGTTTCAACGCTTAAGTAGGTTCGCAAGACGTGTATCGATAAGGGTAACTAATGGATGGCATGCCATGGAACTGACGTAAAACCTAATGCAATAATGTTTATAGAGTTAGTTTCAAATGTCACTTATTACATCTAACACGTACGTCATTTTTAGTTTTAGTTCAGTCTGTTAATATTTTAATGATAATACGTACAGTATAATTTATAAAAGTACGTAGAAAGAGAAATTATAATTGTCGATAAAAAGATAAAATATTTTAAACGATATAATCTTGACATCTACACGCGAACTAGACCAATAAGTTTAACGCGTTTAATCCCCGCAAGTTGAACCGGGAGCACGCCACTGAATTTTATTTTATAGGATCTTACTTTTAAGAATACGAAGTCTGTGAAAAGAATTCGTTACGGCAAGTATTATAACAACCGAAAGGAACGAAACCGAGTCCGAAAGTATACAAATCTACGATACGTACATTCTACAAAAGGTTGCGCTACTATTTCATTATTTGTACACCATTTTATTCTAAGTTTTTATTTATATCTTTATTTATTTATGCGAGTTTAAACGTTTATTTTGTAGCAGGAAAATGTTTGCGCTAATACAATTCGAATAGACGGATCACATATTTTTTTTTACTTCGTTTACCGTTAAAAATGAATTTTAATTTTTGATCATTAGTACCTAAACGTATCTATTATTTAAATAAAATTTTATTTATAGTTATTTTAAAAAGATGAATAAAAATACTTAAAAACTAGACGTAATTATTTTAAAAACTTTGATGTAAACCTTAAAATTAAGTAATGTTACAGAAACCTTTGCTTGTATATCACAAATTCGTTTGTGTGTTATCAGCTTATTGGAATTAACGAACGAATTAACGAACGAATTAACGAACGAATTAGCGAACGAATTAACGAATCAATTAACGAATCAATTAACGAAAGAATTTAGATTGCACCAACGGATCGTTAAACGACACGGATCTGAAATTTTTAAGGATTTCTCGATGAGTATTTTCCGTATAATTAGGAATCTCGGGTTCGGATTGTTGGCGAAGGAAGCTAATCGCGAGTGAAAGAACGGATAACGGAAGAGCGACTACCACTGTTCCTAAAGTTTTGATAATCAGCGAGTAACCCTCTCGAGTCTGTCGTTACGGCATCGGTCGACATCTTTCTCCATCCGACGAGCTTCCCGAAATACCGCTCGAGAGAGGAGAGGCCGAGCGTCGAAGCATCGGGAACGAACGTCACGCGAGCGCAAGCTCCCGAGGTCTTACGTCACATCCGCCGGGTGATTACGGCTCCGACGTAATACGAGTCCAACGCCGGGAGATAACGAGACCCGCGAGGGAGAAGCTTCTCTCCTCGATACCGTCCCACCTGTCGAGCCGGTTCCCGGAGGCAGGAAGAGGAGCGCCGTTCGAGCCTTCGCGATCTCGTTTTGTCCTTTGTGCGAATTGTGTGTCATCCGCCGTCATCCGCCGTCATCCGCCGTCATCCGCCGTCATCCGCCGTGTCCGAGTACTTTTATACCTTTGTGGGCGTCGAGTGCTTTTATGCGTTTGAGCGATTCAAGGTGTACCTTCCTAACGGATGTGCGCGGAGATTCGTCGCTCGTACGTTTACATTTTTTCGATTCGTTACGCGTTGATTGTTACGCAGTGTTTGAGTTGTACTTACGGTGTAGCGATCCGAGTAGAAGATTCCGCTGCCGATGCTCCAATGAAACGTCTCTCGTCGTTTATCTTCTTTACCTTTTCAATTTATAAATCAGTTTTTCAATTTCGGTACGCGTTAAGTACAGTAAAAACTTCGATACGCGAGCGTTGCTTTACGATTACACTATTTGCTTTAGTCGCTTCTATCGCGATTAATTTTTTAGCTAAATGTTATCCACGAATTCCTTTTCGTATATCTACGGAGATTTTCTCGCTGCATTCAAAATCGAGAGCTTACGTATTCAAAATGAATTTTCATATTTTCGTATAATTATTAAGGTTTACCGTAGCTCTACCGAGAGATAATCGAAAGACAATCGAAATAAAGAATTAAAATAATACATCCGATAAATGATTGAATAAAAGAAATTGTAACGTTAGCGTTTTGAAGAAAAATAATAGTTCTGCATAAATTTTACGATGAAGAGATATTTTAAAATATTTACGTAATAGCATAAAAATTACTATTTATTATTTAAAAATTTTTGAGAGTAATTTATAATTTTAGTAAGATATTTTTGTAAAGCATCGATATACGATCATCGTATATTTTTTTTGATGAAAATTACGTTAAAAATAACTCGTATAAAACTCTTTATCGCTAGATGCAAAAAATATTTATTTAAAAAGTTTACGTATCGACTTAATTATTAAATTAAAATAATTTTATTATGCTATTCTAAATACAATAATATATTATTTTGATCTTATGAATTCTTATGAATTCTTATGAATTCTTATTTACTTTTACAAATCTAAATTATTTTATTATCAAGCATAAAGCTTAAAGAAAAAAATGTCGTTAGCAATATTTATTTAAATCTATACGTCAAAAATTGTATTTTTCTTACTAAATTGCGTACGAAGCGCAAGAACTAGAAGTAGCTGTAATTTTAACGATTGAATTACCTCGAAAGATTCATAGAGTATTCTCGTATTTCAAGCAATATTGTCATTTTACTCTAGTTTTATCTAACCAACGCTTGCTTTAGGCGACTAAAACCAACTAATAAATTTAGAAAATTGTAGTCATTTACATTAATCGGTGTTTCAGACGTGTTGCGCAAATGATTTTAAATTTTGTACAGTATGTATCACCTGTCTGATTTCTTATCGAGTCTTTATAACAATGTATTAAGATTATTTCGTGGCGATAAAAATTGATTCGCACTTGTATTTCATATTTTGCTCCACGCAATGTATATTTTACTGCTATATAAATTATGGAATTAATTTTTTTCGTTTATGTAATAGAACAGCTGTTTTATTAAAATAGTAATGTACGTGGTAACGATGGATAAGTAAATTTAGAGGATATTTTTATTCAAGAATAACGTAAAAATCTGATAAAACAATCCATATTGGTAAAAGTAAAGCGAAGTAAATTATAACATTGTTTAAAATTTTTTAAAATTTGCATTACAGCGTAATAATTCACGAGATAAAACATACGTTCAGATATTAAATAAAAATACATTATTATTCGTGTAAATACAAAAGTAAATTATAGGTTAAATTAAATTTTAATAAATATTTTTGTTTTCTTATATCAATGTACGTTGTAAAGTAAATTACAGTAATCTTCCTTTACCTTTTTAAAACTAGTATTTCATAAAACAGCAGCTAATTTTATTTACTAATATTTGTCCAGCTTCGTTAACAGCGAAACAACGTTGATCGATAAAAACTAAAAAATTGTAAAGTAACGGCAAAGTGAAGGGATGAAAGAAAAAACTCGACCATTTCAAATGACCGTTCTCCTTTTAATTTTATTTAATAATAAATCGTCTACAATTCGTCCTAAGATAGTACGTCTTGGAGTTCTCGGAGTAGCGAGAAAGCATAGTTGATAATAACGGGGCAACGATTTTTCTTCATTTCTATCCCGGGGAAAATATTACAGAGCAAACGTAAAAGGAAGGTGAAAAGGCTGGTGAAAAAAGATGAGGCGCATGTGATTCTTATACTTTCATAAATAAAAAGAAATGTAGTCAAGTTATAAAGACGACGGTGCAAAAGGTTTTGCAAAGATCGTTTACAACGATGATTATATTATATAGTTGCGATGAATGAGTTCGACGAGGATAAAATTAAAAATTACAGACGTATATTAGCGAGGAAAATAATGAGATTTAAAGTTTTGCATCGAATAGACGCGCAATTTTACATATGTCTATTCATACGTAGCAGGTAAACGGACACAAAGTAATAAAAATATAATGACGATAAAAACTATGATAAACGTAACTAAAATTAAAATTGTACTCAGTGGGCAAGTTTAGCTTTTTAGGGTTTTTACGACGATACTTCCACAGTCTCGTAACTTGTTCTTTATACAGATCGCCAATGGCGTTGGAAAAAACGCACTTGATTCACAAAAACATTCTAGAAATTTCGCGCACGATGTTTCATCATATGTTCATCATTGTTATACATATTACGTAGGACCCTTGGATTATTTTCTGTTTCACGGATGCCAGTTTTATTGTGGTACTCTACGCGCCTTAGCACAATCTTGTAATTGGTCGGTTTTCATTTCTCTAGGAGGTGCGACTCGCTTAATCCCGCGTACAGTCTCTCGTTTCCACGGAAGGCTTCATCTTATTTATAAGTATAACATAATTTTTTTGTATTGGTTTTCGTTTTCGTTTTCGTTTTTCTCTTGTTACTCCTGTTTCTCCTGTTTCTCCTGTGTCTCCTGTTTTCATTCCCCCTCGCTCGACACCCTCAACGTAAACACGACACTTACGAGTAATCATCGCATAGAAAAATTTCCCCGTACTCATCGAAGGTTTCAACTATTTATCACACTGACGATAAAAATGCGCGTTTGCGCTATAAGCGGTAGCGAAAGTCGGTCGACCTCCTTCCTATTTATGAGAAATTGGCGATACGCGCGACATCCACGATAAATCCCGTCATCAACAAAGTCATCGTGCCTATTATTTTTTTTTACTATATATATATATTTATATATATAAAATCAGCGAAATACTTATACGTGTGCATGTTTACAATGTGCGCATATGCAATTGAACGAAAAATATTGCAAAATAGTAGTTGGTGAATCGTTTGTGTAAGAAATTCAATGACATGCTGTAAAAAATCCTTTGGTTTAGTTTCGTTAAAGTTTATGGTGCGTAAACTATATTAAAACTTTTTCAATAATATCAGCACCAAAATTTAGCTCGAATTCCTAAAGCAGGACGATTATCGGTTATGATTATCTCTTGGTATAAAATTTGGCACTGAATTAACACAGTGCATAGAAAGTTTATAGCAGAATAGTAAAATATTGATAGATTGTAATTGTTAAAATTTAGTAGAATTGACTATCTTCGTTCGATAATTGTTTCAATTATTACGCGTAAAAGTTTTTCTATAGTAAAAGTTACATGCATCTCTCGAGAAGTTGTATTTTTGAAACGCAACTATAATAGTTAATATAAATAGCGTTTTATTATAAAACGAGCGATAAATTGATTTTACAAATAATAAGTTTTCGGATTATTTAAGTTTCTTCTTAATATATTGCGATATTGTAAAATTTGTCAACAGTTTAACTTCAAATGTAACTAACGCTATTATAGAACTTTTGCATTATTTGTAATCGTCATTTTGTACGATAGAATAAAAATCAATATTATTGCGGTAGAACATTTTTTATCAAGTTTTTCCTTTATTAAGATAAAATTTATTAATTGCGCGCTATCGTATTTTTTCCTATGTACATTAAGATTCTTCCTTCGAAACGATAACTTAAAAAATAATTCATACCCTATTTTGTAAACGCTACTCAACGGTTCTCAAAAATATCGATACCGGAATGTTTATCTTACGTTTTATTTTTTATAAATCGCGTTAAATTTAACGAATACATAATTTCCATAGAGTAAGTAATTGCATAAGGCATGTACGAATATTAAGAAACAATTTATAGAAATCTTGAACATCGATTTCTTACACAATCGATTTTACATTATATTTATAGAATATTTTTACATGTGTATTGAATACATGTATACGAAATAAACGAAAGACGAGAGTGAAAATATAAAGTGTAGAGTATGGAAAAGAAAATAGTAAGGTGGATGGAAAAGTGTGCGTCATTTACGAAGATCGTCACAACATATTCACGATTCAACCATATAGTCGTTTTCTCCTTACAGGCGATATTTTAAATGCGTTTGTTTTTTGTTTTAATGTGCTGTCGGTGTAGGTATGTATAATACGCTTAATACGGTGACCGATAAGATTTTTTCTTTATATATATATATATATGTTTTTTTTTTCATTACCTCTTTAATGTCTGTAGCGAAACACGTGCGTCATCTTTGAGATCGTTGTATCTAACTATGATATATCTACACTCTTATTTTATGTACGCTTATCGCTTATCTATTACAAGGTGAGAGGAAAACACTCGGGGTAAGAACTCATTTTCGCAATTAAGTTTCTCTCCTAGCTACCGGTAAATGTACCGGTAAACGTACCGGTAAACGTACCGGTAAACGTACCGATAAGGAGAGAAATTCGAATCACGGTTATCTCGACATTGAAGAGAACCGAGACGGTAAGGTGACGTTGACATTTTCGGTAGCTTATCCGTCGATCGGGGCTTTGCCAATTCTCCTCTTATGCTTTCCTCGTTAGGTTTACTCACTCTCTCGACACGATTTAATTTCATTTCACTCGTTTGCCTTTACGACATTTATCTCGTTTTTATTGTTGCTTATAGTATTCGTGAGGTCTTTGCTCGTTTCGTAGAAGGAAGAATACAGGACTGAGAGACGTACAAATTTTTAAATGAACGTTTAAAGTATTAAACTTTAAAATGTTAAACTAGGTCCACGTTTTCTCTCGCGCGCTCTATTCTTTCTTCGCTCTTAAAGAATTCTTTTATTACGCTATTCGAAACAGACGACACTTATTTTCACATTTTTTAAAATCAGTACTTTAATAATTAATATGATACAATAGTAACGGGTGACGTTTTGCTTACGACCCCGTATTTTTTTCTCATTTTATTTTATTAAAAACACAAGTTCATTTTCGCATTTTCTTTGCATTTAATCATTTAATCAATGTCCGTATCTTCAATGTCGATTAATAATACTACACGCTACATCGTTAGGATTTACAATTATCAATTAATTATCAAATTATTAATTCAATTATTAGAATTACTTTAGAATATTGGTACTCTTTTTGTCACCTCGTTTTTAATAATTTTATTTTATTTTATTTACTATAATTGCTCTTCGACAAATTCTCTGCCTCTTTCTATTTATTTTTCTCGCTCACTCAGGCATCATCTCATTCTCGCAAATTTCAACGTCGCTCGTATTTATTTTTCGTTCGCGTTGCTGTTCACGCTTTTTCTCTGTAAAGTTACACCGTCACCAGATTTTCTACATTAGTTACACCGTCTTCTACTTTTATTTATCCACAATTTTCTTCTTCTTCTTCTTCTTCTTCTTCTTTATTTTTCGTCAATGCGTATAGTTGAATCGTGAGTAAGCTTTCGCTAATTATACTTGTACTAACGAACTATGTCGAAGGTATCGGCTTAAATATAAATAAGATTTTGTACTATAAAAGAAAATTAAAATTATCCCCGAGCAGTTGGAGTATCTTATAGTATCCGAGGCGAGCGAATCAATTGCACGTTGCACGTTCATTTAAAAATCTCCGTAACGCTATATTAATTTTTATATCGTTGATCTCGTTCTCCTCCATTATATTTTCCATTCCTTATTTCCATTTTCCTTGCAAACGGTCCTTGCAAACGGTCCTTGCAAACGGTCCTCGCAAACAGTCCAAGACCTCGGGCATAATTCGCAACGGAGAAATTGACCTCTTCCATCTCCATTCCATCTCCATTCCATCTCCATTCCATCTCCATTCCATCCGCAGTCGTAACGATGATCCCGTAGTCCGTTAACACCGTGTGTTTCCGTTCCCTGTTTTCGCCTTGGTGCTTTTAGCTCATTCAACGTTAGTTATCCTCGCTTAATACTTATTAACGTTTTCTCGTTTAACATTGCTTAAGAAAAATTATTGTGCCGATAATATGTTGGGTCGCTAGCGAAACCCTAAACAGGCAGTGCAGTACGTGTGAGTCCTTAAACAATCTCGAGGCAAGCTTCGGCCTAATATCACGGTTCGAGTCCATTGCTCATTATTATTTTTTATTTATTTAAGTGATTGTGGCATATTACGTGTAGGGTGTGCGTCTCTGTCCGTCGGTGTAATTTCATAATTTTTTTTTTTAAGAATTTTTATTCGCTTATTTTATAATCCCGCCAAACGTACACGGCTTCCTTTTTTTCTCCTCTTTTATTACCTCGTTTCCTTCGTTAACGATTACTTACAATTTATTATTAGGGTTAAACGTGGTTTACTCTTTGCTTACTTTTTTTGTATTTTTTTTTAATTGTTTTTTTTTTATAATGTATAGAGCACGTACACGGTACGGTATCTTTGGAGTATTTTTCTTAGTCAGCCTCGTCCGTTTTATCGGATCGCTATGCGTGTATTGTAGAATACACGTGACGCGCGTCGTATTGTAGCGACGAACGCATAGCCAAACAGAAACGAAAATTCTCGTGGTCGCGGTTCTCGCGGACGGAGGTGCTCGCTTGTATGTGCTGGGAGCAGCGGTGAGCAGCGACGGAGCAGCGACGCAGTGTCCTCCTGACTGGAAAAAAGCACAAGAAGGTTCGGGGAACGCCTGGAACACCTGGAACACCTGGAACACCTGGAACACCTGGATACTCGGGTTCCGGGCAGTTCCGAGGCGAAGGGTCGGCTCTGTCGATGGCTCAGTCGGCTCCGTCTCTGAAACAGCGCGCGAGAACCGCACCGGGACTCGGCCGCGTCCGCACTCGACGGCATCAGCAGGCGCTCTCGAGGTGGGCGCTCTGCCTCCTTTTGGCCTGCCTCTGTCGGAACTGGTGGAACTCGGCCTTCATCGCCTGGACCCGGGCCTCGATGTTGTCCCTCGAGTACCTCGCGGACGCGGGCTGCGACTGGCTCTGCTGAGTCGTGTGAACCTGGTGGATCTGGGGCATCTGGTGGTGCATCCGATGGTGCATCTGGTGGACGGGAGGCCGCTCCTCCCTGGTGGGCGTCGAGGCGGAGGTCGGGGTGGGCGTGCAGGAGACAGGGTCGAACTCGTAGTGCCCGTCGACGCTCCCCGCGTCGGCGTTGGCCGCGTTCACGGCGCTCTGGGCGTTGAGGGTGTTGAGGGTGTTGAGGGTGTTGAGGGTGTTGAGGGTGTTGAGGGTGTTGAGGGTGTTGAGGTTGTTGAGGGCCGGGTGGTGCTGGTCCTGCAGCTCTAGCCAGCGTCCGACGGAGAGGGGCGGGGGCGGCGGTCGGTAAGGGGGCGGCCGCCACTCGGCGACGGTGCTGCCGCTACGAGAGCTCTGGTTCTGCTGGGAGGTGTTCTTGCTCCCGAACCCGGAACTGCTGGAGCGGCTCTCAGGCGAGGTCTCCAGGTCGGGGGAGGCGGCGAGCTCGGGTGCGGAGCGGGCGTGCCTGGCGTGCCTGGGGGGGAGTCTGGCGCGGGGCCGGCCCGCCGGTTGGGGTGGCGAGGAGGTGGCCAGAGGCTGGACGGGCACGAAGCGCTGGGACTCGGCGTGGATGGCCTTGAGGGATGGGAGTTCCTGGCTGTAGCGCTGGTGGACGGTGCGCAGTTGAATGTAGCTCGGAGGGGTCGGGAAGGCGGAGGCGCTGCGTTCGACCGAGGAGTTGGGCTGACGCACGGAGCTGAGATCGCTCAGGTAGACGGGGGAGGTCCAGGGTGCGGAGCGGGGTCCGTTGCTGGGGGAGCTCGCGAGGAAGCGGGAGGAGGATATGGCGTGGATGCCGGCTCCTGGGACGACCGCTGGACAGCCGAGTGGGTTGATGGCGGCGAGGAGATGGTGGCCGGTGGGGCTGGGGTCGATCGAGAGTCCGCTGCCCTCGGAGCGTAGGCTGAGTTGACTGGTACCGACGAGGAGTCGCCGCCAGGAGGACTTGAGCCGATGGTGATGCTTGGGGAGGAAACCACCGTCGTCGCTACTTGAGGCGTCGAGGATGCTGTTGTTGGCGGAGGACATCACCGAGTCGGCGATGACGAACCGGCCGTCCGCCGCCCGGGAGATCTTCCCCAGAGGTTGGCAGCGGCGGCTCAGGTCCGGAGTCTCCGGGCTGATGATTTCACGGAGCAGATTCAGACCTGGTACTCGGCTTTTTCTAGATCTGGATTCGTGGGCACAAGGAGAAGAGCGTTAATTTTTTCCGATCGAATTCGTCTGGTGAGCATCGATCGAAGCTTACGGAGTACGAAGTTACGAGGACACGAGAATTGCTTACGTTTCGCGAATGTATAAACGTTTGGAAATGTATCGGCAAATTTTGCGCAACCCGTAAATCTTGTACAACTGCTTTAAAATATAATCGGTTCCGCGATCGTGGATAATAAACGATTACTTTTACAAAATGTATATTCTATAAATCGATCGTTCCGTCCGGAATAGATCGCGAAAATTTATTAGATCGAGACGATGAATTTGCAAATGTTTCTCATTTAATATTAAAAAGTCCTTCTTTAGCGATAGTTAATTATGTTAGTAAGCGGATCTTTAGCTTTGTAATATAGTCATTTTTTATTTGCCGAATAAATAAAATATTTACCCGAAGTCTGATAATTTTGTACTCTGTAAATTTCTGTATCGATGCCGAAACGACATCGACGTGCAAAAATAAGATAATATATAAATGCATCTAATGAAATAAAAATTAATCTAGAGAATACAAAATAAATCTAATACATACAAAGTACACACATTGCAAATTAACCAAAATCCTAAAAACGCTAAATGTTATAAATAAGGAACTACGATAACGAAGCTCGTAAAAAAATTCATGCACATTCGCATTAGGTGCAATATACGATAATTATTTTTGGATGTGAGAGGGTTTCTTGCCGGGTGAGTGAAGTGGAAGTGAACGTGGATTTTCTTTTCTTAAAATTTTGTCCACTTAATATTCAGTTGCAATATTTGATTTAAAAATTTCCATAACAAATTCATCTTTTTTTATCGTGTCATTCCTTTTTTAAAAATATTTATTATCCAATAGCAATAGTAATTTTAGGTGCTTCGAATGCTGTCACCTTTTTTCCTCCTTCGAGTCCGGCAGCAAGGAAAATGTGGGAGAGAGAATGTTGTAACACAACGATTACATTCACAAAAACAATAATGGTAGTAATAATAAATATAACGCTAAATAATTAAACATTACTTCTAGGGACAGTAGATCTAGGGAGTATATAGATATTATGTATATCGTTTGCTTGGAGTTTCATCCTTAGTTTTATATATAAGTTAATAATATTTATGGATAATAATTATCGTTATGTTAATAAAATATGTTAATATTCGTAACGTTTGTTTTTTATAACTATATCTACAATTATTACACGTTAAATATAAAAATATTTCCTCGTAAATTCGAGTAAAATATTTGAAATAGTATAAAGATTGTTCTTCTACTCGTTATATAACGGATGGGAAATAAGTATAGACAAAGAATAGAAAATTAGAAGTAAGTTTTCAATTTTCGATAAAAATTGTTTATTTAAATATAAAAATTAAGTTGTGGTAAAGTATCAAATGTGCTTTTTTAGAGAAAAAAAACATGCGTAGTGATATTTGAGAAAAAAGTGGTAAATCTTGAAATATAAAAAATTCATTGCTTAAAACTAATAAGAAAATTACATTCATCTAGGAATATCTAAGAAAAGATTTAAAGTGAATAAAAGTGAATAATATAAGTATTGTATTTTATTTATGCTAAAGTGCAAACAATAATCGCGAGAATACGTTTGCACCTACTTTGGTTTTTTTTCTGTATTTATGTGTTATAAGAATCTTCGAGTACTAAGAAACTGAAAATAATCGAAAGAAAATTTTAATTTATAACTTCAAAATCATTGAATATATTAAATTATAAATAACTAAAGGGCAATGATAAATAATAATAAAGCACCTTTTAATTTTTTATCAAACTAATCAACGTCTTGTACTTCATCCAAGAATCGTAAAAACTCGAACAACTTCATCGTGTATTATTCTATAAATAAAGGATGAAGCATTCTAAACTTCGCAATGCACGGAAATTTAGATAATTCGAATTAGTTATTTTGCACTTAAAAAAAATTAATTTAATTTTTCCGAAGAATATAATAGAGCGAGTACCGCCATAACAACTGGAATATTATTTCTAATTCGGTTAATAAAAATTTGAAATTTGATTTTGAAATAATAGAATGCGTATTTCACGTTGACTTTTAATAGATTGTCGCGCGTTTTACGTAAAATGCCAAATGCCGTAAGTAAAATTGTCCTTTTTTAAAAAAAGAAAAAGTTGGTTAATAAAAATAATGTCTTAAATAAAATGATTTTGAATGAAATATTCGTTAGGCGAGGGGAAAGAATTGTCAGCAGGTAAAGCGTAGCGTAGATGAAAGTAAGGTTCGATAATACGAGAGAAAAAAACTAGAAAAAAACTAGAAAAAAACTAGAAAAAAACTAGAAAAAAAAGTAGAAAAAAAGTAGAAAAAAACAAAGAGATACGACGGGATGGAAGATATTATGAAACGAAAAAAATGTGATGTTTTGTCTGTCTAGTGAATGATAGTGTTGAATCGTTCTATCTATGCACTCCCTAATCCACCGGACTTAGGTAGGTTTACTGACTGGATGAACTAGCGAATGTCCTATAGCAGTTTTGCCAATTTGCCTGTATCGTTTTGCCGATTTGCCTGTATCGCTCATCTCATCTACAGTTTTCAGCCTACAATCATCCTAAGTAGTAGCAGATAGTAAGTAGGTGGTAGGTGACGACGATAGAGCAGTAGTACTTTTCGTTAGCAGTATCGTTTCGTTTTTTTCGTTGCGGTAATAAAAGTAGATCAGTTCTAGCAGGTAACATTGCAGAGCGGAGAGGCAGTAGTCTCGCATTTCTGTCAATCTTTCTTTGTTCGTAATAGTAATAGCGGTCACAGTGGTAGTAAAATTGCTAATTAGGTAAAATTGCTAGTAGTAGTAGTAGTGGTATTAGTTGTAGTAGTTGTGGTAGCAGTAAAATACAGTAACAATTCGCAGTGGGCTGGATTTCGTTTTCACGACAACGTCCTTTTCCACCTACGTGCTTCGATCTCTCTCGATCGCTCGCTTTCTCTATCTACGTCGTATCTACGTCGTATCTACGTCGTATCTACGTCTCTCTTTCAGTCTCTATTTGGGAGTCAGGCGGCCGAGTGTGTTTCAATAGATGCGATCTGGGAGTTGCGTTAACGTTACTGACTGTGCTTTTTTTTAATTCACTATCCGATCTGGTTTGGCTCTTAGCGGATTCTTAGCGGACTCTTAGCGGACTCTTAGCGGATGTTGGGCTTACTGTTCCGCCTCTCTATGATAAACACGCTGTCGAAATCCCGATTATCGAGTTGGAGTGTGTGATGATCACGATCACGATTCGGGGGTACCGGCTGATCGTGGATCGGCTCCGAGGTGGCAGTGGTGGCGGGGGTTACTTGCGTAGGAAGTGGTTGATGAAGAGGTTGTGGTGGTTGCGGATTCAACGAGCTGCAACGGGTCAGCGTCGACACTGACTCGCCGCAAGCGTTTAAGTTTGTCGACCTATGGAAACACACAAGAGGACAAAAGAGACACCGCGTAGTGTCGGTCCAACCCATCATTTTATTCTTCTTTTCTTTTCTTTTTTAAACGCTACTTTATATATTTTTTTTTATCGCCGGAGAGTAAAGTCGAAACTGTGCATTTGACAAAGTACAAGTTACTTTGTTTCGATGTAAATTGTTTTGTTTCATTATTCTTTCGATCGTAAAGTTTTTTATTTCGATGCGAACGATCGATCAAAATAAATATATTCTTCTCGATAAATTACTCGAGATATAAAATTTCTTTAATTTATTGTATCCGATTATAATCACGAAGCGTATGTTATTTATCGACGATTTTTTTCTCTCCATTTCCTATTTTCTTCGCAACTTATCAACTTGTTACTTAATATTTTACGGAATTCTTTTGGTTTTAAATAAAAGAACTAAAGTATGTTATAATTTTAATACAAGTTTTAATATTTTATTCGTTTTTAAATAAGAATAATGAGACGGTTAAATTGAATATCGAGTTTCGACTCTACTGCTCTCGTGATTTCTCAAGAAACTGATCTGAATGTAATAATCTATTTTTATTGTTTCTTAAGTTTCGTTTACTGTATGTAATTTGGTAGTTTAATCTGATTTACAATTACGTATATTAATGTACGATTTCAAAATTTCAAAGAATCTTATTGATAATGAGAAGCCAATGCACGAATAGCTTGTACGGCAAATATAATCGTAAACGATTGCAATTTCGGTTGATGAGCAACAAAAATAAATAAACCGAAATAATTAGAAATTTTGTTTAATTCGGCTTTATAATATTCTGATTATTTTTAAATAAAAGCTTTTTCAGCTTTTCGTTCTCTAAATAAAAATATTGCAATATCAAATTCGATATTCAATGAAAAACGTGTAAAAGTTTTCAAATGTTTCGAAACGTATTAATTTTTAAAGACAAATCATCAACGAATATACGATAAATAATAGTATTATTAACAACTAATTTCGTTTTTCCTCTTAACCAATCATTAGTCAGATTATAGAACCAAAACATTCGTATTGATTTGAACCGTACAGCCCGTTCTGGATACTTTGGATACGATAAAAATTTTCGTGACGAACAATGTAAATTTAGCGTACGATCGAAGTCGAGATTTGTTTCGTGATCTTCAAAAATGATTGCATCCGCTCGATCTTAAATCCCATGTACTTACCGCGAGGACGAAGGAGAGTGAAAGTAAAGTGTGAGAGGATGTGCAAAGGAATCCTTCGACCTCGAGTACGTGGAAAAAAAATTCTAACGCCAAAAACTTCTTAAGATCCAGATAATGAAAATAAATCGAAAATTGTTAAGGATAAATGATATTTATAAATGGAAATTCAAGTACATAGTAAATAATGAAAATCAATGTAACGAGTGAAAATAGCTTTAGATAATGTAAAAACACATATAAAAGAATTTCCTGGTTCTTAAGAAGATAAAACCAAACTAAACACAACAAAAGTTTATCCGCTACGTAAAAAATGTCACGCTTTCAATTATCAAATAAGAGGAAAATATAAAATATTTATTGTAATCCAGAATAGGCATCGCTGCAGTCGTATTGTGGACTTTTGGATGCCGTTCAAAATATATAATTACATTTTTGATAAACTGTGCTCTCTAATGAAATTACTTCAACGATGCAATTTTCCTCACGGATTCGGGTTACGATGTCTCGATCCAATTTATGAAAAATGAAAAAACGGGTGGAATATGATCATAAATCGTCTGTCAGTAAAACGTAACGTATCAACAATTGTTTTCGGTATTTTAATATTATACAAACAAACTTAAGAAAAATTTGTATCATTTTTATTACAAAGAATCATTATTAAATCATTTGTTTAATCAGTTAATTTAATAGTATTTCGTTAATAATACTAGTTACCATTTTTGCTGTATAAATACTTTAAAAACAGAAAATAGATCGTAAAATATTTTATTAATATAGAATGTGATTTATAGCACTTTTATATTGTTTTTAATAAAATGATCGATACACGATTCTCAAATCTTAAGTTTGTTTAGATAATACGTGTCAATAATCGTTTAAATTTATGCTGTACTATAAAATTGTACGTAATATTTTCGTCCTCGTCCAAAATACCTCTGCTGATTTGGTTAAATTCACCTGTTATAAAATCAGTATTTTATATTATAAGTCTATTCTAAATTATTTGGATAATGAAATAATAAGATGAAAGAGTTTCGATCACCGTATCATCTTTTTCTTTCTCAATATTATATTAAAAATGTGCTTGGATATTTATTATAAATCATATTATTTTAAGTTAATGAAAGTTTTGAGTCGATATCTTTATCTTCTTTCATCCGTCAATTATGAGAATTTAAAATTTATTTCTATGTTGCGATAGTGAAAGATAAAACGAACAGTGAGGTGCTTTTCTTTCCTATTTGTTAGATCTGAATCCCTACACCTTCAACTATATCCTAAATACTTGGAAATTCCAGAACGTAATTGCATATTATGCGTTGTTATCCGTTATTATTTAAATATAGTAAATAAATTAGTTTTATTCTTGTATCACGACCAGTGTCGATAAAAAATAGACCATCAACGGTCGCAGTGTAAACTCCGAACGTAGCATCGATGCAAGTACGATCTCATTTCACTATTGTAAGTTATCGGTAGTAAATTTGATAAAATTCTCCTGAATGGAGAAAACAGTCCTTAAATCTACATCGTTCATTATTTTGAAAATTAGTGATCGAGTAATGAGCGTTCCGAAGAAGAATTGGATAAACTCACTTTTTCAAAGGCACTGTTCCCTGGGGCCCCTGCCCTGCGCCATTTCGGGCGTCTGTTACTCGGCAGGTCACCATGTTATACGCTGAAAGCAGTTCTATAATATTACAAAACTATGTTAAAACAAGATCTTACAGTTTCCAGGTTTCGGGGCTTTGGTCCATACTTCTGCTCCTTCTACATTGCTCCTCGTTCTACCTTTAATCTCGATCCGTATTTTACAACTTTTAATATTCGCTTCGATATCGCGACCGATTTGACTTCCCGGGTCTGAAAGCAATCGTCAAATTACCGATACCATTTTTCCAATTCGATCGCAATGAATTTCGATTTACTCGAAAGTTCATTATTACGGATATTATTTAACGGTGGATTCGATGCTTATAAACGAACCAAGTTACTCGCGAGTATCGAAAAATCTTGAGCAAAATCAATTTGAAACTTGCAAATCGCGAATAGATTTTCGTATACGTTAAAATTAATATTTACATTATATTTTATACTTTCGTTACGCAAAGGTGAGATTTTCTTTTTTTCGAAACGAGAATTCGCCGAGAATATAAAAAATATTTTTAAGAATATTTTCTTATATCCGCAAGCAATATTTATATTTATTTTATCCGAACTTAAAACTTTAAAATACGATATTTTAAACGTAAATATTATTCAATTCGAATGGAAAATAAGAATGTAAACGGTACTTTTTGTCCAGTTAAATACGACGAAACTCGGTGATTTTTATACAACGTTTATAGGTAAAGAAAAACAATCGCGTGGAGTTATCGAAGAATTAAAACGTCAGGAAAAGAAAGAGAAACAACGTTTACGAAGAACTCAAAGGTGGACCAAAAAAAAAAAGAAAAATAGTCGAAAATTGAAAATAATCGAGAGAACGAAGAGTTTTAAAAATACTCGTACCTTTCTCCTGTTTTCGTCGCTTTCTTTTATTGCAGATCTTGACTGCGCATATGCTAAGGATTATCGCGACGATGAAAAAGAGGATTCCGCCGACTACTCCGGCAGTTATGGCCTTTTGTTTGACTCGCGCCGGTACCGAGTATTTTATCTGATCGCTTACACCGGCGCTGTCCGTTGAGTTGGCGAACACAATGAAATAGTATGTTCTGCCGCCGACCAAATTTTTCACTGAAATTAAACGTGTGTGGTATTATTTATGCGAGCGATACGTAAGTATCTTTCTATGTTTTCCTTTTCTTCCTCGCGTACGATTATCTCGAGTTAATCTCGTTGGAATTTCGATGGAATCGACGATAGATTACGAAGCTTATAAATAAGTATTATTACGTTTAATACAAAGTTAGGGTGTCGTTATTGTAATGGGTTCACTATAAAACGCGAATCGATGTTAATACCGATGTATAATACCGATGTAAAATACCAATGTACAATACCGAGGTGATACGCTTGGGAATAAATTAGTCGTAGAATATCGTAGAGAGTTACCGTAAATAAATAAATGTTTACTATTATGTCGTAGGTAAAGTAGTAGGTAAAGTAGTAGGTAAAGTAGTAGGAAAAGTCTCAGACTCACTCAGATAACTCGTGTCTTCCGGTCGAATTTGACCCTTGTTGAGGGTCTTCCAGGGTCCGTCGGTTTTAAAGTTGATGGTGTAAAATTTTACGAGGTGACTCCTTTCGAGAGGAGGCATCCAAGTTATCAGAAACCCATTGCTAATTTCGGCCACGGATACGTTTCTGGGCGGTCCTGGTCTTGGTCCTGAATTCGTATCGAAATCGAAAAAAATTGTGATTCGTTATTGTTCTTAAATAATACTTAATTTCTATACCTACCGTCAGCTTGGGTCTCTTTGCTCCTTAAAGGTAACTTTAGCCCACCTGTAAAAATATGTCTTCATGTTATATTTGCTTAACGAAAAGAAAATCAAACGAACAATTACATAATAATCATCGAACTTATTGTTTCATTAAGCAATTATAACGTAAACAAGCAAATTTTTACGTGTAGGCTAATGTTTATTCTAAGGGCTAAAAAAACCTGGATGACGGTATTACTACGCACTAAGATCAAACTAAGTTATGGCATTACTGTAATTAGAAGTAATATTTTTTCAACTGTCGGTACTAACTACTTCAATTTTTCTAATATTATTTTAATATAATGTTGCATAGATGACAAAGAACGAAGCTTTATATATTTTTTTTATTCATTTTCGTGTGTTATTGCGAATATTTTTATTTCTTTTTTATTGAATTTTTTTCAAATTTTATCCTTTTTTATAGTTTAAACCAATGATCGACCAATACAAAATTTTAATTTATACAAAAATCAAGAAATTTTGGTTTAAAAATTGAAATCAAAGCTCGTTTTAAAGCCATTACATAGATTTTATCATATCCATTGAAACAAATCTGTTTTTTATTTTTCTATCGATTTGGCAGATGTAATGAAAAAAATAAAAAAATAAATGCAACAGACGCGAATCTAATAAATGCCATGCTATCTGAAAGCGATATTTTTTAAACAAAAAAGCAAATAAACAATACATACATACTTGCTTTATGTAAACATAAACATATTGTATAATTAATCACATTAAATGCTGTTATAAATAATAAACCGTTCGAAAAATGTTGAAAAATCATCGGTACGAAAGAAGGTAATTTTTTCTTTGAAGGAAGAAAAACATTTCAACGATGTACAGTTTTAATTCGACTGCAAAGTAATTTATCGCGTACGAATTAAGAAATATTAAAAACGCAAATAGGATAAAATTCAAATAAATGTAAAAATAATTTTATTGTTTCAATTAGGTATTCTTCGTTATCTTTTTCATTTCGAATATCGATCCATTTTTTTAAATCGTTCGTTAATATTTATTACGCGGGTTGTACTTAAATCGAGTAGAACGAACAAACAATTTTTTCTCGTAGTTAGTTACATATTAATTCAATGTTCCGATCGAATAATTACAAGCGTCGATATTTTACCTGCGTATAATTAGAAGATTTATTTGGAAAGTAATTATAGCAAATATAATTTAAGCATACTTAAACGAAGTTTGTTACTATTCATGATATTAATTGAATTGAAAGGCGAAGAAGTTTTTTATTAAAGTCGTAAAATTTTAAAGTTAATAAGATTGTTCGAGAAAAGATTACAAATTTTCTGCAGCTTTACTGCAATTTATTTGAAATTTCATATAATGGTAGATTTGTTTTATTAGAAAAATTTCAGAAATTTAAATGTTTTTTAAATCGATTTTTTTTTAATTAAAATGAATTAATCATTCTTCGAGAGAAGGACATAATTAAAGAATTGGAGGATAAATGTAAAATAAACGAAGCATTGAACGAAGGATAGTAAACGAGTTGTAGGTACGGTTAAAAGTTTGATTAATTCGTTAATCAACATGAACAATTGACATATATAATAAAATAGCAAACACGCGGGAAATTTATCGTTCCGTATTTTTCTCCAACGCCGTGAGGAATTTGCAAATACTGGTGGTGATGGTACGGAGGGTATTGCATTCGACGGAAAACGTTGATCGTCCTTCGTTTCAACCGAGTGATTTTAACAAATATTGTTTGTGGCTAACGAACTCGATTCGCTTTTATCGTTGCGGTGTTTATAAATGCCCGTGCAAATGAAATTGAGATTTTTGAAAAGGAGCTTTCTTTCGCTTTTAAAACATTATTAAAAAATAAAAATTCAATGGCGCCGACCAACAAAAGAAGAAACCAAATCTCACTATGACAAAAACTGATTCCCACTTGACGCTGTGGATTTAACGCATCAAAATTAGCGCGAGGATTGTTTTCATCATTTCGGCTCGTTAAAATGCATCAACTTCTCTCTTGCTCTTTGCTACTTTTCTTTTTTTACCTATGGCCGCTATCGTTCTCTTTCTTCTTTTGTTCTCAGTGGCCTGCGGCACTCGGGTTAAGTAGATTAAGTTCATTGCTCACTCTCTTGCTTTTTTTTATACCCCTTCCGTGGCTATTCTCTTTTTTTCCACTCTTCCTATACTCAATATCGCTTTCATTTGTCTTTTCTCTGTCTCTGTACCTCTTTCGCCATTTGCTCTCTTTGTGCAAGCATTTACAGTCTTTTTGTATATATATTCGCATTTTTAAAGCTCTTTTTTCTTTCCTCCCTACTATATTCAACAACGAACTTTTAACTTTACCTCTATGGTTTCCATAACGAGTATTGCAATAAAATACCGTTTAATACTTCTAACGTGGTAATGGAGAAGAAAGGGATATCGGACATTTTGTCAGTCGAATCCCTGCGTACGGGAAAAAGTGGTCAATCGGATTTGTTACGTGGATCAGTCATTTTCAGATTTATCTAATTATTATTTTGTAACGTGACGCAACGAACGATATTATCGACGATCGGATCAAAAAATTTTAAAAAGGCTTGTATAATTTAAACCTATAAACAACTCGAACGGCTTTTTTATTTCGTTTTCTTACAATTTACGTATAAACAATGTCCATTTTATATTTTAAATACATTTTTGATGTACGATATTATATTTATAAGCATAAAAATTAACGTAATTTATACTTTTCCAGTAAATCGACATATTATTTAATTCAAATTGAACGTCCGGTTCTTATTATTAATATTCACGGCGTTATATTCACGACGTTCGATTCATCGGAAATTTTATTTTCTTTGCATTTGTGTTATCTTAAGGGAATAAACAAAAATGTTAAATTAAGCGACGGGAAATCGTCGGATTCAACGATAAAGTAACGCAAGGTAAAGAGATGTAAAAAAGTATAAGAAGATACAAAAAACGTCATTGGGTACAAATGTCGGGCAATGAACCGACGAATTCAGGAAGAGGAAATAAAGGCGGAAGTGGAACGAATAGTTGGATGGGTTTGTCGATATGATACGTCGCGATGGAATAGAAGAAATCCCACTGGTTTGAAGGCTGAGACGAGCTTTTTCCAACTTTAGAACTTTGTTTCCGAAGCGCTTTTAAAAGTGCGGCTGTTTACTTCGGAAATTTTGCAATTTGAATTTTCGGGCATCGAGCGTAGGAAATTCAACGGGTTTCAACCTTTACACTCACTGGTACATCGAGTGTACACGAATGAATATTTTTCTCGATAAACTAAAAGCGCAAGCTTATATTTTTCGAAAGTTGGACCGACTCGCAAAATTCAAATTACGAATGCAATTACTCAGCGATAAAAATAATTTTCAAATTAAAAATCTTTGATTCGAAACCAAAGAAACGCTTAAACTGCGCAAGCTTATATCGTTGAACGAGATATCGTTGAACGAGATATCGTTGAACGAGATATCGTTAGGCGTTAGAAAAATTTCAAAGATCTTGAAATCTTTCAGCATGCAAAATGATTATGATATTTTGATAAAACAGTATGAAGCAGATGATAGTTTCATTTTAAATTAATGAAAATATTTCTACATCGAGCATCTTAAATTAACAATATGATTCAACGTTGGTTTGCTAGCGATCGTTTATGTCAGAAAATAAAATATTAATTGTTCAAGAATAGCTGAAACGTACCAGAAACTTGGTCGGCTTCTGTTCCTAATAGATGATTTCCTGAACTTGACGTTGGTGCTGCCGTTTTTTGTAATCCAACATCTGCAATCGTAATGAAACCAGTTAATATTTAAAACAACTATCCTTACCTTTTACAAAAGCACTGCTCGACAAAATAGCGCTTATCCGTTTTTAAAATGAATTATCCACGTAAAACAGTTAATATTAATCCAAGAATTTAGTATATAAATATATTGCGTAATGCGCAATAATACATAATAATACGTAATAATTTAATTTAATTAATCTTATTTGGAATGAAAGATAAAAATATAATATGGTGTTTCAAAGTGTTTCAAAAACATTTTATATTTATTTTATGTTTAGTTTGTTATATGTAAAAGCAAAAAATACTTTTTTATCAGAAAAATTATATTTGTTTAATATTGTTTTACAGCAATTAAATTAGAAATTTTTTTATTTTTTCTATCGTTGATATCTATGGATAAAATATTAAGTAATCAATATCCACTAATTTCCTACAAAATTTATGCAAAGTTTTTAAATCAATTTAAAAAATTTTATGTCTACATTTTTCGAATAGGTTGGTTTTATAATCCTCGTTTCGTTTTTTATTGTAACGTATAAATTAATTATCTTGTTTTTCAAAATAGCCTACTAGAATTTAATTCATAAGGGAGTTTAAACATTTTTTCATAATCAATATTCAAAGTATTATCGGATAATGATCAGAAATTTTTAATCAAATTTTTTAGCTTACAGAGAAATTTTATACGATGGTACTAAACTATATAACCTAATTTTAATCGTTAAATTATTATTTTTATTTAAATATTTAAGGTATGTTCTTCAGTTTTACACGAATTCATTTTTAAACATTTTTAGAAAAACAAGATGTAGTTTTAATATTTTCTAATTATTATTAGCTACAAATTTTTTACTTTTTAATTGTTTAAATTAAAATTAAATGCAAACGATCTAAAAATTTTGAATTTAAAGATAGAAAATAATTCACTTTATACGGGTTTTGAGGTATTTTCAAACTTTATTATCATACTTGGTACGATTATAAAGTTGTAAATAAAATTTAGCGAAGTTAATAAGAGTTATATATACAAGTTTAATACAACCATGCGATCATTATTAATATAAAGGTTAAATTAATGAAAATAATAGTATTTTATATTATATATAATTGAAAGAAGTAATTTACTACAGTCATCTATTCTACAAGTTATTTATTTAAAAATAAAATTATTGTATTGTATTAGAAACGACACGAAATAATACGTGTCCATTTATCTGTAAAATTTGAGATTAAATTATTACTTACAATCTGATTTGCTCTTGTATAAAAAACCGTCTAGATTGTATTTCAATGAGAAAAAACTACGGAATGTCACGTTTCAAAATTCATTACTTTCTTACCCAGAGTTCTGACGGTGATAACCTTACTGAACATTCCATCTCCAAGTGCATTTTTTCCAACAACTTGAAATTCATGATTCGTTCCTGATTGTAACCTGCTTATCGTTACAGTTGTGCTTCCCGAAGGCGTTACCGGAATCGTTTTCCATTCTTGAGCACCTTCTTCGCGGTACCTATAAATTCAATCCCTATTATCTCAAGCCTTTTTTTCAACTTTTTATAATAAATGTTCAAATTAATACTCTCGTGTTTTATTATTTGCATTTTATTCTTATTTTACTCTTTTTTAAAATTAAGTTCATCAAATTCAATTATTGGTGTTAAGATGTTTAATTAATATATCGTAAGTTTTTATAATTTACATTAATTAACTATGAATAATAAGTAAACGATTTTTTAGTATTATCATAACTTGTTTACAGACGGTATGTTTAGATATAATTTTGAACGAGCTTGAGCGTACAATAAGCAATTACGATTATATACATATTGATTAACAGTCTATCAAACACTGATGGGACTAGAGGTTACATCTAATACCGTTATAATTTATAGTTTAATGCTTACATAATTAATATAAAAATAACCTAATTAACAATATTATAGCAATATTCACACAAAACGTTGGATAAATCTTAATCCTATATTATAAAAGTTATATTAATAAATCATTTATAAATTTATTATCTATTATTATACGAAGTATAAATTAATTATATAATTATAACTGAACGGAACGTTTTCGATAAATATTTCTTTGACTACTTTTATGAATAATTTAAATTATACCATCAATATTTTACGTTAACCTTAATTATACCTAAATTTGAATGAAATTAATAATATACGTAACATATACGTTAAATATAATAGAATATAAATTAAGTCGCGCAAATAAAGTACGGGGATACGAAGATATTAAAATAAATATTAAATTTTTTCAATTTAAATTATCGTAAAAATATAATAGTATTGGTTTATGATTTTTATCAACATAAAAAATATATTTTCTTTTATAGATTTGATTTTTACTGGATATATTACAGGGAGATAAAAGTATAAATTATAATGAACGATACTGGAAGATGGCAAGAGACGGAGATCAATTTGGCACGTATCTTATCAAGTATACAATTTTTTCTAGTAACAATGGATAACAAAGTTGAAAACTATCTGAAAACTTAAATTTGTGCCGTGTAGATCGAAGAAATGGCAGAGTTTAAAAAATATTAAATTGTTTCCTTGTTGGTCCTTTATCGGTCCTTTATCGGTCCTTTATCCCTGTATGTAAATAAGAAGTTCGATCACCGAAATAACGAAGGGTATCCCTCGAGTGAGACGTCCACAAGAGATTAAAAGTGGGATCGATAGTCCGCGTCCAAGTGGGTAATTAGAGGAGACGGTTGGCGAAGAAGAAGAGCGAAGAAGAAGAGCGAAGAAGAAGAGCGAAGAAGAAGAGCGAAGAGCAACTCACCAAATAGTATAATCCTGTTTATAGTCGGGCCCACCGGAGTATCCAGGTAACCAGGAGAGAGACACGGAGAACTTGTCAGCGGTGCCGGTGACGTTGTGCGGAGCATGCGGTTGCGTTCCTTCGACGATCAACTGCGTCGATTTCATTATGGTGGCCACTTCGTTAGTCGCCACGCACTGATACGCGCCAAAATCCTGACGTCTCAGACTCTCGATGGTCAAGTTCCCGCCGACGATCTTTGCCCGATCCCGCGGCAGTGACTCGCCGTCCTTCTGTAAATTTTAGACCCGTACCCATTCAATTACAATAATTGATTACTTAAATACACGCATTTCCATGGAATACATAATAATTCGCGCGAATTCATTTTTATGCCCTTCGTGTAAATTTCCCTCCCAGGCTTATACATATTGAAGACTATCCGTAAAATATTATTACGCTTTCACGCTGAAATGCTATCCAAAGATGTTAAATCATATTAATGCACGAGTACTTATTATACTTTGAGATTATACAATTTGTAAACATTGCGAAATTTTATACATTTTTCAACGTTATCGCTATAAATATATTATTAATCAACGGAAGCAAAATTATAACATGATTAACGCTATTTTTCTACGAGTACAAAATCGAGAGTAAATAACGATAAATTTAAAAGTAAAACTAAATTTTTTTCGAACGATACGAACTACAAATAATATGTACTAAAATTATATATATTTCTTGCAAACAATACGAAACGCAAGTATTTTTGTTAATAAAACAAAAAGAGAGTAAAAGAAGCGATAAAGAAAAATAACGTTAACTTTATATTTTGATATTTGTCAAAGAAATTGTATCTCAATTTCAAGATAAAGGAAAATAAGAATTTAGATTTTATATAGAAATCGAAAAAAAATTTAAAAATACAAAAAAATAAATTACTCGATATTTTTGAAGAATTTATATTAGTTTCATATACGAATATTTTTATAATGGATGATTACAAAGTTTTTAAAATCCAACTGTGATCATCCAAATTTTTTTGTAATATTTCGATAAACGTATACGCATATAAATATCTCTGAAAAAGTATACGATATCAAAATTTTAAATAAAATTTCGAAATCTTTTCATATTTCCAAGAGATCGTTGGTTAAACAATTAATAATTTTCTTATATAAATGAATTAAAAAATGTACCGTAATCTATCTCACTGTAATGAAACAAAATGAATAAAATAATATAAAAAGAAAATTATTGAATTTCGTTGTAGTATTTTGTAGAAGCATGAAATATTACCTTTCGTAAAAATACGGGTACACAACATTAAACATCTTTCTATCGACGGTAAGGTGAAGAAAAGAAGAAAAATATAAGGCAATATTCTCCAGAGCTTTTAAAGTAGTATTTAGAACTTTCAGAATTGATTAATATTATATCTCTAGAATTTCACTCCAATCACCGTAAAATTTAAAGCCGCTTATATATATCATTTTTCGAACGTCAGTTTCAAGTTGCTATTATTATACATATTATTAATTTCTATAATAATGAATGTATTCTAAATCATCGTTTTTTAATGCGATAACAAGTAATATAATAACTCCCGAAGAATTAATATACACTAAGGTTATGCAAATTTACCAGACCTGAACTCAAGGCAAGCAAACTGGTATACGAGTAATTAACTTATATTTAAAAAAATCTTATTTATACTGGAAGAACACGATTTAACTCTAGATCAGAGTTAATATTGATTCTCTTGTAAGTTAATATTACGGTCTTACTCTAATAGACAGCTCTGGATTAACAGGGGGCGGGAGGAAGGGAGAAAGAAGACCGTATCCCGGAGACCCCGTGACAGGCGAGTCTCCAAAGACTCGAATATAACCGGAGCTAATCTAATCGAACTTATTCAGAAAAATTTATTTAACGTACGTACGATGAGTTCCTAAAATATATTAAATTGAATCGAATAACGCGAATGTTGGAAGGTTGAATTAATTTATAACTTTTGTATTTTTAATCGCCCAAGCGAAAATCGATTATTGCATTATCCAACGAAATTTAATTTGGAAGCACATTTCCGAGTGAAGGTGTTTTATTTAAAATGCGAATCGATCGATTTCCTTATTTTTAAGGTTTTCTCGCTTTCTCGCGTTTCTCAGCGTAACGTAAGCGAAAATGCTAGAAAATTACAGCGCGATATTGGAAACGCGAAGAAATTAAAAATATATTTGCGGCAAGCGGACGTATCGAAAGGAAGACCATTGAAACGAAATGGAAGGTTACCGAGTCGAGTTTCCGGTCGAGAGCGAAGGCGATTCGCGATTCGCGATTCACGATTCGTAATTCGGTTCTACAGAAAAACCAAAGTCATCGCGCCAAAGTCGCAAGCCCGATGAAAAACATATACCGACCCTCTGCCAGGTGATGACGGGCTTCTGCGTTCCCTCGGACTCCTGGGCGACGCAGTGCATCTCGACGGTCTCGCTGACCTTGCGCTGGTACATCGGCTGGGGGTCGACCGTGAAAATCGGTGGGTTCCTCACGAGCACCTCCATGGAACCCGAGCTGCCCTGAGTCCCGTGGGCATTGTACGGGGTACAAGTGTACCTGCCCTGATGGTTCTCGTTGACCCTCGTGAAGAGGAGGGAGCCGTTGGTCATCACCACGATATCCTTGATTTGGTAGGGCTCGAGGAGTCGCTTGTCCTTGGTCCAGGTTACGTACTGCAACGGCGGGTTCGCCTTTATGTAGCAGTGGACGACTCCCGCCATGCGAAACGGAAGGTATTGGATGGTCGGGTTGAACGTCACTTTTGCTGAGTCTGCGTTCAAGTAGATAGTAGTTATTCGAGCGGAGACATTCATTAGCGATACGCGCGTCGTTCTTTCATCGTTCGCCCATCGTTCGGGGATACGTTGACGAAACCTATTTAGCGGGAGCTCGACATTTTTAGTCTGTATTTTCTGCGCGAGTTCTTTTGCTCGGGCCAACTGCTCCGATCGATGCTATAAAATGTCGTATCAAGGGATTTTTTTAATTTACATATGTGAAGGGAGCTTTGAATAAAGTGATTACGTATTTTATGATGTATTCAAATCTGTATGAACCTTTAAATAACTAAGTTGTATATGGTTCGTATAGCACTAGAGTAGAATTATATAGCTTCGCATTAAAATGGTAATATGTGCTGCATTTTAATGTTAAAAGCTAGCATCAAAAGTTAGATAGCTAATATTATCATTCTCAGATGTATTTTGTACAATTTATGCTTGTAACTTATTTAATTGTATCTTAACTTTATATATATATATATATATATATATATATAATCACGGATACGTTTTTCTCTTTTCTCTTTTCGATATGTATAGAAAGTATTGATTTTGTAAAAATATTCGCTCATTTTACACGAAAGCATAATTCTACTTCAAAAGTTCGTTCGACTTTTGTATCGGCCTTAATAAGATATCGAAGTATTTGGTAATCCAAGCACAGGTTCTCTTAATTTAACGATATAGATTGAAAATAAATCGAAAATTTAATAAGTTTTTTTAACGTTTTCGGTAAATATTATTATTTAAGATGAGCAAAAGACTATTTCGAAAAATACGAAAAATAATTTTGGTTGATGAAGAATTATGAATGAATTTTGATTTTCAAAGGAATTAATATTATTCGTTGCATAAATTGGGTTACGGAAATTCAATGCCGTATTAAATATCCCTTTACATTATTCTATTATAACATTATTCGTATAATAAATATCAGAAATCGACCGAATATAATTCCAAGTGATAATAAATGATCGATGTTAATATACATGAATTAGGTTAATTGTTAATTAATTATCAGATTAGGCTCTATTATCACATTTTTAAGTTCGTAGTTTCGTTATTCTCGTTATTGGGTATTACGTATGGGATACATTTTCTGGCCACGGGTTAGAATCTGGATTTAAATTTACATTTGATGGTAGCGAACGCGTCTAGGGTTGCGCATAATTTTGAAGCAGGAAGGGTTGGAGGAAAGGTTGGAGGGAGGGTTGGAGGGAGGGTTGGAGAGAGGGTCGGAGGGATACAAGTACAAATCGAATAGGATGAAAATATAAAAGTCGGAGGTGGAAGGGAGATGACTCACATTCGACGTTCAGGTAGGCGCTGGCAGTCTGCGGTTCCCCGATGCCGTTGGTCACCTCGCACAAGTACATCCCCGAGTCGTCCGCGCTGACGGGGTTGATGACGAGGCTGCCATCCGCCTTGACGGAGGCTCGGGTGTCCAGCTCCGAGACATCGGTGATGAGGGCTCCCTCGCGATACCAGCGTACTGTCACGTTACCCGGCAGAGCTTTCGCCTCGCACGGGAACACGACTTTGTCACCCTCGAGCTTAGTCTCGTTCGTCGGTGGCATCGTTATCACAGCCCCGCCTGAAACAGGACCGATTCGTCTTCCTTTGTCCAATCCAAAGCTTCTATCCATAATTCCGTTTCTCGCTGTTTTTATACTTTTGTAAAAGAATGGAATTTCCCTCTAATTTCACGAGTAAGACGTTTGTCAAAGCATTTCAAAATATTCACCCAACTTTTATTTCCCTTCTTTTTACGCGATCTACGTTAAAAGGCAAAGCACTTAAGAACTGTTTAACCCACGTCCATATACTTTTAATAATATCCCTTTTTTATAACGAATTATCGTTGATAGGTGTAAGCTTCGAATAAGGTACGTTTTATAATGTTAAATTAAATATCGATGATTACGACGTGAATTCAATGCGAGATTAGTTTTGAATAAATTCTGAAAGATGTTTTTTTTTATCTAATAACCGACGCTCGATATTCGTAGGTATCACTTCGATATTAATTCTGTGCCGTATAATTTTAGCAATTTACTAAAATTAAAATAATTTGATTAATAAATGATAGCGCATAAATTTTCTATTAGGAATATACTTCAGAATCGTGTATAAGTATTTAATTAGTAATTCAATTACGTATAATTTAGGAAGACTATATATAACCTATTCGCGATATCACAATTTACCTTTCGAAATTAAATCGTATTTTTTATTAATTTTGTTCAATTTGTAATAACTATTCTTCATTCAATTTTGTACGAAAAAATAATAGTTATTATTATTATTAGATGTACAAAAAATAACCGAATCCCAAAAAAATTGTTAAAATTCCTTTGACTTTTATACACGCTAAAATAAATTATGAACCAAAATTTTGAATTAAAATATGCTTAACATATATATTTCACCAATTTTAAGCGATACAGTAGATATTTGATTTTTTAATAATTAAATAAAATAAAAAAAAATATTGTTTCTTTGTGAATTTCATATTTTTTACCGGATATTCTTACCTTCCGTATCTGTATATATGTATAGTCATCGTAACTGAACAAATATATGATAAGAATGCCGTAGTAATATTATCGGGTTATAAATTTTAATAAGTATTTATTATCGTATTACGATTACTTCCAAATTTTGTGAAAAAATAAAGTTAAAATACGCGCAATATCCAAAAACAAGAGTTTCTTTTACTTTCTCGATGAAGCATATTATAGTTTCCGAATGCGAATACAATAGTCTTTTACCCTTGAATAAAACTAATTTTATAATATAAAATTTTATTGTTAGAATAAAAGGTTTTTCAAAGGTAGAAGCTATACATTTCTTCAAAACGAGAAATCTTATTTTGAAACTTTATCAACTTTTCCAGAATATATAATACGCCCTCCTTTAATACAAAGAAAAGTTTAAAAACTAAATAGAATCTAGATCTATAAGAAAAAATTAATTTTTGCTGGTCTGTGCGAGTTTTTCATTTTTTTGCAAGATTGGAAAAAGTTATTACGTGCTCTTTCATTTTCTCCAAACGATTATATATTTGGTTTCAAGGTATTCGAATTCTTTATTCGTGTTTACGTACATCGATAGGCTTTAAAAAGTATATTTCATCCTCGCGAGGGACACGATGTAACGGTTCGGAGCTTTAAAAAGGTTTCGAGATAAGAAAATTTACGAATTCAAACGGATCGTTGTAATTTGAAAAGAAAAAGAAAAAAGATAAAAAAAAAGGTTACCACCACAATTTGAAAATATTCTGAAACACACGCTATTATCGTTTAAAGGTCGTTAAAAGCCTCCCGACGAACGCGACTTTTCCTCGCGTTGTTCGAGATAAAGCAAACTTCTTGTCTCTTTAAATGAAGGATCTCTGCGGAAGACAGGAAAGAGGATTAACCACAAAGGAAAATCTCTGACCTCGCGTCACAACAGGAAAAGCCCGCGGCGGTCGTCGCGGAATTTTAAGGTTTCCCGGAGAAGAAAAGCTTGCCACGAGAATCTCGTGCCTCGTGAAAAGTGCTTTGTGCCCTGCGCTTCGTGTAATGGGTTTTCCCCGAGGAAAGGGGTCGAGGGTGGTCGAGAAGCGAGGGGACCTCACGAGAGCGATGAGAGCGATGAGAGCGATGAGAGCGATGAGAGCGATGAGACCCGATGAGACCCGATGAGACCCGATGAGACGCGGTGAGACGCGACCTTTAACGCGTCGATGGCTACGAAGAGCAGTCACGCAACTTTTATGGTCGCGATGAATGGATCGCTTTCGCTCCGTTTAAATCTCGATAATTGGATGTTGATACCATCCGCTGTTCGTTAACGAGACTCCGACGACCGATCTCAGCAAATCTCAGGTTCAAAGAAACCTGCCTCTTCGCCCTGGACTGGTAACGTCGCTCTTCCACGCTCCGATTTTAATTGTGCTCCGGGAATCCGCGATTCGATACGATACTATGCGACACGATACGACACGATACGATACGATACGATACGATACGGTGCGATACATGAAAGCCCCCTCGAACCATAATTTTGAATGTGCTAACCGATGCTTACTACAACGGATGGAGATTACATTCCAACTTTCGGACTCTTATCCTTCGCTATCTATATCTAATTTATTAACGGGAAAATATTATCACTATCGAATGCAGCCTTAATAATGCACGGATTCACGTGATATTTCTCGCGAGTTTGCAGAAGCGGCAAATATTTGCTCCCTGTATTCACGGTGCGATGAAATTATAATGTAGATAAAACAAGACCTTTTATCCTCTGCTTTAACGAACGTTTTCCTACTCAGCGTTTACTACAAATTTATTAAATATTATTCAAGGTATGCATCGCTTTCGACTCGTAAAATACCTTCCATTATAATTCGGCTAAATTTCTACCGAAAACTTTTTCGATGATATCGTTCCTTTTGATAAAATTTTATAAAAAATAAAAAAACTGGTACCTAGTAAATTTCAATCGTGTCATTTTCGATATTGATTTTGTAAAAATTGCTGATACTTTTCGCGAAGATAGTTGGAATAAAAAATTTTTGACCAACGTAAAATTTGAAATCTGGCTTAAATTTATTTTGAAAACGCTTGAAAGGTAAACTTTTTATCTATGTATAAACGTTGTCGATCGGTATTCTTGAAATTATAATTAATCGAGATAATCCGTAATAATATAGCAGACGTGTTTTTTCAAAGTAACGTAGCAAACGCGTACAGATAAAAAGTTTGTTTTCAGGAAAAATTTCGATCGCGTGTAACTGGTTTTTACATCTTTCGTAAACGCTATCGCTACTTTTTTGTATTTGAACTTTGTATCTATCTTACACATTTTTTGCTGCGCAAGTATTCTGTTTCGGAAAAGATAGGAAAAACGCAGGTTAGTTTTTCATACCAAGTAAATATATGTAAAACATTTAGAAACGAGGTATATTAAAAAAGTCAAAAGTTTTATTCGCTTACGATACAAAGTCTTTTAACTTAAAAATTTAGATTAGCCGTTTATATCGCAGTTCCAAGTTCGAGGATTGTGCATATTTTTTAAAATTTTAAGTACGCCTCGCTTAATTTTACCCTTTTACTTCCTCCTTGTATACGAATAACGAATAAAACATTGTTTCACTCCACTCCGGTATTATCGTAGAGTACCGCTGCAAGTTATATAGAGGCGACGGATTATCGCAGCGTATTTAAATAATTTAAGTGTCCCGAAGAAAAGAGCGATCGCGGAAAGTTGGACTAAACGTAAACGTTTGTCGAATTGTAATTGTTAGCGTTTCAAGCTCTCGCTTTAACGAGTCGTCTTTTCCGGTCGGGAAGAGGGTTCGGTTTATCGGTGCCCGAAGGGTCGGGAACGACACGCGATAACAATGAAACGCCGAATCCGAACTCCGCGAACACTTAAGTACTGAAAAGGTGGAGCGCGGTTCGCTGAGAGTCTCCGGAAAGTCGGCGGAAAGACGGCGGAAAGACGGCGGAAAGACGGCGGAAAGACGCAGGAAAGACGCAGGAAAGACGGCGAAAAGACGCCGGAAAGGCGCCGGAACGGTAAGGAAAACACGCAGCGGTGAAGGAAGGATTCGGTCGAGGAGACTCGGCGTCCCGAGTCGAGAGTCAGTCGCGTCCAGGCGGTCGAGTCCTCTCGGTATGCACTTGGAGTCTTTGGAGTCTTTGCGCGGGCGCGCAAAGTGCAACGATCGCAAGACGACGGGGGTAACGCGATGCTCGGCGAAGAAAGAAAGGGGCGCGTAAGATGGGTTCGGAGGGTGGCTCGGAGGGTGGCTCGGAGGGTGGCTCGGAGGGTGGCTCGGAGGAAAACGAGGCCAATGATATTCAAAAGTGGCTGCGTACGCGTTTAAAGCGAGCATCTAGTAGCCGACGCTTATAATCGAGGGAGCGTGAATTTCGAGTAGGCCTCTCCGGGGTGGATAAAGACGTCGAGGAGGAGTCGAGGGGAAAACGGCTGAAGAGATGAAAAGAGCTACCGGCGGTAAAGGTGAGGTACCCGACAGGGACACCGGCTACGAGGGAACCAAGTGGTTGGCGCTCGGTCCTCGAACATTCGCGGATTCAAGGAAATCGTTCGAATCTTTCGGAGATTAGGTCGAGTTCCGCAGTCGAGGCAGCAATTGTTCTGTTATAGATCCGACTGCGATTTCAAAGATGGAGTTTCGTTGTTCCGTTACGATTAATATCGCGAACGAAACCTTACCCAATCGTCAACGCTTTAATTACGAGCAAATTATTTTACTCCGAGAGTAACAATCCGAGAGTAATCGATCTTAGAGTCTTTATCTTTTAATTTTATAAAAGAGATCGTCTAACGGTAATTTTAACGTTTATAAAAAGTTAAAATATGAAGGAAATTCTATTAGGTGAATTAATTAGTTATGTCTATTTTAAATCTACTACGTAATAATAAGTCAAGTATACATCAAAAATTTATATTGCAGTTTTCTCGTTAGAAGCATCGTTTTATATTTTCTTCCGAGATAAGATAATTATATATTTTTTTAAATGGTCTTTGTATCATTTTACGGAATTGAAAAGATTTCTTGAATTTTAAGTAAAAATTTTAAATGTAAATAAAAATCCTTTTACATTGACATAATTTTTTAATTTAACGTATAATTATGATAAACCGGTTTAAATACAAACTTTATAAATCAAAATAATTTAACGAGAATCGGAAGATTTTCTAATATATTGTAACATCGATAGTACTAAAACTGTTCAAAGCTGATTATCGCTATAAAATGTATAATACCAATAACTGATTTTAATAGACATTCCAAGTATTTGTCACAATTATGTCTATATACGATTCAAGATTTACGTATTAAAAATTGCGTACAAAAACAAATTTAATATCGGTATAAATATATTAATATAAGATAAGCGAACGCATATTTAATTAAAATATTATTTGCCGAGAAATAATTTCATTAGTGGAATTTCTATAATCATGACATAAATTACATTATATATTTTACATATGAAAATTTAATAATTTAGAATATATAAGCAGAAAATTAATTATGCATAAGTGAATTAAAAAAAATTCGCTTAGCTAAGAAGCTTTTTGCCGTTATCGAAATTTTAGTTGATAAAAAATACGGGGACAAGACGAATATTAAGCTGAAATATAGTATTAATATATTATCGTATGTAATAAAATAATATATTAATATAATAACGAAATACGATCGATCAGAAAATTCAGTGTAAAATAACTTTGATACATTTATGCGTGATATCGATTATACGATACTTAGATAGAAATTTATAAAACATTTTTAATTTAAATTTTGATATTTTCGATTCGACATTTTCGATTAACTTTCATTCGATTAATTTCCAACTAACGAGTTATGTTCTGGAACCTCGGAAATATCTGTTTTCACACTTTCTTCGAAATATATCGGAAGGTCGCGAAGAGGACGAATCGGCGCGAACTCGAATTCATCCGAGGTTTGTAACTCAAAATGAAAAACAAAGTCGAAGACTTTACGGAATCGTGTCACGCTCGGAAAACGAACGTCAGCTTTCGGTTGTAGAATTAACGATCCATTCTCAGAGTCGGATACCGAGAGAGTACACATCCCGTCGGTCGAGAGCCCAGTTGAAATCTCACCGCGGCTTTTTTATAATATAAGCGAACTGCCCGGGTGAAAAAGAGGTGAGCACTAGGAGGCGTAGGAACGAAGTAGAAAAGAAGAAGAAGAGAAGACGAACTCGGCGCAAGACAAATCACCCTATAACGCCCTCGGCTCAGACTTAATTGGCTGGCTTGCACCTCGACGGGGTCGGAGTCGAAACGGTACCGAAACCACTTTGCCGAATGCGAATTTTATCTCGGCCTCTGGTGATACGAGGCGACAAACATGGGCGGCGCGGGAGGGAGGGAGGGAGGGAGGGAGGGAGAGAGACACTTTCGAGCACGCATATATTAACCATAAATTTTACGAAAGCATCGGGAAAAGATGATTCGTCTTGGAGGTGTTCATAAAATTTCCAAACCTAAGGCGTAAAGAGTCCAATGATCGGTGTTCGTGCGATACTTTCCATTGCTCTATCGATCTTGCTTCCGATATGTTTTGTCGGAGGTGAGCATGTCTTTTGCTTTGAGGTAATTTTCTTTACGTATAAGGCTGTAATTTCGTTGCGTTCGAAGATTCGATTAATAGGTAATTTTAATCCATCTTGCAATTTCAATAATAAACCGTTCTCCTGTAATTCCGAAAGATTCTTTCACAATTTGTCTAATAAACAATTATAGGTAGAATAATTTGATCTTGACGAATCTTTCGATTAATTACGAATTCGATAGTTTATTTCGATTAAATTTTTCGTTTGGTTCGATGTGTTCGCTATCTACATTTTAAATCTAGGCGTAGAGGTAATTTTCTTTAAATTTTTATTCTACTGTATACTCACAACGCAATTTTGTGTCAACGGAGTTTTTCCGCAGACTTTGGATTTTACGATTTAAAATGATTATTTTTTTCTTTTTCAAGTCACGTAGTAGCTTATGCGAATGCTTTTTACAACGTATGTTTATAGGCACGTAGATATGACTATACGTTTTTTGCATTGGATATAAGCTTACAGATTGAAACCATTCGAGGCTTCAGATTTATTTAATAATCTGAATTTCAAAGTGGCCATTTAGTATATTTTCTTATCATGAATAATAACTAATTCCGTTTTAAACATTGTATATTAAATTATTACTCGCTTTTATTTTAATGTATTGAACTAATAATATTTGTAATCGCTTATTTATCGCGTGAAAACAAATTTTATACGCGTTTAATAATATATAAAATGTTCCACAATATTTAAATGTGGCCAATCGACAAAAAATTGTACCAACATATTTTAAAATTTATTCATTTTATTTACGTAATTAATTTTAGAGAATCATTATGCGCGATTCGAATATGTTTTTAATACAATTTTATAACATGTTTTTGAAAAATATTTGGAGGTTCGTCGTTAAATACATTTAGATTAAAAATTTCATAACAATTTATAATAATAATAGTAATAATAGTGTTTTTAAATACAAATTTATAAATTAGCGATAATTTTTGGAAATATTGTAACAATAATTGTACACTTTCGTACCTTCTTAAGTGATTAAAATATTTCCTAAAACATTTAAATCGGATTAACGCTACTTCTGCATTAGTACTTGACGCGAGACTCACTTAAAACAGTTTATTGCTCGTGAAATTTAAGCGAAATTCTGTACTATATTTAGAAGTTTAGTTTTGCACCTATGTATTAAAATTAGACTCACAAGTAGATAGACATAAACTTTTAAACTATAATTAATTTAATTTGCTGAATTTAATTATTATTAGAATATTCGCCGTCGTTAATTGTATATGTTTTTATACGTGCATTAGAACTGAAATTCAGATTAAAATTTGTAAAAATGTCACTTATAATATTTATCTTTGTTTTATTTCCTTCCGCAATGGTTTTAAGCAAATTTTCAGGTTTGCGAATTCGGAATTAACTTCTTTAGACTATTGTTAATTTCATTTATCAGTGAACAATTCTATTTAAAATAAACTAGCCGGTGTTAATTTTGAGGGAAAAGCCGAATTTGTTACCGGCAATGGATTAAATCTGTAAACAATGTATCGATTAACGAGTCCTTATTTCGAGTGATATGCACTTCGTTAAATCAGATAATCGTATATCGTGTGTACCGACCTGCTATGATAACACGAGCGGTGTGACTTATCTGTCCCTCGCCGTTGCGCGCGAGGCAGGTGTAATCGCCAATGTCCTCCGTCTTGATCATCGAGATCCTGAGTTCGGTGCCATCGTTCATGATCTTGATCGTAGAGGATGGCTCAACCGGACTAGCATCCTTATACCAGAGTATTTCCGGTGGCGGCGTTCCTTCAGCTTGACAATTCAAAATTATCGCATCGCCCAGATTTACGTAGATCATCTCCTCTGGCGTTATCGTGAATCTAGGCGGTGCTGTCGATCGTTTAACAAAACAATTATTAACGATGTTCGAGAGGAGCGACTAACGAATTTCGTTTTCAAACGATGTAATATCGCTATAAAGCATCGATACAAAGCATCGATACAAAGCATCGATACAAAGCATCGATGTATCGAGTTGGTCGAGTGCGCAAAGCCTCGTTAAAATGAAAAATAATTAATCGGTTTTCAAACAAATTCAACGCTTTGTAAGGATTTATGCTTAATTGGAAGGATTTTTTACCTGACTTGCCTTACAATTAAATAAAGATTCATACGCCTTTTCTCGTTTCTTTCTATGGAAATATTTTATTTATTTTTATCGGTGTAGGATACAATTTTTTTATTTTAATAACGTACATTTATTTCTATAATATGTATATATAATAAGCGTATGAATTATAATTAATAAAACGAGAGTAAACATTTCTTATATACGTTTAAACAGAAAATTTTTCCGAAAGTTTATACTTTGATGTAATAAATTTAAATAAGAAAACCATAAAAAGTAACTGTAATGAATGGAAATCGAATAACAATATAGAGTAACTTTGACAATAAAGAACGTAAGTGTTTTATACGATAAAATAAAGTAGCAATGATAAAAAGATCGATTTTTTATATCGTTACTTAACAGCTTTATTTTGTTGTATTTCATAAAAGATCCATTTTCCATTCATTAAATAATAAAAATTTATATACATATATAACTTTATATCGATTAGTAAATAAAAAAATAAAATTTAAAAATTTACGATGTTTCGGTATACAGGGAAACATTATTATCGCGATACTATTACTGCATTTTGTAAGAGACTTAAGCTTTCTTTTAGAAACATCGATAATTTATTTGAAAAAGTTATTCGTCATCCATCGGCAGTTACTTTAAATCTAACAACGTAGTAACTCACAACGTTAATATAAAAATGGTCTCGGAAGGAACCGAATTTTCGATATCGGTATAAGATAACTTACCGTGAACGTCGAGGTGAAACCAGGTACCATTTTTGATGTTGTGCGGTGACCGATTGAGGAAGACGACTATGCACTCGTACCATCCTTGATCGCTCTCTTGAATGTTGGTCAGATTAAGGCTCGCTACTCCGTAGGGCGAACTGGGGCTGACCTTGGATACGCGACCCTCGTAGCCCTCGGCGTTGTGGGTCGGGTAAGATTCGTACCATATGTATATTGGTATCTCCTGCCCCTTACATTAACAACAAGAAGCAAAATAATCGAGGGATCGGTTATTCGAGTTCCGTCCTCTGACTTGACGCAAATTTCACGCGATACCGTTGTGTCCAGTATTTTTAATAAATTCGAATAACTCTCGAATATGTTACCGAACTAGTTTTATGTTACTGAAATTCGGGTTTGCGTCAAATTAGATTCGTTACGTGATACATAACAACGTCACAATATGAATGCGATAACGATATTACAGTTATTGGATTACTCAAAGTGATGACTAATTCTAGCTAAAGATGAAATATGTTTTCAGTTGTTCGAATGTAAATGCCGTTTTCACGAGTCATTGATTCCAAACCATTATCGGTGAATATAATACTAATTAAAATGTATAAAAGAAAGGATTTATATCAAAATTCATCTCTTTCGTTCTTTTTCGCTCTCGATATAGAATTTCACAAAGCAATATTTTAATTTAGTATTATATCGAACGAGTAATAATTATTCGGATACAAAATCATCCTCGAATAAAAATACGATTCAAAAATTTACAGCGATATAAAATGTATTATAAAAATTTCGAATTGATTATACACGGTAGGTAAATATACGCGAGTAGTTTGATAACTGTTTTTTCAAAATTTGAACTTAATTTTTCATCGATATAAAAAAACGTATCTTAATATTTTAAAATTTATATAATATAAAATATCGCTTTAAAAACTTCAAATTTAACCAAATTAATCACCATGAATCGTTATAAGTTGGATGCATACATAACAGTACAAAAATGACCAAATAGATATTATGATTATGATGAAAAATTATATCATTATGTCATGTGAAAAAATATTTTCAAAATAAATATACAATAGCTTCTACGAATGATACGAGTGAAAAGTTTGAAAACTTTATTATTAATCATGCAGCGTAGAATTCATTATTCATTCGTACAATCATTCATTATTATGAATATAATTTACTAGTAGAGCAAGAAAAACAAGTCGAGAGATGCGAAGATTATAGTTTGGTTGATGATACGTACGAAAAATTTTAATAAACGGAAAATATATTTTATACATGAGATTCGACCGTTACTAGATTACATAAAAATTTCAGACTAAGGAAAAACAGGAAAAGTTTGATTATGTACTAAAAAAATAAATTAATAAAAATATATAAATTATAATAATTTGGCAAGAATATTAAACGTGACATTTTTAAATGTTAAAAGAATATATTTTATAAAACTCGTTTGGTTCATGAAAGAGGTCGTGTCATTTCTTATACACTTATTTCATATCAAAAGGGTTTTTTTAAATGTCACACGTATACATGAATTATTTTAAAATCACATTTAAAGTATCGATTGCGATCTTGAACACCGAACTAAGTTAGACTGATACGTCACTCTTGATTTTAATTGTGAAATATGCTTTTGTGTTTCGTGCGGAAACTAAAACCATAGGGTGAGAGAGGGAGAGAGAGAGAGGGAGGGAGAGAGAGACGGATAGGAGTAAAGGAAGAGCGAGAAAGCTCGAGTTCTCCGCGAGTGGAAAAATTATAATAAAAAGGAATGGAAAAAGTGAAGGTTCTCCCTCGCTTAAAAGTGCGGAGGGGCAATCCGACGAATCAAAGCGACTCTCGAGCCAAGTTGAAAGGAAGGGATGTCGTTTGAGTGAAATGGAAAAAGTCTGGATTTCAGTGGAACTCGGATTAACAAATGTGCTCAGCTCGTTCGACGACGTCGAGTGAAAAAAGTAAAAGGATAAAGATAACGAGTGAGAGAGAATGAGAAATAGAAGCTGTGGGAAGAAAAGAATAAGAGGAGGAAGACTAAAGACAGATTACCGAGGTTAAAAAATTAAAGGAATTATTTTATGAAAGCCTATTTTAAATATTTAGACATGTGTTAATGAAAATTAAACGTAATTAATAAGTATTAAAATATATTTACGTGTAGTTGTTTTATAATTTTAATAACGTTAATTTCAACGGTAAATTTCATCCTAATATTTATAACGCTATAAAGTACAATAATTAAATTTAAAAAATCTGAATTTATTAAAAATAAAATCGACGTATATTTGAATATTTGAAAACGATATTGATTTAAAGCTCGTTGTTTAATTGTATATTAGCGTTCGATTCAGGTTTCTAAACATTTTTCTAATATAATATTGGAAGTAATCGCGTAATCGTGTAAAAGTTGTACCAGATAAATCGAGAACTCGATAATACAATAAATCTGAAAATAACCACAAGGCATTCATAATTGATTAAAACATAAAAGTCAAATAAAGTGAATCAGCAGAGTATCAAAGAAGGCGATTAAGAGACGGCGCGTTAAAGAAAAATAAATAAAAAGGCTAACAAAAAAAGAGATGGACGATGTGAAAGAGCAACCCGACCGGGTTGAAGCCAAAGCAGTTTGAGCGCACGCGGTTGATACGGTCGGAGACGGTCGCAGACGGTCGGAGACGGTCGCAGACGGTAGAGATGCACGATACTAGAATAAAATTACGCAGTTGAAGGGTTCTCTGGGTGGAAAGGGTGGAAAGGGTGGAAAGGGCGAGGGAAAAGAAAGGAAGAAGTGGGAGAGTCGTCGACTACTTTCTCGTTGTCGTCGCTATTTTCGTGCCCGTATTGCGCGCACTCTCGACTTTGTCTCGAGGTAAGGTAAACATCTTTAACCTATTCACGAAAGACGTCTGCCGCTTTAACCCGACTAGGTCGCGAAAAATGCTGCATCCGATTCGTAACGCCGATCTTCGACCTACGCTAAATTTATGAAAATTTTTATTTGTTGCTCGCTCTTCTTTCTTTCTTTCCTTTCGTCTTTCGAGCGCACAATTTTAAGATCAACTTTTTATCCAGTTTTTATCCAGTTTTTATCCAGTTTTTATCCAACTTTTATCCAGCTTTTATCCAGTTCTTATCCTCGCGCCGTTCGATCTCCTAATTTTTTAACATTACGTATTCCAAAATTCTAAGTACACTTAGCGCGAGGCATTTCCGACGAGAACAACGCGAGTTGGAATTTTAATTTAAGCTGTAACTTATATTTGTCTTTCTAGCGTATATAAATATATATCTTGCAGACTAAATTTAAAGCCAATTGTCGTTGTCTTCGCTGAGAATGCTTCATGGTATCCGATACTGTAAAACTTTATTCCTTCAAAATTTGTAATAGAGTATATTATAGAGACTCTTTTATAACTTATAAATATATAATGATACGCTCTCGACGTACTTTACTCTTTTTACGAAACAAAAAGAGTACGTATTTGAATTACAAACACTTTTTCGTAAGGGACGAAGTTCGGTAGCGTCGGATACATCTAGCAATTATAATTAAGAGTTCGTTGTTAAATAATTTTATAAGTAGTTGATTTGTTATTTTCAGAGGTATACCCGCGATAACTCCATCGATAAATTCTTACGCTCTTGTGAAATTTGAAAGAGAAACGAGTACACCTACGTTTATGGATCACGGATTATTAAAAAAATACTTTATAAATAAACTTGAGAGTCTTTGAGTGTATAAGTACGCACGACGTATCCTTGAAAAATAAATTTTATATTTAAGGTAGTCTTAATTAATTTAATAATCTTAATTAAGCATCCGAGTTGACTTTTGAAAAAAATGTTAGATCTCGCTCGGGGCAAAAAAATTGTATTCTCGGTGATTCAAAGTCACGAGGTACTGGAATAAAGCGTAAGGTTAAAATTGAAACAAAATTAGAAGTAAAGAAAAATATAAAACGACGCAATCAATTAATCCTGTGGGATATAAGCAACAATTATCGAAGCACGATAAATTTTTTCGGGAGAAAAAGAGAAAGTAGACCTTTTGGTTAATTTGCTTAGATTGAAACGAAGAAGATGCTCTTTGAAGTTTTATGTAGGTCAGGATTTCAGTTCGCGGAGAGAAAGAGAATAGGACGGAAGTAGTCTCCGTGGATAGGTTTTGATAATCCATCCACGGAACAAGAGGGAAAGAGAAGCCCCGGATGTTCGGGTAACATTGTGCATCGAGGTAACGAGGAAATAAAGTTAAGAAAGTATCCAGCGCCACTTGGCTATATTCCTTCTCTTTCTAGCGAATCCCAAATGCGCGATATGAAAACTCATTTTGAATTTCCTACGACTTCATTTTCCATTTTACGATTCAAATGCAACGATTTTCGATTCTAAAAAGCTAAAAGATTTTTTCTTCTTCTTTGTTTTATATTTCGGAATACTTTTCTTTCTTTATTACTGAAAACATTCATTAATATATACGAATGGGAAAATTACTTTATTAAAATTATTTTCCGTTTCAATTTATTTTTGGTATACGAATTCAAATAATTCATTCCATAATTAATTATAAAGGTTTACTATACGTGGTAATAGAAGTTTCAAAAACATCAAGGTTTATGTATTAATTACAAAGAATTGTAAATCATATAGCTTTTACAAAATTGTAGTAATTAATCAAGTAATAAATTTCAATTGGGTAAAGAGCTTTTTGTAAATGCACATTTTCTCTCGTAATATACGTAGAGAAATATATTTTAATCTATATATTTATTAGTATTGTTTTTAAAAAATTACATTGGAAAATTCGTTTGAATTTCATCAAATTTTTTAGAAATTTGTATATGGCTAACTTTAATTCATTTACTATTAATTTGATTTTAAAATTAAAAACGCGGAACAAATATTTAATTTTCGAATTGCTTCGAAATTATTTTGGCGTAGCGATCGATACGATCTTGTACTTTTTTATATTTCAAAAGACTTTTGTTTATAACAAGCTGTAATGTATTCATCTCTAGTCGATATAAAGATTACACGTAAAATTTTTAAACTTTTACATCGAATAATTTAACTTGGAATACCACAAGAATTTTAACTTTTAAATTATAACTACGTATCGATAATAACTTTATTAAAGCGTGATTAAACGTTAACAAAATTATTAAAATTGTAATTTTCAAAGAACTGCATTCTATTTATTTTTGCATTTCTTTTAGCTTTATCAAAAAAATTAAACAAAAATATAATCAGTATCGATCGTTACTTTACGGTTTTATACGACGATAGTTATTCGTATAGAAAATATAAAAGTAGTATAAATCAAAGTTCTTTTGTAATTACACCAACATAAAATATAAAGTAATTCGATGTATCTGATATCTGACTTCGTTATTTTCTTTTGGAATCAAAATTTATATCGTAATATGATTAACGGATAGATCGGAATCTCTTTTTAAAACGAGTCTCTATCCAAGGCTGCGTAAAATGTTGAATAAAAGCGATTTGTGAGTTTGGTTCACTCACTCATCTTTTCCGAATGTTAAATTGGTGCTTCATGAGATATTCATTCGGTGCTGAACTTGCCGGTCCCTCGTCTCAATGAATCATTAATCGGTTTTATTTCTCATTTCATCACCGAATTCTATGGCCAATTTGTCCTTTATCACGTCTGACTTTTATCAAAAGCGAAGTACACATTATTAGAAGATCTAAAAAAGAGTAATCTTTTTCTCTTTTTTTTTTTTGGTTAGCATCCTATTAAATCATTCATTTTACTCTTCAATTTCATAAATATAAATTAAATTATAAATTAATATCCGTCGATTTTAATATTTAAGTAAATGATAATTCTTTTAAGCACGATTAAAAAATTTACATAAAATAAATTTTATTCATAAAAATTATAACGACTGGATCGATACTTTTACATTAAGTGTTTTAACAAAGTACTCAAAATACAAAAGGTTTTTAACTATACATTTATATCGAATTATTTAAATAACAAATAAATAATTATTCAATTTTTATGCATTTACTTAATTATAAAAGCTCGTTGATATTGAAAAATCGAGAAATTAATCCGCAAGACAGTTTAAGATCCAATTTTCAAGAATGTAAGTTCAATGTTATAAAATAGAAGTGATATTTGTCGAAAATATTATTGAAATATACTCGAATCAAGATTAATGATAAAAAACTAATAAAATTTTTAAGCATTAAAATTTTACGAAAACTTTGAAAAATTGTGAAAAATAGAAACAAATTAAATTTGAAATTTTCTTACGCGTATATTAAAATTATATAAAAACAACGTAATTTGAAAAAATAGGAACAGTAGATTCATATTTACATATAAAAATTGTATACGCTGTAATAAAAATTATTATTTCAACCGAAATAGTAGATATCAAATTATCATATATTTTGTGAATTTATGCATAAGAATAAATGTGTAGCATAGTCATAGTGTAGAGAAAATATAAAAATTCAGAACCGAGTTCTTTCATTTATGTGCTGGAACTGCTTTTATATGGAACAGTTACTATTATTCCGCGAGTACAAGTGACAGTAATTATCATAGGTATAGTTTGATTCTAAACTTCGAACTCGAGTACATTTTTCATAGTTTTATGAATTTTTGATAAAAATTATCGCACCAAATTATATATTTTAATACTCGAAGCTTTACGAACATAATTAACAAATGTATAGAGACCATCATCGTTCGTTGAAAAGTTAACAATGTAATTTAAATTGATTTAAATGATTTCGATAACCATTTATAATTTGAAGAGATTCGTAAATAAACGTATATTGTACCATAAAGTAATAATTATCAATATCGTTTTATCGACACACTGATACAGTGGTAGTATATATAGATGATATTACTCAAAATTCTAAAGTGATAATATTGAGCGGTTGATGGAAGTTGAGAGGTACTTATTTTATCGCTAATAAAATAATATTCTTTATTAAAAGAAATTTTTATAATGGTACTCTATTTATTTAAAGTTATTCAATATAAAAGGGTATTTTTATATTTTACGACAAAGAGGAAGCAACTATAATTTTTTATTTGAAAAAGTTTGCGCAAAATAGCGACTCGATACGATGCGCAAACTTAGTTTCAAATTTATATGCAACGTATAAACTCTAAGAAAATACTTAATTCGTATGTAAGTTATAATAATATTTTGGTAATAAACTAAAACTGCAATCATGAGTTTGTTATTCAAATTCGTTGAAATTGTATTACAAGTAAGTAGTTACAGGAACGGTAGCATAAAATTCATTTCGAAAAAGGGCAGCACTATTTTAAAATAGTGCTAAAAGCCGAGCTTTCAACTCGAGAGTATTTCATTTTGAAAATATCAACGCGAACTTTTTAAACGGACCGGATTATTTGCATTCTGTGGAGGAAATTACTCCATTGACCGAATAAAACAGTTCCAAAATTTTGTACCGCGAGCTTTTCCTACCGTAAAGAATTCGTCGAGTGGTGTATTGGTGCATCGTACTATTGCAGTTTTACGGTTGACGGACGTTGCGCGTCTCGTTCGCACGCAGACTCGCTCGAAGGAGCCTCGGACGATTTCTCGCTTTAGCCTCCTGTACTCGGAGATCACCTCCTCGTCTCCCCCTCGTCTCCCCCTCGTCTCCCCCTCGTCTCCCCCTCGTCTCCTCCCCCTCGCCTTCTCCTCCTCGTCTTAGAGACTTAAACACGATCGCTATTTTTTCATCCATCTTTGTCTACACGTTCGCGTCGCACGGAGCTACGTTTACTTACTTTTTTATTTCCTCTCTTTCTATCTCGTAACATCTATTTTTAAGCCAAGTACAGGTTAACCGGCTAACGTTCGATCGATATCCAGTGCCAGTGACTCTGGCCTTTCTCGGCTTACTCTAAGAGCAAGACTCTCGAACTCTGCTCCTCTTTCTTCTCGATCTCCTCGTTCTCCTCGTTCTCCTCGTTCTCCTCGTTCTCCTCTCGAGAATCGCTCTCTCTTTCGGACTTTCAAAAAGTTCTCGTTAAATTAAATTCACCAACTCGAGCTGCTACTGCTGGCTACTCTGGATATTTCACCGCCTCGTAGACCACTTCTTAGAGTCTCGGTCTCCCTTTACTCGAAAGAGAGAGCTTTCGTTCTGTTTTCTCCTCTTTGACGACTTCATCCTCTTTAACGTTTCTCAGTCATTGATTTTTATTCGACTGTATATTTTTTTAGTCGTATTAGATGGTCGTTTAGTTAACGTCTCGATCAATTATTCACTTTCGAGAGCAATTCCGAAGAAATCGATGCTTTTATTCATCGAAGTATCCTCGGTCGAATTCATATTTATCGATATTATCAAACTTATTTCACCCGAGGAGACCAAAGAAGACGAAGACGGAATTTTTCATGGAATTTTTGTACAATGCACAATTCATCTCGGAATCGATTCTCGTATTTTTTAAGGAACGAAACATCGATTTATCGCGTTTCATCGAATCGATCTTCATTATTCGATAATTATTTTTCTAAAATTTAGAACATTCATTTATTACTCGCGTAAAGGGTTTCTTAACTCGGAGCGGGAGTTTGTCGGCGCGAGCGCGTCAAAGTTTTTATAAAACAGCGAAGGTATCTCGGAAAGATAATCGTCCATTGAAATAAGTTCTAATGAAGCATCTTTCGTCTCGGCTTTTCCGAACCATCTTTTCGCTCTTTTATGCGAAGGTGACTCGCACGAGTAACATCCAGCCTCCGTATCGCTCTCTCCTCTTCTCTCCAGGCGTCCCTTCGGTATCGACGTTCGCTTGATTAAGCGAGTCCACGCTCCGCGACCCCTCGTTTCTCTTCCGCAATCCTTTCTCCCCCTTTTCCGTTCAACCCTACGCATTCTGCATGCGCTGCAAGTCGTCGCGTCGTCGTAAACATTCAGGCTATAGAACCGCAGCCCCGCTATCGGTTTCCGCACAGGTCCACGTGTTCCCTCGCAGCTATTGTGAGAACTCGGTCGATTAATCCTGTTTTCGAGCTTTGTTTATGTCCGAAGCTGGGGATTCTACCCCTTTGCTTTGCTTACGCTTCCGCCGAGTCAATCGTACGGAAGGCGATGTCCGATTGTTTACGTTGCTCCTTCCTGGACCACTCGATGTACACCTTACGGTTTACGTCGAGGTCGCGCGATGCGACGGTTCGTAAGCTCGCGGGATCGACAAAAAATAACCGCGAGTGTCATCCGAATCACCCGAATCACCCGACCCCCTCCGTCTATCCGTGCGATAACGAAGGAAACCCTCGAACGTTTTATCGCCGCTCGATAACCGAATGGAAGCCGGTCCTTGTTCGAGTCCCGAGTCGACTTTACATCGATTTTATACGTTAATCGTTTCGTTCGAGTTCTCCTTCTCGACGACATCCTAAATTAAATAATTCGGTTTATTCGACAAGCGATCGAATCGAATTCGATAGACGTTAATTAGAGAAACCAAGAATTGAGTCCATTGTAATATTATCGAAAAAAACGAACGAAATTCCGATAAATTGAAATAATTAAAAGTTGCCTTTTCCGATTATAAAAACTTTTAAATTACCAGAAGTTATACCCTTTAGTTTTTATAATGTAGCTCCGTTACCGCGCGAGTGATACTCGCGTGCATCGTTACAATAGAGTTTTCTAATTGCTTTTCCCGATTCCTCGTTAGTTTGAAAAAAGAAACATAACAAAACGAATAAGCGTAATTCTAACGCTTTTCACGTACAAAAGAAAGGGAGAGAGAGAGGGAGAGAGAGGGAGAGAGAGGGAGAGAGAGAGAGAGAGAGGGAGGCGACGGAGAACCAAGCAACGTTAACGCTAGGAATCAAAGTACACCATACAAAGTACACAATTGCGGTTTTCTCAGCGTTTTTTGAAACTTTCTATTTAATTAAACCATTTCAGCAGACGCGAATCCGTCTTTACTCCTGGACAATTAATCTGTTAAGTGCTGCTTGCCTCCCTCATCCCCGTACTTTCCACCCTGCACTTTATTTTCTCGGCGTCGATTTGCGATTTTACCGCTCGTTAACTGTATACTTTTCTCCTTGTGGAAATTTGCATTGCCGAGCAACACCAGCCGGGCCTTTAAGATGGAACTGTGAGCGCCATTGTCAATATAATAGACGACGAACTTGCCGGCTCTTGGATGGAATGTAAATTGAACCAAGTACAATCGCCCAAGGACTCACTTCCTTCGGATTAAATATTACCCTTAAAGATGTAAACTTAACTACGAGGCGTAAATGAAGTTACAAACTTCCTGACTTTCCATTGTTTCCCTCTTACTATTTTTGATGTATGTCTTTATAATTATCTTGTTTGGGCCTTCGAAAGACGTTGAATCAGAAAAGTATCGTTCCTACGTTAATTTTCATTTTTTACTAATTTACGTAATGTTTCAAAAGTCAAATAAATCATTTCTCATCAAATATAATGTCCAATTATTTTACGAATGTAAATTTGTCCGAGATAATTTTAATAACGTTTCTTATATACGGAAATAATATTTTTCTATCGACGTATGATACCAACGTTTATGAATTTGTATCGAAGAAGGGATGATTTAATTAAAATTAGACATTCATGAAAATGTCTTTTAGAGAAAATTTATTCTGCATTTGTGATAGGTCCGAGATTCGATGCGATACCGAACGAAAAAAGTGTAGCGTGTAAAGAAAAGGTAAAACAATGCTCCGAGTAAGAATTATCTGATTATCTGTTTAATAAAGACGGAATATAAAGGTTGATTTTTATTTACGTAAGCTGAAATTAGCGGATACGAGAAAAAGAATGTACTCCGTAGTTTTTCGATATTTTAAAAATTATTTCTCTCGCTGATAATATAAACACGCTTTAAAATAAATTAGATAATTATTCTATACAACGTGGAAAAACATAGTATATTATGTGTCAACTTAAGCGTTGAAAGTATTTTTATGAATATTCTCGCTTTACTCACTGTTTAATAGCTCAAAGTAATACAAATTAATTGCAGTTTTATGTACAATAATTTAGTAACGAAAATGTAAGTGTAAAATTTGTACAAGCTTAAAGGGTATAATCACGGATTACATTACAAACTTCGCATTGTTAATCAAATACGCGAAAATTTATTTTAGAATCACTATAATTTCTTACATTTAATTATCTAGTTGATAAACTATCTGTAAACTTTCCAGTTTTCAAGCTATGTTAAAACTATATTCAAACGAAATTGTTACAGGAGAGTATAATTTCAACGTACCTTAATTTAGAAGAATTCTTTGCATTCTATTACTCGAAAAAGCTGTTGCAAAATTTTTTTAATTTAAAAAGAAATTAGACCAAAATTTATCCACGATTTTTTAATATGTGGTACAAGATTCTATAAGCAATGTTGTGTACATAAATTTAAATGTAAAATTATATTTAAATTTTTCATCGTTAAAAATTGTACGTGCATAGTAAAATCGATAGTTTCTTTCTTTTAATCCGGCACGACGAAATAAATAAAAATTCTTAAAATAATTCTCTCATTTTATAAATAATCATTTCGTTTCGATATTTGATGCACATATTTTGGAAACATCGATAACCATCGTTGGAAGTACGTATAATTTATAGATTTGAGTTTAGTCGAAACTATTTAAAAACCACTCGGAGATAATTTATTTATTTTACAACGCCATTCTAGTCGAAAAGACTATATTTTCTACTCTGAAAAATTTAAATAAAAGGTACGGAGAAACGAGAAAAGGAATCGAAAAAGTAAAGCGATAGAGACAAACAAAAGAAATTTGAGTACAGCTCAGTGGCATCAAGATCAGAAAACTCTTGATCCGACCTCTTTCGGTTTGAAATAAATTAATATTTTGCTCATTTTGTTCATCATTTTTCTTCGTTGTTTTTCTTTGTCGTTTTTGTTCGTCGTTTTTGTCCTTCGTTTTGTCCTTCGTGACTTTCCGCTTTCCATTTCTCTTCGGCGAGTCGATCACCGCGTAGCTCACGGCAAAGATTTACATGTCTTCGGACTAATCTATACGAAGAATATAATTAACTCGGCGAGTCGAGGAAGGGAGGGAGGAAGGAAGAAAGGAAGCAAGGAGCGACTTTTTTTTTTTGCAGGCAACGACTACGTCGGAGATAGAAAAACGGATCGCGTGCGCGCGCAGACGAAACCAGGAAAAATAAAAGGACGGCGACTCGCTGGAGTCCATGTCTTCTATTTTCTTCGCGATATTTCTTTGTTTTTTCGAGTGAACTTAGGAATAGATACGCTGATGAAAATGTGTACTCGCGGCCTATTGCTTTCTTTGAGAGGCTTTTTCGAGCGAACGAGTTCGAGTGTTCGCGGGCTTTTGTTCGTGCATAAGATTCTTTGACTAGACTTAAACCTTTTTTACCTACAGAGTCCAATGCTTCTTAGGGCATATTCTTTAATCGGATTATTATTTATTACGAATTTTAAACGAATAGCTGAATTAAATTTAATTTTCCACTTTTTGCATGGATATACATATATATATATATATATACAAAGTTAAATATACCGAGCCTACTACGAGTGCTTATTCGATATTTATCAGAAAAGAAACGTTAAGGTCGTTATCGTAATAAAATTACGATAAGGTCAATTTCATTCGCGAGAGATTATTCTAGGATGTATAAAGCAGCTTTCGTGTAGCTATTTGTCATAATAATTTCTTACCATTGCCGTTCCTTTTTAATGTTATTAGATACTAACTCGGATGTAATTACAGGCGATTAAGGTGTAATTACTCGAAAATTTAGCTATTCGGTTGATGTAATCGTTAGAACCGAAGTTTATTGCTAATTTGGCCAACGAAATTACGGAACACGTACTATGATAAAAAATGGCATGTAAAATATTTACTAAACGTTGAGCGATTATTCTAACGAGATACCGAGGATTCGTTGCTCGTGATAACTTTTTCCGAAATGCATCATCGACTATCGTTAAAAAAACCCGCAGCGATCGTAATAACGTTGATTTTCAAAACAACGTACAATGAAATAAAGGGTGCCGAATTAATTTAAAAATTTGCATGGAATTTTAAAGATTCGATAATTAAAGGTTCAAAGTAACACGTAGAATGTATGATAATAAATAATATTAATTTTATGCTAATGCTGTATATTTTAATCAATCCTTATTAGTATGAAGGACACGTTGTAGCAAACGGCTACGAAAACGGTTCGTGAAAAACCGGCGAATTCTAGAGGATTAGGAAAGCTGGCGGTTCCGGCACGCCTGAGACTGGTAAGAGAGGAGTGGAGAGGGGGCGGAGAGAGGGTGGAGAGGGGGGGGGGAGAGGAGATGGGTGGATAGAGGGTGTTAGAGGGAGATGGAGGGATTGTGAAAACGCCCATGCGCGTGCAGCGTATGTCACTACTGCGCTTCTCTGGAAAGACGATACACGGAAAATCTTTGCGGTTCTACCCCTGAAGCTCGAAAGAGAAAAAGAGAGAAAGAGAGAAGTGGAAAAGCCGGAAAAGCCGGAAAATTGAATCGCATCAATGTGGAAAGAGGTACGCAAGCTTGTTTGCACAGTTGCGTCTTCATTTGTTTCATCAAATTGCCTTATACGCACAAGAGAGTTCCACTTTATGAGCCTGGAGAATCTCTTACACATTTTCTCTCTTTTCCTTTTTCTTCTCGAATCGAGATAAACAGAGAGGGAAATCAGTTGCAACGTTGGTATGTATCCTACCTTTTAACCGTTTTCCTTTGAGTTCCTTGACATAAAGCACGCGCGATTTCTTAGATGCTTCTTAGATGCTTCTTAGATGCTTCTTAGATACTTCTTAGATGCTTGCTTGTACGTATTTATTTAAGTAGAAAATTTGTGTTCATGCGTACGGAATTGGGTAGATAATGTTTCAGAGTTCTAAATTTCTAGCTTCCTATCCAATTTTAATCGGTAAATAATTTTTACGCGTGTATCCGAGTTTAAACAAATTCAAATTCCTCTCGTAAATATATAGAACCATTTTTTAATTGCGCGCGACATTTTCATAAATTTTAATTCAAGTATTTTAATAATTTAATTATTAAATATTTCGAAATCTATTTGATGAATTTTCTTTGTAAATCTTCCATCTTTATTATTATTATTCTTAAAACATTCATGAACGTTACGTTCCGGATAATAATATTTTCGTTAAAAATGAGAATAAGTGCGAATATATTTTTGGATAAAGAATGTTTTTATACAGTTTTTAAGGGTATTAATAATTTTTCTAATTGAAATCTAAAACCCGGAGATCCTCTATGAGTGAGAAGATGGAATATTTTTTTAATTTCATTTTTTTGTAGAGCACACTCGACATTTTAATCTCACTATTGAAAGGAAAGATTTTATATATCTTTGGTACTTTACTATAATAGATTAAATAATTTTTTAATAATATTTTAAAAACCATTATAAAGAAGGTTAAGTCATCGATGTTAAATTTAACGTAAAATATTGTTTTGTTAAATTTTAAACGACATTTTAACGTATTATTCTTTTTACACTTTAAACCTGGAAAAAGCAACGATAAAATTTTTTTTTAAAAATACGAATTTTTACAGCTGTACGTTATGCCTACTTTAAACAGAATACACGAATAAAATTTCTTTACCACATTATTCGAAAGCAAAAAAAAACACTCCGAATATATTTCTGTCGAATTTATACAGACATTATTAAAATTATTAATTTGTTGTTTTAATACCACAACATTTTTTACTAACTTTCGATGCCTAATTTAAGGTATACTTATTTTATTTTTGAATTTTGATTCTTCGATAAAGATTCGGATAGACTCGAAAAAAGTTTGCCATGAAAAAGTAATAAAAATCTACGTTTTTGTTATAAAAGATATATACGCGGTAAATTTTAAAGGCCAATGTTATAATTTTATGAATTTTATAAGTGTGACGTATAAATATTTTGGTAAAAAATATACTATAATGTTTGCGTAGTTTGCGTAGTATAGGCGTTGTTTATATTTGCAGATTTTTGAATATCTTAAACGTCGATAATATCCATAAACATCTTTATTTTCGCGTTGCAATGCAATTAAAAAGAATTTTTCTCGGAAAGTAGTTCCCGATCTCGTTAGTACCGCTTAACCCATCAACTTAAAACGTATTATTTTATCAACAGCACTAACTTATTCATTTGAAATTTATCGCGCATTATGTGTAAAGATCACAAATTTTCTCGTACATGAAAATGTAAGAGCAGGTGAAAACACGAACAACTTAGTTCTTTTCCCGCGAGCGAGCAACAACGTTATTTATGAATAAAGTATGTATTCGCGTGACAAAACAATACTTTGAGACAACGCACCGATCCTAATTCATACTACAAATGTTTATACGAAACAATGGGTGCCCATACGCTTCTTGGCTGCTTCGAATTAATTTACATTTCGCTCGCGTCGGTTGAAGCCACCTTCGCGGGTAAAAGAGAAAAAGCGGCGATGGCGAGGAGAGGGCGAGGAGAGGGCGAGGAGAGGGAGAGAGGTTTAAAGGGAAAAGGCGAAGAGCGGTTAGAGCTTCGATGTAATCGCTGCTCAAAAACGAGTTACCGCTGTCTTTCTCGTTTCTGCGGGAGCTTTGAATCTTCGAGGATTTTTCGCCCGAGTGCCTCGCGCTCGATGCGCCGTCTAAGACAGACACTGCACAAGGGAAAATGTATATTTTGCGTTATATTGCTTGCCGCGTGTGGCAGTTTAATTTAAATCAGAGCTACTTGAGTAATGCATGCACATCGCTGGATTTACGTGGATCCGAGACTCCGCCAAGATCGCTCCGATGTGTACATTGTAAACACGGTTTGAGTGATTTATATTCGTAATTTTTAAGGTATTTCGACCTTTTGCGTACCTAACGATACCTTTCTTTTACTATTTATACGAGCGCTGCTTGATCTTTTGACGTAAATCGATTAGCTAAGATGTCGTCGCTATTCGTTGAATATCTCTCTCCTTTCGAGGTTTCGATCTTCACCGAATAATCGAATCAAGGACAACAATATCGTTGCGATGATCGCTATAAAATACATTCCTTAAATAAAAATTCATAATTTATCGAAAAATGCTACATTTACGCGGGTACGTTACCTTTTTCTCTCTTTCTCTATAATTACATTTACGCTTTCGAATAAAATTGTTCCTTGTAAAATAAACAGATCGTAATTATCTTGGTCAAAAGGTTTACAAGTTGGAAAAAATAATCGATCGCAACGTTGCGAATGCAAAATGAAAAGTTAGTTGCTAAATTTAATGTATGCTTCTTCGGCAATTTTAAATTTATTTTTGAATATGTGCTACAGCAGGATATTAAAAGGTGCTATCTGAACTGGCTTAGTCATAGGTTATAAAGTAGGATATTTAAGCGCTATGCGTGTAGTCATGCTTACCATTTAAGTGCACGTATATAAGTTTATTCATATTGGACCGAAAACTCAAAATCCGTTTATAGAGGTAAAAGAGCTTCAGCGAATATTCTCTTGGCTTGTATCTTTAACTGCTAGCATCGTGAATTCATATTTTCCGTTTATAGCAGTCGTATACGTTTTAATATATTACGACAAATATTTATGAAAAATTATACAAACGATAAATTGAAAATGAGGTGGTAGTTTTTCTATTCGTTGATTCGCGTGTAACCTAATTAAAAATCAACGCTCTTTTCATCAATTCTGTTATATTTATAAATAACTGCGTTAAAATTTAATTCAAACTTTAGATTTAAAATTTGGATAGAACCGAACGTTCGAATATTCGCGTTAAATCAACGTTCCATATATAAACAAAAATTCTCTCGAAATTTCTATTTTAAATATATAGTATTATAAATGGAACGAATATTTTAAAAATTATTAAATACATAAACATTAATAAGAGCATTAGAAATTTAGAGTGTGTAAAATCTGCATGCCGTATATAAAAGTGTTGGGTGTCGTTATTCTGTCTGACTATAATCTGAACAGAACTACGTATTATACGGAGTGTATTTATTATCTATATACCTTTGAAAATTATGGCACTGTTAGTTTACTACTTTTAATGAAAAATTAATTTTAATGTTTTAAAATTTTCTTCGGCTCCTAACATTGTATATTTAATTTAAACTTTAATTCTTTGGGAAAAAAACTTAATTCCCTTGAGCAGTTTGCTATGTGATAAGCGCTTTGACGGAATTAAAATTTTCTTTTAAATTTCTTTTAAATTTTAACTTGAAATTTGTTTAGCGCTACATATTTCATAGCGTTTTGCAAAATGCACCGATAGTTCTATTTATTTTCAACGGGATACGCTTAATCGCTATAAATTAAAATATTTCCTATTATCGATGCTATTTTTTTTACCACATTTACACACACACCAACATATCGTATAAATTGAACCGATTTTATTCTCTTTACAATGTTTTATACAATATCAAAATATTTTAATCGTATTTGGTTGTATCGAATCATAAATACCGAATTGTAAATTTAGATATAAAAACTATTAAAAAATAACGAGTCAAATGTGTTTTATTCTTTTGCGAACTTTATTATATTATAATTAATTTAAAAATCTATTCTTTCCTTATCAAGATTTAATGAAATATCATCGGTTTTAAAAGAAAAAGTACGGAATATAATTGAAGAATGAAACTAATATGAATTATAACAGTCAAACTTCCTGTAATGAAATATTACTAACTAAAAGCTAAGCTATCGAAAAGTTTTAGCCGAGTATTCGCTCGTTCCGAGTAATTCCTTATAAAAAGCATCGTGATAAAACCTTCAAACTCAGTCAGCGATTTAACTGTAATCGTAAATTTTTTGCATACAAGTAAATTTACAAAAAATTTGTAGTTATCTCGTGGAAAATGTTACCCAAGTATTACGTTTGCTAAGTATTAAGTTATATTTGCTTTTATTCTATCGATTATCGAAGAGAATCGGAAGCTCATCGCTAAAACTGCTTCTGCAACCGCGTGACGAAACTACTGCTTTCCAGGAATTGTAGCGTCTTACGGATAAATAGATATATACGATATATACGATATATACGATATATACGATATATACGATCTTTGCCGTTCTCCTTCTTTCTTGCACTTTCTGCTTCATATCATAAAGCTAAGCGAGAGCGAGGGTAAACGAAAGGTAATAAAAGACCGGCGGTATCCGATATACGTATACGTTGAAGAAATAAAGTGAAAGGCACCGACAAAGTTGTCGAGAATAGAGAGGAACAGAAGTATAAAGAAACCGAAAGAAAGACGTGGTTAGGGTTTGATTATCTAGGGATTTGGGGATTTGATAGTTAATTTTTAATATCGAAAGCTAACTTTTCCGTTATTTCAACCTGTCGAACATATTGCTCTTTATTTTCAATTTACAAGGATTTTTACGTTAGAGATTGGACTCCTTAAACGAGAAATCACGTATTTGAAAATATCGAATTTTAAACGATGAATGAAAGTAGATTAAAAGTAATCAATTTTTCAATGATTATATCGATTCGATCCAGGAAAATAAACAACAAAAACTATAATTTCAAATTTGAATCATAGACGTATTAAGTAACGAATTTCAATAGTAATGTATTCATTGGTATTTAAGACATAGATTTATTATCTAAAATCTAGGAATTTAAAATATTGTTTGTTTTTAAATTTTGAAACTTTACTTCTAAAGCGCGTAATTAAATATATCAAACTTTGGAAAATGCGCGGTACCATTGAAAATTCGTTCGGTTAGGATCGATTGCTAATTGTTTCGTCTTTGTTATACTATGAAATTGGATACTACAATTACTTGGATAGACCAAAATGAGTGGTGGGAGTTTTGTTACCGAATAATGATTTTCTAGTAGTGTTTCGCGCAGATACGTAAGTTCGTCGATAATGAGACGATCTCGGTAACGACAGACAGAAGCGATCAATTAATTACAGATCAACGGATACACGAGTTTGCGCTGTCAATATTGAATCCATGGATAATGCAATTCACCGACTTCGGTGTTCGATAATTTATCGAATATATAGCCAATCGTTTTGCAATGGATACGCGAAATTTATTACTATTGTTGTCGAAATAAAGTCATTTATTTTTGTGGAACTCGTTGCTATAATGAAGGATAATGCTTACTTTTAAATCTGTATTTAAAGTACAGTTCGAACGAGATTTTAATCCATACTTTATGAATGAACTTTTTTATTAATACTCCATTTACAAAATGTGTAAATTTTTACTTGTCTAATAAAAACTCTATAAATGATAATAAAATGTTCGAATTAATATCATTTTGAAAATTTTAAACTTTCGTAATTAATTGAGAAATTCCTAAATTTTCATATCTCAAAATGTTTTAAATTAATTTAAATTTTTTGATCCAATTTATAAAAAGTATTCTGCAACGGCATAAATTAAATTTCAATATTTTTATAAGTAACTTACAAAATTTTATAAAAGTATATTTTTTCCTGTTTATTAAAATTAAAAAAAATATATGAAAAATATATCTTAAGTAAGAAACTTGGTTAAATCGAAAAAAAAATTTATATCAAAATAATATGGGGGATAATCATATATTATATTGAAAGATAGCATGCAAATTCATGAAAAATAGATTATAGAAAACTATGTAAAAATATTACAAGAGATATATATATATATATATATTTAAATACAGATTTCTACAACTAGATACAAAATTACAAATAATAAACAAAATTAAGAAAATATTGCAACAATATAAATTATTATTAAAGTTAGTAAAAGCAAAATAAAAGTTATTAGGTTAGCTCTAGTTATTATATTACGTATGATACTGATGCTTGGTTTTTATTTTTTGCTACTACCTACTAGTAAGATTAACGGTCATGACAACGGAGTTTGAAGAGAGACAGAGACGTGACATTAATGTGATTCGAAAAATTACTTGTAAAAGGATAACATTATTTCAAATTTTATATATGTGATAAATTATGTAAATGAAGTTATGTATTATGAAGTCACTTTTGTAAATGATACGTATAACTTTTCGAATAAATAAAAAAACAAATTTCCAAGTTTTGTATACATAAAATGCTATTAAGTTTACTCGTGACGTGATTAATTAAGAATCATGATTTGGCTATCGAACTAAATATTAAACGTCCTCTGTCCTCTCAATTCCCATTCAATGAATATTGCATACAAAAAACTTTTCGCTTAAACATTCCATATAGAATGACAACGCAATATGTGATCAATGTTATCTGTGAACGGGCACAGAAACGTCGTCGAAATCACTAATATCGCGTTGTGGGATATACATATATATGCATTTACGAAATCATTTAATTGATACAAACGAAAATTTTTAAATATTTGAAGCAGCAATAAGTAAAAATAAAGAGAATAAGAATCAAATAATCATAAATAATCATATCGATAAGACACGTATACATCGATAAAAAATCCTTGCGATGCTTGATACAACGTTACATATTTGAGGGCTCACCCTTTGTGCTGCTCGCTGATACCAGACAAACTTCGCCAATATTTTAGAATTGTACGAAATACATTTTTTTTTCTGTAACTCGTCGCAACAGTTGCTAATTCGAGTTACATTTATTTTTCAGAGTTTCGTCATATCCAAGTTACTTTCGTTACTTCGAACGAGGATTCTGGTATTTATCTGCATTTGTGATTATTTATATTGGGTTGCTTGTAAATAATAATTGCTTTATCGGTTCTAATTTACAAAATTAGGATTGAAAAATTCAGTTTTTTCTTTGAATAAAATTTTACTATCGAATTTATAAAAATACTAAAGTAAAATACTGTAAGATCTGTACGTATATTTGGTAATTCATTACCAATCTTAAGTATCGAAAATAATTATTAAGAATAAGTAATCATTTTAAATTCACGATTTAAATATTTATAATAAACCGCTTTCAAATTTATTAGTAATTTATCAATAGTTTTGCATACGCGCTTCATCGGTTGTTACATCCGAAATCTAATATATCGTGAAAGAATTCAAATTTTCGACTTTTAAATTGAATTGGAAGAAAAGTTGAAAAATACATCGCTAAACAAGTTATTTAAATTCTAGAGCTGGAGCGATACACTTTAAAGTACAAAAACCAGTGTAATATTTGATTATATATTCTATGATAATACGATATTCTATGTACGATAGGAATTCGAAAGCAGTTAAACGAAAGCGCATTTTCAATGAATAATAGTTAATGTATTTAAAATTCAATTATCTTTATAAATTCAACGGTACAAAATTATTTTCTATAACCAAAAAACTTCGTTATCTTCAAATATAAATTTGTAAATTACAAAATTAAATAACAAAATTCTCGAAGCAAAATTTATCAAAACAACCCAATTTTAAACGAAAAAAATTAAACTTGGTCGTCCATCCTCCGGAAACCCCATAAAACTAAGAATAATTAAATTCAACCGGCAGCGATTATTTTAAACTTTGCTTTAATAAACGCATTGAAAATTTTAATTTAGTACGATTAATAAAATTACCGTACAATGCTTTCCGTAAAAATAATGCGATATCAACGAAATAAATCGATCGTTAATTCGAGCTGCATATTAAAGACGAAAATGTTGTCGTTAAGATAAAAAAATTGCTTATACAATAGCGAAAAATCTAAGATAAAATACTTTGATAAAAGTTACTTGTTAATAAAAGATAGTTTGAAAGCAAACCAATAATTACTTTATCCATAAAACCACCAATGAGATACCAATAGAGTATTTACGAAAAGCAGCAACGCCAGCTTTAAACGTGTTTTCTTAACTCGAATCAACTCAACTCGAATCAACTCGAATCCGAGTTAATGCACCAGAAAGAAATTCACAACCAGATTTAGTTATCCCAGAGTAAACCGAGGGTAAAACATGCAAGCATAAAGTCGGAGATAGAAAGTTATCCAGCAAGGCATCAAGAGTCCCATAAGGTGTGAGTATCTCGAGGCTGGAGGTTGGAGGTTGGAGGTTGGAGGTTGGAGATTGGAGGCTGGGGGCTCGAAGCTGGGCACTCGAACCTCCGAGCTCGAACCTCCGAGCTCGAACCTCGGCGCTCGAACCTCGGCGCTGGAACCTCGGCGCTCCAACCCCGACGATCCGGTCGCGCCTCGAGATACCTCGAATCCGCGCTAGAGGTTTCCGGAAGACGCGTGCGGAAGGAAGGAAGCCCCTCGAAAAGGGGCAAGTCGCGAACGCAACATCCTTACCAAGAATCCTACGTCGATCGATTCGGCGTGCTCGGGTTGGTTGCCGCGATGGCGCGCGAGCTCGTTACGGAGGTGCTCGGGCAGGAGTTGCGCGCCGGGCGAGTTCGCTGGCACCAGGAGCGCGCCTTTGGCGAAGGGCGCCCTCGCCTTTAACTCACGGACAGAGAGCAGAGAGGGGGCAACGCTTTGTTGAGTCGCAGCCCGATATCGTACCGTGTCGCCTACCTTCTTCTTCCACTGAAGGACGTACGGCACCGGGTGCTGATCCGGGAACTCCACGTGGCAGTTGAACACCACGCTCTCACCCAGGATCGCCGTGATGTGGACCGCGTCCTGATGGTTGCAGAGCCCTGTGGACAGAGGAGACTCGAGTTTAGTATCTCGTTGGTAACCCTCGATCGCTCGCACGCTTCGCACAATTTCTCACACCCCCCTACCCTCCATACCCTCCACGACCCTGATATTTCCTATTTCAGCCGACGCTTCGTTCGCGGCTCGCCGTTACGCAATTTATTAGCCAACGATTTGGATGAAAATATGTCCCATCGTCGAATATAAAACCGTACGTTTTTTATTTTATGTACCGATTCAATATAAAATAATCTACCCGGCTCTATCAAAGACGCGTATTAGTCTCGTACGCTAAAATCGATAATTTTATTGTAGCAAAAATCAAGAAAATCTATTCGTTACGGACTTTTAACCAAACTTTGGAAGATTGGTTTTTACGCGTAACGTATACGTATATATATATGTATTCGTATTATGTGCAGTTTTCAAAAAAACCGAGTATCCGTTTCGAACATGCATCTACAACCAAAGTTATTCGGATCAACGTTAATCTAAAATTGTATGACCGGTGAAGAAATATGAGAAAACACAGTTCACCGCATCTGTGAACATAGCACAACAACCACTAGAAATATATGGGCTCAAACTAGTTTCAAAGAAATACCATTACAAAAACAAATGTTAAGTTTCAGAAACTTCTTACTTCAATTTATACTAAAATAATGTTGAAATTTTTTTGAACTTCAACGCTATTTTGATTCCTTCCACAATCTAAAACTGTAGTAATAATTATATCGTGTTATTAAACTGTTTAAATTTTACATTCTGTTTTGTAATACGTACTGAAATTATAATTTATTTTAATAAATTAAGTTCTTTTGAAAAAATAAAAACGTTATTTAAATGAATAATTAAATCTATGTATATATATATATATATATATATATTAATAGCATACATTTGTAATATAATATGAAACTTGGTGATGTAATAATAAAATATTCCAATTATTCTAAGCTTTGCACATTATAAATTATAGCACTGCGTATAAATCAAAGTTAATTTCATGAAATTTTGCGACAAACTATGTATATTAACAATTATTATAAATGCAAAGTAAATAATTAGTTTATTTTGATTATTTTAACGTTATTTTAAAAAAAATCAAAATAATTATTGCATTAGTATTATTTAATATTATACCAATATTTAATAAATTTTCGTGTATAAATGTTTGTAAGATGTTTTGATTCGTTAATTTTATTTATTATAAAGTTAACGATGTAGATGATTATTTTATTTCGAGTTTATTTGTATTAATATATTTGCAATACTTTAAAATCGCTTTATTTCAGTGTATGAAATAAAAGTTATTTTATTACCACAATATGTATTGTTTTCATTTAAATTTTAATAAGAGAAGTAATGAATTTAAATACACATGATTTCAATATAAAATATCAAAATTATTATAATTTTATAAAATAAAACAATGAATTATCATAAAATAAATATTTTTATATTATTATTACTTTTAAGTCAAGAAAGTTTTGTAATATTTTATAAAATTTCGGATAAATTTTTTCCAAAAAGCATAATAAATTGAATTTGGAGTATTTTATTGGAAATCTTATTGTACCGTATGATAAATTTTTATTGTATATATAAGATATTCAAGTTTTGAAAATGCTTTGAAGATTTATGAAGAAGAGTAAGAAAACTAAACGTTAAAAATATAGAAACGTATAATATATATTTTTATTTCCTTTTTTCTTAAAAATATCAAATAAATCATTTTTATTCCGAAAATTTAATTAAATTTAGAAAAAAATACGTATTTGACATTCATTACTTTTACAAATATTGTAACAATCGCGGTAGAAACAAATATAGAAACAAATATATTTCTAGTAGTGCACACAAAAAAATATAAAGAGAATAAACGTGTTTATTAGGGAAAGATACATTGTTTTAACGGAAATATGGAAAACCGTTGTTTACATCTAATATGTAAAATTTTCTTTATGTATACAATATCGGTAAATAAAACGGTGTTGTTGGAAAACATCGAAATTTTTATTTTACTTTTCTAAATTTAGAAACAAATATTAACACCTTGAATTAAATTTCTCGTACGAAGAAACACCAATAATTTTAATCACACGAATTCGAACCGCAATTTGTAAATCATCTTGAAACAAGTTTAGAGTCATTAGTTAGTATCAGATTCGTGAAACAATCATTGGAGTATAAATGATTTTTGAAATTGTTTCATATTTTGCGCCTCAGAAATAAAGTAACCAAGTTAACACGTAACGCTCCTATATTTTTAATCTACTTTGTGTCAAAATAGAAAAAACTCTGAAAGTAATGATTAAAAAACTTATGGGACAATCCATTTTAATAGCTTTTTCTGCAGCATCGAGAAACTTTCTCCTCTCTACAGATTTTCGGCTCTACATCCCGGTTCGAAAAAATTAGCGCTCCCTTATCAAAAGGCTTAGTTATTCTTCGGAAAGTCGGTTATTCTTCACAAAATAATAAAAATAACTAATATAATTTGAAATACGAAATGCGTCTGGAATTAAAGGAAAAGAGAAATAAAAAATGAACGCTCTCGAAGAGAAAATGCAATCGAAGGAGGTGAGAGTGACGCTGGGCTTCTGGGGAGATCGGCACGGATAAATCGATGGACGGAGGCAGGAATGGTTGGGTAAGCTCGTCACAGAGATAGAGTTTCGGAAATATCGAAGGTAATCAATGCTCGCTCCCGGAGGCAATGGCCCTTTACGAGTGTTGAACGTGTTACCGGAGTCTGGCGTACCACGTGGCAAGACTATCGCAAACTCAATTCTGTTTTGATAAATCATTCTACCTTCTACCGTCTAACATGTTTCATCAATTTTTATTATCAATTTCGTCGCGAGATCGATAGTTTTGCCGGAGTCGGAGTCACCAGAGGAAAATTCATCGGTCGATACGCTTCCAGCTTTTCGAACGTTCAACGATCGCGTAGAGTAAAGAGTCATAGAGTAGACGGAGCACAGCATCCGGACGACGAAGGAATCCGAATTTTCCGATATTAATCCAAGTCCCCGAGAACGCGGAAGCTCCGGACGGATTCGCATAAAAAATTCAGCCTCCGACCAGTAGCCGAAGTAAGTGGCAGTATCGTATTCGCGTTGCCTTTGTTACCCTCGTCGCGCGCGTCGAGAAATTTCGTCCTCGTTGCTTTGGGTGTCGTTGCTCGGGGAACACGGAATTCCTATCCGGGACTACAAGGAAACCTCCGCTGCTGGCGCTTCGCCGACCGTCGAGAGACCGTTTACGACTCTCAAAATTAAATATCAAATGGAATGGGCTGTACGTAACTGTACGTAGAAGCCACGAGGCTTTTCTCGTGGGTGTAGAAAACTCATGGAAGTACGATTCTCATTGGGAAGAACTGACGAGATGTAAATCATTTACATCGCTTTTCCTCTTCGATTATTGCTATTCGCTTGTACATCGTACGTAGTACTATGATGTATCATACGCCGATAACGCGGGAAATTTTACCGAACTCTTTAACGTACGACCCAATGACCGAGATATTATTTTAAATTTTACACAATGTAAATGTATAGTTTCTAGTGCAAAACTTGTCGATCTTTTTAAATATTTTAATATTTGATTTTTACGATAAATAATTATCGATTCAAGTACGTTAAGTCAATAACATGAAAACTAAACAAATGTTCAATATTTGTTTTAAATCGAATTTTATTTTGCTCTATAATAAACGTATTTTAGCTTAATGAAATTTCGAACTAATCATACCATTAATTGGAATTATTCATAGATTTTATACAAAATTCATTTTTAAATTGTCTACATTCAAAATTAATTACAATGTTAAATGATAATATATCGATAATAATGAGATACGTACAATATAATAGAAACAATCTTTGTAAATGTTAATAACTACTTTAAACAATTTTAGAAATATTATTTTTTAATTTTATAATATTATTTCTTTTTCGATATAAAATACTCAGCTTTATTTTTTATAAATTATAAATAACTTAATGTAACATATTAATCCACGTAATACTGGTAATGTTATATTATATATATGTACAAGTTATATGCTTTTTTTTATTTAAAATTTTTATGTAAAAAGTTAAAAAAGAAATTATACCTTGAAAAGAAGTAAATAATAAAAAGTTATATCAAAGTTAAACAAAGGTTGAATAGAATAAAAACATAGAATAACGGTAAATAATAAAAATAAATGCAAGTTTATATTTTAGTAATTTACTCAAAGAGCCTGAATAAACTACAATTTTATATTGAATTAATATAGTAAATTTCTATTGATATTTTTTAAATGTAAAAATAATTAAATAAAGATATCATTTTAAATCATTATATTCGAATGTGGTAATATAATAATAATATGTTTAATAAATTTAATAAATTTATATATAACTTGAATCATTTTTATTATATATAAATTAAATTTTATAAAAATATAAAATATAACTGGACAAAATTGTACGATAAATAAATATATGTTATACATTGTTAAAATTTGAAAAGAAACACTTCTAGGAGAAATAAAACTTTTTCTCTTTTCCTTATTTTATACAATCATAAATATATATTATAAAAATCATAAAGAGAATCAGAGCAGGTAATTTAATAAATAAAGTTAAGAAACAAATTATGAAATAATATAATTATTATAATGGTATTACCAGTTATTATTAAATAAAATATTTAATAATATTTTGTAAATCCATTGAACTTTGAAATATTTTTTGCTACGTTTACGTTTTCATTTTATAAGATAGTCTTTTATAATATAAACAATTTTATATATATATTAAATTAAAAAATTTGTATTATATCTAATTATAAAAGTAAATATTAAATTCAACTTTTAGGTTTAATAATTAAAACTATTTAAATGAAATAAATAAAATTTATTTAAAAAATTTTTAAAACTAGTTTTATTCCACTATTTCAAAGTATAAAATCATGAAAAATATCAATATTATCAATATGAAATTAATATAAATATATCTTATATTTAAAAGATTTAGTTCTCTAAATACGTTAGTTATGAAATATAATATTTCATTATTGTTAATAACATTTAAGTTGCATAGGTATTGTCCTACAGGAGTACTATACTTTGATGTTACGATAAAAAATTAATGGTATTTCGGAAGCAACGAAGAAACGATAACGTTTATGTAATTTCGATATTGTATGCGATCCGAGCTAATAAAACTAAACTTTATACATCGATATATGTTACAACGTAAGCGTTTTCATAAATTTTCATTAAAAGAAAAACTATTTACTTGGATAGAATTATTACTAGATATGGGTCTAGAGAGTCTTCTTGTAGAAGTTCTTTATACATTATTTTTTCTAAGTCGTTTTCCTAACCGTTGGTATATCTGCATCTTCTCGATACAAAGAAAAATGATGCAAGCTTGGTCGGTAACAAACATAGCGCTTCTTGCGATACATCCAGTAATAAGTAAATGATGGGGCTGGAGCGAAAAAGGGAAAACTCAGCTCACCCTGATGTATTTACGATCAAGAGCTCGGAGCGCAGCTTCCACCGTTGGACCGATAGAATAGTGCACTTTACTTTGGCACGGTTTCTGGTCCGCTTATACAGCAAACATGACGGTGCCAATATGCCAGCGATTACGAGAACAAGGCAAAATCGACGTTGAGGAGGAGGTGAAAGAAAGGGAGAATAAGGAGAAGCAGAAGAAGAGCCAGAAATTTCGACAACATTTTTCATTTATCAAAATAGAGGGATTACATTTTAATTTAATTATTAAAACTTTATTACTTATCCGAATCGATCATTAAACGAACAAATAAAACTTACTTTTATTTCTTTCGACGTTACTTACGATTTTTAAAACAAACCAACTACCAACTAAATACGCTTCAAATTTTATTTTACAAATATACAATAGCCGAAACCGTTACATAAAGAAACTCGATACTCTCCCCCAATATAATGTATTAATGGCATAATATTTTCATTATTCGATATTACTTTTTATATTTTATTGATAAACTGTACGAAACTTTATCGCAGCTTTGAAAGTTTTCTAGTATTTATAAAACTTTACATCTCATTAGTCTGTTTATTCGAATAAAAATATATAAAAGCTAAAATTTTAAGTTTCGAGTAAACGAGATAAATTCTTCAACTACGTATAATTACATTCCAGAGTGCAATGGATATCGATAACTTTTAAGCTTCGGTATCTTTTTAATACTTTAAAAGTATTAAACTTATGATTTAATTCTTACTAATTCTCAAGACTTATCCATTCTGTATAGCGCAACGACATTAATATTAATTAGGCATTAATTTAGCGATAAAACTGATTAAATTACATCGCTATGATAAATTTACGTTTATATCGAAGACTAAAATCACTCGCCGAGATCGTAAATCAGCTAATCGAATTTGTCGGTAATCGATCGGTAACGCAAACAGCAGTTACAACGGCGACTCGCGTTCGTAAAATCTAAAAGTATCGAAATTATAATTGCGAAGTATACGGAAAGCGATCGGTTCCATTAGATTTTTGTTACAGCTGCGATAAAATAATATAACGATCGAAAAACGATGGTCGGTGTTAACGAAAACACAAATACCGATAAAAAGCAAGAGAATCGGAAACGCAACGTTGAACCGGTTATTACCGATACGACGTGGAACATCGACCGCAACAATTTCACGAGCTAATCTACGAATCTCGTAATTTTTTTAAGAAACTACGTAATTATCGGAGGAAGAGTTCACGGCGGTGGATAGATATATAATATATATAATACCTACCCGTAAGCCAAGCGTCACGAATAGGTGCCGACTAACTCGGTCCGAAGGTGATAACGCGTTGTAAAGTTAATCGTCTATACCGATCGAGGGTGACGCCTCGTAAAAGGTTGAGATTCCGACGCACCGATCGAGGAGACTATTTTCTCTCGCTGAGAGTCTGCGTGTCTTTACGATGTTGCGCGAGCGAAGCGATCCCGAAGTGTTCCCGAAGCGACGTCCGTTGCGATATGCTTGGCTCTCCGTTATTCGCCACAATATGATTTACCCATAATTACTTGGACGCTTTTTATTTCTCGCGAATAACGACGTCGGTAAAAATATGCTTTCCAACTTAGCACCTCGTAATCATATTTTTGTTTTCGTTTCGCGTTTTCCTCGAGAAAGCATCGACTTTTAACCATCGGGGAACGAAAGTAAACATTTTCGAGATTATTTTTATGCAACGATGAAAATATCTAAACTCTAAAATGATGGATCGATCGCAGGAAGCAAAGTATCTGGAAATATCGGAGAGTAGAAAGGAAGGGAAAAACTATTACCGAAAACTATTTACCGAAGGTACAAAGGAGGTCGTTTATTCAGAATTAAAATAAACAGCGAGTTTGCGAGTAATACGTTCATCCATTGAAATCTCGATAATCCTGGAAGATTCTGTATTCCGAACGATCTCTCTTGTATGCGCGATCACACCTCGGTGATCCGAATGTAATGCCTTGTTCCGTTAGCTCTTTCAAGGCGCTGCCTGTCACTGGGTTGACTTACAGCGACTCCGTATGTTTACGAGTGAAGGAGCGAATTAAAAGCAGATATCGTCGAATGCCATTACGAAGTCGAGATTCGATCGCGAAAAGGGGGTGCGAGATTGAAATGTGAAATTAAAAAAGCAACCAACTCGTGTGTCGGGTGTTGGTGGTGGGTGTTGGTGGCGGGTGTTGGTGGCGGGTGCTGGTGGCGGGTGGCGGGTGGCGGGTGCTGGTGGCGGGTGTCGGGTATCGGGGCCGCGAAAGTAATAGCCGATCGTCCGCGCGCGCGCGCGAAACTCCGATCCGTTAACGAAGCCGCGCGCGTTCGCTAATGGATTTCAACCAGCGAAAGCGGAAACTCGCGTAAAATATTTTCATTACGATCCCGTGGAAACGTTAACGCCGCGCAAGGTATAGTTGTCGCAGCTTGATAACTATACGCTTTGGCACGTTTCCGCTTGGCTTTGAGTCGTTGGCCCAACCCTTTGAATCTCACACCGGGTGGCTATACTATATCTACACGATTCATAGAATATCCGTCCCGCGTTCGATACCTTTCCCACCGAATCCACAGCTTTGACTCTCGGCGTAAATCCGGGTTCGAGTCGTAATTTATCTCCGCGACTACTTCCTGGCCTTCTATTCAGCATTAATAATCCTTCGATACCTGCAGGGATATTAGCGGAAGTAGCTCATTCGTTTACCGCGATGCGTTCGCTCGTGTACTGTTCCTGCGAGTGAGTCGGTGCGCGATACACGAGGATACAAGTGCATTCGCATTCGCATGCTCGTATGTGATCTCGAATTCGTATAAATTTGCACTTAGGTACAAATGAAAACATACTCGCGCACTGGTGCAAATGAAATTAAACATACGTACGTGAAATTATTCACACGCACGAGTGGTTAACGATGTAAGAAATGTTCCAACGCTGATGAATCGAACACGTGCAAGCTCTTAAAATCAAGTGCACGTGTACAGTGGATGCGATACGTAACTGTTTGAATCTCCGTATATAATTTCAGACGCATGGAAACGCACCTAACGGGGTAACGCGCTAACGCACCAACCGGGTAACGCATTAAAGTACAATTACGTAAATATATAGCTGTATCGATACTTATCACGCGCGACGATACAATACCGAGCCGATCGTGAAATCCTGCATATATACGCTGCGAACTGCGAACCGTCTGCCAAAGCTACACGTGCTTCGTCCAAATACGCTTGTACGAGTAGATATAAATGGGATCACCGATAACCTCTCGGTTAATCCTTTTCCTACCGCCATTCGCGGTTTATAAGCACTTCATTTTCATACGCGGACTTTTAAGAGTTTCGGTAAGAGGGTTACGAGATCAATCGGAACTTTCTACTTTTTCACTCGACGTTCCCAATTTTCTCGGAGGAATCTTGTTAAGCGTTCGAATGCAAATTTTCGAGGGGCATGCGTGTCTAATGGAATTTTGTTTCTTCGATAAACCGATTAGTTTTTAACTACAGCGCTTGACGAATTCGTTGCCAGCTTTTAAATGCTTGTTCGCGATCAAAGGAATTCTTTCGAGCGTTTGAAAATTTTGCGTCGAGGACTTTTTCGGTCTCGTGGATAGAAATTTGACAATTTCGAGTAGCGAATTGCCTTTCTTTTTTTTTCATAGAATAATGCGGATATCGGAGCCAATTTTGTCCAAAGCATACGTAATTATTATTTTTTTTAAAACTGTTGATAACTCTAATTTTATACGAACGCCGAATTTACAATAAAAAAGAAGTAACCTTATTTATAATTCGTAGGGAATTTTAACAATATATTTATTTATTGGAAGATAGAGATAAGATTTCATCGAAAAAAATGAATCGTACAATGTTTCTTTTTGAAAAATTTCTAAACAAATATAATAAATCATATATATATATATATATATATATATATATGTATGTAAAATTATGTTACGTAATAAAAATGAAATTCTAATAATGAAAAAAATAACAAAGAAATATTACATTTAAGTAATATATCGTACGATTAAAATAAAATTCTAAATTTTTATCAGGTTTTTTTTATCAGAATACAACAACGATACCTTTAATGATTTAATTTACAATAATATATATACGTACGGTTACGTATTACACTTTTATTCGCGAAATATTAAGTAAATCAAACAAACGAATAAAACAAGTAATTTTACTTCGAAAGCGAATGACTTTTAAATATTATTTCGTTGTACTTACTATTTTCACTCTCGAAACAGGCGTTTCTATATGCGCATTTATTATTTAAATAATTTAAAAACAAATTAAAATATATGTTATCCATTATAAGAAACATTCTCGACATTTTTTCATCGATGTTTTTTACAACCGTTAGCGAGCAGAAAAGTTTTCGATCGATCGTAATTTAAAGATTAAAAGAAATAAACGAAACCGAAGAATTATTCGATAGAGTGGAGGTAATTTTCCAAGTACTTATCTTATCGTTAAGTAGAAAATTAAAAATATAAGTTTTATTTTAAAAGAGCGTTTTCACTTTCAATAGAGCATTAATCGCGTATTTACTCGACTCTGGATGTTGAATAAGTGATACGAAAGATTGAAACAAGCTCTGAAAACATCAGTTATTTGCTACATAAATAATAGCGAGTCGACGTAGGATTTATCATTAGTTCTACTCAAAATTAATCTGCATTAAAAGCGACGCGCAATGACGAAAAACCCGATTAAAAATTGCTCGACCGTCCGGGTTATATTCCATCCTTTACGCGCGGTCATCGTTAAGTAAAACTCGCTCGATACGAGCCAGCGACAACTTATTCCCGGGAAACTATTATATAAATTTGTCAAACGTACATAAATTAGCCGTTGCACGTCGCAGAGAAACATAAGCAAATTTACCCGAGCTTCGAATAGCTTCCACTCGGTCAACGAAAGGGCGAACTCGCGGTCGTCTCTCTCATCCTCCTCCCCCTCCCCCCTCCCCTCCCCTCCCCCATCCCCATCCCTAGGTACGTCGCGCGGTCCAATTAGCGACTCAAAGTACCCAACGAGCGTGACGTCCTTCGCTGCCGCGCCCCGACGAATCGCTTCAAGCGTGTAATCGTCCTCGGCGTACCAAAACGCACCCGTCGACTCTCCCTGACTCTCCCTGACTCGCCCTGACTCGCCCTGACTCGCCCTGACTCGCCGTTATCGATATCATTGCGCGGCCGGAAATTCGCGCGCTCGAGGCTGTAATCGGTGCACTCGCTTATTTAAATACGATCTTCCGCCTCGCGGTTCCTCCCGTTATTTCCGGCTCGGAGGCGCTGCCGATATCGCTGACTGGATCGTCGGCTTATCGACCGGTGCCAAGGCCTCCGACTCCGAAGGTCGATCCGGTGCGGGTATTTCACCTCGCGGACGACTTTTGCGCGCCATTTTCACGACGATTTTCACGGCGATTTTCACGGCGAATAACGACCTACCGATTACCACCAACTAACCAATTTTTATCGATAAAAGCACATCCTTATCTAGCCTTGTCCAAGTTTCGATTCGTTAGAAATCCCTTCGTCTCTCGTCTCACCATGAAACGCGTCCATGATATTTTTTACCGCGTTACTTTTCGCTACTTTTGCATTTCGATCTCGGCTCTAATTTAAAGTATAATTTACGAAATGCGTTTAACCGAAAACCCGTATCGCTGAATAATTTTCACCGTAAAATAACTTTCTAACTTAATATTTGTTGATCCCGATCAAACGAGTTTACTCGAAGCGAACTAAGCGTACAGATATTTGACTAAACATATCTATAATACGCATCAAGCTAATTAAACGATTTCAACTTTGTAATACGATTCGAAACTTCGAAATAATAATTATTCCGTAGTTTTCATTTACATCAATTACGCAATTAGATTTATTTACTCATGTATCGTGACGTATTAAATACTATGAGTGTATATGCGTTAGACGAGTAACTTTGATAATGCCATTAGCGAGCGACGTTTAACGGATAAAGTTGGACGAACTCGATGAAATTGAAGGTTCCGGATTTAAAAAAGTGAAATCCTCGAAATTAAAATTGGAAATTTACTTCCTCGGAATTGGTGGCGATGTCCCTCGCAACTTGGAGCAACTCGAAGACAGATTTATAGCGCGAAGAAATACGCGCTCAGCCAAAAGAGAAAAAGAGGAAAATAAAAAGTGTTTCCGTCCCTCTCGCGGCCTTCGGCAAAAAGCAGCGACAAGGGTGCACTGCCAAGGGGCGGGTAGCTGGAAAATTGATTCGCCCCGAGTCCGGTGTCCGCGGCATAGACGAGAGACGTGGGCGAGAGACGCGGGCGAGAGACGCGGGCGAGAGACGTAGAGTCCGACGAGCAGAGCAACTCCAGGGACGGCGTCGAAACGCTTGGGGATTAATTCGTTCGGGACTCGGAAGTATCCACCCCCGAAGTACTCCATCACCCGGCATTATCCGAGTCGCTTGCGGGGTGCGAAGGCGTTGGATCGCACCTCGTGCAATCGTCGTGGTCGCTAATCGACTCGGCCCCGTGTTTTAGTTTTATTCTTCTCCGTCTCGAATACTCCGGTTTCCGTTTTCCGTTGGTCTCTCGCGACGGGAAACGTAAGCCGGCCTCGGAAGCGGTTTACGGATGGAAACCATTTCGTTTATCGATTCCTCGCGCGAGCCTGGCTGTGATCGTATACACCGGCTTTTCCGAGTTGAAGAGTAATTGATTTTTAGCGGATGCTGGGGATGCCGATCCGAGTCGATGGATTACCGGACGCTTTTAGCCGATGCGTTTCGGTAGGGATCCGCGACGGCTATTCGACGCTTTTCAATACGTATTTTTAATAGCTTATTTATGACTCTTAATAATTTTAGGAAACTTTTCTTTTTTATTTCCTGACGGGGTGAGCTAAAAATTTTAACAAAATTCATAATTCTCGTATCGAACCATTAAGAATACATTAGACTCGTCCAAGGTTTAATTAGCTATTTGATATAACTTTAATTAATTCACGGTTGTACTCTATTTTCTTGTACCGCTTTTGTTTTAAAAGGTTCGAATTAGCTTTCTTAACGCTAATTTATAAAAATATAGCAAAGGTTGCGCTATCGATGATGTACACTCGTAAATCTGTCCGCGCATTGCGATAAGCGAATGAAATATCGAAAGCGCTTTCTCCTTTATACTCAAAACACAATTAAAGAACAATACTCGAAACGTATACTCTATTATTATGCTTGAAAAATTTAAATGAAAAATGTTGTTTTATTACAAGTTAATCGAATAAAATAAAATCACCGAAGAAATATTGCGATACCTTCCATAAAGCGCTTCGTAAAATACTTGGTGATACTAAAAAGAAACGAACGCACGCAAGTAGCAATTTTTAATTAAAATTCTTTTCCCTGTAAATACACATATAACTCTTATAACGTTAATATTTTTTTTATCGTAAATAAATAAACGATTCTATCGATGAAACTGACACGCGGACTCGGTTAATTAAAGATAAAAACGGATCGACGCGAGGATATAGTTGTCCCATATTTATTCAAGAGCATGATTTATTTCTAGCGTTTAAATATGCCTTTAATTATCGTCGAACGATAAAGTTTTTCTTTCCGTCCCTCTGCATTATCCCTCGATCTATCTTGTTCTGTCTCTTAAACGCAACAACTAAACGGATACAAAATTTCCAGTGAAAGGGAAGAGTGGAACGCTTATCCGCTTCCATAAAAAACAATGACTTCTGCCGTTTGCGGGAAAAGTTTCGAGCTAACGACCAGCGAAAAATAATAAGTATTCGTCGATATAAAGAAAAATAAAAGGCGAAGGAAGACCAGAGATGGAAAGAGATGATAAAAGGAAATCGAGAGAGGCGGACGGAAAATCAGGGTATAGGCGAGAACAAGCTTGGAAATTAGTTTTCAGGAAAGAAGATACTTGTCGAACGTCGATGTGCTTTTGCCAACGAGTTTCCCGTCCTCTACCATCGATGGATCCCAATCGTTGAACGACTGCCTCCATTATTTTACCGATGCTGCGAAAAAATAACGACGAGGAATTATTCTTTTACAACGTAACTTTCAAATCGTTATTTCATTCTCGCTGATGTATCGAGTTTAATTTTATCGATAACTAAAAAGATACTCTTTCTTTTATCTTACTTTCTTTAAACTACAATGCAAAATTATTTCGAGTTTCCGTAAGTAAATAATGTTAACTCTAAATTGCTTTGTAACTGGATAACTACTGGAATTTGATTTTCTTGAGTTTCGAAACATCTGCGGTTAGCTTAATTGATTCGCTTATTGTGTTTAACCGATAATTTTCTCACGCAAAAAGAAAATTCGTCGGAAAGATTTACGCGGGAAAACAAATTCTGTAAAACACTTACGTTTCTTTTTCTTCGGTAGACATTCAGTTTTTTTCTTGCTCGAATTCTGTACAATTTTATAATTTGTCGTAATCGCAAAGCTTTTGTTAAAGTTTTATCATAATTGAAATTAAATTTACCGTTACAAATCGGAATAAATTAAATAATATACGATTTTTGTATTCGTAGGGTAAAGATTTTGTACGAATGAATTACGGATAATATTCTATTTTGCATTTTTTATATCTTATAATTCAATGTTCGGATACTATTCAAATTCTATTTTAATATTTAAAAAGATCGTTTTTAAAAAAAATCACGCGAATTTTATCGTAATTTATTAACTTTAAATTCTAAAATAGATACAACTATTTCTATGAATGCAACAAAACGAATAATTATATCATTGGTATTAAATTATATTATCCGGTTTGCAAGACAGTATTTTAATTGTACCGATAATTTGAAAGAGTAATTTGAGAGGAAAATGTGATATTTATCGTAAGCAGAGTATCCGACACTTGAAATTCAAATTCGACGAAGAATATTAAATTTTTTTCAAATATTTTCATACGATCGTTGCATTCATGTTTTTTATTTTGTTCCGAATTAGATTATAGAAAATACAGGCGAGCGGTACAACGAAGATCGATATTTATACGATAAACGAATACGACCGTAAAAGTACCGATTCCTCGAACAAAGAATGTACGTAGCCTTAGAATAACATCTGCAACGCGACGCATTTAGGTGCATCGAACGACCTAGAAATTAGCGCCGTAATAACATTGAGGTTGTAGAAAAGAGTGGAGCGAATTTTGCTTTACGAATTAGAATTCCAAAGGCCGTTTTATGCAGGAAAAAATTCATTTGCTTACGAGAAAGAGTCGAGATGAAAAGTGCAAGGGAAAAGTGTTCGGTTCGAGGATATAACTCTGAACCGCTGGAACCGCGAAAACCACAAAAACCACGAAAATTCGAAACCTCATCAGCATAGCGCCTCGAAAGATCGAGAGTCAGTGGAATACGGAGGTGAAAAGGGGCGAGTCGAGGCCCTCGGAAAATTTGCATGAGCTGCGAGGGTTGCGAATGTGTACTCGAAATGTGGAAGTTGGCGGAACTTGAAAAGGTAGCGGCAGAAACAGCGGGAAGAAAGAGCTCGGCGGAAGAATGACCGGCGCTGAAAATAATTAGGAAATAAATAAATTACAGTCGGTGGCAGAGGAGCGAAGTTTCGCGGGTGCGAAAGTCGCAACGGCGACGATCGTACAATACCGAGATTCCGACCTCCGCCTCGCCCCCGCCTCGACCCCCGCCTCGACCCCCGCCTCGACCCCCGCCTCGACCCCCGCCTCGTCCTCCTCCTTAGCCCACACGTATATAAACGCGCGTATAAAGCTCGACTTAGAAAGAACTTTCTATATTAAACAACTTTCGCCGCTAATTTTGCGCTCCACCCCTTTAGCAGATTTAGTAGATTCGCGTTTCTTTGGCTATACCTCATTCTCTCCCCTCCCCCTCCCCCAAGCCCCACTCGCTCCTCCTTCTCCTGTCGTTCTCGTCGATTGCGTTGTTCCAGTTCTCTTTTTTGTTCTCAGCTTCGTTTTATTCTCGCCGATCTAACTTCTCTGCTGCACCTGCCTTTCAACTCTTATCTTTTTCACAAAAATCTCTTCGTGAGTTCGCTTTTAAAGAATCCTCGTTTCGCTGTTAATTTTGTCCCGCTCACATTTTAATTAAGCAAATTATCAAGCATGTTTATCCGAGCTTTATAAACAACTCCGATTTAATTATGGTTCATTTTATAATTAGTTTAATAAATTTGTTTAACGATGTTAAGAAAGTGAGGATAATATAGATTTTAATGCCAAAATTTTCTAGATATTCGTGATTTATTACTCGTTCTTTTATTTTTTTTTAATTTATATTACTTCCATTTTATATTTATATAGAAAACTTTTACAAACCGAATATTTCGTTCGATTTTCGTTCGACTTTGCCTAATAAGTAATATCGAACGTTTACTTTCGATTTAAACTTTTTCTTAAAATATGTGCGTTCCATTATCGTAACTAATATTCGCAATTAATCAAACTCATAAATTGAACATTAGAAATTAATCGTACAATTCTTTACGATTAACTAAAAGTTCGATAACGATTATTTTAAACGAATGTCTATTTTGTTAAGTCATTATATATCGATTAATATATTTTTAAGTAACTAATATACTTCGAGAACGATAATAAATCCATTTTAATATGGATCAAAATACACAGTCGATCATTTTTAATCGGGTTCATCGAATTTCAAAAGAAGAATTATACATTGCTATTATTTACCGCGATCGGAAAATGAATTTACGAGCAAACTTAATTCTTCGTAATTGTTAAGAAAAGCTTTGGCAAAAGAAACTCATTTTCTATAGGTGTTGATCGGTAATAAATCAAAGTAACGCCTATTAAGCAGGTGGGTTTTTCGGTCATGCGATCGTTAACTAAAATATCCTTCCTGAATATCGGATGCGAGGAAAAAATAAGCAAAAAAGACGAGGAGAGGAAAACGCGTGGAGGAAGGACGAATAAGAATTGCAGGGAAAATAAAGTACCGAGTAGCGGAGAAGTAATATCGTAAAAATATAATAATACGGTACGAATACAAGACAAACAATTTTTTTTAATTTTACGCGTTAAATTATTTCGTGAGAAAATACGATACTTTGAGTATCTCGACACAACTATCGATATCACTACCATAATATCGTATTTTATTTTAAAAATCACTGATCGATAATTATATTATCGGTAAAAGTTGAAATTACGAGTTCGCTAATAAAATGAAGTTAAAAGTATTTTAACGTTAATTATGATTTTTAATTCATAACCGATCGTACCGATGGTAAAATTTTAGTAAAAATGTATATTAGCGTCTCGTTGATGCGATAAGTTGTATCTTATTATAAATTAATTCGTCTACTATTTGTCGTAAAGTTTTATTTTTTATTTAAAAAGTATATACTTATTCGACTACCATTCCGCGAGTTTAAAAAATAGTTAAAAATTTTATGGAGGATGTAGCAGCTTTAAAGCTCATAATTTATGCTACGAGGTTAAGTGGTTTAGATTAGTTATACCTATAGCTAAGCTTGTCTGTGCACTCGAGCCTGAGCAGCACATATGACCATTTTACCTTCTTGACTGCTTTAAAATTTACGTTGCAGTAAATAATATCTTTAAATAGACAAAGTATGAAATATTTACGAGTAATATTTCAAAATATAAAAAAGCAAATTGAATAGTTAAGTAAAATAACGAATTACATCCATAAAGGTTAATTTTCGAATAAAGCTACGTTTATTTCGTACTTTAAATATTAAATTTGTGTATTTTATTGGAGTAATTTCCAGGTATATTTCCGGTTACGATAAAATTGGTTGCTTTGCAACGAGTCGAAGCTCTTGGGTCTAATAATAACTTGGACAAGAGAATGGTCGAAATCTTGGACGAGCGTAGTCAACGAAGGTACAGACAACGGGGTTGAAAGAAGGGAAGAAGGGAAAGAAGGGGAAAGAAGGGAAGAAGGGAAAAAGCGCAAGGGGAAAGAAGCGCAGGTAAAAGGAAGAAAGGACCAAGGGGCGAGAGGGTGGAAGGGTGCACCACCGTTGGGGGAAGCTCACGCGCGAGCAATGACACAGCGAAAGGGTAGTCGCGAAGAAAAAGCAAGTTTTAATGAAATTAAACTCGCTAATGGGACTAACAAGCCCCGCCGCGAGGCATTTTTTTATTGCGCCCGTTGCAGCCATCGACGCAACCGCGTACGTAACGAGTGTGTCCACTCTTTGGACCGATTTGAAAGTTCCTCGCTGCGAGAGGTTCGTGTCGAGAGGTACACGTTTTCGCAGCTTCTAGGCTTTTCTCTGTGAATATTCAGCGAGCGGAAAGAATGTAAATGAACGAAACTTTACTTTATGGCGTAGAATCTCTCATTATTCCTACACGAATAATTACGATGGTGAGAAATGTGTCGTCGCTTTCAAAGGATTCCGTTCCAATCTAATCCGAAAGCGTATGTTTATTTTCACAAAATTAAAATCAACCATTTTCATTAATTATTACCTGTTGACATTTTTATAATAACGCGTCTACCGAATATCCCGCTATTTATCGTGAATAATTATTAATTTTAAAATCATGTTATTATCCTCGCATTTTCCGTATTCGGATTCTCAGTTTATTTATACCCCTGAGGCTTAGTTATATTTACCGAGTTTCAAATTGATCGGATGGACTTTATTTACTTTTCATCAGTTAATTATGTTATATTATTTTCAAAAGTACTGCGAATAATACAAATATTTAATGAAAAGTCAATTAATCAAAATTCAGCATTCGATTATTACTTTAAGTTTGCTAAATAAATCGAAACGTGTATTTTTTCGATGCAAAAACTATGGTATCTTTTTCTATAATTATACATGTATAAAATATTAAGCTATGTAATTATTCATTTGTAAAAAAGGGAATAAAAGAAAGACGAGGATAAGTTAGATTTGAATAAAGGACAAGTACATTATGCGTTAAATAAAATAATCGATGTATTTAATTTGTAACGATTTAAATCCGTGTGAAAAAGTAAAATAAATATTTTGAATGAAAAGGTTTGCTACTTAAAGAAATCGAAAGGTAAACGAATAAACAGAATAAACAACCAAATCAACGTAATAATTTCAATTCTAGTGCGAATGAAATCCTATTGGAAGCATCCGTACACGAGCGCAGACGCAAGTAGCTCAAAACTTTCTACTTACGAGTGCAAATGTTTTTTGCTAGCATCGGTTCGCGACTACCTCGATGCATCTAAAAAGTTTTTCATCGGGTAGAGAGTAAAAAAAGCTCAAAGTCTATATCTTTTTGGTACTTATTTTTCTGCATCCTACATACATCCTGCATCGAGTTCAAGTGAAAATCGATACCTGCAGAGCCTGGAAACGTCCGCTTCATCGAAACGCTTTAATTCTTTTTTTTTTATACGTATTTTCTCCTGCACACGTTTCGGAATTTGTGTACACGCGCGAAAGGGATCTCCGATATAAGCATGATAGATGCGTTGCTAATGAGATGCAAATTACTCGTTTCCCATATAATTTATCGTAACATAAGGGATATTTAAACGATGCTTTTTGTTATTATATATATATATATATATATATATATATATATAGGGTGTGTATTTTATATATGCTTTTGTCTCGAATCCGTGAAAATTACCGTATCCAGATTACCAGAATATAACTGGATTATCGTACGAATCCTATATTGATTATAAGTAACGTTGAATATTAAATTAATACTTTTTGGTATTCTCCTTTTTAAAAATAAAATTACACTAGATCTAATTAGTTAATATTTAAAAATCGTTTTTCTTTCGAACGAATTACGTTATTTTCAAATAAAAGCTTAAAATAATCATTTCGAAATTTGGTTTCTTCGCAATCTTTGTTATTAAATAAAAAGAAAAGTAACGGTATGAAAATTTTAAGATCGATTCTTTGTGTTTTAATCGTATACTTCGAAAAACTCTTCCGTCGGAAATTCAAATGCAGATGAAACGTACGCTTTTATTACTTCTGCAGAATAAATTTTTCATATTCGGGTACATCGGATACTCGCGCCTTAAATGTATAGCGTACATACTAAAATCCTTTCCCCTTTGGAACGTAACTTTACTTACCGTTACTTCAAAGGATACTCGCGATTTTGGTATGGAATAGTTTGCGATGAAGCCAAGTCACATACTTCTATCTACCTATGGAGTACCGTACGTTTACTCACACATACAGACCCTTGCGCCTCCTCGCATAACTCAGACTTAGCTTTGGTGCATGACTATTACATAATGAAATCGTACGAGACCCTTTAAATAAAGGCAGGTGCAGCGACCTGCATTATCGATACTCGCGCTTATAAACCAAGGAGTCGGACAAATTTTAGTACGCGCATCGAATTTTTTAAGCAAAAAGTGCTTGTCGTACCAAGAAGGCAAAAGTTTCGTGAATATTCAATATTCATTCATTTTTACGGTATAATTTAAGGACTGATCAAAATAATCGGACTGATACGAAAGCAAAAATCCTTCCTTTAATTAAAAAACAAAACTATAATATTACAAAGGGGTTCTTTATTCCAAACAAAGTAACTTCGCTTATTTCTTTTGTGCTAAATTCTTCCATAAACGTTGCTTATCGTCGATATCAAAAGTTTTTTGAAATAAACTTTGCGTGCTTCGAAAGACTAAAACGAAGGTATTAATGTCCAAAACTTCCATCCGAAGGTGAAATTTTATACTTATCATATTCCACACGTAAAAGGGATTGACTTACGAGAAAAATATCCGAGAAAACAGCCCCCATAAATATAATTACAGAGCGGTTTTGTATACAAAGTCTTCATGGCAAGTTAAGTTTTACCTCTTGAAAGTGGAAAGCAAAGAAGTGGAGATACGCAGAGAAAAAAGTTGTCGTAAAGACGAGTAAATAGCACTCGGAGAACATTTTACGTACCGATTGTTCAAGTCAAAATAATCATTATAATACAGATATAACCTTTGTGGAAGATATTACACATCGGAATAAGTGGATCGATGGTATTAAAAGCGGCATTGTATCGTTTTATTATATTCGATAACAATAACCACCAACAAAGTTTCAAGAGTGGCACATAAAAATTAATTAGGTTTATTTTTATAGCACCGTGAATCGAGAATACGTTACGAATAAGTATCGATATTCGATTGTATGATAAATTCATTACGCGCAACTTAAATAATTACGATCCTTGAAGCTACTCGTGAGTTTGAGTTAGAGAGATACGCGTAGCAAAATACTTACAAATAATGATACCTGTGCGTCTATTTAGGGATGCTTGGATAGAGTTTCGTGCGTTGGAGTCGTAATTTGAGATGATTCGAGCGAACTTATCTATCAATTTCGATAAATTCACGGTACGAAGTTAAAGTTCAGCTTTTACAGGTAAATGCAGGGAAAGCAGGTAAAGCAGGTAAAGCAGGTAAAGCAGGTACGCATCGCTTCTACCTCGGCGACGCGATACGAAAATGTTCCCGAGTCGTGGCAAAGCTCCTTTTCACCTCCACCTCGAACGCGATACGAACCGTACATCGATATATCACAGTCGACGGACTTACCCGGCGTGACGAGAAGTATGATGCCGAGGAGGAGAGTTCTCGCCGCCATTTCCACGGCACGCCGGAAATCCCTGCAGCCGAAACTCCAATACAACCGATGTCGCCTCCATTCGACGAGACGCCTCGTTTCCTTGGGTTCGGCCGGGGCCTTGGCCTTGTTCGGACATCCGAGTCTCGGTCCCGTCTCCGATCCCTCGTCGCTGCGCCTTAGCGGTTTATCCATGTCGGTGACGTCGGGGATTTCCCGCAGCCACCATCCGATACAGGTTGGTTGTCCGGACGCGAGGCATGGCGATGCTGACGACGTCTCTTCCGGATCAGGCCTAAAACAGTCTTTTTCTCAGGCTTCGTTCCTTTCACTTTTCCGCTCATTATTATAACTCTACCTTCACGCCGAATACAGTGTAATATCGGAAATATATATATATATATACGCGTCTACGTTACGTTGACAAATATCTTGCCAATTTATAATTGAACCTAAGCAATTTTCGTGTAAATAATTCATGATAATATTACAAATTCTCTGATTCGGATAATTATCACGTTAGTATTATACGTACAGCTAATATGATTCAATTAGCGAAATATCATTAAATTTAAATATATGCGAAAATAAGTGAACAATTATTAATTTTATTCGCGTTTATTTTACAAAATCAATGAGTTATCGTTATTTCAAAATTTATATAGCATTACATTCGTTACTTATAATGTTATTTAATATCGTTCGTTTGATTTTTTTTTAAAAGGTACGGTGAAGAATATTTTTCTTTAAATTACTAACGCGTAAAAAATATTACCGTAATAAGCTATTATATCTTAGCATAAAAATAATAATTCACTTATTTAATTAACCGTTCGATTCCATTATTTCTATTTTATTTTAAAAAACGAAAATTAAATTATTCTTACATCAGTAGATAAAGTTAGACAAGGATAAATATTGTGTAAAAATTGTTTTTGATTAGTATTGGATAAAATTTTATTTAAAAGATTATTTGATTTTCTCGCATATTATACAACGTGTGTTGGACAAAATATTTATAAAAGATATTAAAAAAAATCTTATCGATTACCAAAAATAATATCGTAAAAAATTTAGAAAATTTTTTATAAATACTTTAATTATTACTATACAATACGTTCGAAGATCGTATTAATTTTTGTTTGTTATACTATATATTTTTAATCAATAATTAAAATATAGAAATTAATAAAATCACGTTTATATTAATAATGTATAACAAAAAAATAATTAGTATTCAAATTGTATAAATTTAAACGAACAGATTTTATCGATGATTTTAGTGATAATCTTTTATAAATTGCCGTTACGATCGTCATCCTGTTATGATTAAAAATTTTCTTTACCATCAACAAGCTATTTATGATTTTCTAAATTATGGTAACAGAATTAAACTATAATTTATTTAAAAGACTACAATGGACAACATTATATTTTTAGCTTTATTATATACGCGAAAATAATTAAGCGAATTATCTTTCTATCTAATTTCAACTATTTATAAAAAATAAAATTTACGACAAGTTCATTTACTAATTTGATTACGGAAATAATCCAATAAATATTTCAATCGAAAGGAAGAATGTATTTAGTTTCGATAAATTCTATATATATATATTTATCAATATAATTTTTTCAAAAATTTTTTGACTCAATAAATCAAATAACAGACACTGACACGCGCGCGTGCACACACACACACACACACACACACACACAAAAGGCAGACAGACAGACACACACCGGTGAAAGTAATTAAACTCGCTAAAGATAAAAAATTTCAATCTGCCTCGATTGCTCTTGCGAGTTTTGATATAAAATATGAAAAGAAAATATGGTGGCTAACGTCAATTAAAAAAGTTTACCAATTTTATATTTAACGAAAATAAGTTTCTATTATTATTTATAAATATATAAAACAAATTTATTACTCAACTCGAACGTTTCGGTTAAAATATTCTATTTGATATTCAGGAAGGAAGCATTTCGAGATTAACTTTTAATCTTTTCAATCGAATAAACGAACGTTCGGTCAAAGCTCATCTACGCGTTGAATTTCAAAGTGGAAACCATCGACGAAATTAAAAATTATAAACGAAATTTGGTCCTGAAATTCTTGTACGCAGGTTTTACGTATGCAGATCCAATTTGATCTCCCGAAGAGACGCGGACCTGGACGTACCTGCCGTCATCGAAAGCTCGCTCGAGGTTCCGTCCGTCGTCGCTGCCATCCTGAGCTAACGTGTAAAAAGTCCGCCGACCTTTGGACTCGCGCGGGGACGCGTAACGTCGCCGGAGGTGGTTCGTGGCTTGTAGCCCTCCTCCACCCTCCATGCCCCCGCTCCCATAGTACCTGCAATTAAAAGTTTTCCTTTTATTGAAAATTGCCTCCTTTCTTTAATTCCCGAGTGAGTCCGTACACGGGGACGTACACGGGGACGTACACGGCGACGTACACGAGGGCGACGGCGAGGTTACATCGAGGGATGATTTTGCGGAATTGCACCGGAGCTCGGTTCGGGTTCCGATTGCCGAGTCGGGGAAAGGGGGAGGACGCGACGCGGCTTCGAGCTTTTTCTTAATTGCATCCCACCGTTTCTCGGACCTTTGGCAACGATTCCGCTCTAATTTATCCTCGTCGGTGTCTCTCGAGCATTTTTACCGAGGAAGAAAATTCGCCATCTCCGAATCCAGCACCGAATTATACATATTTCGTTCGAGTGCTTTATCGCTGTTCGAAGAGTCGATCGTATCCAAAGTAATTTTCAACCCTCCTCCGTTTGTGTTTTTAAACGATCGTTCCAAAGTACGATATCGATCCCGCGTCGTTAGTTGTAAGATTGAATTCGAGCATCTTGGAGTTTATAACGTTTTATTCGAAAGAGGCTAAGGGAGGCGATGGGGCGATCGAAGAAGAAGACAGGAACGAAACTGGTTGGAAGAAGGATCTCGATCTCGATCTTTCCACGCGATCCACGTATCCGAAATTATACGAATCCGAATAATAAGCTCGACCGCCTTTTAAAACAAATTTGAAATCGTAGGCCGTTAGGATCGAACGTCGGAAACTTTGAATTCACAAATATATTTCGGAAAAATATCTTGGATATCGGAAAAGGTAATTTCGAATGAATTTAAAGCTGATCAGTGTACGTTTTCCAGCGCTGCGTTCGCGTTATACGCAGGCAATAAAAATGAAAAGCGTATTCCCTTCGGTCGGGAGCTTCGTTTTTTTTCTCCCTCCGTCCCTTCGCCTCGTCAAAATTGCCTCGTCGAACGGCGAATTCGAGATCACGGACGAGTACCGAGTAAGAAACGAATCGCTTCGCGTAAGTGACGAGAACGAGAGAATCCAAGTATACGGCTTTAATCGACGATTCGTATCACGAGTCTATTACCCCACGACCGATCGGCTTCGCTGATAGCAATTCCGGTTTAAGCGCGGTGAGTAGAATTACCGGGATGTTGGGTTTGTGTATTTTTATGCAACATGCCGACGTACCGGCTTAAACGAAAATGGAAATCGAGCCGGCTTTATATCCGTCGCGAAAATAAAAGAATTTCCTAACTTTATTAGCTCCGGTCCTCCGCTATCCTCGCATAATTATACACTCTTTTATGCTTTATCGATAAGGTTGGGCCTTTTCGAAAAACCTCGTAAAACGCGGATTTTGGTTCGGCGAGGAAATTTTTACGCGTATTTGAGACAATTATTAAAGGAAAATCGTTGCGAAAAAATTCTTTTCAAAACTTTAAAGCTTTGAAGCGGTGTATTTCAACGTCTAGGCGTACGTCGATCGTAACTTTATTACAGCGAGAAGCTCGAACGAGAATACGAGAATACGAGAATACGAGAATACGAGAATACGGAGTAAAAATCTCCGTAGGGGTGTTCGCGACTCGAGTAAATTCGAGTAAATTCGAGTAAACGCGAACGCGATATGGAAAAGGATTTTCCTTGACCCCTGGAATCGTTCATTTTTGTAAATATTTACGCTCCGCGATAAATTCGATCTTACGACGAGGAATAACTCCAACGTACTTTTTTAAAATAGCCGGTTTATCGACGATCGGTTAAAAACGCAACGGTAAGTAAATCTTTATTCTCGTAGGCGATAAATTACTTTCCATAACGTTTCGATCTCAAAGTGGAAACATTTTTCTCTCCGAATGGAAGACTTTTTCAACGATAAAGTCTTAAGTCCCCAAATATCGTACACCGTTTGATTTTTGTTCGCGCGGTAAATGAGGGGGAAAATAAAGGGTAAAAAAAAGAAAAAAAAGAATCGAAAGAAAATAAAGGAAAATGATAAAGCTTTCCGTCCCGGTGTGACAAGATAAAAGATGCGAACGGTTGCGGGAGGTTCGGGATAGGTAAAAGAAAGACGTATTCGTCGCGCGAAGATGGAGGCGTAGTAAGAAGTAGGTGCGCGAGAGGCGGACGAAGAGGAGGTTGAGGAAGAGGAGGAAAGACGGAGAAGGCGATAGTGAAAGAGAGCGAGGAAAAGGGCAAACTTACCTCTGCCGCTGCGCCACTACTACCGTTGGCTGGCTCGTCGGCCTCCGGCGACGATTTTCGCGCGCGTCGCCACTTCCGTCGTCGCACAGGAGAGAGACGCCGCCGCCGACGACGACCTAACCTCCGCAGCGTGCCGGAACCATCACCTACAACACCAAAGCGGATATTACATTTTTAACGATCCTTTTCCCCTTTCTCTCAAGCCGCTTTCACAATGCTTCAATTTTTATCTCCTCCCCGCGAGAGAGAGAGAGAGAGATGATGCACTTGCACTTTGATCTTTGCTCTACTACGCGCTTATCTCCACCGGAGAATCTATTTACGCCAACTGCGGCTTCGCGGCTTCGTAACAAGGAATTATCGAGTCGAGTTCCGCGACGCCTTAATTTCCCACCGACTACGCCTCGCTCTTATTAATTTATTCAATCTTCGAACGCCAGCGACAAACGCTCCTGACGTCCGAATGCGCGACAACGCTTCTTTGTTACGACGAATTATTTTTTCGTTACGATTATTTCTTATCGAATTTCGTAACGATTCGTCGAACGAAGCGACTCTTATTTAATAACGACGACTTTGAAAGGACGTAATTAAGTTTCCCCAAGCTTCTGCCACCAGAAGCGGTGATTTCATTTATTTTTCATAAACGATCGGGGAGAAACGGGAAAAACGGGGGAAACGGGATAAACGTCGTTATTTATGTATATGTTTATTTTTACATTACCCATTGTGAGACGGGCTTAACTTTCTATCTTCGCGGGTACTCTGTCACCGTGACGTTAAGCGACAAGCGTGTAAGCTCGAAACACGCTCCACGGGATTTTATGAAATCGCTAAAACTTCGAAAGCTCTTCGAGTTTTCAGCGGATTTCGTTCTTTCCTCTGCCTCAAGTTTTTTAATTAAATCTTTATAGGATGTTCCGATTTAAGAAAGATTTTTTTAATTCCGCAACCATCATTTTATGTACGGGTTTTAAACATTTTGAAACGAATTCGTTGGGATCGTTTTACGAGGTCGATAGGCGGTTGATTCGATACGACGATTCTTACCCTCGAGGCGGTCCATTAAATTTAATAATTATTTCAAATTATCTCGTTCACCGGACCATCGAGTTTACGAAATTTTCTAGTCGTAAAAATAATTTGAAAAGCAACGTTTCGACATTTTTTTACGCGCTCGTTTCAAATTTTTAAAATAGAACGATGCTTTTGTAAATATTCGTTTGCAAACTTTTCGAAAACGATATATTTCTCGCGAGTTTCCGATTACTCTTAACAATACTCGAATTAGTACATCAACTATTTCAAATTTTGAACAGCCGTCGATATACGCGATCCTAAACGAATTTTAAAAGTATTACTTTCGAAAACGTTACGCGTGCATATATAAAACTATAGCTCGTACGTAACTATATATAAGAACATACCGTACAGTATAAAGTTAAGAAACCGAAATACGCAAAGCGCGATCGAATCAAGATCAATTTAAACCTTATAATTTTTAACAAAGTGGAAAAATTTAAGTTACAATAAGATCAGAGGATGAAAAATAATTGATATTTACACGCGTATCATCTAACGATATACGAGTATTTTATGTAGCGTTAAATAAATACACGGATGAAAATAAAACTTGTAATAATTTTAAAGTAACGGTAATGTTAAAAGAATCATTGGTCTTACATAAATACATCGATAGAAAAAAATATCCGTAAAATGGGACATTGTAAAGGAATATTATCCATCAAAAGAGCCTCGTTGTAAAAGGACTGAACGAGAGATATAAATATTTTTTCCTAATTAGCATCCTCCGTAATTCCGGCGAATGACGTCGCAAAAGCAGAGAAGAACCTGAATTTTGGATAATGAATCGGCGATCGAGCGACCGCCGGAAGTTTCCGTATCGACGCGTCGAACCTGTCAAATACTATTTCCAAATAATCTTCCACCATAATAGCTCGAGCACAATCATTCATTTAACAGATGAACGGGAAAGGGCTTTTGCACTTGGCAGAAATTGAAATCCCGTAATCGGACTAATTCAGCATTGGGTTTTCTCATTGGGCTTACCGCCCAATATGGCAACGCATTCACGCGCGAATAAATCCTTCGCGGTGGCCGTCCTCGAGAATTAGCCTCGTGACTAAGAGCCGAGAGCGGCTCAACTTGGATCGGAACTGTTTGCACATTGTCACCGGCGTGCCTTCCTCGAGGGAGACCCCCGACCGCGGTCGTATCTCCGTATCTTCGTATCTTCGTATCTCCGTGTCTCCGCTCCGTCCTTTGCGAGATCGTTGGAATATCGGTGGGAGCGGTTACACCGAACCTCCCCTCGTGTCACTCGTCCCCTCATCACCGACGTTCCCACGATGCTTTTTATCCACCCGACCTCCCACCAAACTCTCTTTGGCTTCGACGGAAAAATCCCTCCTCCCCTACTACATCGGACTGACTCGCACTACAATGGTTTCGCATCGAAATCAGATACCCTTTTTTCCTTCCAACGACCTGCACTGCTTCATTTTTAAATTCGAAACTTGTGTTTTCAACATTTTTATACCGCGTTTACGGCGAGCCTCGGCCGTCGGTTCTTCTTCCGTCGAACGATAAGGGAATATTTTATATTTCGTACGAATGCCGAGCTGAATCATTTAACGCCGGCTCTAACAAATATAAACGTGCATTTCGTTTGGGAAAAACGAACTTTCGAAATATGAATATCAATCTTTTTTTTCGATTGATTTTAAAATTTCATCCGGTCAAACTCGTTTATATTCGTCAAAAGTAAATGACAATATTTGACCATTTTTGATTGATTTTCAAAGCAATGCATTACTTTTTGCACATATTTATTTACTCGCGTGTAAATTGATTATTTTTTTAATAACCCTTTTTATTACGATACATTCGTATAAAAATTAACGATCGAGCCAACGAAATAAAACACTGATGTACGAACGAATCGCACGGATAAAAATGTTTTTATTCGGAATAAGTAATTCGGTTATATAAAAAGCTTTTATTTATTAACGTCATCGCTTCTATAAACCAATATACATAATTTGAAGCCACGTGTTTTATTAATTCGGTTTAACTGATGTTCGTAAATTATTGAATTCCTTGCTACGAGCGTACAGTTACGCTTTTAATTTAATTTTGCGAAAGAGTCGATGAATTTCCTAAAATACGATCGGACTAGTGAAAGGAAGGAAGGAAGGAAGGAAGGAGCTTTCGAATTTTTGTCGAAATTTTTCTAATTAAAACGGTCCAAGTTACGTTCGATCGTCTCTGAAATCGCAGCGGATACGGAAACACCGCAAATATCGCGACTATGGCGACGCGGTTAGCTCGGAAGACACAGTTTCAACGTTTCAACCTTGGCCAATTAGCGAGAGCGATGCGTGCCCCGTTTCCGTTTCCCTTCGGTACGCTCGTTTAATTCCGCGAGAGCTCCGCGTGCCTTCGCCCCCCTTCGCCTCCCTTCGCCTCCCTTCGCCTCACTTCGCTCCCCTACCCACACCGACACCTGCGGCTACGGTACGCGACATTGTACGTCATAATTCGGTTCCATGTTCGCCGGTTATTAGCGCTTATATCCTCGGGGATGGCCGGAGTTCGTCGATCGTCCCGCCATTGGGACCGCGAGAATGTTTCCCGTTCTCCCGTAAATACTCGACGTTGTAAGAGGCGATGGCAATTTTGTCCGCGTTCCGTTTTTCTTTTTTTTTTTTTTCGTTTTTTTACCGGGAGGAAGCGACCGGTGGACTCGGGCTGTAAAATTTTTCTCTTCTACGGATGACAGCCGTTCCGTATTTTGCCACCCGTGTTTATTTTTATCATTCTGGGCGAATGAACAAATTGCAACATTTTTCGTCCCTTTCGCCGAGTATTTCGCGTAATTTTCATCCTCGCGGGAGGGATTCCTTCGTCTACGTTCGATGCGGGTGTTTTACGCGACGGTCTTTTCCGAACATTAATCGAAACGCGTATCGGACTTTGTACGCGTCTCCGAGAATTCCGATTACCACAGTACACGGGCTGTATATTTTTTACATTCGCAGAAAAATATCTATCTTCGAAAAATACGATACGGTGTTTTTATAGGGGTATTTTTTTTTATTAAAATACCTTCGTCGCCACATCTACGTTTCCTTCTTCCAAAAATTTCACTCGTCGATAATAATTCTCCCATCTAAATAAATACATTGCAATATTAGAATAAAATTATGATTAAAATTATGATTAATATTATGATTAAAATTATTTTCCATCTCCGATCCCTTCTAATTTCCTTCTAATTCCCTTCTAATCCGCTTCTAATTCGCTTCTAATTCCCTTTTAATAAAATTTCAGCGTCGTATAATCGAAGGGCGTTTATCGCGCGCGAATGATTTGGACGAGTAGCGGCTTATCGAAAACCAGTTTGCAACGTAACGCGATATCCTCGTACGAGCGAGGCGCGACGCGTTGCACCGAAAATGTTTAAAAATCATGTAAAAAATAGACGGGGAGATGTACATAGTTTGATACGTATAGAGTTGCGTAGCTGCGCGGATATACGAACGGAGAGAGAGGAGAGAAATTACAACGGAGCTAATTGGCTTTCGTGTCGCGCCAAATCCCGAGCGGGACGTATTCGCGACCTACTCGTTATTAATCGATGGAGCAAGAGAGATCCAACGATGTATGCACGCGGAGTCCGAGGGGGTGAACTTCGGCCTTCCGCTTCCTGGTTTCGTCACGTTGTCCGCTCCGAGTGCGTTTCGTGTATCGCTCGTTCGCTCGGGCCTCCATATTCTCTGTTTTGGAACCCTTTTTCGAAATCGAGTCAGCGAATAAACTCAAGTATTCGATGGGCACTGCTCGCGCGTACAAAACCGCAGAGATGGATTTTTTTAATTGCGTGGGATGAAAGCAGACTCGACCACCGGAGGTAACCGGAGGTAACCGGAGGTAACCGGAGATAACCGGAGGTACAGTGTGAAAATAAAATGTGAAAATTGAGGGCTAAGCTACCGAATGCCAAGTTTTTAAACGGGAAGTTTATACGAAAAACTTGGAAAATGTCGAACGAAGTTTAATTACCGTATGTAAGGTAATTATCGCCTTATATGTGAAGACAAAAAAGCTGACAAAGTCAAACTATCCAACAATGACGAGTACTCGCGAGTTCCATACTTCGGATTACGGAAAACGAATACTTAAACGCGTATCGTAATGTTTTTTTTGCAACGTTTCCGTTCCTTATTTAGAGTAATTAATTACGATACCGCAAAATCTGGTACTTCGGACACCACCCGTCTCCTATCGAAGAGAGCCGATCAAAAATATTTCATTCGATATTGAACACGAACGAGTTTCCATTATGTTCTATTACGGTAAGAAGGCATAATTTTCTGTCGTGACGTTCGCTCGCCTCTGGTCTTCGCGCGCAGCGTAAACTTAGGTCCAACCGTCTCCGAGTCGACCTTATCTGCGGCTATTGGTAAGCTTCCTTCTCGCCGCGTGGAAACACGATTCTTGGTTATCGGTGCGAAAGCGAAGGAGGGTCGGTATAATCTGGACGCGATGGGTTACGCTCGTCGATATCGCACCGAGCCTGTAACCAACCGCGCCGATCAACCGTGTCGTGGGTAGCTCGAGAGGCGAACGGGGAGGGTAGAAAGAGAGAGAGGGGGAGTTTATTAGTCGCACGGGCCGGTCAAATTACCGAAAGTTCGCAGCCAATTTCATCCCCGGCGAATCTGTCCCGGCGTTTCCTGTCGCTCCCCTCCCACTTCTCTCGTTCTTTCGACCTTTCTCGCGGTGTCGATGCGACCGACGAGCCGTTTTTCGCTTCCATTTCATCCACTGTTCTTCTTCTTCTTCTTCTTCTTCTTCTTCTTCTTCTTTCCGCTTTTTTCCTTTTTCGACTTCTCTCGTTCCCGGTTCGTTTTTGCCGTTCGCGCGGACAACCGGTGCGACCCGAGCGCGACAAACGATAAATGGCTCGAGAGACTTTTGATGTCTTTTCCGACGAACCATCCAATGCGGTGCTTGTATTTGCGAAAAAGGTGCGCGCAGAGCCTCGGTAATTAAATAAAAACACGGGTCAATTTATCGCTTCCGTACGAACGAGTCGTTGAATCGAGTTCGGCTCGTACAAAGCGGATCGTTTAAACGTTCGATCGCACCCGTTTACTCGCGTCGTACCTACCTTTTATCGTAAAAATGTCCGTAAAGTTCGTATCCGCGTCATTCAAAAATTAAAACTGAAAAAATTTCATCGGAGGTTCGCGCAATCGGCGATGTATTTATTTCTCTAAATTACAGAGCGAAGAAGCCCGATACTCGGCGACCGAATTATTCTCGAGCAAATAACCAGGTATAACGAAATCTAGCCTCGTTCCATCGATCGCAAATTCATCGCTCGCAAATTCATCGCTCGCAAATTCATCGCTCGCAAATTCATCGCTCGTTATAATGCACGGGGATACGCCTGTAAGAGCTAATAAAGACAAAAGAGTAAACCCGATAAAGGTCTAAGAAAATCAAACGAAGGGAAAGTATCGGTGCTCTTATCAAGGTGAATAAAATAAAGGGAGGGACGCGGATAGCGAGAGTTCGCGATGAAAATTTATGCGAGAGCCGAAAGAAGCCATGAATGAAAAGCTAGCGGAGCGGCAAAGCGTGAAAATAAGGGAAGTTAGGGAAGAAGTAAGAAAGGAAGGAAATAAGGCGAAGAGGTCGGACGAAGAGATGGACGAAGAGGATGGACGAGGAGGATGAGCGAAGAGGATGGACTAAGAGGACGAGCGAAGAGGACGGGCGAAGAGGATAAACGAAAATGAGAGAAAGAGAGAAAAGGGCGCACGAATTGCTATGCAAAGGAGTTTTTTTTTTCGTGTCGTCGAGCTATTGGTATGCAGCGCGACTAGAGTCGGTCGCGTCTCGCCCCGCACAAAAGAGCTTTGAATGGAAAGGCTTCCGCGCCATGAGTCTCTCTTCCTATCTCCGCGTAAGAGGGCGAATCCAAAGTTGGGAAGAGAGGCGAGGATGCGTCGACTTTGATTTCATTCTGTTTGTGGATCTCTCGGAGCTTCCCGTGTTTCTGGATGATTCGTCGTCCGCTCTTCCGGAGCTTCCGAGGAACTCGGCGCGACGACTCCACGATTCGCCGAGTTGATAAGTCGATCCTACTCCAAACTCTATTTACCGATAATTTTATTAACCGCCACATTGTGTTCAAGCTTCCGATTTTTTACGAAGATAGATCATGGAAAATTGTGCGTTCGCGATTAAGTTGAATACCTTATTCGGATATTCCCGTGCCGATCCGTCTGGTCTGGACATCTCGCCTGGACCACGCTCACGCGTCAATCTACTTTTCGGATCGATCTTCCAAACGTTATTTCACGGTCGATACTCTTTTCTCCAGAGCTTTTCGCGTTCGCGGGATAATCGATTACAAATTATTTAAATGATATTTTAATGTTATTTTACGCGTTTACACGATCCAATTTTATCGAAGACCAAGTATTATAATAATACATTCGAACGAACGAAGCGAAAGTTTTTTATTTTGAACTAAATTTTTTATACCGAGAGATGCTGGGATATTTCGGAAAATTATTATTTTAAAATTGGCGAGTTCGTTTTATCGAATACAATGAAGATTTTCGTTCGAATAAATAAATTGGATGAAAAAGAAAACGTAGAATATGATTCGATAATATTCACTATCAACAACTTCCAACGGTAAATTTATTCCGAATTTAAAAACTAACTGGATGCTTATACGTTGCAAGATAAAAATATACGGAAGAATTCTTCTTTGAATTCGCGTAAAAGGATTCGAAATAATAACAGCGATGACGATGATAACGCGATACTAATGTGATTAAAAAAAAGATAGTGGAGTTTGGAGTAATCGTAAATAATCAAAAGATTTTCAATTAATTTTAGCGGATACATTAACGAAAATTTATCTTCCAACGTATCGCTTCGTCACTTCTCAGCAAGCATGAATTCTATAACTGAAAAAGCGTTGAATAGCGTAGGGCTGCAGCAATCGTATATCTTCGGTTGCATTCCAACTCCGGCAGCAGCGTTTTATCACGACAAATAAAGCAGAGAAACGGGACGATGAGACAAGCGGAAAAGGCATAACACGAGTTGAGTAATATCCCATCGACTCGCGTAGGGGAACGGAAAAAAGCTACCCTGTAAAAAGAAAGAAGAGCGAAAGGTCGATCAAAGGGTGATCCAAAGAGTTTCTTTGGAGGGGTGAAAACAGCCCCCGGAGGTCGAGCTATAATGGTCGGACATCGCGCGGATTAGGATTGAGGATGCCCAAGGCGCGATTGCAGCGATACGAGGACATCGGAGCGGACCCGGAGAGGAGGAGAGGAGGGGAGGGGAGGGGAGAAGGAGAGGAGGAGAGGAGGAGAGGAGGAGAGGAGGAGAGGAGAGCTTTCAACAGCTTTCACTAGTATTTATCATTCCTGAATGCTCTCCATTGAATCCTCGAGAATGCAGTTTTTTTAGGATCTTTCGCTTCGGCTCTCCTTAGCTTATACGCAGAAATATTTTCCTTTGAGCTTTTTCACGAGGCAAAATCAAGTACCTTACGAAGGCGCTTGCGAACGTGTAACGTCGGTAAAGAAATGTAGCCAACAGCGAGGGAGAAATGTGTTTTTCCTTGGATTTATAATTTTTAATATCATGTTTCGACGATACTTCCTTTGCAGAAATAAACTCTTCTTGGAATCGTAAGAATAGTTACGAGCAAAAAACTTTACTACGACCTTTGTATTTCATTTTGTTTCGGTATTACCTACGCGTATACAATTTCTTGCTTTATTTTTATGATTTTCATTAACATTTTGGGTATGAATCACTATATATTTCTGTATTTCAAGTTTAGAAAATAATATTTTCTTTACCAGTCTTTGAAATATAGTTTGTAACCTCGACTTACAATTATAAATAAATGAATCGATTCGCGTTACTCTTTTATATTACGAATGCGATCCGATAATCGTTACGTCGAACTATTCGAAAAGCTTAACTTCTAATTTAAAATTAAATTTTATTACTCGAGCTTTAAAATACTGCTTTCACCTTATCTTGTCTACGTAATATCCATATATTTATGTAATACATTTTTAAGGAATATAAATTGTACCAAAGTAACGCAACGTGCATCGAATAATTATCGGAATTTTTTTTAAATTCACCGTTTACCGAAAGGAAAAAATTAGGATAAGCGTTCGATTTCGTCTTCCATTGATCGAAATTTATATCGACCCCGACGTTACAAATATCCGAAAAGAATAAAAAATAAAATCATAAAAACTACGATTGATCTCGATTTAGTCGATTTAGACGACTATTAAATAATCTGTAATGGCTCTCGATAAGGTTTTCCTTATCTTTCCTAAATTCTAATAAAAGATTGATAAGAGATTGGAATCGGTTCCCACTTGGAAAAGACGATGCTCGTGATATCGGTTCTAAATTATAAGCTGTACAACAGCATCGACATACGTAAGAAATCACTCGACTACTCAATAATGAATTCTGCAATCTGACTAGTGGAACGTCGAAGAAGGGAGAGAAATCGTACGAAGAAAGGAGAATATATACTAGTCGTGTTGTGAAGATTCCCCCTTCCATCCTCGTAAATGATTTTAATCCGGCGTAACGACATCGTTATCTTTGTCAATCGTCGAACTCCGAGAGTTTGTCTCTCCTGGATAAGCTAACCCAGAGCAGTAAAGTCAAGAGACGTCAGCGTCGAAGACGAACTCGGTTCTCGGGACCGTTGCTGCAACGTCTTTACGAAACTCAATTATTCAGCCACAATTCATCCGACAAAATTTTAATTATATAAATTGCTGGCGATCGTAGAGCTTGCATTTCTCTCCTTTGAGAGACGCTTTCAATTTTTGTTTTGTTTTAAGGACATTACTTTCGCATAAAAATGCTTTTGCACAAATTTTTTCTCCCTCCTAAATTACTCCTAAATTTCTTAGATCCATCCTATTCGTGAAATGTTTTAAATTATAATTATGTTCTTAAAAAGATTCTCCTACGAAATATTACAGTAATCTCGTTATTTCGGAACGAATGTTTTTTTTAATGCGAAAATTTATTTTAATAAGAAGCGATATTATATTATACCTAATGTAAGTATTAAAAGGTCGTTACGAAATTTCTGAATTATACGTATATTTTTAGATGTCATTATTTTTACATCAAACTTTGAAGTTATAAGTGCGTCATCAAGAAAAGTTCACAGAGAAATATTCTTAAACTCTATGAATTAGGTTTCATAAATAAATTTTATCTTTCCAGTAAGGAAAAGAAATAGAAGATTCATTTAACGTTCAAATTTTTACGTACAATAAAGATCTAAGAGATTTTTATTATAAATAAATATTTGAATGTTAGCGATTCGAATATATAATTAAAAAATCGCATCTAAAGTAAATAAGAATTTAATTCGAATACAAAAGCTTAGAAATTAAATTGTGAATTCTGACTTCGATTATTCTTAGGTTATTAATTTAAGAAAAATTATACCGACACGATATAAATAAGACTTATATTATAGATCGAGATATTCAGCTATTGATAAATATATTTCAAGGTAAATTTATAAAGAAACATAAACAAACTATTTCTATTACAGTTAAGTAATATAATTTGGAAAATCGTACAGGTTTTATTTTCATTTCGTGTGCATAAAGATACTTTCCTAACGAATCGCGATAATTGCAAGCTCGATTAACGAAATAACGCGGCCATATGCACGTCATTGTCACATCCAGCCAATTAAGCATTCCATTAGGATTAAAGCCAAAGCTCGTCCTTCCCCCCTCGACACCCGGAGAAGCAATCTCGAATCTCCCCTTACTTTTGATAACTATCCTTTCCTCGAACCCGACCCTAAAACCGACGTCGAGCCTCTCGCAACTCGTAACTCGTACCACGACTATCGTCTTTGTAGGTTCGACTTGGTCGGAGAAAATTTCTGCGCACGCGAATCAATCGATGGGAGGCTTTTGATTAAGCTCCGTGAGAAGGGAAGACTCGCAGACTCCCGGAGTCCGAGTCGAAGCCAAAGTTCTCTCGTGTGGAGCAAACGTTAAGTCCGGTGGTCGAGGCTTTATTCCATTTGTGGTTTACTGCACCGCTCGGTTCTTTCCGCTTTGCTAGCTGTGCATATATACAATGGAGTCGGTAGCGGCACCGATGGACGCCCGGAAGCTGGGAAGAAGCCCACACGTAGGTGCATTACGTAGTCGAAAAGGATCGTACGAGTGTAGAGTTGATGCGTGCGGTACTATTGCCGATGGTCTCGGTGAGGTGTAGTGGCCCCTTTGTAAGTGATTTCGAAAGAGAGAGAGCGAGAGAAAAACTCCAAGTGTGCGCGAGCACGAGGAAGAAGAATACGCTCGTAGTTCAAACACCGATGCAGAGTCTTTGTGTAAATATGATTCCGTGGAATATGGTCTTTTTCTTTCTCTATTATATCATTCTGCTCGGAACTCGGAAGCTACACAAGTTGAGTTTGCGTGGATTTTAACTGTAACTGGATCTTCGCGTACCAAAGAATACCAAATACTAAATAATTTTTTTAACAAATTGGAAAAAGGGTTTGAAATTTTTTAGCTTCCTATAAAAGAATTTATCGCTATTTTCTTTGATTATTTTAATAAAGAAAGATAAACTTTGAATACCCCAGACTATGGAAAAGTTCCAAGTCGTTTATTTGCAAAAGCTAACTCGGGAGCAACGATCGCACATTTTATAATTGGTCAAAATTACTTACAAAATTCGAATGTAATTTCAAAAGATTATTATAATTAAATAACTGATTAAAGAGAACGAACTTTAGATTACTACGATCGAAGCCATATTGAAATAGAAAGACAATTAAAATTCTCCTACCATTATTTCACCATTGTGCGCAGGTTTTCATTGGATTACGGAATAAACTTCTGTTTTCTTTACGATTCATTAATATTCAAAATTATCTTGTTCCGTTTCATAATTAATATATTTATTATAATTTGCATAATAATTTCTTATATTATTAAATTATAATATTAAATATTTCTTATCGCGAATCGTTAACTTTTAATAATATTGTATAGGAACTTTGTAACAATAATGGCTTATCTGTAACTTTGCTCTTGCACTCGAATTTCGTAAATCATCGAATCCACCGTTGCGGATACACCGTCATTACGTTAATTAATTTTTTACTTTATGATTTGATTTTAAGTTTGGTAATCTAATAATACCATCGACTAACGTCGCTCTAAATCTTACCGTATAGTAAATTTATTCAACTTATCGTGCACGTGAAATCTAGACTATTCTAAGAAGTTAAAAAAAAGCCAATACAATCCTAATGAAATTGCATAAGATAAAATCAACGCGCAAAGACTTATGTGTAAGTAGATTCATATCGATTCCAGTGACACGGTATCGTAAAATGCATTTACAATCTCATATACGTGTGCCATGGTACGTTTTAAAGGTACGTTTTAAATTTCGATCGACCGATAGTTAAAAACGCGAACTGTAAACTGCAGTCGATCGAAAATGTGAAACAAAGTTTCAGTTAATTATACAGTTAATAATAATACCGTTAATATTTTCGATAACTATAAGCGGTAAAGAGGACGCAGGTTTAACTAAGAAAGATAGATAAACTTGAGTAGAGCGAGTATCTGCCTTAAGTTTCGCCTCGAAATACTCGAGTACCCACTTGCTACCATTTGGTGTATGCTTATAGCGACGTGCGTCGGGGAAATACACCTGAGCTAGAGATACTAGAGATACGCAACTGCTCGCGAAGAGAAACTATAAGCTATACGTGTGTAAATTAATGCAAAGGCTGCACAACCTGTTCGAGAGCGGAGAGTCTACGGGTATTTCAACCAAATAATTCAGGAGCTTCTCTAAAACAATACATTATAAAATATTACATTTATAACTTCGATAAAATAATAACAATTTTTTTAACTACGATAGAAATTAAATTAATTTTCTATATTTTTATACCTTTCGGTTGCTGACTCTTGAGTTTCGATTTCGATAAACACGAGAATGTTTAACGTATCCTATCGCGATAATATCTTATATTTGTATTAAATTGTATCGAATCGTTAACCCTTGATTAACTTCGACTCCAAACACTGGACATCCCATAGAATGTTTTTTCGTTTATAAACGCGCATAAAATACGTGTGCTTGATTGGATAGACTCGTGTAGGTATACGTTTCAATCGATGAAATTTCATTACGATTAGTTTTACCCGGTTTTATCCGGTTTTATCCGGTTTTATCCGGTTTTATCCGGTTTTACCCGTACATCGTTGCCTATATTCAATGTTTATTTTTTCGGTATAAATTTTCAATGAAAAATTTGTTTCAACCGTACAAATTCGACTGTACCATTTTGATTTAAGAGCCAGGTGGATGAAAAGTTTGAAAATAATAATAATAATATTAGGAACGAAAAGTCAACTCTGAAGTATAATAACCCCAATTACAAGAGTAGTCTACCTAAATTGCGCGGTCGCACTCGGATCTAAATCAAAGTTTCGAGCATATGAAAAAGACCGGGACAAGTGTTTCTTCGGGTACACATCTCGACCCCGTATGAATAAGAGCAGGGCGAGAGCCACACCACAGCCACACCCCCTTCCGGACATGAATATTTGGGATGCTAGGACAAGTTTCCTCGTTGCCGAAATTGTTCAGAGTTGGTTACGGATGCGGAACGATGGAGGAGGAGAAAGAGGAGGAGGAAGAGGAGGAGGAAGAGGACGAGGAAGAGGACGAGGAAGAGGACGAGGAAGAGGACGAGGAAGAGGACGAGGAAGAGGACGAGGAAGAGAAGGAGAAAGAGCAGGAGAAATAGAAGGTGAAAGAGAAGTAGAAAGAAAAAGAGAAAGGGGGAAAGCGACGAGGTAACGCGAACAGGGGAATATCGTCGCACGCTACGAGCTTTACTAGGAGCGGATCCAGAATAGGGATTTCCCGAGCTCCGTCCGTACGCCATGTGACACCGTTCCCGGTCTTTGTCCGAGGCCCTGGCGTCGATCGTTAAACGGTTTAATTGACCCGCGATCGCGAGCTCGACCCGCTCCTCGGGAACCTCGGACTCCTTCGATATTCACCGCGATATTCGTCCGCGATAGCGTCTGAAATGACTCGAGTGCGCTCGATGATCCAGTCGATGATCTACTCGATGATCTACCCCACAGCAACTTGATATCTTATCGTCCGACGCTCGCGAACGCGCCTTCCTCCAATATACGAACCCGCGAGATGAGAGGAGGGGCTTTGCTTTTTCATCGGATCGCGATATTCCATTTCCTCGGTGTTCATTCCAAGTTTAGGCTTTTCTTTTGTTTGCCACTCGAGACCGAGCGCCGCCAGCGACGTCGAGATCCGCAACATCGACCTCTCCAAAAGCTGGCAAGAGACAACCTCGCAACAACGAACGAGACCAGCTTACGCTATTATTCTCCTCGTTACCAACCTCTTTTTACGTTTATAAAATCAGAAAACAATTTAAGAGCAGAGAAACATTAACTTTTATCGAAGCCTGCCTCAAAGCTTATTATTACGTTAACCGAGTGTTTCTTTTATTCCGACTTTTTACTTCTTTCAAATTCTACCTACGGAGCGAGATATTTTTGCTTTGAAAGTTCTTTAAGTTTAATATCTATGAATATCTAATTATTCTAAACGAAGAATAATAACAAATTGTACAAAGTCAACTTCGCATTTTATATTTTTGTTCAAATTTTTTCTCTCCGCGAAATAAAATAGATTTATGCGATAACGCAACGAAAATATTAATATCAAAATAAAAAAATACAAAGAATATTACAATCTCTGCAGAAATAAAAAAGCTATATTTTTAATACGAAGAAGTAATTTATCCAAAGATTATTATTCCACGCAATGAATTTTATACGAACCATAGGAAACATGATATTTTAAACTATAAAGATAATATTCTAAAATATAATTTGTATGTGTGCGTGGATAGTTATTGCGATGATATATCGCGGTCTATGTTCATCTTTCTCTTGGTTCAAAGTCGATAAAATATTGCAAAGAAGGTCCGGAGGAACGAAAAATATGATTTTATCGGGAGCGAATAAATAGACAAATCTTCAGAGTCGTCGATGAATAAACGTTGCAGTCGTCTCTTACGTACCTACATTTTTTAAAGCTATTATTTTTGGAAGCCACGTTTTTTTTCTGCCTTCTTCCGGAAGGTGAACAGCCGGTAAGCAACTTCATCGTTTTCCAAATCATTCGTGGTTGCGTGGACAACGACGGTAACCGTTACCAAGAGGTAAAAAAAAGGTATAGGGAGGGAACGACGAACGCCGTTTCGGTAATAACGTTCTCGTCGTCTTAAAAAAGCGAAGAAAACGGCGCATTCCAAGAGTTAAAAAAAACGAATCGTTTTCGGGTTCGCGGAATTTTAAAAAAAGTTCCAGCTTTTTAAAACGACGTTCTCGTTAATTATGATTTCTCGAAAAGAGTTGATTGTCCGTGTTTTTAGAGCCGATCGTTTCTTCGTCCATTTGCGACAGATATTTTTCTAAATACATTTGCTATTACCGATGTAACCTCGCGGTTTATATGAGCAGTTACGCAGAAAATTAAGTAGTATTTTAATGTTTATCTTTGAAAACTCGGTTTACATATTTAGAATTGTAAATTGTGCGCAATCAATGATATTTATGTTCGCAAACTTACTTTGGAAAGTCGTTGTTTATGGTGTTACGTTGAAAACGTAAATTAAGTAAGAAACATGCGACGTTTAACAACCTTACCGTCTAATTCGACATCGCCTGCCATAATTAATATTTAATACCGAAAATAACTAAATTTGTTTCGAAAAAAATAATTCGATTTTTAAAATCATCGATAAATCTATATTTAATCGAGATTACGATGTATATTCGTTACAACAAATTATAATCCATTATTACACGAACGTTGCCCCGATAATGAAAAATACATTATAAGTACTGGTTTGCACGAATACATGTATGTATGTATGTATGTATGTATGTATGTATGTATATAACAATTCTACTCGATTTGTCTCGATAATTATAAAAATAATAAAATAAATTTCAAACGTACATTAAAGCTTAACAAATAATTTTACGCGCATTTTTCGGTACGTTTAATCGATAATCTAATAATGGTTTAAATATTTGTATTAAAAAATACACATAATACGTACATAAATTTATACATTGGAAGGAAATAACAATGATTTAAAGTATTGTACAATCCTTGCATACGTTAATCTGCACTGCAAATCATCACAATTATTTAAAATTACAAATCGCGTCCCTTTTCAGAATGCAAATTTAACATTTTAATCGTTGGAGTTTCAGCTATTCTGAGTTTCGAACAACCTGTGCACCAGGACTGGACGAGGCAGTAACTTTTGCCTCGCAGTTCGCGACAGTCGTTGCGGAAACAGCCGCGTAAGTACGTCAAGGTACGAACGTAAAAAGGAGCTTCGGGTTCTCCCGCGATGGGCCGGCGACACTTTGCATTTCCTGAGCCATTTCGCGGTAAGGTTGAGCTCCTCGCGTACGAGAGGAACGGCTCCGAGAAGAAACGTTAGAGAATTGTCAATTCACCGAGAATTACGCAGAAGCAGGCGTCAAATTTATTTTTAATTTTATGCAGATCTCAATTTTTATGGTTTTTATGGTTTTTATGGTTCGACCCATCAACGTTTTTCCCATTTCCGACGCATAACATAATTTATCATATTTTCCTCTCCCTTGCTCTTTATCTTGCGATATTCTCGAATTTATACAATTTCTTTTTTCGAAAAATCAAAAATATCCAACGTTTTTAATTTTATTCGTCACGTCGCTCTGAATTTAGCCATCCTTTTTTTAAAAATCGCGTAAACTTTTCAACGCGATACACGCGAACGGATATTCAATTATTTTATTAACGTATTTATGCTCGCAAAAAAATTTTTACGGTAGTCATCGCTGGTTAGAAACTGTGAAAATACGATCGTTTACTTTAGCATCGATATTTTTTCCCGCGTCAAAGCGAATATTTGATTATATTAAATAAGCGCTTCGATGTCGGTATTTATTTCTTACGATTACTTCTTTTTTATATTGTATCGATCGATGATCATCGTACATTTAAATCGTATTATTCATCAAATTTACTTCCGATATACTTTTTAAATTCTATACACTGTTTCGAAGTTTCACAATTTTTTTCTTCACAAGTCACAAATCGGGTAAGGCCGATGTAAAATAATTACGAAGGATCGTGTGAATAAAAAGGTTAAACTTGTTAGTTGTGAACAATAGCAGCTGTAATGTCGAGTCGAAAAAAGTTGTCGTTAAAATGTGACGTTTGGATCAGTCTATTAAACTGTTGAAAATGAATTCGATATATTTACGGAAAGTTTAAAACTTATAGTAAGATTACGTTGAATTTTGCTTATACAAATGATAGAACGTGGTTTATATCTAACGCTATAACAAGCAGAAGTTAGATGACAAATTATCGATCTCTAAAACGGAAGATTCTACACAAACTAAATCAGAATTAAAGCAAACACGTTGCATACTTCGTGTACACTGAACTATTCGACGTAGCCGGCGAAACTACGGCACAATTGCGAGTTGGCGCAACTTGCGACAGTAGGATTTGACAAAGGTACGTCGAATTTTCAGCGGTCGCGTCAGTAACGAGAAAAGGATGGACAAAGGACGGAAAGTCAAGAGAGTCGACGGACCGGAAATTCTACGAATTCCAAGGACATCTGCTTACGTGTACAACCGATTCCGGAACCAGAAGATAAACGTTCCTCGGAGCAAACCTATATTAGTTTCGTTTCTACTCCCTTTTGAGCTTTTACGCGCGATTCAAGTATTTCGAATTACTCCAACTCTATTGATTTATTAAAGGTTCTACGAACTTTAAAGAACGTACCTCTATTTTTCGCATTTTCCATTACCGTAAGTAATCGAAGCTTAACGGTATTAGAATTTGAATAAAATATGTTACTTTAAAATACAATATCGTTCTTTGTACTCGTATCGTCGTTTAAAAACTTTATTTGCTCAATGATGCAGCGAAGAAATTTTAATCGAAAATAACGAGTAACGATATTTATAATAATAATCGACTATGAAAAATTATAACGTTGACAAATTTATATCTATATATTTATTTGGATAAAAAATTATATTGATACGGAAATAGTAGAAAAGTAATAAGAATACAAAATTGTAGCGAATACGAAAAACTTAAAACGTGATTAAAGATTTTAGTATCCTTTGTCAAATAAAGTTTTATCAAGCCGGAATAATTCATCGTGCCGGCATCTACATCTGTTTCGAAACATCCGTATTCAACGGCATTCTCGTTTGAGCGCAACGAGATGAAAATAAAAATTTTTCGTTGCGACGTGAAAAATGCGTTTAACCTCTCGTGCAAAAATAAAAGAGCAAGGGTAAAGTAAAAAAGCAGAAAAAATTCGCTCGCGGGCGCCGAGTCAATAAGAATTGCCGATAAAGTTAAGAGAAACGGGGAATGGGGTGCGGAGAAGCAACACCGCCGGAGAGTAAAAAGAATCGGTAAAACCATTCTCATCGCTTAGCGCGGATAATAAAAAACAAGGAAAAAATGAGGAAAAAATGAGGAAAAAGGAGGAAAAAGGAGGAAAAATGAGGAAAAATGAGGAAAAAGGGGGAAACGGGAGGAAAATGGAGGAAAATGGAGGAAAATGGAGGAAAAAAGCCGACGTGGATCGAAGCAAACAAACGTGAGAATTGCCGCTGATCAGCGACACATGTCGTGACAATGCTTCTGTTTTATTGCGCTTGTTTACAGGAACGAGTCGCTCGCTATTTTTCCGATGTTGCCTTAAGCATCGCATGACCCGATTCGTTCGCAGCTCGAATTCATCCAGGATGAACAACAAAATATAGAGCGACTCTCGCACCCCCGCGAGATTCGGAGCTTCGATGCAAACTCCCTGTAATAAATGCGCCGAATATCTCGCGAAAATGGTTTTTGCTTTTCCGGATTAACGAGAGGATGTTCCGCCATCCCGACCAACGACCGACCGACCGACATTAATTCATACAGTATTTTTATTCTCCGCGCAACTCCAGTTGTTGCATTTACAACGTTAATTCTTTGTTTAATTATAGATCGATTAGAAGTCGAATACTCTCTATATTTAATCTATTCGCTTCCGCGGTAAAATATTAATTTGTCGGAAAGAATAGCGCCTTTGTTTTGAATGGAAGGTTACGCTTTTGCCGATATTTGAAAGCAGCAACGAAACACTGCAGTCAAAGAGAAAATTATTTTTTACAAGCCGTCGAGAAGCGATTGCTTCTTCTTCCGATAGACAAATAACCGATCCAAAGTATTTATTCCTTTAAGGGCGACTCGAGAGATTTCGAGAGATTTAATTTCTTTTCTCACGACTCGCAGGATGAAAAAGTCGACGAGAAGAATAGACGGTTCTGAAATAAAGAAAAAGAGGAAATTACAGTTGCCCTGTTTATCTCCGACATTGAAGTTTCGCAGCAATCGTCGATTGACTAAAGCGGCGGCTGACTCTCTCGGTGTACCGGCAATCGAATAGAATGCGCTGCGAAAGGAAGTGCACTTAGTCACCTCACTTGTCCGGGTCTGGCTTCCGTTGGAAAATTGAGTATTCCTGGCACGAGGTTGAACACCGAGGCAACGTTGCAGCGGCACTGCTTTCGAGACCTCGCGAACTTTCTTTCGCTTTTTCGATACTTCCAACACCGCTCGAGAGTTCCTTATCATAAGAAGATTTTTCCATTCAAATATATGCTATAAATTTCGTTCTCGTGACTCGTACCAAGCAACCTACCCGCATTTTCCACCGTCGCGAAACACCGATAAAAATAACTATTAGCTCGTTGAATCGTCGATCGTGCTTCGATAGTTGATAAATAATTATCGAACGAGGATCTTTATTCGCGTTTTTAACTTTATTCGCAAATATAATTTGAACTTGAAAACTTTATACGATCGAGGCGCATATATATATATATATATAAATTTTAAAATACGTTTAAAGGAATAAATAACAATTTTGTACAACGACGAATCTTTCGAATTCTCCAACTGGTTCATTTTGCAAACTAAAGACGAATATTATCGTTGGTAAAATTATAAAGAACAAACGTTGTTTTATAATAATATAAAGAATCAAAATGATTTAAATTAAATTTTTTATTATTTTTAATTAAAGCAAAAGTTGTAAAAATCTCGAAATCTTTTAACGTACGATAATAATAACGATAATAATATCTATAATGATGATGATGAGAATAATAATAACAATAATAATAATAATAGCAACAATAATAATAATAATAATAATAATAATAATAATAATAGCAACAACGATGACGATAAAGATAACGATAAAAACAAAAGGACGACGATAATGATGATAATAATAACGATAACAATGCAGGATCAAAAAGATTTAAACGTCATAAAAGTTCATTAACTTTTCAATTTACGTACACTTAAATATTCTAGAAAGTTACATATTAAAAGCATCAAAGTGAGAAGTTTATGAAAGTTGTCGGGGATTCATCTTTTTATCTTAAACACAAGTTAAAATGCTTAGCTGCGGAATTAAAAATGCACGAGACGAGCTCGTTTGCTGGAATCCGTCGTATCTGGCGTACGTTGGGGCGCAACATCGATTTTCACCCCGTAAAGTAAATATTTTTCCGTTCTGAATTCGCGTCTGAAACGCGAGCACGCGCGAACTTTGGTAAAAGTGCTCCATTATGCATCTTGCGACTCGACATTGGAACCCATTTCTGCCTACTTTCCCACCTCCCCATCTCCCCATCTCCCCACCTCCTCGCTCTTTCGCGTTCATGGGATTGCGATTTATTAAAAAGCAGCGCTTCAACGAAGCACGAACTATTCGCGGAATGCATTTCTGTAATTTCCCACGTGTCGATGTACCTCCCGCTCTCCCTTTTTCCCCGCGCGTCCTTGCCCTTAGCGCATTACCGAGACTTGGAGTCAAGCGATCGATGCGTATTCTACGCGACGCGGACAATGGCTCCGCGATATTAATGATCGAGATGTATGATCGAGATGTATGATCGAGCGGAGGGTAATTTCGTTGAACCTTTAAATACGCTATCGCCAAATCTAAATTTATCTCTCGGCATAATTTTTCGTTACCGGGCAATTTTTTCCTATTCTGTGGAATCACGCGAGCAAAGCTTCGAAAGCGAACGAGATTCATCGCTGCGTTCGATCATTTTTGATTCATCGATCGTACAACTCGTATACTGTTTTGTGTATTCGAAAGTAAACGAAATTATTTAATTTTGGCGAAATCCTAGACGTCGTTTGCACTCGATGCGATGGACCAAGGCAAGTGCCCCGGATGCGTTCATAGTCCGACAGTAGTAGCTTAAAACTCGTTTATCGCAACCAATCTAAATATTGATACAGCGAAATAATTATTACACGTTAAGTAAATACGTGTAAGTACATACACGCAACGGTTAAATTACCAATGCAATAAACGTTGATACGACCGAAATCGCGCAATTCGGTAGATCGAATTGAATTTACAAATAACAATAATCGAGCTGTTTGCGATTCTTTCTAGGTGACTTGCATCGAACGAAATCGAACGAAATCGAACGAAATCGAACGAAATTGAACAATCAAAATCTAAATAAAGTCAGTAGGACGCGTGAAAAAATAAGACTGCGTTACGGAAATGAAATTTGCAACGCCTCCCCACTCGGTTACTTTGGGTTACCCTTGAGTTGGGTTTCCGAAGGACGGCGCGAGGCTCGGCGCGAGGCTCGGCCCAAGTTCCACGTATTCCACGTACACGAAACATGAAACGAAGAAACACCAGCAAAACACGAACACGAGAGACGCGTGCCAACGCACCGGGAGTCGACCCTCCGAGGCGTCCAAAGTTTCCGTTTGCGCGACTCTGCCTCCGCACTCCGCGATATAACTGCCCGAAGCAGCCGGTGGATAAACGTAAACTTGCTTAGCCACCCGCGCACACCGTTCTCCTAATAACTTCGCCGAGGGCCGGTCGAGCGAACCGTCGAGCGAACCTCCGAGCGAACCTCCCCGACGTCGACGTCGCGGAGCCTATGAAACTCGAGTTTCCAGTCCGAATTCGGGTCCGCAGCGAGCGAGGCTGTCCTTTAAATTTCATTTAAGCGATTATTAAGCCCGAATTAGAAGCCCGAATTAGAAGCCCGAATTAGAAGCCCAAATTAGAAGCCCAAATTAGAAGCCCGATGGAGAAGCTGAGAAAATGGAGGAGAGGGTGAGACGGAGGGTTAAAATTTTCGGTTTTCCAGTTTCGGTCATTGCCAACTTTCCTGAGATCCTGAGACGTCTGGAGACATCTGTGTATATATATATATAACTGTCTGAGCGCCGTTGGAGGAGCTTGGATAAATATCAGCCTAAATTATAAATTATAAATTTCGAGGAAACGAAATTGCGATTAAATAAAACTTTCGGAGGTTGAAATTGGAACTTTTGAAAGCGGGCTTTTGAATAGATAATTTTTTGGTTGCAAAATAGCGAATGTGGTTCCGAGGCTCGGGAAAAACGATGTTACGAATAACAAAGTTTTAGCATACGAATTACCGATAATCGATCCTTCGTGATTTTAAATTTTAAAGAGAACAACGTTACACGCGCAAAATAAGCGCGAAAACACCGAATCGAGTTCATTTTCAAATTTGGTATCGCTGTACTTTCGATAAAATATATTTTAAATACAACTTTCCAAATTCAAATTCAGAAATAATATTTTAAGATATATATAATACTTTATATAACTATAAACGAGTCGTTTTTTGAGCAATAATTATCTTAATATTTTAATTTAAAAAATATTAATCAACTTATTCAATTTTGTGTCTTATCTTATCGATAATTATACACACATATATAAAAGTTTTACCATTACTTTTTGCAATAAATCTATTACGAATATTTTCAACGTATTATAATGAATATATTTTTAATATATTTAAAATTTCTGTTTAAAAGTTCAGCGAGTCCTCGAGGGTGAATAAAAATTTCTACAAATTATTTTTTATTCGATGTATACCGAGACTAGAATATATTATTTTTAAGAGTATATTATATTTCAGCATTAAATTACAAATTCAAAAATTTATTTGCATACGTAATTCGAAAATTTAAATGTGCGATTCTTAAAAATATAATACATATAGTACATATCCTGAATTAGTTTTTTTATGCATAATTTTATTGTAGCGTGCAGTTTTTAAGTATAATTTTCCATATATTCGGATACTTAATGAAATACTAAATTAATTATTAATCATGAATATTTTAATTAAACAAAATAAATATTTAAATAAATTTTAATTAGTAATGTTTTCAGCCTTGTATATTAAAGAAAATTGATAAATTATTATTGAAAATTAAATTATTTTGATATTTCAAATTAATTTTTCCTAATAATAAGATAATGCTAATATACCAGTATTTGAATTAAGAGTTTGTTGTCAGAGTAAATAGAAGAACTAAAAGATAACGAAATCTAATTAATTGAAGTTTATATAGAAAATAGTTTTAGAGTAAAGATATATAGTTATTTATATAAGTTACTTTATTATAAATAAACTAAAAATATGAGTTTTCAAGTAATGATAACTGAAATAAGATCTCGGTAATTTTGAAAATATGAAATTGTAAGTTTAAAGAAAATAATCCTTATACAAGAATAGTACTCGTAACAATTTTAATTTTTTTTAAGGACTCAAAGTTTCATATATTCAAAAAAGGAAATGAAAGAAAAAAAGTTAAAGAAAGAAACTAGACAGACTGAGAGAGATAAAAGATTGCGAGTGAGAAAGTAAGAGATACCGGGAAAAGACATCCCATGAAAATAGGGAAGACGCGAAAGTCTAGATCGTAGGGGATGAGGCAAAGGGGCAAAGGGTAGGAAAATAGTAAGGGAGTTGGGTTATTATTCTGCGAGCCTGAGGCACGCGGGGAGTTCCTTGAGTTTTAAGTGCACTTGAGTGCTGCTCTGTCGGATGCGACACGATAAACTCGACCGGATTCAAAATTGATACGATCGGCCATGAAAGGAAGAGACAAAGCGAGAGAGAGGGAGAGAGAGAGAGAGAGAGAGAGAGAGAGAGGGAGAGTACATGGAAAATACAAGCAACGAAAATCAGCGTCAATGCATAACTGAAATAGATTATTTTCTCAAATTATTCGAAAACAAGTGATCGAGCAATGTATTATTAATGAAATCGGTATAAACGTTCAAATGCATTAAAGCACTTATAACTCTTAACTTCTCCAAACTTGCAAAAAATTCCATTTAGATAATGATGTAAATTTTATAGATTCATATTCACTGTACAATCATATATTAAATCGAAATGGAGAGTCGATAATTTTACTTAATGTGAATTCTGATAAATATGCAATAATTTGGATTGATTTTATTTTTATCGAGTTTTAAACGGCAGTTTACGTCGAGTAATATCCAATAACCAATACATACAAGGAATATTAAAATTCGAAGCAAACGAATTAACGATAAAGAAATAAATTATTTATAAACAAAAATTTTATAAAATATATTTCATATAAAAATACAAAGTCCTTAAGCGAATACTTGGAAAATTTAAAACGTAGATGTTTTCGAATATACACACGAATAAATGAAATTCTTATTTGATTCAAATTTCTGCAGTTTAGGAACAAAATATTAAAAAAAAAGCGTATATTGCGATAAATTTACGATATTGATTAAAATAACTTAATATTACCCTTATACTTAGAAAATTTAGTATATTCTAAATTTATTAATGTATTTACTATTATATCTTTATATTTAGAGAATACTAATATTATTTTCGGATATTTACTATTCCAGTTTGTTTTAGTTTAATTTCCAATCATGATTTTTTCCTTTATATTAGAATATATATTTCACCCGATATTTCTAAATAAAATTTTATTTTATAGAAATTGTTTTGAATGAAATCGATTATTTAATTTTCCAGGAATCGTGAAAAAGATCAAAATAAGTAATAAAAAAGTAATTTACATTCGCTCGTATATCATAAACTGTAATATGATTTTTCTTTCTTTATTTGAAAAACGAAGTTATAAATAAATTTTTTTGGTCATAATATAGAAAATATTTTATTAAATTACAAAAGATCAATTACTAAATAATATTTTAGAGTCAATAAAAGACTTTTAAATTTATATTTTACATTGTTTGAAAAATTGTATAATTTTTCAATTTAAATGTATCAATTCAAATTTATTATTCTGCTTTTGAAGAAACATAATTTGTCACGATACGTTTCTCGTGAAAAACGAAAATTCTTATGAAAATATAGTTTTCGCCTTTACCGTAAGAAGACAAATAATATACTTCGAAAAGCGAACGATTTTCGCTTATCGGTAGAAAAGCTTCGAAAGCATATTTTATTCGAAAACGAAGAAGATTTCATTCGAGCGTCGAGTGGTACACTAAAAATTAATATACTTGGAACGATATTTATGCAGCAAAGGTATCGAACGCGAAAAAATATTTAAGACGCGGGTAAGTTCGGAATCCGAATCGATACCACACCACCGAGACAATAATCCTCCGGTGTCCTTCAGTGTCGCGAATGCGTCGCGTCTCTCTTTGAAATAAAATAAAAAATGACAGAAATAAATGGAGCTGTGATTATTCCCTCGAGCACTGGATTCGAGGATGGAAGCATCGCCGTCACCTGCCGTCACATACCTCGCGGTATGCAAAATCAGAAACAATCGGACCGTCCATCCTCGGTTCGCATCCTCGACTCCGAGCGTCCCTTTATCGTTTATGAACTGTTGGCGAGTGGCCGACTGCAGTCGTTACAAATGTTCCGAGGAATGACAAATCTGTTTACTCCGGTGCGATGTTCGCCACGAGGCTGGTATTATTTGTCAGTGTCAGTCTCGCTCGCCCTCGAGGACTCGGAAAACGTAAATCCATGCGGTCGCGGCTCTCGAGCGTCTCTGGAGCGTCTCTGGAGCGTCTCTGGAGCGGCTCTCGAACGTCACTCCAGCGTCACTCCAGCGTCTCTTTGAGCTTCGAGTCGGCGTTACCGATTTGTTCGGGATACGAGCCTCCGAGGGTTCGCGTAAGGAGGAGAGGCCTTCGGATTTTAAAGGCCTCGATTCGCTCGCCTTATCGCTCGTCTTATCGCTTGCTTGGGCCTTGGAGGAAAGGGCGCACACCTCTAGAATAGGGGAGGGAACGAGGGGAGGATCGAGGGGAATTCCGCACGAAATTTACGACGAGCGGTGAAGATTTTTCCAACGAGTTTGCTCCGCGCGAGAACATTTTTTACGCGGAACTCGTTATACTTTATTCTTTCAAGGCTGAACGGAAAATGAGAACGGAAGCCAACAACTTCGTATCGAGACCTTGATGTTGAATTATTGCTCGGGTAGAGTTTAAGTTATTCTCTGTTTCTATCATCTTCATTCTTCTTGTTCTGTTTCTATCATTCAACGAACGATTGAATATACTTCGATCACCTATTTCGCTTTTTAGAAATCCATAATTCAGAAACAGTTTGTTCTCCTCTTAAAAGAAGTAACGTGCGTATTGCACAGATCTTGCACATGTTACACTCGAGTAGAAATGTTCTATATCGTTTTTTGTAATATTAAACTTTTGATAGATTTATAATATTTCATTGACACAGTTTGAAAAGCCCAAGTTTTTGCCGGTATATTTAAAATAAGCTTAACGATAATGTAAGTAGTATGTTAGTGTACAAGTTTCAATTATAAGTACATCAAGGGAAAAATTTACTCTCGTAAAGCTTGTAAAGATTTTAGTAACAGTATGTACTGAATAATCCGCTAAAATATCGCATCGGGTTTCTATACTGCATCACATTAATTACACAAGTTTCCTCACGCAAGTAGATGAATGTAAGTTTTGTTGGAAAAATGCGGGTATATAATTTAATTGCTTTTCTAGATGCAATACCTTTAATCGATACGAACCACTTACTATATTAAAAATTTTCCATAATTATTTTTATTAAATAATCTATGAGATTATTAACAAAATGAAATAATTATGATTTTATTTATGTAAAACTGACTGTAAATATTGGTATATTAAATTTATTGTTAGATTAATCTTTTAAATTGAAAAATTTATTTGTTTATCTGAAATTAATGAAATTGGTATTTGAAATTGACATAAATTCTATTATTCTCGAATATACAACAACAAATTGAAATGTATATATATATATATATATATATATATATATATATATTAATGTATTTTCTTTTAAACTTTATCGTTAAAAAATAATTTTAATATTCGTGATTGTAACAGAATTACTTAAATCGGAATGAATATTTTTTCATAATATAGTAATCGTGTCATAACCATAATAGTGATAAACCTTCTAAAAAATAGAGCAAGAATAAGATACAGTGCATAGCGAGTCTTTACAATAAATCAATAATATTTATATATATTTTTAACAGTATTCTGAAAATGATCGATGAATACGAATTTTATTTTACTTACATGTTAAAAAAAGACTCGTGAAATATTTTAAGCACTTAAGTAATAAATACTTAAAGTAAAAACAAATATATGAAATCAGATGTTCCCGAGATTAGAAACATGTTTGCTCGTGTATTTAATATGCACCTATTTATACACGACATATACTGCGAATGTTATCTCACAAATGATAATTGGAAATTTTTAAACCTTTAAATTTATGATACAAGTTAATTTACTTTTTAATTAAATTTTATTTTAGTAATGCCAGTTACACTCTGTTTTGTGGTAAACCTCATTGTTATTTTAATTTATACTAGTATAAATGTTTTGTCATGAACAAACAAGATTAAACAATAAACTTCAAAGCAAGTTTAACATGATATAATTTTAGTCATTTTAAGAAGAAATTAATAAAACTATTTAGTGTAACGTAGTTTCGTTTAAATTACATTTTTTAATTTTCTTCAAAAAGAAAATCTAAATACTTACTACTTACATTTTATCAAACGAATATATATTTCTTTTGGAAAAAGGATGCATTTTTAAAAAATTTTTAATATAATATAAATTATCTACGTATTTTGAATGTCAGAGTAAAATAATTAATTATCATACAAAAGAAATATCATAGTATTATCCGTAATTATGACTATGTATTTTTCTTTTCATATACTTTTAAATACCTTATAAAAAGATAAGATACACTGTATTTTTATTTGAAATAACAAATTTCTGTAATCTCGTAGGTACTTAAGAGATTAGCTTCGTAAAATGATTCAAAATTACTTATTCCGACAACTTTTTCAACCAAGATAATGAAATTAGAGGAATTTTAAGTAACAAACATTTATTATATTTTCTAGTAAACTTAAACTATCTAATCACATAGAGTAGATTCTAAAAGATAATTCTGAAATTTGAAACAGTCTCAACTCATTTCCTCAAAAATATATATGTCTGGAGGTATTTTATAATTAAATTATTATTCCAACAAATTGCTTTATATTTCTACATCACCTAGTATGCAAAACAAAGAAACACATCCACCTAACTTTTATAGTTATCGTAGTTCAAATAGGTTGTTTAAGAGGAAAAAAATATAATTTAATGTAATGTTTTTTATGACGAAAACATACAGATAAGTTAGATTTGAAACGAAAGATTTAGAATAAAAATTGAAGTATTGAAGTGTAATTTGATTCGAGAGATCTAAGAAACAAGCAAAAGGAGAATCGTTTAAATTCTTAGCTTTTCTATCAGAATATACGCGATGTCTATATCGTGTCTAAGTATCGTCTGTCCGTCCGTCTTCGTTCCGTACGGATTTATTTACGAAAAGACCATCGTGGCGTTATTGTTCGATAATCATACGTATTACCGGAGCGATTGGATGCGAATCGCTTATCGATAAAATACTCTGCACCCGGTAAGTCACCCCTCGGAGAGCGAAGGAATCGCGTGACGAATTCAGCGGACGATCGCGTTTCAGGTACGGGTCGAAGAAATTTACAATCCGTAGGATCGGGGGAGGATAGGGGGAGGCTCGATTCCACAGTATTAACGGCTTTGCGTCACGAACTATTGCGCGCCAAGATGGAAAGCGGAAGTTGACGCGCGATGTCCTGTCCTGTTGATCGGCGGTTGATCGGCCGTTTCCGTGTCGGAGGCGTCCAAGTAACTTCGCGCCAGGTGAAAGATTTTTCATCGCTACGGATAAATGTTTAACGGTTCTCTGCGCGGCTTTAATCGATGCCCTCGTCATTTATTTAAAACTCCCTGCGAGAACACCGATTGCTTCGGAGCCGAATTGATTTTGTCTTCCTGGAAGTATTTGATTGATAAATGGAAATTCCTATCATCGTTCCATCATAGCTGGTCACATTTCTCCGGTAAAAATATCAAATACTTTACGAGCAGTTTATTCCGCGGATCGATAGTTTTAAGAAAAAAGAGGAGAAGCATTTTAAAGCAAAGTTCCATTAATGTAATTTCCGTTGATAAGAAATAATATTTGATTTAAAAATAGCGTTCGATCGTTTATTCCACGAATAAGAAATTTTATACATTTATCGCATTTAAATCATAAAGTTGCAAATTTAATTTTTCTTTACAACGTGTCTTATAAGGTATCTTATAACTCGATGCGGATTATCTCGTATCGAATCGAATTCAAATTTTCGTTGTTTCTTACGCGGATTGATTTTACTGAAAATTAACGATCACTTTTGCACTCGTACGCGGTTGACGAAGGGTAGAAAATTTGTTAGAACCTTAAAAAGCTACGTTACGCTTTCGATGTACGAATTCGAAGGAACGAAACGATTGACGTGTTCGAGAAATACATCGTTCGATCAAAGGTTACTCGATAATTAGAATTACATTTCGATATACCGAATTCACCGCAACATAAATATAAAAACTATCAGAAACGAGTTCCGACTTTCACTGCGCTCGTTTCAAACCGAATACGCGATACGGAGGCTCAACGATGAAAAGGAGGGATACCCTAAATCTAAATTAGGCGTGGAGTGTAAGTAAATTGCAAGCGCGGGAGAATCGAATGCAGACACCTTGAAAACCTTGAACGAGGTCAAGCCTGACCTTCGAGTGATGCAGTCATCGTTGCTGCAAACAGCCGCGAGCAATCGCGAAGCATAAGATAAGATTGGCACAGCTTTTTACATTTCTAACGAAGCAGCGTCTGAGCAAGGACGGACTACTTCCACTCGCGTACAAATAAGACGCTATGGAATTCGTCCAAGTTTCTCTTTTTTCCAGGTCTATTTCAAGATTCTCTAGAATTATGTCGGTCAGAAATGTATTTCGTAGACGTGCTTTACTTCGGTCGAGTCAGCAATGTCAAAATATTTTCCCGAAATTTAATGCGATCGCATCAATCTTGTTTATAATTCAATTACCTTCCAATTCATCTATTCGCAACGTTGCTTTCGTACTTATTTTACATTCGATGTATACGATGTCTTTATTAACAAATATAAGATTAATTTTAAACGGCAATCATAGAAATAAATAGTCGATGCTCCGAATCTATATTATTAGAATAAACGTAACGCGATGCGGACAAATTGTATTTTCAATTTCAATTTCCAACTATCAACGTAGTTACGTAACATAAATAAAAATGTTTAAATACACCACGAACTCGAAACTTTGGAAATATAGAATAAAACCGTTTCGACCGCGGTAACGAACGACTGTCGATAGTTACAGAAATACAGTCATCAAAACTAAAAAGAAAGACAACCGAAAATGAAAACAGTTGGAAAAAATGTAGAAAAAATAAGGGAAACTATCCGAAAAGCGATCGACGATCCTTTAAAACGAGAATGAGTGAACGTGACGTTGAGTGAACAAAGCCGGCCGTATATCAGTAGGGATAGAGCCTCAAAGGGTATTTATTAGCGATGGTTTAAGCAGCTTTTCTCGTAAACGCGAGAAGTCAAGGAATGAGAGGCGGTCGGTTGCGTGGAGGCGGTGGCGGGAGGAGGGGGGCGGTGGCGGAGGCGGAGGCGGAGGCAATAAACCCGGACGCATCTGGGTATGTCCGGTTCGATGAAATTCCAAACGCATGTAAACTAGAAGTGATCATCGTAAAGAACGGCAGTTACGTTTACGTCGGTGGCGGTACACGAGGTCGGAGGCGCCCGGGGCAAAAGTGCCGGTGCCTGGGACGTGCGGAGTCGGGCACCGGTGCACCGGTGGACCGGCGCCTCGTTGTAATACCGAAACAATACGACACGCGCGATTACTCTTCGGTTACGTTTTACGTTTCGTTTCTCCCTTTTATCCTTTTCATCCATTTTTTTTTTCCAACAATTTTTTATCAATTTTGTATCAATTTTTTATCCATCTTTTTTAATCCATTTTGACCCATATTTCGATCGTGACTGAAAAACCCTGTTCGAGATTTACGAGGGCACTCGAAACATTGTGCGGAATTTTCGACGGCGCTGCTACAAACCATACCGATGCCTTCGACTTTTTAGCCGTTTTAGGGAAATAACCGTTTTATCGAGGAACCCGCCGCGAAAGCAACATAAGCTTGTAATAGAAAACGCGAGCCTCCGCCTAGGCGTAAATGTCATTTACGCTATTCTGACCCGTTACCCTCGAGCTACGGGCGGGCGCTACTTTTATAGGAGATAAATTTTTATTATTTACTCGAACGGGGTGGTTTGAAAAAGAATATTTATTGATAAATTCGTAATAAATTTTGTGGAAGGGAATGACCATCGAGACTTCTTACGATCTTTAACGCTAAAAAACTGATTTATTATTCTTATAGATATCGTTATCGGCGAATCCATCGTTTATATTTATTCAAGCAAAACACAAACGTAAATTATACGCGTACGAACGTAATTTATAAGATAGAAACTTTTTAGATAACGTTAAACTCTCGACATCGTCTCCCCAACTTTCTTCTTAATATTATAAATATTTTATTTCGACTAATTCTTTTAATAATTAGTCATTTCTCGTCGTTTTCTATCCAAAAACTGACGTTCGTACAATTTTTTTTTGCCTAGAATCTAGATAGTAAAATTCCTTTAAAATAAGATATTATTTTTTGACAATTTTCAAATTTATCGATACGTTCTCTAATTATGGAATGGAAAACGGCCATCATTTTTTGTAATCGATAGCCGTGTCGAAACTCAATTTTAAGCCAATCCAGTAAAAAATCTTCGTTGGTAATAAAAATTGTTGGTAATACAGTTTTCTTTTATAATTTGCCGTCTTTAATTGATTAAAAATTCTAATATCGATCTTGATACATTTACTTATATCGAACAGAAAAGAAACGAGATATTACGCATACATTTGTCTAGAGAGCGGAATATTTTCATTTTATCGTGTATAAAAGTCGTGAATCGAGAGAAAGAGAGAGAAGGAGAACGCGTTAAAAGTAATGGACAGAAAAATGATCGAGATTTAGATGCATATTGGTGGAGATCGGGTCAACCTGGTGCGGTTCGAAGGCTAATCCTCTTTGTTACTACCGCGACGTCATTTTGATGCCGTGGACTATTCGAATCGATACCTATAATTTTACTCCAATTTGTTTTTGACCTACTTGGGAACAACGCGTCTTTTCTACCCTTTCGTCTCTCCGTCGTCTCGGTTTCTCTCCCTTCCTTCTGTCTCGCTCTATCTCGCGTAATATCCGATTGTCGGAAGTAATCCGACCGACGAAGTTGTTTCCGGGTGTTCTACTGCCGCTAAGGGACATTTATTCGTTGGGATAGATTGCTTAGAATCTAATAGTTTCGCATAAATTGGTATTATGAACGAGCGAGCCATTAATCAATACGTTACAATGATTTATTCGTTACTACTCTCGTAAGTACAAGGATGAACTGATTCTCGAATATTAAAATACTACGAACGTGTTGAGATATATTAAAGGAATTCCATCCTTCAAAATCTATTTACGGCAGTTTAAATTGTCAATGATAACCGTTTAATAATCGTTACCTTTTATTTCAGTTTGAAAATATATTTTCATTTTGTTATTTTAACTCGAGTCGAATAAAATAATTGTACACGTTAATAACCATTTATTAATTACATTAATAACGCGTTCTTAATTAGATCTCGAAGCTACAACGCGATAAAGTTAAAAAATTGCGAATTTAATTAGATGTCTCTCGTCGGTACGTAAAAATTGACCCGAAGACCGTAATCGTATCATTACTATTACGAAACGAATCTTAGAATAAATATTCGATGGTCTGAACTGGCGTTAAAAAACGCTAAAAACGCTAAAAAAAACGCGCTTGGAAAGCCGTAATTATTGAAATTAAGCGAAGGATCGCCGCTGGCAAATAATCGCGAAAATAGCGAAAGCGAGAGTCGAAGAGACGGAGAGACGGAGAGACGGAGAGACGGAGAGACGGAGATTGAATCGGACGAGGTAATTGAAAAAATATCGAAGGCAAAACTCCGGCGATCGTTGCCCCCAGAAACAATGAAAGCTCGCGCTTCGTCTTAATTATTTGGGAGCTCTCGAGCTCGGACCCGGGAAAATCTCCACAATTTCCACAATCTTCACAATCTCCACAATCTCCACGGGCGTACCTCAACCGCACCCAATTATTTTTCTTAGTTGGTCGAGCGAACGACGAGCGGTAAGGCTGTTCGTCTAATTGGTCCCGGAGCTCGTAAAAAATGTACGTTACCTATTCGACCGACGATCCACCTGCTCGATTGGCATCGAGTCAAGGACGTATCACGTAAGGCGACTAATGGAACGTTTTATTATATTTGGAATCCATTAGAGTAATGATTTCCAAAGTGTTTTTCCTCTCGCGTCCATTTCTTTTACGGCATTTCGGGTATTTACATAGGATATAGGATGACTTCCCGTCGAAAATATAACTTTATTTCAAGACACTTTTTTTTTTTTTTGTATCATCGCAGCGTCCGCGATATCAACCAGGACTCGCGTATTATCGTTATTAAGCGTCAATTGTACTTTTTACACCAACCATTATTATTATTATTATTATTTTGTATCGATAAATTATTATTAGCTATATTACGTACGAATGTATCTTACGATTTATTTTAATGCTAAAATGTGTCAAATTAACCGAAACGATAAATAAAATTCAATATAAGTGTAACGTATTATGCGAATATTTCATAATCATCCATCGCTTTTAGAAAAATACACGATATTATAATATACGATATTATAATCTTATGAAAAATAATTTTGTAACTTCGCTTTCGTTCAAAATTCATAATTAAACATTAAATTTATTTATATAAAATATCGTAAGATAATATAAGGATTTAAGAATAATCCACTAATTTCAAAACTACATTTCGTATCGAATTCGGTAAGTCGGTAGGATGTAAGGGACGATTTGAAATAAATAATGGTTTTACCTCTCGGTGCGTATAATTTTAAAAATGAAGAACGAGTAACGTTACAGTTGTTTAAGCATCAATTAAAAATTGAAGCTTTAATAACTTCCAAATACAATAATCTTTATTTATATAGGAATTGGATTAAGTATTTTTTTATCAAGGACGCCGCTCAAAAGTTTTGACGAGGCGGAATGCGCAAACAACGCCGTAAATATAATTGAATTTTGAAAATCCATTTGTAAATATTGAGCTACATTTTGTAGAAGATGCTTTAAAAAAGGTAAATAAAGTAGGAAAGATCATTACAGTGTAATAAAGCACTCTCGTCGATGGTTTCGCAAAAATAAAATACATATTAAGCATCAGAAATTTTTCTCCCCGTCGTGGCTCGCTAAGAGCTTTGCGCCAATTTTTAAAGGAATCCCATTAATGAAAATAAAATGAGCCGGCGAGCTTTTCCCGAGTCTGGAAAAGATGCTGATGGAGCACTTAATTTGTACAAGAGAACGTCACTCATTGCCGTGCCATTCATCCGCAATCTACGACAGCATTCACGCGGTCCGACGTAACCACGCGTGCGCTTTCCTTTTCCTCCTTTACCTCCTTTACCTCCTTTTCCCTCCGCTCTCGCCCCATTCTCCGTTTCTCTTTCACCCTCGCCTTCCTTCGCCTTCCTTCGCCTTCCTTCGCCTTCCTTCGCCTTCCTTTCCTCTCGAGAACATTTTCTTTCGGATATTCTGTGTAGCGCGACCGAGTGGGAAAATCCATTATCGAGCAACAAAAACTCTTCCTAACTTTTGACGTTTCTTTGAAAACCAACCGCGTCGTCATTTTTTAAGGAACCCGGGACGATTATTTTCAATCGCGAATTCGGCGCTCGAACCTTTTCGTCGATCAATCAAACCGATAATTTATAAATATCGAACGATAATCTTAACGGTATCCAATAAAAGCTCAACCTTCCTTTTTTAATTGGATTTTACATTTGCTAATCTTTTTCATTATTTTTTCGTATAAAATAACTCGGATTATTGCGAGCCTTGTTAAAAGAGTCAAAATAATTTTTGATAAAACATCTGTTGAAACCTTTGAAACAAATTTACGAGTTACCTTCGAAACGATCGATTCATCTTTTCAAGGCTGATCCTCGAGGTATGACTTTATGGGTATAATTATTATAAATTACTTTTCAGATCGTACGAAATTCAATTTTTTTAATGGTTTTCTCTTTTTACGCTTGAAATAGATAAGTGCTTTAAAAGCAAATAATCATGTCGAATCCCTTAAATACTTAGCGAGGCACTAGAGGCAAAGGCAGACTTGATTTTTAATAGACTTTTTCATCAATTTCTCTTTCTCTCTCTCTCTCTCTCTCTCCCTCTCTCCCTATTGGCTTCCCTTCCGTCTCTTTTCGACTCCTCTTTTTTTCTTCGATATCTATGCGCAAACTAGTGCTTTACACGATCCGTTTGCGATATATTACGTTTTGCTGTCTCAAGGGGGCGTTAAATACGTGCAGTGAAGGAACGGTCGACGGGAGAGCGAAACTTTTTATCCTCGCGCTCGTCGGCATGAATCTCGTCCAAGTATAGGCAACTCCAACTCTGGAAAGCTCCCTCCGAGAATAGCAAATAAGGTCTGCGTCTTTTTTTTTATTCATCGACATCGGTATCCGAGTTTACGTTGAGGACCGGTGAGACGAGGGATTCACCCTGATCAGGTTGAAAAATGCTCTCGACACGAAAAAACGAAACTTTCTCTTGCTTCTACTTTCGTTTTTCAGACTCAAACATCTAATAATTTTCTTATTACGCTGAAAACGTCTACGCACATTTTAACATTTTCACATTTTAACATTATTTATATAAATTTAAATTAATAATAAATTTTAATTTCATATTGTACGCGTATACTTTATTTTATATACGATATCTGTATTTTATATCATCCAAAATTATATACAAATTTGTCTTTTAAAAAATATTTTCAAACTATAAAGTTTGGCTTTAACGAGATTAGTTAATACGTTAGATATAAAACTGCATAACTTAATATTTTAGAGGTTTCCTTGTCATCGAGAGGTCCTCCAAAAGTTTCACACGGTAACCATAGGCAAACTTTTATAAGGCCTTCTTACGACTTACCGAGTCACATTTTTAAAAGTCTACTTTTTTAATATTCAAATGTCCGCAAAAATAAAAAACATAAATAGTGCAACTCTACAAAAATACTATTGCATACCCTAAACGTTACTTTATAAATATTTATTCGAAGTATATGAATTAAAAAGAATAAATTTTTTACATTCGTTAAGTAATATTTATGAATATTATATATATTAGAATTTAAATATTATGCAACATACTTTAACTGATTATCATACGCGTGTTTCTAATAACATACCGATACATAAATATCAATCTTTTATCGTCCAAGTTTATCTTTTGCTTTTTAAATTTGTACAACGCTGCTGATTCGGATGGTAGTATTTGAATAGATAATTATACACAGTATAATAAATACTTTAATAATCGATACGATGTTTAAAGTAATACTATTTAAAAAGATAATTAAATCATACATTTTATGTATACTGAAATTATTTTGTATAAATAATAATTATCTTCGTATTATTCAAAATAGAAAATTATTATAAATTAATTTGAATACATTTTTCGTGTACGTGAAAAGTTGAATATTATCGTAACGTTAATAAACGGACGACAAAAAATTGAATACTTCGAAACTAGTAATTAAATGATATAATTCACAAAAACCATTTAATAATTAAAGATTTTCATATAATTACAATTTTAACTCATGATTAATATTTATGTTTAACTTATGAAAGAATATTAATTCAAATAAAACTATGATAAATTAGTTTTCTGTTATATATTTTCAATTTCAAGAAACTCCATCATTTTTCTACACAAAAATGATTAATGTTACAATAATACAATAATACAATAATACAATAATACAATAATATGATCAAAATCAAATCTATCAAAATTAAATATCCGAAGATTCGATTATGTTTTTACACTATAATTTAATCAATAAAATAAATTATTTATAGTAATATAAGTAATATATTTTTTATCAAAATAACGAATATTTTTTATTACTCTTAATTTGATTAGATTTAAAAAATTGCCGAATTAATACAAGTTTACAAATTATCGATTACAAAATTAAATTATAAACTGTTAATTATAGTATGTAATCGATATCAAACTTTTAATTAATTTTCAATAGAAAATTCATTAAGATTTTAATATTTATGTTCCGTTTCAAGTTCGTTTATGTCTACCGCTTGAAATAAATATGTACGAAGATCATAATATCACTTATTTTGTCAAAAATATCGAACTTTTAATGTATTACGCACAGCAAATACGAATATCGCGATCTCATAAAATATGAAAATAGAGTATTTACGTTATTGGTATTCAATTGATGTACAAATATACAGTACGTAAGAATCGGTAAAATGTTTTAAACGCAAACGTAAGATATTGTTTTTCTAAACTGGTTCGTTAATACTCGTTGTTTGATACTTAGTTTAAATTTTAGTATTTATAAAAAATAAGCCGCGATCCTCCGTACATCGATTAAATAAACAACCGAAAAAAGTTTTGATTTATTCGGTAATTTTGGTAAATTTTTCGACTTGGCCAGAAAAGCCAGCGTTTCGCAACGTCTTCCTTAGAAGCAGTGGCCGAAAGCACCCAAAGATCGTCGCGTATATATAGAGACGCACACGTAAATTCCGAGGGTATTGTAAATCTTCGATTCGCAACTATAAATCGTATTCCGGACCACTGCACGCACGCGCAATTGGCTGTTTCAGGGAGGCGCAACGAACCGTAAAAGCCTTGCACGAGTTAAGGTATTTCTCGGGGTTACGTCAAAGGAGTAATAAAACAGTTCGTTCCGATCACCGATATGTACCAACTCGTGTGTGGATGCGCGAGTGCACACGAATACGTGTATTTGTGCACGCGTGAGCAGCCGAGATAAAACGGTGAGGCCTCGTTTCGAATGTACGGTAAGCTCTCGAAAGAGTTTTCGGGGATGATGTTTCAAAGGCCTTCTCAGAAATTATACCCCGTTTACACACTCGTAGAACAGCTTTACGATTTTCCATTCGAGAATTTCTATTACTTGGATTATATACGGCATATCGCTCGATCGTTCGATACACCGGAACTACTCGGGCGCAACTTTTCTTCGACGATTTTTAATCGCCGATGGATCGACGCGTTAACATTTAATAACGTCCAAAGCTTTTTTCACCGCGTCGAATAAGATTGGAGCTCCCAAAAGTTTTTAATGTAATAGATAATATCTATTTAATTGATGAACTCGCGTGATGAACTCGCGTGATGAACTCGCGTGATGAACTCGAACTATCAACGACCTTAATCATTGCTTCCGAAGAGTCTACTTGGACATTCGAGAAATTTAGAAATTTTCGATACGTTCAATAATTTTCCAACTTTCCAATTAAAAAAGACGTATCAATGAAAATAGGTTTGGGTTGCGTTTCGAAATAAACTTCATTTCCTCGATGAAGGGATAATTTTCAATAATATTAACGATAATGATAATAACGATAATAATGATAATAATGATAATAATAATAATAATAATAATAATAATGATATAGTGAAATTATTGTAAATGGAATCGAGATATCGATCGATACAAAAAAATTTAACAAGTTGTAACGCATCGATACAGCGGATATTTTATTCGCAATATTCAAATACCGTTATAATTGGATACAGGTACTATTTTACATATTTTTATGATAAAAATCAAACGGATCGGATGTTTCGTCGTGAAAAATTAATCAAATTTCACAAATATGTAGTAGTGTTACTACGTAGAAAAAAGTTTTCCTCTCGGTTCAATGGTTTAATCGTTGAATTTGAAAAACGTACGAAAGCATCGGTCATAATAAAATCCCGGAAAACCGGTGCTCGTATTTTTTCATCCATCCCGATAGAAGCAACTTGGACAAACATTACACGTTAACAGAATTTTTGCGTCTGTTTTTTCTAAAAAAAAACTGCACTCCGGGGGCGCAGGCGAAAAATTCGAGCAAATCAAGCGACGCTCGAAAATACCCTAAACACGAAGCCACGAAGCCCACGAAGCCCACGAGAAGCCCACGAGAAGCCCACGAAGCCCATCGAATCGTTCGTTTCACCGGCGGAATGAGACCAACGAACGTTTCGCCTACATCGACTATCGCAACGCGCGTCCCAATATCAACCGGCTTTTCTTCCCTTTGTCCCGCGGTGCATTCACCCTCGAGCATACCGAGAGCCGTGAAATTTCTGGGATGCCGGAATTCTGCTCTCGTGCCCTCGGGGTTCTCCATCCTTCTGCATAAATGTGCGTGCGAGTACTTGGGTATCCCACCTTTCCTCGCCTCCACCCTCTGATCCTTCCCTTCGCGCCTCCACCGACAATTTTCTCGAGCAAAGATCTTTACTTCAGCCTTATGATTTTATTAAATTTAGTCGCTTCCGATACAATCGCGTCGCTAATTTTACCTCTGCTCTCCGAGTACGACTTTTCGTTAGGTCGACTCCTCGAGTCCATTTTTTAAATAAATTCAAACGTTTATCGACGGTGCGTTGCCAAATTTACGGATAATCTTAAATTTCAGGGGCGTGAGTCGCTGCGAATTAATTATACTTCATCTCATTGTTGCAAGGATATTTAAAGAAAGACATTTAAAGATAGACATTTGAAGAAAGACATTTAAAGAAAGATATTGGCTCCATTGTATTCGAAGAAAGTGGAATAAAGCGATCGCGGATTTATAATTTATGTGCGATTGCTTTCGATGTGACAGATGTATTAAAATAACGGTGTAACAAATACATTTCGAAAGCTGAAAATAATAGTTCGAGCGTTCGTAATTTCATAATGTACATTTTTTAACGTGTATTCGCGCGTAATTTAAGTACGGTAATATATTATTTTTAAGATTATCTGCTCTGGTTGAAACGGTATCATATTTATGACCAGTAGTCTGGATTTTTCGAAAAAGTATCGTGAAGAAAAATAAAAAAATCCCAAGTTTTATTATCGAAATAAAATGCACGAAAAAAGCTTGAACATCTCAAAAATAATATTTGGTATATTTAGATATACGAATAAAAAAATTCAAAAAGAATAAATTTCGAAAACCGTAATTTTTCTTAAAAAGAATTTAAAAATTACATCGAGAAGAATATTTTACGTTATTGTAAAGAACGTTATATTATTTTTAATTCGAGATTTCAAATACTTTCTAGTTTTCGGATACATAATTTTATTAAAACAAAATATGGGTTAAAGAAACGTTCCGATTTCGTAAAATTTAAAAAAATTTTATCTCGATCTATTTACGATGTTCATTGCTGACATTCGTACGAAATTTATGTTTTTATTTTAAAAATTACCACTGAATCTACGTTAAAAAAAATTTGTTATCACCGTAAATATTTGAATAGGTAAAGCAAACAATCAAAATTTTTGGAAATCAGAGAATTGTAAATTCGTGATACTCAACGAAGATAATTAAATTTACTTCGTTCGAGACGTTACTCTTGAAATTTGAATCATTAACGAATTAATAATCGAATCGATCGCGTCCGCATTTTACCGTTGGTAGGCGAAACGCGGTGCAACGTATTTTCGTCCAGTCATTGTTTATTTACGAACGAATTTCGTAAAGCGCAATGCAAAGAGTCGATACACGAAGCGAAGGAGAGATTATTTTCCCTCCTCTATTTCGAAGATCCAGTCTCAGCCGAGTAGTGCATTAATTAACGGTTCGTTATCGGAGCTCGTCACCGGTGAGACACCATCGAACCTAACCTCGACGAGCCGTTCGACCGCGTGCGAACCGCGTGGGAGACGTTCCCTTCGGTTTCCCGGACTCGCCTCGTCACCACCGGCCAAACTCCGGAGGCCCCGTCGAGGTTCCAACTTACCATCGCGACTCTGTGGCTCCAGTGACGAGCACAATTCTCCTTTCTTCCGGGGTGTGGTTCGGAGACGAAGTCGGGCGGCGGCCGGACGAGCGCTCGGGCGGGGTCAGGATGTCGGCTCCTGGAAGAAGGTTCGGGAGCTCGCCCCGGTCCTCCGGGTCTCACGGCAGACGAAGAAAAATTCGCGGACGGATTCGCGCGTCCGTTACATCCGGATTCGCGAGAGGAGCATCCGAATGTTTTCAGCTTCTCCTCGCTCCACTTCTCCTCTCGCTGCGTTGTCGCGTCGATACTCGTCCTTTGCCTCTTCGAGGGATCGATTTCGGATCGAGCGGAGAGCTCGAGGGTCGCTGCACCCTGGGGCTCGCGCAGCCTTCGCTAGGACATCCCGTGCGATCACCTTCGACTCTCGCGACTTAGGCGGACGATGCGACGATTCCTCGGGAAGAGAAAAAACACCCGCGGCACTGGCGATAATCTCCCTTCTCAGTTTTCACTGCACAGTTGGATCCAGCGGAAGGACACCGGGAGAAACGGTTCGGAAGGTAACCGGTGAGTCGAGACGAAGGAGTCCGCGGGGAAGATGAGACCCGAGACGCACCGCCAAGGACATTCCCGGCAGCGGCGATCCCGGTCATCGGACAGCGACGACCGCGACGACCGCGACGACCGCGACGACCGCGACTTACCGCGCGCACCTAACCTCTCTTCCACGCTGGCGGCATTCGATACCGCCTCGCGATCGAGAAGCGCTCACTGGTGCACGGCGCCTGACCGGGTGGGAGCGCGGTTCCCATGTGCTTTCGGGTGCGAAACTACCGGAGTAGTTGTAGCCGGAAAAGTACCGGTGACTGACTCGCTTTCAGAGCATCGAAGGCACTTGTAGACCGAGGGGATGACGTCGCTGGTCCTCGACGATCGCGTACTTGCCTTCCACGCGCGTTCACACTCCCGACTGCGACTCGCTCTCTCTCTCTCTCTCTCTCTCTCGATGAGGGCGTCCGCGTCCACCGTCCTAACGTAGCGTCCGAGCGCACACGCGCGAATCAACGGGGCACTTTCTTCTCCTCGACGCGGTTTTTCCGACTGACTGTTCGAGGGGTCGTGATCGTCGACGTCGGCGTAGTTGACGTCGTCTTGGTCTTGGTCGTGGTCGGGATAGTCGTCGTCGTCGTCGCCGTCGCCGTCGCCGTCGTAGTGGTCGTGGTCGTGGTCGCGGTCGTGGTCGTGGTCGTGGTCGTAGTCGTGGTCGTGGTCGTTGTCGTTGTCGTTGTAGTTACCGTCGTCGACTATCGCTCGCGGCGACGCGTACCACTACTGGCGCTGTTCGCGAGGCGTCGACGTCGGCGACCTCGCTCTCTCGCGTTCGGTCTGCGCTGCTGCGCGACGCCATGACGTTGGCTCCCTCTCGCTCGCGCTTCTTTGGGGGGTGGGGGTGTAACGGAGTACACCCCCGTGTGCTCGACCTCGCGGAAGGCAGGGCCCCCACCCCGGAGCCGGCGACTACGCGAGTATCACCCCTCGCCGACGCGACGTCGGCTGCCGCCGCCGCCGCCGCCGCCGCTACCGCCGTCGCTACTACCACCACCACCAGCACCGCCGCCACCACCACCACCACCAACACCGCCGCCACCACCACCACCACCACCACCACCATCACCGCCACCACCGCCGCCAACCCCGAGCACGAGCACGAGCACGAGCACGAGCACGAGCACGACGAACGAACGAACCCGAGGAAGCGAGAGGAGACGTAGCCGTCGGTGGCCCCACCAGCGTGTAATATTGATCGGGCGGAAGGGCGGAATCCCAGGTCCGTAGCCTCGGATCGAGAGCCCCGCTGGGACCTGGGCTCGACGAGGCGCTCCAAGTGGCGCTCGAGACTCCGTCGCGTTCGCTCCTGGTTACCGACCTCTTCCCCTTCCTTCGCGCGAGAGTACCGGGTGACATCGAGGGAGAGCGAGATGGCAAAGGTACGAGCGCATATAGAGCACGCGGTAAACATTTTTTCAGGGGCTTTGTGCCACTGGGAAACTCGCGCACGAGTCTCGCGACGAAACGCGTCCGACGATCCGTGAAATGTGATTTTTTTCGTATGCGTTATCTTTTCCTATTTGCTTTCGTTTGTTTTGAATTTGGGAAGTGGTTGGGTGACGAATGTCGGGAGACTTCGCGGTCATTGGCATTCCCCGATGGCTTTGCTTTTTCTTATCTTTAGTTAGCTTTCAGGCTCGATAAGACGAAACGACGATTTCCAGCTGTAAATTTCGTATTCGGGTCGGTTGTAAATTAGCGACCACGGTTACGTTTACTTTATCACGTGCTCGAGAATAATATTAAATATAGTAGAAATTTTTATCGTTTTTTAACAAGTCAAATTCCTAATCGAATCGTTATAATTTTAGATAAAATTTATTATCTAATTTTGTTAAGATTCGATTAAATAATAATTTACTACAGATTTTAAAAAACTTATATCTTATTTTATAAATTCATATATTTTAAAGATTGCACGTTTAAATTTATAGAAAAAAATTAGTTTCAATATAAATAATTCAAAGTTTGAAAATTTGATAACGTAGTCGCAAACTTTTTCAATTTAATATTTTAAAATAATGTACGTAAAATTATGAAAATTTTGAAAACAATGTTATTGCAATTCGTAATTATTGAAGAAAATTTAACTCTTCGTATTCATGAATGTAAATTAAAGTATAATTATCCATTCATCGATGCTCTTTTCGATACGTGGACTATTAATCTCGTATTCTTTTGTTTCTTTATTCCGACGGATCCGACAAGGGATGTCTGTTTGGCGTATCGTTTATTACGTTTACGAATTTTATACCACCGAATAAGTACTCCGGTAACACCGGGTCGATGAAATCAAGTTACAATGTGTTAGTCGCCAAAGAGTCGTTCCTTTCTTTCTTATCTCTTTTCGTACGATTTCTCTCTCTCTCTCTCTCTCTCTCTCTCTCTCTTTCCCTCCCATCCTTATTTCGCTCGCTCTTTTCGTTACTCTCGCTTGTTCCACGAGAACGGAAAATCAATGGGCAAAACAACGAGACGCATTCTAAATAGAATGTATAAATCCTTTATCAATTCTGGTTCCGATAAGTAGGTCGAAGCTCCGAACCAAGTCTGATACGCGTTTCATCTTTACATCGGTGAGAGATCTTAAATTACTCGACAGTTTCGATAGTTGAATTTATCATCGATACTTCTAACGCGACTTCTCGCGATACGAAAACTTAAACCGAAATCTAATACCAGAGAAAACTCGTCTTACGGTAAATATATTAAAAATGTTGTTTAAAATACGTCAAATCCCAAAATTGTTGGAAATATATCTTTTCGTAATATATTGTACTAATAAATAAAAATGTACCATATTTTAACGCAAGACAAATATTACGTTCTCCATATTTGCTTTAACACTTAACTACCCGACGTATTCGATTTAAATCTACTTTGCGTTCGGATAAACAACTCGTGTATCGGAGTGCGAACAAAAATACCGATCCGATACGATATTTTAGCATTTAATATTAGACTTGGAAGATTCGTCGCTACCCGATAAATATTCGAGTAAAAAACGGTGCTTACAAAATAAAATAAAAACAAAAAAAAGATATACGCCAGGACAGAGTAAACTCGTGGGAAAATTGGCTAACTATTATTAATATATAAATTAGAAGAAGCTACGTTTAAAAAAAATTAGATCGGGGATCGCCGATGCACCGGAGAAGATTTCTTCCCTTCGCCGACTTCTTTTTTACGACCACCGAACCGATAACCTCGCGCTCTCCGGTTTAAAGTTACGAGGCGCTAATTCTCGAAAGGGAAAGAGAGACGTAATCCAGGGCGATGATGCAATTCGATGACAAGCCATCGCTCGGAGCCGAAAAGTAAGAATCGTAATACCGTAGGGGTCGGGGTCGGGGTCTGGGTCGGGGTCGAGGAACCGATCGTCGGCTCTCCTCTCGTCGATGCGCAAGCCAACTGATCCACCGTCCGTCGTGTGGTTGTTACCGCCCATCCACCCGTTACATCTTGGGGCTGCCGTAGCCAGCTGAACCTCACCTCACCCGAGCGCACCCCGAGCGCACCCCGAGCTCCTCGGTCATTAACTGCCTCCCGCCCTCCACCCACCCGTGCTAAGATACTCCCGCTGCGGTCGCTTCGACTATGGGGATGTGGAAGTGTGCCCTCCTCGAAAATCGACCCGGACCTCCTCTTTTCTGGCATAAACTTGCAAATTAAATTTGACTTTGAGGGATGGAAAGAATTATGCGATTTCTCCAGGCGTCCTATTGTCTGAGTGTAATAATAGATATGTTTCTACCTACTCTACGACTTTTTATTCAAATACCACCGATAATGGCCCGTAAGCGATGCTTTATTTATTATTGCGTGTTTATTGTACGAGGTTATCGTATCGGTGTCGGTAATCACCGAGATTTCCAATGACCTCGATCCTTCACTATTTTAGATCGATGCAAACTCGATCGCTTATAAAATTATAATTATTCGGACAAAAGGGCGACGCTTAAGATTTCTTTTAATTTAATAAAGTTATTAATTTTACGTCGCTGCTAATTCTACTTTATATACTAATTCCTTTGTGTACGTTAAAATTATCTATAATAATAATCGAATACAGTACTAATCATTTCTTTACTGTACTTTTCCATGAGCTATACTCGCGTTTGATATGGTTCCAAGTAAAATATTATGTTAATAAATAATTATTAGCCCAGTCATTCAAATTATATCAATAATAATGTTTAATATAATAACTAATGCTTAATTATAATTTTAAGCGTTATTATTACCTCGACCGATATATTTTACGAATTAATTATTAGTATATTTTTGCAATCATGGAAATTATACTATTTTTCAAGATTAACTCTTATAAAATTTAAAAGTAAAGTTATACATTTGAAATATTTTTATTAAAACTTCAAATTTAAATAATTATCGATTAATGACACTTATTTTAATATTTACAATTTAATAATATTTATCATTGGATTATTTTTAACGTATTTTTTCCGTTCGTAATAAAGTTTTTAATTTATCATATTGTACTTACTTTTTTTATATATTTTGTAAGACTTTTAAATAATTATATTTCTTTCTTGTATGTAGAATGAAAATTTCTTGAGAAAGCTTATTCGTATCTATAGATAGAAAAATTTATTTGAAAAAATCATTCGAGAATTTAATTAAAAATCTTTAATTGAAAATAATTACTGTAAAGGTTTGGTTTACAACTAAGTGAGAATTTTCAAAAAGAAAAAAACAAAGTTAACTTACTACTATAGAATCCTTTTGAAAAGTTGCAGAGTCTCGTGAAATCTGAAACAACAGAGAAGATCGACTTGTTAAATGAACGTTATAATATGCTACGAATCACAACAAGTTTTGTTATTATACATCTTAGAGAATAAAGCAAAAGTGAAGGATGAATGTAGATGCGAGAAAAATGGAATATAATATCTTTAACAATAAAGCAGGAAAATAGTTAGGGAAGAGAGACAGTAAAATATTCTTTAACGTTGATTGTCTGCATGTTTATCTTATCGAAAGTAATTAATCTGCTTGGAAATTACTTCAAGATATGATATAATAATTACTATACAGAAAAGAAAAAAGAGATACACGGATTTAAATATTATTTAATCTAAGACTCGAAGTTATATATAAGTACACTATTTTGATATGTTATATTTTATGTCAGTTACTTCAAACACATACTTTAATATATTACATTTATTAAATAATAATAATTATTTCCATTTCTCGATATTTTACGAATACATTTATTTTATATTATTAAAAAATACATTGTTAATGTATCGATGATTTTGTACTTACGATTTTCTACTTATACACGTAAATATTATTATTTTAATTATATTGGTTAAAATTTTTCGTTAAACGTAACAGATTATTTTATCTTTTGATACGATAGAAAAAATTTGATGACTAAAACGAACAAATTTATTACGTTTTGATGAAAACATTTAATTGTTTAATATATGAAATAATTTTGAAACTAAGTTCGGAGTATATTTATTAACGTTTGATCTCTATAAAATTACCGAGTTAATTACTAAATATCAACTCTTATTTCTGATTCTTCGTTTCAACGTACAATAATACGAGACGTATTTACAAATTGTAAAAAGAATATTTTATATGCATACAAAGACCGCTACGCTAACGTTACAATAACGGTAGAGATTAATATTGAACTTGTAATATATATCGGATATTTAGATACGAATGCGAAACAAAGCGATAATTTCGAAATAATGCATAAGATAAAAAGTAGACGTTTGAAAAATTTGACTCGACCTTTCCCTAAGTCCTCTTTTTCTTCATTCGAGTATACGAAACTTTACCCCTTAGACTTTACCCCTTAGACTTTTCCTATGAAGTTTCCGATTGGAGCTGGTATATCGAGCTTTCTGATTCAGTAAACCCAAACCACGCTCAATTCCACCGTTTGGATCTCGTAATGTACCTTTTCAAACGCTTCACCTCTAACAAAATTATTGCATTTTCGTGACTTTTCTATCCGGAATAATCTCGCTTGCCTACGCGCATCTATTCAAAAAAGCATTCGACCCATTCGACCCATTCGACCCATTCGACCCATTCGACCTCCTTTATTCCGTGCTACTAAACCGTTGATATAATCGAAAGCTTCGAACACATTGGACGCGTGCCGAAGTAAACCTTGGAATGAACTTTGTAACAGTGGTGCGTGGTTTGCGTGTACACAGGCACCGAGAACAAAGACACAAACCTGATTTATGTACACGTGCAAGCGAATACAGCGCTCAACACCAAGCTTACTATGATTCTTCATTAAATATGGAAACTTCATTGGTAGGTAGAAATTTTATTACTTTCGGGAAAATATTGCATTTTTTACTTGGAAAATTACTCTCTTTACGACCCATTATCTTCCTCGTACTTTCCCAAGATTAATGTTACTATATAAATTATCTCAATATTCTAATTATATTAACTAATGCGGTTATTTTTAAAACGTTACAATCGCCAAAAATTATCAACGGTTCCAAACGTGTTTCGAGGACAACGTTCGATCCAATTCTATCCATAAATGACATACGAATAAGCTGCAACAATTTTATTTATTATTCAATTATACGCAAATATTTTAGATACAATATGCGTATAGAAAGGGGATTTCGTTGCACAATTATCGATAGATTAATACAAAGTGTAGATTAGTACAAAGAATCCGAATAGAGTGAATAATTTACGGTATAAAAGTTGGAAAAGAGTCGATATCTTATTTCCGTGGCGATAACATTTTTAACCAAGCAGGAAATTTCACTGAAATAATAACGAAGCCTGGTATTAAAAACATTGAATACGAAAAGATAAACCGATTAAAAGTGAAATTTAAGTTTAATCTATTAAAAATCAATGATAAAAAATCCAACGTGGACGTTAACCGAAAGCAAAGGAATTAAGTCGAAGGAAAGAATGAGATACGCTTTATAATCTTTCGAGAGTTGCTTTAACAATACGACTTTCAGACCTAAGGCGGAAACGCCAATAAACCTCCAAAGAGCACCACACTAGCCCATTATGATCACGAAACGTATTTGAGCACGATATCCTAGATTGCTATAGATCTGCCTGATAATAAAAGACAAGGACATGTAGTAAAACTAAATGTAAGAACCACTATATCTTCTACGAGCGACGCTTAATTTCTGCGGTCTAGTGTGTACTTATACGCGTAAAATGTTGCGCAATAAGTGCTATTTTTACGAGGTAAGAAGCTTCCATAAGTACAAAATACAAGTTTCTCCGACACGTGTAAGAACTAACAATTAACGAGTACCTCCACCAATGTATCCAACAATGAAATTTCTTATCGTTGCTTCCTTTCGACGAATGTCGCTCCTCCGGAAGACAACAACATAATTACGAATACGATAAATAATTTGAATTTTTTATAATAAGTTCTTACTCCGCGTAAGACAAGAGTTTAACGAGAGCAAGACGAGAATGGCGAAGTAACCGAGTCATAATATACGTTACTCGGTTTTTACAATGATTTTCAAATTTCAAACAACATTATTACAAAATTGAAAAAATTTAAAAGCCATTGTGAAAGTTTTAAAGCATTTTATCTTTTGTACGAAGCTCGTGGTTTAAACTTATATACAATCACCTTGCTTTACCGTAAGTCATAGTAGGAATTCCTTTAAGACAAAATCCTTTTATTCCCAAATGAAAAGATTCCCTCGCATTAATCAAGCTTTCGTTCAAAAGTGCATCTTAACGTATACCTTTTCATTGGCCTATACTATAACATTAAAATGCGGAAGTTTTTAAGATGTTATATAATATTGTTAGTTCAATGGCTTTTCTTTAAAGGAAATTGCACTCGGACGATATCCAAACTAGTTTATATTATAAATTAGTTATAATTTATATACGTAAAAAATAAAAGCGTATCCCTTGCCATCCCGATTACGCGATATCACATTCGAAACGAACGCGGCAATTTTCGTTTCGATACTCGTACTTTTATCGACGCGTGCGTGTTTAACTTCGTAATTTCAATCGCGTACTTTATCGATACGAATTCTTGTCGAACGAAACAATTATTATACGATTAAACGTTTAATTTTTCGTTCGAAGCGGCTAAAATTTTATTCAAAAGTAGTAAAAGAAATTTGCCTTTAAATTGTCCGAGCAATTTCAACTATCGGAGTAATCGCGATAACTTATGGAAAAGAAAGAGGATAACGCATATAACTGTATAAAACATGAAATTAAAAAAGCATCTCTTTTCCGACGGTTAAGAGATAATTAAAAGGGTCTATTAAACTTTCTGAAACAACATTCAATATATAGACCATAAACAAAAATATACTTTAAAAAAGTGAGCACATTTTACTTCCGATAAATACGTATATATTACGAGGAAAAGTTTCAGAAGTATACTTTACAATTCAAGACTGAAAAAGCGAACTTTTCAAAATTCTTACTTTTTATGCTTTAAATGTCGATATACGTCATATTCTAAGGCCAAAGTTTCATCCCAGAATCGTCATCGTGTACCAAGTAAAAATATAAATAAATAATCCGAATCGTTCGCTTAACGGTATACGAATTTATATTTACCGAAAGTAAAATACCTAATAATTTGGCGTTATTTGTTGAAAAAAGCGGCTGAGAAAAGCGGCTGAGAAAAGCGGCTGAGAAAAGCGGATGAGGAAAGCGGATGAGAAAAGCGGATGAGAAAAGCGGATGAGAAAAGCGAATGAGAAAAGCGGATGAAAAAAAGCGACGTTATCGTCTCTTTTGCATTCTCGATGTAATCGGCCGAGAAAGCCAATATAATAGAAACTGTAAGGATATTTAAATGTCAGCGAGGTATCAATATCCGGCCTCGACTCTAATCCTCGTTAATGGTGGAAGCAACGTCGGGCAAGAGCTCGAAGCAAGTAGCGAAAGTCAATGTGCTCCTCCACCTCGGCTTCACCTCGACTCCACCTCGGCTCCACCTCGACTCCACCTCGGCTTCACCTCGACTCCGTCGGCTTGTATGCACTTTCTTATTACGAAGCGCGCGGCATCGCTCGGAGCGCTCTAATTTTAGATTAAGTCGCGCGCTCACACAAGCAGGTGCATCCGTGGAACTCGGTGTCGTTGTCACCCTCGGGCATGCGACCCCGAGTCTCCGTGACTCTACGACTCGGTCTCAGGAGTCTCAGCGTCCAAGAGTCTCAGGAGCCACGTGTCTTTCCCTAAACTGCGCCTGCGCCTGCGCCTACATCCGTGCATCGCGCTCGTGCGGATTCGAAAGAAAATTACTCTGCGAGGAAATCGATCCACCTCTCTCTCTCTTTCTCTCTCTCTCTCTCACTCTCACGCCTTACCTTCCGTGCTCCCGATTGCTCCACGCACACGCAAGCACGCGCTTTCGTTCTCCAACCGTTTGATGAATGGAAGACTGGTTGAATTACCGGAAATTCTTAGCCTTGTTCCCTTAGTCGTGCCTAGACATTTTCATGCGAGTAGTTAATTAACGGTTAATTTCAACATTCTACCGTTGATTTTCTATGCAAATTTCATTTCATAAAGATTCTTCGTTTTTTATAAATATTCCAACTTTTGTCGATCAGTCGATAAACGCGTTATTTAACCTATAACTCCGTGTACGCTATAAAATTTAAAATAAAGGGTACGAAATTTCTTCCCGAACAGAATTTTAAATAATTTATCGTTCAAGTATAAAATAAAAAATTAAATATAAAAATACATTGATGTAATACGAGTGAAAACTTGACGATTTTTGTGTCTTAATTTATATTTTAAATTTTTAAACTCGAATATTGTTGTAAATAATTAGATTAACGATTATTCGTATATTCCGTACATTTTCATTATTACAAATTATTTCAATTATTTTATATTTTGAAAAAGAAATCATTCTTACAAACACGCATAGAAAATGATAATTTTTTCTTTTTTATCCGAATTTCACTCAAAATATTTACTCGTATCCTATTTCACTGCACTCAAACTTAATGTTTCGTTTAATCTATCTTTCAAATTCCAGTTTAACTACTGAAATTCTATATTTCCATGTTTACTAGAAACTTAAATACAACGATATAATTTGTTATAAATTAAATCACAGTTTAATCATTTATTAAATGGAATCGAATCGTTTTGAAATACGAGTATTTTATTTCATTAATACTATTATTATTAGTTTTGTAATTGAAGATTACAAATTTTTTTACATATAGCTTTTTTAAGAAAATATATCTTCTTTCCTATTATTTCGAGTGTTATATTTTTATCCTGATATTTCACTGAACTCTAAAGTATTTTAGTAGGTTAATATTATAATTATAATATTTGAATTAATGATTTAATGCTTTTTATCGAGGTATAATGTAACGGTTAAAAATTACATCATAAAAGATGAAAACGAGATGGTTTATTCTAATTTTACTTAGATTTCAAATAGTACTGATACATTCTTTCCTGCATCTATACTACGTTAACTACTATTAGAATAAATTTGAATTTTAATTAACTTTTATGCTATCCCTGACTAAAATAGAGTTTGATATATTTCAGATCTTTTAATGAAATTCTGTCTTAAAATTCATGTATAATTTTGTTAAATTCTGTTTTGATTAAAGGAATTCCTTTATTATAAATTTATTACACTCACTTATTGCATCAAAATCTACTCCAATATTCATTATGACCATTGATGCAATTTTTTTTATGTAATAAATATTGAAATAGTTCTATGATTATTGTAAGCCATTTCACTTAGTTTTTGAAATATCATTGATATGTACTTTTCGGTCGATTTCAGTTGAAATTACTTTATAAATTTCTAATAATTTCTGAATTTTAGATACTGATATTATTATTCTCTAATATATATTCATCTATATATTAATCTTTTGATATTCCATACATAATTATTTCCAGTCTTGTAATTATATCAGCTTCCAAAACTGTTAGAAAAATCATTTATTATTATAGAATTTATTCGCGTGTGCTTAATTTTTCTTTATTATATTTTTATTTCTAACAATGCATAATAAAAATTATATATTTTTATTCAGTACAATTTAATTATAATATTTTCTAAATGTGTCAAAAATAATCCTTCATTCTCACTATATTATTAAATTTGTATTACCTATTAATTTAGCATGTTTTTAAATCTCTTTTTGATGTGCTTTTAAAGAATAAAAAATATATTAATGAAGAGAATAATACGCTTTTCCTGTAAACAGAAAATTATTTTTCAATTAAGTTTCATGAAATATTTATATGGAATAACTACGCACGTAATATATTTTTTTGTTGTAAAATCTTAATCTCTACAATAGTTTCAAAATATAGTAACATATTTTTAAATAATAAATACGGATTACAATATTAAAAAATCGAATTAAAAATAAAAAATTTATAAAAATATTGTGCTTTAATTTTAAAATTTTTATAAACGGTTTTGTATAAAATATCAAGATGAATTCAATTATTTTGGTTTAATCTTATAAGTGTATTAAAAACTAAACTTTACTACTGTTTATGAGAATTTATTAATATATTTATATAAAAATATGCATAATAATATATAAAATAAAATAAAATATATACATGTACATATATATATATATATATATTAAGCTTTATTCTTTATTTTGCTTTAATCGCGTAGTAAATATTTATTAGACAATATGAAAAAATTACTGAAATTAGAAATATTAATACGAAAATTATTTAAATTATTATAAAGAATAAAATTGTCTGAATACATTTATAATATGAAAATATTATTTATATAATATAAATATGCTTATATTTAAAAATCCTGAATTTAATTTTAAAAAATATACACTCGCTTGGCAAAATCATACTTTTATAAATATACACAAATATACTTGTAAATCAAATAAATGTTTATTTCTATAAAGAAAAAATGTTTATAAAAGTATCTAAATAAAATAAATCTTAATCCTATTTCAATACTCGGGATAAACATAGTATTTTTTTTTTAAATCAAAATATTATTATCTTAGACTAAATTTTAAACTTATATTTCAGGCTTATATATGTTATAAATTAGTCATATTATAAAATAAAATTAATACCATGATAAAACTGTATATTCCCTTAAATATAACCCTATATTTTTTTCATTATGAACAATAAAAGTTTCAACAAATTAAATGAAAATATTTAATACATCAAAAAAATTTTAATTATATATAGATTTAAATGTTGTTTAATACTGCTAGAATATAAAAAAATATAGTAAAAAGTATTTATTTAGTTTTTTCATGTTAAGAAATAATTTTAATTAAAAATAAATATTGTTTTATCTTCGATAAATTGACAAGTTCATCAGATAGGTTAATATTTTGTTTACTTTTTTATCAGATATTATAATTGAAAATATTAACTAAGATCTTTTTAAATATATATATATTATATAAAATAAAAATTAAATCATCAATGTATATATTTTTAATATTTTTCTTTTCAAATTTCATAAACCTTATTTAAAAACCTTATTTGTAATACTAATTAAAAAAAATACTTGAACTTTTACGCGTAAGTCTATCATATCGCCATTTTTATTAACACTATTGATATAAGTCTTTAATCAATTCAGTAATTATCCTTTCTGTGTTCATATTTTCTTTGTATGGAATCTGGAACTTTTATGCATCGTACGAATCTGCTTTATTCGCTTGAATTAAAAAAATAATACATGACAAAATGCAAATAGAATTACCTTAATTTCATATATGCTTAGTCAATTAGCTTTACGTAGTCTACCTTGACACCATACTTGTTGTTGTATGAATAATAAGTTTAAAGTTTTCATGCCCTATACATACTATAAAAGTCACATTTTTAAAATAATACCGAGTTTCTTTTGAATATTGAATCATCGTTAAGCTGTTTCATAAGCGTCGATATACGAATGGATTTCGTTTCTGAATTTAAAGAGTATTTTATAAATTCGCAGTTGTTTCGCTAACTAATCTAAAAAGATTCAATATGTGCGACAATTTTCCAGAAAGATGATATCAACGATTTTTCGAAAAAATATCAATTAATAGTTTGAACAGCCATTCATATAAAAATGTTTGAAATAAACAAGAAATTCATTAAATAAATAAATTTCTCAGTAGTTAGTTGCGTGTGTATTTGTTGAATAGATCATTAAAATTTGTACCTATTTATGTTTATTCATTTTTATTTCGTAAGTAATTTGAAAAAATTATCATAGTTTTATATTTAATTACACACAGGCGTGCGCACACACACACACACACACACACCACCCGTGAGTGCGCTTAGCGAACAAAAAACCATGTTTGCACGAACAGCCGAAGAATTATTATACTGATCTTTAATAAATTTTACAAAGCACCTATTGCATGATAAAATATATGATTAAATAGTATTAAGTTCGTAAAGTTTTAATTTACATGTATGCCTTAAATTATTGATAATATCAGTAAAATATCATTATCAAGATTTGAATATTTTTTAGATACCTTCATTGCATCGTAAAATAGTATTAAATTAAACATATTAAAAATTTATATTGCAATAGATTTAATATTACTAGATAAAGAATAGAAGCATTTTAACATGAAAGTGAAACCCAACTATAAAACTAAAATTAGATTTTTTCTATAATACAATCTGTTTATATTCAAAATATATTTTACTGCTTATTATAAAATATTACATATCAGTTTTAGATTAAACGTATTATTAATAAAATTAATGTTATTTTTGAAAGAAAATAATTTTTTATTAACTTTTATTGACATGTAAATAAGAGTTTCTAAAAAAAGGAAATAAATTCAGTTTAAATAAAATTAAGTGACAATTCTATATATATATATATATATATATATATATATAATAGAAATAAAGCTAAAATATTAGATTAGTTAACTACACAGACAAAATAAATTTTGTCGTAACTCCATATGCCAGTAGAATCGTTCATTTTCATGGAAGTAAATATGTTTTCGTTGAATTTATCGAAACATATGTTACAATTGTTATTTAACCGAATGGTGTTACATTTATTTCGAAAAATTGGTAACTTTGATTAAGTCATTATTCTATTGTTTCAATAACAAAATAAAATACTGACTCATAATTAATACAATAATATATTATTTTAAATAAAATTTTGAATACGTTACGAAGGAATATTTTAAATAAATTAAAATAATAAATTTAATTATAGAATTCTCCAATAATATGATAAATTAAAAATCTGTGTTGAATTTTGATAGTGTATTTTTAATAATAAGATTTCTTATCTATGTGCTACAATATTATTTATACTATGCTTATAGTCAATATACTGAACTTTAGGATAATCGTTTATTGATTTTTAGTATATAATAAGAAAATAGTAGATAATGATACATTTGTAATTTCCAAGTCCAGTTGTAAGGTCAGATTCATGATTCGAGAATAAAGTATGTCAAATTCATTGTAAATCAATATACGTTTTATTTTTAGTATAATAGTGTCTTCGATAAGTTCTGAAACATAATAAATACACATTTCATACCGAATAAAATATTTATATATACTACAAATGAATGAAATATTATTTTAAATAATAAAGTACTTTAATAATGGAAAATATGCGGTTTAGTCGTTTAAATAAAAGAAATTTAATGCAATATGTAATAAAAAAAAATGTAATAAAAAGTCTTATTATGTACTTAACTATATCAGAAATAAAGGTTTTATAGAATAAAATATTATGATTTGATCGAAATATGACAGATAAATGTAAGAAAAAAAATGATTTCTTATTGTTCTAGATTATTATTCTGTAATTAAATTTCTAGCTTCCGAATATATCCTCATCTTGTCATTATATGCTCAGGATGTACACTAGTGTAGCTAAAGTTTCACTCTGAAACTTTTATTCATCACTCTACATCCTAACGCTTAGAAAACTTTAGATTATAAATTTCTCTTACCTTTATTCTATTCCTACTCTATTTTTACTTTCCAGTTAAAACTTAAAGTAAAACGCGAAACTCTTATCTTGAAATAGCATATAACCAGTACATAAAATGAATATCGTACAGTTAAGATTTAGCTTTATAGCGAAAACTTTGTCCCTGGCGTTTTCGACCGTAACAGTGCCCAGAGTCCAAATATACTATCTGTAAACTGTAGTATTATATTCTACTGTGTTCCAAAAAATAGGCTAATATTACATACCTTTACCCTGATTCGAACAAGTTTTACAAATTTGTTTCATTTATCGCGTATCTCATTTATATCTCATTTATAGAAAATACGAATAATTGTTTCAAATCTAAGTTGATTTCTTCAACCAATTTTCTATTCGTAGAATTTAACCTTGACGTAGGTTCAAATTTTATAGGATAAGAAAAAATGTAATACTGTAAGAATATTACGTACATTCATTCGTTACATAAAAGTTAATTTAAAAATACGAAAATGAATATTTTTGATAAATTAGCAATAAATAATAACGTTTACATACCAAACGTGTAATTTAGCGATGCGGAGCTTTTTCGTATTAAAATTAAAAACATAAACGTTAAAATTACGAATTAAATATAGACATTATTTCGTAGTGAATAGAATTCAGTTAATATTTAATTCGTGACTTGCATATTTTGATAATTATACGTTATTAAAATAATTTCAAGGCGGTGACTGCTATAATACTCGAAGCAAGAGAGTAATTTTGTATTTTTGGACGTAAGTAAATCATGTAAATGACGTTTTTATGTTGTGCACACTGAAATGAATCGAGATGATTTTAGTCTATTATGTAAATTATATTTAATATAATCTTAACCATCTTGTACCTTTATATTTTAAATTTATGCCGTAGCACTCATTTGAATTTTTAAAAATTCCATCTTGTTAAAATATAACCTGTACTCTCAACTTTTAAGTATTTTCAATGCTTCAACGGTAAGAATTTCCAATTTATAATTTAAAAGTAAGTAGCTTGCATACAATATATTATAAAAACATTCGTAATATTAGTATACCTTATCGAAATATTCATAGCGAATGCAGCAATAATAGAGCAAAGGACTCGTATCTTATCCTTTGGAATACGAAGTACAAAATTAAATATATTTTCGAAAATTTTGTTTTTAATGAATATAATGCGAGTATTTCAACAAGATAGCAAATTTGTATTTGAAAAGTATTTGATTTCTTGCGAAAAAGTGATTTTAACGTGGATTCAATGATTCAATACCGTATTTGCAATCCTCAAATGAACATAGGGTTTCAGACACTCGACGAATGATCCACTTTTATATATTTGTATACCAAATGTATGCGTGCGAAAACTCGAGGGGTATGTAAATAAAATTATAAGTAAAAGCAGCCCCTAGGCACGGAGTCGTGTACGAGAGGAAGAAAATTGAATATTTTTATTTTCTTATTTTTCATTTTTTCATTTTTCATTTTTTTCATGTTTTTCATTTTTTTCATTTTTTTCCACTTTTACTTTTGCCGCTTTCGTATTTCTGGTGTCGCCCTGTAAGTTCGATATTTCTCTTAGGGATTTTCCACGTTTCTGTTTTTTCCTTTTTACAGAAACAATACGTTAAACGCGATGCCTAAAACCCTTTTGCCCGAGGTCGTGTCTTGTTTATTTTCTGGGGATTTGTTTTATGCATCGACAGGCATGCAAATCTAGGTTTTATTAGACTATTTTTCCCCCTTTTTTTTTGTTTACGTATAAATAGGAAGAAGCGTATACCACGGTAATATAAGAAATAAGACGTTTACAAAATTGTTTAACCATTCTTTTATCATAAATCAAATCAATATTTGGATATACCAGTATTTGCACTCGAAAGAGAAAAAGGTAATTATCAAATATGAAAAATTTAACTGTAACTGATTAAATATCGAGTATTATCGTGTTACACTCGCAAATGCTTTACATATTTTTCTAATATAATAAATTTTCATTGTGTATCAACTTTTATTTTTCTAATAAATAATCTCAATATTTTCGTTCGTTCCAATTTGTATAAATGCTGATTTATTTCAATAGCTTCCCATCAAATGCCGATGGTTTTAGATACATTAGAATGCCACCGAAATACATTGAAAAATAGATCCTATATTAATAAGAATACATTGATAATTATAACTTAATAGCTTGTAGTTAAACATATTCAATTCAACGAATGATATAAAATGCAAGCGAAATAGAATAGTCCTACTCAAATAATGTAAACGTAAACTTTTATTCTTATTTTATCTTAGATTGAGAATTTTTTGGATACTAATTCAAGCGCGTTGGAACAATAATTATTAGAACGAATATTCGTTAAAAATACTGCAGGGAAGTTAGGTTTTGCTTATACCTACGCGATTGGATTCGATAAGGAAAATTCTACTCTAAATACCAATAGTATCGAAGTCGCGGGATCTTCTATGTTTAAAACGGAAAACGCAGGCTCACTTAGTCGGTGTCGGTGATGGAATATGGTAATATTTAATAGCGGAGTCGCTTTATAAATCGGAGTGGAAGCCGAAGTCGAAGTCCAAGTCGAAGTCCAAGTCCATGTCGGACCCGGGCGAGGCGAAGTTATTCAGGCACGTTGAGTCACTCGTCGCGAAGCGAGAGACGCAAAAGCTCGGTTACCTCAAGATGTTACCTTTCCGTACGAACTTCCCCGATGCGCGTTCCTCCTCCCTCCGACTGACCAAGGAGACGCGGTACTCGTTCGAGGCCGAATTTGCATCTCAATAGTTTCATTAGTCGGGTGCGCGAGTCTGGCCGAGTCTGGCCAAGTCGCCCCGAGCCCGGGACTCGAGTTGCGAATTCGTCCGGTGAACACAGGCTTTCCGTATTTCCTTGAGACCTCCACAAATCGCTTTCGCGTACATTTTTACCTCGGTCTTAAATTTAATCACGCGTTTTCGGATCCTTTTGTGGAATTTCCGAGTGTTTTGCGAGGTTTCACATTTTTTCCCCTAAATATACCGTTTAATTTCGAGGCTATTTTTTACTTTTTCGCAACCTTATTTTTTTCCTTTACCGAGCAAAATAATTACTCGAAAGTGTATGCCATGTTTGAAAAAGCTTTTGCAAAAAAAAGTAACAAAAGCACTACGTACAAAATATTTAAAAGAACAGCTTTTCTAAATTGAAGATAATAAATTAAAAAACTGAATACGTAAAAGTAAATAATTTTCAATTCAATTTCCATACATTCAAATTCATTCAATTTATAAAAGTAATATAAACTAAAACATTTACAAACTTTTTATTCGTGAAAATCGAAAAATTAATTAAATTGAAAAATGAATGCATTATTATAACGGATAGTTTCTTGCATAAAATTTTATATTTAGAATAAACAACATAAATTTTATTTTTGGATTAACTATAAAAAAATAAAATTTTACTTTGGAAGACATATTTTATACTAAAAGAAAACGTATCGCGCTTACAATACGAATTTTCGTTTCATCGTTAAATATTTAATTTTTTTAAATAACTGACCGGAAATATAAATTTTACTAAATGGAATAAAAATTAATCCTACGATTCGATGAAAATATTTTGAGAAATTTATTTTTTGAGAAATATATCTTTTACAAAATTCTATTGATTAATAAATATCTGTATGTATAGAAGAAGTTATATTGTAGGTGTATTGAAAAGTACATCAATAGTTTATAATAAAATTTAAAATTCGTAGCTTCAAAAAATGTTTTATCACTGATAAAATAATATATTTGAATTTGATTTTTGAGTATTTTTTAAATATATAATTTCTTATAAAATAATATACAATTATACCTATTCAAGAGTATTCGTATATTTCTATTTCATTTAAATAAATATAAATTAATTTATATAATTATAAAAATTTAAATAATAAACGAATTTCTTTAGAAAATCTATGAAATTGTTACGAGAAAAGTTTTTTGAAGCAATTATACGTTAGTTCATTATAAAAGTAGAAAAATGATTTGCATATACTTTTGAATTAAAAGTTATTTATTGTGTTATTTAAAATCCCAATGATTATTTTTAACTTGCTCTTTTTTCGATTTTAATTTTTATGTGAAAACTAATAAAATGTTATTATCAGAGTTTATTTTGTAATGAGTGTTTTATTATTAACGTTTCAATGTAATTAGAAAAAAAGGCAAGGATAATTCTCTATCTTTATATTTATTCTTTATTCTTATCAACGAAGATGTTGCAACATTTAAAAATCTCGTTTCGGAATTGGTCTTTACCGATAGAAAATGCTATAGCAAATCCACTTTTATCTATAAACAGCTAATATATTAAGAAAATACATTGACATATAAATTATTAAAATTTAATATACTTCGTGAAAATGTATTTATCGTTACAAATTCGATTTCTTTCAAAGCTAACTAATCTCTTCAAATATCGATGATAAAAATCTACACATACAATTATTTATACGCTACTATTTCAAATATTATAAATAATTTATTAAGCTCTCTGGAAAGTTAATCAAATTTTAAATTAAAAAAGCACATCGCAATTGAGAAAGTAATATATTCATTGGCAGATCAATTTTTTCTTCTTAAGTCATTTTATTTTTACCAGTGGATAAATTGGTCTGTAGAAATGTACTATGCATTTAAAAAATATTGTTGCGTATATTCTGTATATTAGTATTTGTAACGAACAAGAAACACCTCCTTTTATTACAAATAATATTGCTTTTAATTAATTTATAGTTGTGAAGAATAAACTTTAAGTACTTTTTAATGGTGTTAGCTACTACATTTTCTTTTAGAGTAAAAAATGGGATTAAAAGCTTCTCAGATTACGAACATCAAGTAATAAAACTTTTAAGAGAAAAGAAATTTGATTCTTAAATTATTTGCGTTAATAATTATCGAAATAAATGTGCACATGTACTAACGAGAAATAATGCTCGTAACTTTAATTATTTTGATAGAAAAGTTTTGTAACACTTACGCGTGAAACTATCATCTTTTCTTTTTTATATAAAGTATTTCGTAATCAATGATTTATCTTAATATTTAATAATTATATTTAATCGGAAAATTGATAATGAAAGATTACGTTAAATTCCAATAACCTAATTCACGTATATTCTGTTCCAAGAATTTTTCGTACGTCGATTAATAATTTAGCAAACTTATTTACTTCGATAAATTTGTTCGAAATAGGAAACGAATATTCGGAGTAACAAATTTTTTTACATTACATAAATAACTATCTTTAAATTTATCTCCAATGTGATAAGCAAGATAATTCGATAATTAAATTAAATTGTATATCCAAGAAAAATTAACACCATTAACGGAGCTCCCATAAATTTACCCATTCCCATGAATTATAATTTATTTTAACAAACGATATATATGCACGTACATACATTTTCGATCGAATAAAGAATATAAGTGTACAATCTTCCGAACTTTCATTTGCGCTAATCTTAGATTCATCTCTATTTCCGGCAATCTTTCGAAAGAACAACTTCTTTAGCGAAGTAGGTACTAAAGTCTCGGAGAAACAGTTTTATTTCTTAAGGCGTGGCCTGATTGCGCGTGTTCCATGCAAAATACACATGAATGAATCGGCTTACTAAATGATACAGATAAATGAAACCAGTAGGTGTTGGACTTGTATTGTCCAAGAGAGAGCAGCGAGAGAAGCGAGAGAAGCGAGAGAAGCGAGAGAAGCGAGAGAAGAGAATGAAACGAAGAACGGAAATGAAACAAAAGCGCGCGAAGAAAAGGAATGAAAAAGAAAATAGAAAGAAACGGAAAAGGCAGTTATTGGCTTGGGTGGAAAGTGTCTGCTTGTCCGGTCGATAAAGCTCTCGCGTTCTTCTGCTCAACTTTCGAAGCTCGCTCATTTGGACGATGGGGCAAGTCGGAGTAGGAAAGCGAACGAAAAAACGACTTGAAAGAAAACGTTTTCTCTGACCCATTAACCCTTTTGAAGATTCCTAGTATGGGCGGAGTTCCTCGCTTCCTCGCGCGATGCTTAATGAAATAGTTCGAGTCCAGCACTGGGCTCATTATTTTTTCAGATTTTCCGCTTCCTACAAAATCCGAAATTCAAGAGTTAACGATCAACGGCCAAGCGTCTTTTTTATTTTTCGAATTTATTTCGAATATTCCTTTCCAAATACCATTACCCTACGTTCTTTTTTTTTTTTTTTTATAAGTTTTTAACTTTGCTTTGAATCCGTTTCATGAATCGAGACACAATATTATCCGTTGTCGTATGCAGATACAATTATATTGTTATCTCGGTAATCTTTCCGAATGAGTTTAATATTACGATCGTATAACAAAATTATGAATATTGTATAATATTCTTTTAAATGGAAAACTCTTTATTTTTTTTTTATAGAATTTTTTTTATAAATTATCGTTGAATCACAATTTCAACTATATTTTCCGAAAGAAAATAAAGATTTTTAAATCTGTAAAAATCCAATATTTCTTAATTACGTTAGCTTCTTGAATTCGTATTTTCTTTAATGCTACTATCGAAGTACTTGTATGGACAATGTGACGATATAACCAAGAATAAAGTCGTACGTTAAGTTTCAAAACACAACTTCTGAATTTCCTACTGTAAATTTTATAAACTTAAAATTTGTTGTCTATTACATAATTTATATACACAGTAGACACTTTAACCGTTTTATATTTATCTATTCTACTTTCGTATTTTATGTTTATCTACATTTTAAAGAAATGATTGCTTCTTCTCTATTTATATTTAATTTTCTTACGCAGTCCATCGAATAAAATAATAAGTATATCTAGTTCTTTTATCGATCTTAGAATGTTTTATTTGGATGACGTATATTGGTTTTAACATTTCAATAATCTATCTTTGACAATGTATATTGGCTTTATTCTTTTACACAATTCACATATACGGGAAATGCATCGAACGCACCAAAATACGTTTGGTTTCACGGATAATATAATTTCTTAACTATCGAATTCGAAACAGAAGTTGCCCTTCGAATTTCGAACCCTTATAAACCTTATAAACCTTATAAACCTTATAAATTACATCTTAAATAAATAAAACAATACTTGGTTATTTAACATAACATGTTTCGTTGTATTGCTGAATCGTACTAAACTAATTTTAAACTATTGGAAAATAATATATTTAGCATCCTTCTTTACTCATCTTCTATGTATTCGTAGCGACAACCTCCGACCATAAATTTGATTCGAAAATTCTGTTTCGTAAAAGATTTGTAGAATATTTAGCATATATTTTTCAATACACTTACTTTATAAATCTGCTTTCAATTCAATTATATTAAGTACACCCAGAATTATTACATATAAACAAAATTTATTTTTTAGCACACGATATCGATAAAAATAATAACACTAAATGCAATTATAAACTTTGAATTAAATATCCCTTGATAATTATTTACTTTATGAACTAAGCTTTCGATGTAGTAAGTAACATCTATTTTGATTTTATTTGAACCACATTTAAGAATGTAGTCGTATTTTCGGTATTTAGTTTTGTATGGAAAAGAAATTCCATTAGTTCCATTTCTCTAGTGTCAGTGATTGAGTTGAATGCATTGTATAGTATACGAATATGCAATATATAGAATGATTTGGTATCAGATTTAAAAATCATCGGAATCTCTTTGATTTTTTAGTATTTCGTGACTTTTGTGCTTTTGTGGTATGGAAGAATTTTTATTCTACCTTTTCATGATAATACGAGGAATAAATATTTGTGTCACTGAAAAACTTATTATACGTAAATAAATCCTGCTATTAAATTTATTAAGTGTATGTATATCAATAACGTTTTCTTATTTGCTAAAATCAAAATGCCTATTCTGAGATTGCTAGAATTAATTAAAAAACTACTTTTTTAAAACAATGTAAGAATAATATCTTAGCTTATAAAAAAAAATAGTCTTTATTAAACACATATTCAGGTTGCTGGTTATATATATATATATATATATATATATATATATATATATTCATCTGTCGAAATGTAAATTATGATAAAAAAAACATTTTATCTTCATACCCTAAAAATGTCTGTTTTCTTATATAATTTCGTATTACCATTCGGTTACTCCCGAGATTATCAGCCTATATTCGACGAAATTTATGTTTCTGTCCGAATCAGAATTCTCAAGTATTCATGAATCTGTACTACTAGATTATTCCATTGTCTTATTTTAAGACAGATCACAAGCTCTTTTTTTTTGACGTATCCCACGAGTATTTTTAACGTTAATTTTTTTCTTGAATATATTCTAATTATTCAATGAAACTAAAATTTATTCATTATTCATATTTTCTACGAATACTTTCCGTATATAGATATTATTTTAAAAATAAAAATTTAAGATAATTTACTGAAAATTTCAGAAGGTACTAAAACTAATAAAATGAAATATATGATTCCAAAATTTAATTCAATTAATTTAGATTATCGAATTTTCCAAATATAGTTTTCAAAACTTTAGTAAATTATTCAAAAAGTAAATCAAAATTTATCTTCAAATATTTAAGTGTTATATATAGGAAGCAGGAATCGTTTTATAACAAGCTCAAAGGGAATAATTTCATAAAATGAATATATTCTTATTAGGATATCTAATTTGGATAACTTTCGTATTGTTTTGTCTAACAATATTTGAGTTCACGGAGAAGTTAACACTGAGTAATACTACCTTATCGACATCGACAGATTCTTTCTTACGAATGATAAGTATCCGATCTTGCTAATAAAACAAAGGAGCTACTTTGAGTAGAATCGATCTTTTAAATAATAACCATAAATTTTAGAATTATTACCCATGAAAAAATTAAAAAATCTATTGGTATTTGCAGGAAAATAAAAAATAGTGGTTGTATATAATAATAAATAGAAACGACCTTATATATATTACAATTTAATTTTGTAAAAGTTCTATCCTACGATAAAAAAATCGATTAAACTCAAAAGATAGTTATAAACTAATTAGCGTAATCAATGATGCGTATATAATAAAATAAAATTTGTAATTCCGCTTCTATTTTAAATGTACGCATAAATATTACTCGTACTACATCTCTACATTAAATTCAGACGGTAACTATTTGCTTTCAATATCCACGGAATTTCCACGTGATGGATGCACATTATTCGATGAGGATTCCGGTAGAAACTGAATTCGAAGGAGAAGATTAGTCGGAATGATTTGTGTCGTGGACCGAGTTTATAAAGATGCTTACTCTCACCCTTTCGGTTTTAATAATTTCTATTATTATATTTTGGACAGATTCTTAGGTACCCGTGGACTTGTTACATTAATTTGCTCACTTGGAAGTTGGCAACTTGCGATAATAAGATCCAGCGTATGCACGTAACGCCTTATTCAGCTTCCGAGGTTAGCCTCGTTCATACAATGGACTCCAATTTAGACATGTTTAGGATACCCTGTCACTATCTTCTTAGTAGACTCTCTCTCAGTGTAACTGCGGTGTTTGCTGACGGAATACATTTCTTAGAATTCTAAGGAAAACCATAAATGGAGAACAAGCGAAAGTTATTATAAGCTTGGTTACGTGTATAATTACAGTATTTTATTTTATAAATACCCGAATGACACAAGCTTTTGCATTTACGTATCAAAAATAATTGTATGTTACATTTTAAAATACTTGTAAACAACAAAATATGGGCACTTCTGGTTTATATTCGTATGTATATTTTTTTATTCAGTTTTATATACTATATTTATAAGTTTTATTTTAATTTGACTGTAAAATATAACAAAACTATTAAGCGTAATATTTTATGTACACATTATAAATTTTTTATATAAATTTTGTAAGTTTCGGAGCTGCGAATACGAAAGTGTATATTATTCAACGTATGTTCTTGATACAAAATTCAAAATTCACTTAAATTAGGTAATACGACTATGGATATAATACATAATTAAGGTTATAAAAATATAACAAAAATGTTTAAGAAACTTAATTTTACGCATTGATAAAAATTGTTTTCTAACTGTTGAACTTTTTGAATATTTTTTCAATTACGTTTAACTTTTATAAAAAAAATTATTATATGTATAAAAATCAAAAACTTCTTTCATCGGATCAACTATAATATTCTAAGATAAGGTTTAAACGTTTGACGCATAATATATTGCATTTAGAACAAGAAAACGTTAAAGAGTGTTATACAAATAAATAGAAAATAAATTTAATTTATAATTAATGGTAATAGTTTTAAAATAAAATTCACGATTAAAACAGCTTTTATAAAGTTAACATAATTTTTATCGTATCGATAATTGAGATAAAAGAGTGTTAAGCAATTTTTATCAAACATAATTTTTACATTTATAATTTTCCAAATCTTCCAATAATTCAAAATATTGTATATCGGTTATAGATTATTATTTTGAAAAATATTTTGTTCGATGTATTACAATTAAAAGACTAGGATTAGCGAAATATGTAATAATTCTATTTAAGGCCTACGATTATTACGTATTTGATCATTAAAATTTATTTCGTTTCCGCTCGTCGAATATCATTAAATAACTTTTAAAACAAACGATCGCGTATGGCTGACGTATGTGAAAAAGCATATTTTCAATTATATAATAAATAATGTAAGCGGCAATTAAAATGTATATACAATCGCATATATTAGCAATGAAACCGTTTCAATTTTAATTATTATTGAGAATTATATTTTAGACAATGCTCCTTATAACTTTCCATTTTCTTTGTAAGTATCCTGTATAATTTATAATAACACATATCGATATCGGTAATCGAGTAATTTAAATTTCTAGCAATTACCTTCCTTGAATAGGTGATACGTTTAATTTTAACTTCCATTTAAATAAAATGAAAAAGGTGTTCATACATTACTAGCGCAATTCATTCTTTTTAAAGTAAATCCATTTATGTCAGAAACGTAATCGTAGCTGGGCTTAATCGAGAATTCACCGGTGCATATCGCCGTTATTGGGTAACATCGAAGGGTTAGAGCAGCGAAAAAATTGAAGTAGAACAATGACGAATTCGGTTTTCATCGACGCGTGATACTCGATGTGCACTTTTACCCGTGTACGGCATCGGTGCAGTTGGTGTTGGTGTTGCCGTTGGTGTTGTCGTTGCTGTTGTCGTTGCTGTTGCCGTTACTGTTGCCGTTGCTGTTGTCGCTGCTACAGTGAGTTTTGAGGCGGAACGCAATGCGAACCCAAAAGTAATTACCTCGAGTGTCCCTGTCGCGTATTCTACACGATTGTCATATTTGTGGTAAAATAGTCCAGAGAATTTTATTCCTTTATCGTGTCAAAAGACCTTTCCAAAATTTTTCATTGCGAACATCATGTGAGTGTAGTTCTCGCATTTTTCAATTCATTAATTATATCGATTATATATTTTTTAATTCTCTTTGTAATTAGCTTCGCAGTTAAGGAAATTTCGTTGGAGTTGAACATTACGATCGCAAATCTTAGTCCATCGAATTACTTTATATTCTCCGTGTAATACTTGTCTGTTATTTTAAAATAATATTATCGCGTTGTTAATCGGATGTATTCGTTCTATCTACAAATCTAATTTATAATTCATTTTCGATATGCTAACGTATTTCTCGAATAAGATTTGTTTATGTCGTGATATGCAAAAAATCATACGAATAATTACATTTTTTATCGTTTTCCATTCACTTGTTCGTTCCTTGCTGAATAAAAAATTGAGTCATTCTACTGAAATATAATTGAATCCCTTTTGAATTCGATAATTAATTAAGCACAAAATTTTCAGTCGTTACATAAATGTAAAAATACAAATCTTATTTTAGCTTTTTTCCGAATAAAAGGTTTTTAATTTTGTCTGCCAATAAAATCGAGATGAGTTTAAAACATCAAAAGCGAATTCATATACATAATTTGAGAATATATTTACATTTGAAAATATTTCTCTACTTTAAATTTAGTTATTTTATTTTTAAATCATTTCTATATAATTTGATAATTTCTATATATTTCTATATAATTTGATGATAATTAATAGAATGGTTTCAGTTAATACTTCTCTTATGTACTTATAGCTTTTCAAACCTATTCTTTAAACCTACTTTTGATGAATAATATTTTATTGTTATAATAATACGAATTATAATAATCAAAGTTTACTAGGTAATATAAAACTTTTTTTTAAAATTATATAAAATGAGGATAAAAATAAATTCATTAGTATTGTGGTTATTATAATATATATTTAATTACATAAAATATAGATACCTGAACTAAATCTTCCATTAGATTAATTTTTTAAACCATAGAAATTAATAATACTACAATTCTTATTTTGATCGTATTATTTCATTGTTATAATGATTAATAAGAGAGAAACAAACGCATTTTTCATTTAATCTTATGATGTAAAAGTAGGAAGACGGATTATCTATTTTCTTCCTATTGCCACGCCCCGTACAACAAATGCACACCTTTTTTTAACCTGTGCAAAGCGAAGATTGCAAGAATACGGTAAAAATTTTTACACAATTTAGAAGATTTTAACGATGATGCACTAGCCTTATTTATCAAATTATAAATTTTTACTAATTAAACATGATACGGCTCGTGTTAGCAAGAAAAAAATTACAGCAATTATTTATTTAAATAAAAATTATATTCTATAGTTTTTAAGGTATTTTATTTTTATTTTTTTGTATAAAATTTCATTTATACTTATTTTTAAAATTATGTCTTCATTGGTAACGAAAGAAAATAATAATTAATGAAAAAACTTTTTTGTAAACTATGCAAATAAATACTCGTATTTTAAGCTTTGGATGTTTTTCTAAAATGAAAATAAAAAAAATATGCAAATTTTAATAATGTAAATTAGTAAAAAATAGGAACATGTTTAAATATAATTTAATAAATTATGAAAAATATTTAGTAAAAGTTTTCTTTAAATTAAATATTATATATTCGTGTAATATACTAAAATATAAAAAAATATTTTATGAATTTATAAGTAATAATTAATGAAGGACCTGTAATAACAATACCATATTAGAAATTTATATATTTTAATGTTATAAAAAAAATTAAATCGAATTACAATTAATTTTTGGACCTTGAATTGTAAGCCCAGTAACACACAATACCTGTTTACGATTACAAAAGAAGAACAAATTATCCTATGTTTAGATAACATTAAGTGACTGCGTCTTTTACATATTCTGTCTTTCTTTCTCTCTATACGTATGAAATTTTGTTATTAATTTATCAATTTTTCAAACATATGCACGAATAAACAACAAGTGCGAATACTTTTATAATGCGTATTATTATAATGGATCAGTTATAATCAGTTACAATTATTAAATAGCTATAATATGTAACATTCAATTTTACGATGTATGTATATATATTATAAACTATGAGATGAAAATGTTTGAACCATGTCTGATAAAATATAAAATTTGTATGTATAATATCGATATTATTTGTCTCGAATGAAATATCACTAATTATGAAAATCTATACACGAATTTTTTACTCGGTAAAAGTTTGAAATGAAAAAAATATAATAATTAAAATGATTTATTTAGTAAAAAGTATTTAGAAGATTTAAAATATTTCTGTAGTACAGTTTAAAATACATAAAATTAAAAATACATATCGAATTTCGAGTTTATCGGTATCGTGTTGCGATGAACGATAACAACAACAAAAATTCGACTCGTGGTAGACGAATCTACGAGAGTAAAGTTAAAATATATTAATTTCTTCGAGTTAGTATATTTAATAAAAGGTAGTAAAAAATATCTATTTTAATCGTATGAAATAAATATTTTGTGATGTTAGAATCATAAATGAGAATTCACACATAGATTTTTTCATATTAATTCTTATGTTAATATCTGTAATTAATATTTATAAAATATATTTTATTAAACTAAATATATAATATTTTTACACAATGTTCATTACCAATAAACGTTCGAACTTACAAGTATACTATACTACGATAATAACGTTTCGACTTTAAAAATCATTCGATAAAGAATCTACTTTAATTATGAGACATTTATTTTGAAAAAAGTATCATTTTTATAAAAAAAAATCTAATAAAATAAATGTTTACATTCGCAATAACGCGAAGAAGAGATTCGGAGTTATTGTACAAGTAAATTAAGAAATAAAGATACCCTTATTATCACCTTCTTATTTTTCCCTATTCACCGTATTTACTTGGATATTTCCCATTCAAAGAACAATAATTTCAAATTGAATTAAAAAGTTTGAAAATAACTCTTGTAAGCTGCTTTATCTTAACTTATAAACTTGTCATTGTTAAGTCGATCGGAGAAAAAAATAACAGAGAAAAAGCTGTAAGAAGGAAGCGAGATTGAAAAAGCGTTGTGACGTAAAAGTAGAGGTAAAGGCAGGAAGGCAGGAAGGCAGGAAGGAAAGGTACTTACTACGAGGATCAGAGAAGATTTCGCGTATAGGTAGAGACGCCCTAAACGTCCATCGTAAAGTTGCAGCTTCGAGATCGGCGAGCAACGCGTCAGAGTCATCGGTCCTTTCGCGCAATTGCAGAGTTGCCGAGTTGCCTCGTCGTTGTATCGTTGTCAGCGCCGTGGTCCAAGTCGATAACGAAGGGAAGCGCGAGGGATCAGGTAAGGGATCGGAAGCTGTGCTCTCGACGCGTCGCACCTGCGAGAGACGATTTACGGCGAGTCGGGTTTCGCGATTTTCCGAGCGTCGCTCGTTCGAATCGCGTTTAACCGACGTTGAGGGATGTTCGTTATCGCGTCACCAGCGGAACCGAATGCAATTGTTTTTTCGACCTGGACGCGTTATTGATGCTCCTGTCCGTGATTGTCCGTGATTGTCCGTTACCCTCGATCTTTTCATAACGATTTTTTTTTTTTACAAAAATTAATGGCTTTGTAATTCAGAGTTCTTTTATTTCTCTTCGTAAATCCAAACTTTCCATCGATGCTTCGAAATCTATATATATATTTGGAATATATCTGGAAAATATTTAATCATTTTTTAAATTTTAAAAAGCGATCCACCAAAAAAATGTATCTTATTCGTTAGCTTTACCGTCCAACGCAAAATTCGATCCAACTATTTTAGAGTCGATTGTTCCAAGTAAAAGTCATTTTTTCCGCAATATTACGAAAGCAACGATTACAACTGGTGAAAATCGCACGAATATATCATACTTACGCGATAACTCAAGATCTAATTTAAAGCCTATAATTAAATTACGATAAAGGTCGAATTTTTTATTTTTAGTTTCATAAAGAATAAATAATTTCGTAGTTTCTTCGGAAGAACAAAAAAACGTAAATTTATTTGTTTTTCACGATAATATCAATTTATACGTAAGACATTTAAGTAAAACGTTTGATTATCGGTTTATTATTGTTTGCAAAAACAATTTTATTTTTTACGGAAAATAAACGATCTTTTTCTCGATATTAAAAGTCAATTTAATTAAAAGAGAACATTTTTCGAAACTTAAATTTTAGTATCTTTCGTAAAAGCAATAATATTCGATTCATCCTGCGATACGAATGGAATATCGTTAGACCAACGCATAAAGTAAAAGTTGATGAAATAATTTTTAATTAAAAAACTTACTTTATACGAGATGCGTAGTTTTCGTTCGTATTAATATTCATCGATACCGACGGATGCGTTGAAACGCGTGAATGATAATCGAATGGAAAATGAGTTTGAAAAAAATTAAACAAACAATCATAGGATGTCTTTGGAAAGTCTTTGAAACGAAAATAAATAAATAACGACGGTCCTTCGTCGGTTTCGTCGGTTTGATCGCTTCGACGCTTCGACGTTTCGTCCCTCCTCACCCTCACCCAAATTCCGTAAATGAGGATTAAAACGAAAAAATGAAAACGTAAAACTCACTCGGAAAAAAGTGTAATGTACGTTCCCGGACGCGTTCGGATCAAAGCTCTTTGAGTTAGCGGGTATTCGGTTCTGCTGTACGGTATACGGTACTTTCATCGCGTGTACGTACGTATTATTCCCTCGACTACGCTATTAGTTCCAGAGAGAAGGAGAAAAATGGAGAAAAATGGAGAAAAAAAATGGAGAAAAATGGAGAAAAATGGAACGAGCCACTGAGCGACAATGGCGACGGAGGAGGGCCGAAACGGGGAGTCGAAGCGCGAGTAAATCAAAAGGGGCTTAACCCTGAGATCCACGCGCTTCTGCGTCTTTGCGTCTTTTGCGTCTTTGCGTCTTCTGCGTCTTCACAATCTGCCGTGCGTCTACGTGTGCGTGAGTAAAAGTGAAAACTCGGCCGGTGAAGAAGAGGCACGCGAATAAAAAAGAGGGAAAATATAAATTACGCGGATAAAAGCGTAGGGTCGGTGCGAACGACAAAATAAAATAAATACGGATATGTGCCTATCCCAGGATATGCGAGAAGATACCCCAGATTCGCGCATCCGACGCTTCCCAACATCTATTTATAAATACAATGCTATTTGCAATACCGGCGGAGCTCCCTTTTAACCAAAATCTATCCTTCCTATATTTCTGATCGGTTCGCTACCTTCGATAACTTGGTACATTTTTTTTTTTAATAATTCTTCGACCTAGGTTATTCTTTGATATCGAATCAATTCGATAAATGAAAGAACGTTTCAACGATTAAACTCGACTCATCTATAAACTTCTCTTACGGATTTTGTAATACAATTTTATTATTCAATTTCGTTCCGAAGCATTTAAATATTTTATATTTAAATTTATGGTAGTCATTTATGGTAGAATCCATGGATGATATAAATACGAAAATAATGCATCGTTGATAAAATAGTTTAAAACTATATAGAAATGAACTCTTTTTTCATATTATTATAATTATTATTATTATTATTATTATTATTATTATTATTCTTGCATACTTATCAAAAAAATTTAAGTCTGCGCAACGAATGCTTTCGATAAATGTAATTTATGCGTATTATTAAAAAGGTCTGAATACGAAAAATGTAAGCGGTATTTTCCGGAAAGCAATCGCAATCGTATCGATGCGAGTAAATCTAAATTCTTACGGAATTCGTATCGGAATCGCGAACGACACCGAAGGAAAATGTATATAGAAAACATATATATAGAAAAAAGAGAATGGACACGTGGTGTCGGTTTGGTGAATAAAGAATAAAGAATAAAGAAATAAGCATAAAGAAATAAGGATAAAGAAATAAGGATAAAGAAATAAGAATAAAGAATCCCGGTCGAAAGAAAAACTTCTCTTTAACGAGGAATTCGTGCCGAAAAACGAGCGACCGGACGTTGGTCGCGTTACCCCAAGTAATTTCCAGCAGAATGGAAAAGCGTTAACCGAAGGCGGAGGTCAGCCAAACGGCCAAATAATATTCATATTTTTCTGTCTTCGAGACTTACCCTGAGTAAATCCTCTTCCGATAACTTTGGCCAAAGTAAAGAAAACCTCGAATATTGGGCCTAATTTTCCTTTTATTTTACTATTCAGCGTCTTTCTTATTTAATGTTACTTGATTTTGAGATTTCGCATGTACAACCGAGCGAAGCATAATTATAAATGCCTAATTAAGCAAATAAATATTATCTGTACGTATGCATATATGTTATATAAATTATACAAATCGTATATTTTTCAAAGTTTTTATTTAATACAAAATAATAAAAATAAGATATTAATCTGCTATATCGTAAGCTTACTTTATACCGCTTGAACATATATTTAATTAAATATTATAAACATAAAAATATATTGTGTACATATATATGCATTTTTTTTAAGAATTTTCATTTGTATCGATATATTTAAATGAAAATTACTCTATCTCCGAAACGAATTTTATTTGATTTTAGCAGAAGTTCGTTTGGCTAAGTTTTTTATAAATACTATAAAATATTGACTCTATTTATCGATACATTACATTTTTAGAAAACATACAACGCATACTTTGATAAAATAACATATGAAGTATTTCACGTTGGTAGCTTGGTGAAAAAAAGGTTTTAAATATTTCCACGTTTATTCAGTACGTGCAATGTCAATACGATATTTTATTCCATTACTTTCAATTAAATAAGAAATATCGAGTAGATATCCAGCGTTAAATTTTATAATCAAATTTAAATAAATTAATTCAACTTTTGTACGAATTTTATTTTAAAATAATATATTTCGTTCGATAATTTTTTACAGAAATATAAGATACTCGATGCGATTGAATAAAAAACTCGGAGATAATAATCATTTCACAATGTACAAAGGACTTCCACAAAAATTATCTAATTTAGACTCGATGTTTTTAATTATTATTAAAACTACAATGAAATTAAATTAATTTTTCTTAAAATTCAATTTTAAAAAAATAAAGCATTATTTCGTTTTTGTTTTAAAAAATCTTTAAAAAACAATTATTTACGTGCAAACATATATTTAAAAATGTTGGAAAATTATATATAAAAAAGAATTTTTTGAACGATCGCAATAAAACAATAACGTGTAATTTAACATTTGAAAATTTCTCAATATTTAGTATTTAACTCGTATCGCGTAGATGAGGTATAGTTTTACCTATCGATAGATAAACGTATTATTATCAAATAATTAAAAATTTAGCGAAAACGTAGATTTTGCAAAATATTTTTTTAGATAGATACACCACGACGTAAAATCATATATATCGAAGACAGGATTTTAATTAGGTTATCGATTAAAACTTCCTTTTGCATAATCAGAAAAAATCTCTGATAACTAAGCTATTTGTTACATTTTATCGAGTTTTCATTTCTTTGTTTTATTCAACTTAGTAATATCATATGATTTCGATATTTTACGTAATTGAAACGAGTACGATAATATTTATACTTACCAGAGATACAATATCCGTATTCGAATCTATTTTATATTCGATAACGATGCACAATTATTTCGAAGGTACTTTATACATCGATGTATACTTAACATTCCCCGTATTTTATCAAAATCCGTTTTATTATTAAATAACGAGATTGTTTAATTCGTAAAAGATGCGAACGTAAATATAATAAACGGAGAAGATAAATATATATAGTTTTGATATATTAGTATAAGAAAAAAAATTAATTTTACGTCGCAATCATCCTCTTTTTATCCGCGACCTTCAAAGACAATTTGAAGAAAAGCACCGAGAAAACAAAGCTAGATCCGCTCATAAAAGCTAAATGTTGCTCTCATCGGAACAATTACTCTACGCTTTCGCAACCGTTGACGACGTCCTACTTTCATCGGAAAGCAGATGCGATGATCACTTACGATTCTTCCTCTAATTACGGTATAAGAACGGAAAATGAATAATCATTTACGAGGGGTCTGATACTTGTCTGGCGTCAACGATCCTTGGTATGTAATGAAAACACATTCCAGCCAGGAACTAATTGGCCTTATTTGCTTGGAAAATCCGTCGTCCGCTCGCGAGAGAAAGAGCGAGAACGAGGATTGCTCCGTTTTGATAAACATTCGCGTCCTGAAAGCGACGTGCCGCGAACTAATTAGGGCGCTTATGAAAATGTAATATTTAATTAAAAGCACCGTTTCTCCCGTTTCTGTTCTCTTCTCTCCCCCCCCGCCTCCCACGCCTCTCCCTCCCCCAAATAATAACGCGACGCGCTCCGTCGGTATACGCGACATCGCGAAACTACGATCACCATAAATAATCAGAGGGAACGAAAAAAAGAATAGAGGAGAGAGAATCGGGCCGAGAGACGCGAAATGATTTCGCGAATTTATCGCGCGCACAGAATCCACGGGTGCAGCCCGCATTTTCGTAAATTTCCAAGGACGCGACAACCAGGCTTAGAATCTATGTGTTCCACAGCTTCCGATCTCGTTGTTTCGCGCTTTGTGTCCGTGTATTTATGCGCGTGTATTTATGCGCGCATGCGTGACCGGGTGCGACCTAGAATGCATCTCTTTCGATTATTCAGGCTATTGTTGCGCTCGATTCGGTGCCATTGCGCTCGACTGGAAGGCACTGGAAAGGCTAATAAAAGATGACGCGACGATGTTTCAGGTGCTAAGGGATTCAAAGCTCGGTTTTTTCATTTGCACGACTTTCCAAAACGGGATAATTAAACGCTGACCAACGACCGACCGTTTCTCTTTTGAAAGAACACAAATTGAACGATAAACTTACCACCGATCGAGAGGGAAAGGTAGTGCTTATCTTACCCAGAACCTTACCCAAAACCTTACCCAGATATTAACGATGATTGACGGCCAACGCAACGATTATTACGTTTTCCACTGTTTTTACATCAGAAATAGAATTTTGCGATAACTTATTCCAAGCTCTACCAACCATATACCGAAACGATATTTAAATTAATAAAATCTAGTGTACTTGAATTCGTCAATTTTATAAATAAATTACCAATTGTATTCGATAATACAATTAGTATGTTTTTCAGTTTTATACAAAGTTTTATTTAATTTTAATCCCAAATTCATTTATTATCATTATCACTCGTCGGAAAATCTGATACATATTATTCGATGAACACGTTTGTTTTATGTTATACTAAAATAAGTTTTGAATAAAATATTCTTATACCATTTGGATCATACTTAAATTATTAGTTCGATAATTATTCACGAACTAAGCTTACATTTTTCTCGTTTTTCTCGTGCATTTGTCGTTTATCGTTTCCGATCGATAATCTTTAAAGTGAAAATTGTATTTAAATTTTTAATTGTAAATATAATACTTGATAAACGAAAATAGTTTTTACTCGACTCGATCCATCGTAGGATGTTAAAATAGCCGATTCGTATATTTCTTTACCTTGTCTTATGAACTCCATTTAAAACAGATTAATTAAAATTGGTATTTCTAAAATTGTTAAAAATTTCATCATGGCAATGGATGGCTAAAAATATCTATTTAAATCGATATTTAAAAAACTAAACAAGCAAAATATGTTACAACATTTTAATAATTTTTATTAAAAAAAAGTATTACCATTTATAAATTGAATTTATAAAAAATGTACGAATGAGAAATATACATTTAAAAATTTTACATTTGCCCTTATTGTGAAATATTGTATTTTTCAAGTGAAAATGAAAAAATTAGGTGTACGTTAGATCGTAAGTTCGAGTATAATAATGGAAATCAGTAATTTGGTGATTAGAGGGACGCATAAAGATATCGATCCCTTTATCGTTAAGATAGGTATGTTAACAAGCTACTAATTTAAGCTGTTAATTATTGGAGCGAAGAAGGTTGAAAGCTATACATCATTTGAACACTGGGATGATTGGTAGCGTATAGTTGTCGCAACAAGCGATAACTTTTTGGATAATGCCGTAACCAGTACTCTGTTACGTACCTATCCAAATGTATTAATCTCATCTCAAGGTGAGTCATAAGTTTCTCGCACGGAAGATCCAAGTAAATTTCTACTTAGTTTCTTGCCTCTTCTCTCTATGTTTCTCTCATCCAGCTTCTCCTCGCTCTCTCTCTCTCTCTCTCTCTCTCTCGTCAATGGCACGACATGTTTACATATATTAAGTTACTTTGCACCTTGATATTTGCGAGGGTGCGCTCAAGTAGTTTGCGTATGTGCTTACACGATCTCTTCCTCGGAGAAGATTCGCAGCCGCTGTGAGAGTATACACGCACGAGTGACGTATGCCCTCGACAAAGTATTTCTTGCGTATAAGCTCTTTTAATCAAAGCTGCTTGCACGCGAATAGAATTTCAAGACTATCGTGCGAGTACTTGATGGAAACGTTCGGAGCTTAATATTCTTATGTAAATTTTGATAACAACGGAATAATAACGTAACGAACTTGTAAAATATTAAACAATATTCAACATTTTTTTATCTTACATCGCGTGACAAAATGATACACGAAAATTGAATACAAAAATATTTATTAACATTAACCATTTCTAAAAAAAGTTCTTTAATCACGTTAAATTTAATGTTATATTAGAGGTAATTTATTTTTCATTTCAATAAATCGAAAACTAACTATGTAAGAGAATTTCCTCGCTATAATAAATCTCGATGAAATTTTAACTCATTTTCTATTTTAAAATTTTTATTTTTAATTATTTTACTTATTCTCTGATCATTTAAATTTTTATCATTTTACCGTTACGATAATAAAAATTTGTAATTATGAAATATAATTTTAATCATTCGTACTATACTCAATTATTTATAAATATATTTATCGTAAGAAAATATTGGTTACACTTACATTTAGTGTGAAATAAGAATTTGTCGAGGACTCGTGTATCTTACCTGTAACAAAAGAATTATATTAAATATAGACTATGAATAATATAAAACATTAAAAAGTTTATAATATATAATAAAAGCTGTAGATATTTATGTAATATTATTCTTTTATATCGTACTCTGCCTTGTAAGAAAAAACAATTATGCGAATTTTATATCTCGATTGCAGATATAATCATTGTAGTTGCTTAGTAAAATTATAACGTTATAAATTCCGATAAGACTATAAACGGGAAATATCGATAAAATATAAATAATAATTTATGATGTAAAACTATAAATATAGCGATTGAATTAAAAGTATGCTAAGTCTTTATTTTCGATACATTGATTGTATATCTATCATTCGAAAGAATTTTCATGATAGAGTATTTTTGCAGATGTTGACTAAATTTGATAATATCTGTACGTTAACCGTTTGTATTATATATTTAAACTAGATTACATGTACATTAATTCTGGAATTGATGATAGCCTGATTTAGATCGATCGTTTCTCTTTGTTTTGCTCGAATTTCTACACGAATAAAGGCAAAGTTTCCTTGTACGTCCGGCATGACTATTAAGTAACAAAACTGATGTATTCGGAAACAACGCAACCCAGTAAAGTCAATGTCTGGGAATATTTTCATTCCAAGTATACAAGTTAATTCTGTCCATGTATTATATATAATATGTATTGTATGTAAGTTTTAAATATTGAATTTTTAAAGTCAAATCATTCGTATATTTGGTTTCGTTAACGAACTATAGACAAAGTTTTAATAGAAATTTAAATGTATACTTCTTATTAATCTTAAATTATTTCAAATTCGTAAAGAATTTTATAAATAATGTCTTATTTAAAGTAATCAATCATACCTTTAAATTGAAATTCAATAACAAGATATTTAATGTTTGCATTAACACGGTACTAGTTTATGATATCAACAATTCATTTCATGTTCGGAGATTAATCACAATCGTTCATAGTGAACATAATATAATTAGTATTAGTTCGGAAAATATATCTGTTACGATCACATAAACTTATAAGTGATATAAGAATATTAATTTTAGTAAGTATTAGACATACTGCATTTAAGTTTTCATCAAGTTATTATTTAAAAGTTTTAAACTCAAGAAGTTTTTGATGATCTAAGTATTAATCTTTCAAAAATATGTTCTAGATATTTAACTATGTTATAAACATAGTTCCGGTTATCTTGATATTTTCATTACATAAACAAACAAACTCTAAAATTATTATAAAAGCGTTGCGTTGTGTACTTCGTGATTTTATAATCAATACGTTACATTTATTTTTTAACGAGTAACAATTAATTCAAGATCGCATTTAACTAACATTTATTTTGAAATAATTTTTAAAGTGGATACTATGATTGAAAGCTGTGTACCATCGCATTATGAATAAATCTGACTTGAAAGCAATAAATGTTGAAACCAATTTAAATTATTCACAAATATCTTCGTTTATATTAATTTCTATCAGCAAATACATTATCAATTTGCAACGTTTAAACATATTTTCGGATTTAATTAATATTACTTAGAAATCATTTTTTAAACCATCTCTGTAATCTTGTATTTTTTTAATTTAATATTTTTATTGTAATGGTTAAAAAATAAACTATAAGAATTTTTTTCTTTACTTTCACAATTGTCACGAATTTATATTATAATTTATATATAATCGATGAATTTTTTAAAATGGTAAAATACTTATTTAATACTGTAAAAAAAAATTTTTTTCAACAAAATTCTTATAAATACCATCGATATCGATATTATTATTCGAATCAATAGTGTCTTAGAAATTAATTAATAGTATTCATAAATTTAGCAAGGAAATTACACGAATGCGATGATATTTGATCTTGCAACGATTTAAAAACATATTTTTTTCACGATTTTAAAATTTCAGATATTAAATAAATTTATTCGTTTCTCAATTGGATAAAATAATCGATAAGAATGAGGCAAGATATACGAGCCACTATCAAAAAACAATAATGATTATAAATTGGGACATTTCGATGCTTTTTTATTCAAGAATATAATTATTGCCGTGATTTATCAAAATCCAAGTGTTTACATAATAAATAATAAATCAATACGAATAAAAATGAATAAAAGTTAATCATTGAATTACATTAAAAATGTAAGGTTGAAGTCGTATTAAAATTTTTGTCCGTAATTGTGATTAAATCAGAATATACGAACGTAAAACAAAATGAAAAATGAGTCACCATCGGATGGAATTTCACGACTTTTTTCTTGATTAAAAGATCAGCTTAATGCTATTATATGCCACAAGAGAAATGGCTCATCCATAGTGGATTTTTCACGAGTCACTGGCGATTCTGTGATTTCCGCGCTTCAATCTTCAGTTAGGGCTCTCTTACGCTTTGGCGTAAAAAGATAGAGGTGCGCCAAAGAAAATAAAAAGGAAAAAAAAGAAAGGGAAAAAGAAAGGAAAAAAGAAAGGAAAAAAGAAAGGAAAAAAGAAAGGAAAAAAGAAAAAGATAAAGAAGCGGCGTCCGTTTTTCAGGAACGGCAAACGAGCGAAATCGTGCGATAGAAGCGAAGAGGATCATTGCGTCAAAGCTTGCAACAAATTTCTCGTCCAATCAGCGCATACCTGTTTACGAGATTAGTCCGTGGAAAAGAATTTTGTCGCTTTTCTATTTTTTTTAAGGAATATGCTTCGGTAATAAATCTTTTAAATCTTTTGCGCAGCAAAATTTTACTCTAACCGTCGATGCTTTTCCGAAATACTCGTATACTCGTTAATTATGTCATTTATTGTTCAATACATAAAAGCAATAACCGGTAAACTTTAATCATTATTCTATTTCGAGATATACGATGAATTAAAGACGTGTAATAATGTAATTTGTTATTATTAGTGCACGATAGAAATCAAACTTGATACAAATGGATTTACCGTACAAATAAATATCTTCCGCGTTACGTTAGGAAATTTTCGTTTATACTTAAAAAATAATTGTAAGTATTCGTGGTAAAATTCCGTTGGGTAAACATTAAATACTATTGTAGCGAAAGAGAGGGTAAGAAAGAGAGATTGTACGAAATATAGAATTCAGAAAAATATTATCCATATACGCCTGAATTTTGGATAGCCTTTCGGATAAAAAATTAATTTTTAATAAAATAAAGTATCTCTATGTGTTTGAGTTCAAAAATTTATATTTTTAAAAATACATGTAAATTTAAAAGTACTTTTGTACGTACGATTTCGTGAAAAACGACTGGAATGCTTTTGGTTTCGTTGTAAACACTTAACTAAAATTTAAGCTTTTGTAGCTCGAATTATTTGATGTAACTGCGTTGAAACTTTTATAAAACTATTTTAAAATTGTGTAGTAAAAATTTAAAGATATTAATATCGAGAAAATTACTATTTACCGTTTAATTTTTTTATGATAGAAATATACAAATGTAACATAATTTTTATAAGGTACGTAGTATTATTTTTGAAAATTGCTAGACAATTTATTGCTTTATCACAATCATAAAATACGTTGTATACACGAACACTAGCAATTAACGCTTATAATGATGAGATGATGTCGCTCTTTCTCCCTCTCCCTATCTCAGTCACTAGAAAATATTTGCAGAATAACATATATTCCTGTCCATGACATAACGAATCGTCGGCGCTTAAAGGGTTACGAACCGAAACAAGGCATCGCTCGCTCTTCGCTCCTCGAGTGATTAACCGTAACGGATCGCGATTCGATGCATTTCCTGTAATTCCAGGGGAATTTAGGAAGCTGCTACCGTCGCCTGTTACCGTCGCCTGTTACCGTCGCCTGTTACCGTCGCCTGCTACCGTCGACTGTCGCTTATAAAGCGATCGCTGACCCGACGCGCGACGCGCGACGCGGCGTAATCGGATCTACGTATATATTCCGAGCAATCCGAATCACGCCTCTATCCTACATACAGACAGACGTAGGATGTAGGACAGCTTTAATTAAGAGGATGACATTTGCTTTAACATTTAAAAGTCAAGTTTTAAGTCTAAGATTTATATTTCGAATAGATATATTTCGAATAGTCCATGTAAAATACTAAAATATGACTGAGCGTTATCAAATACGAATCGGGAGTTTTTTATTTCTTCGACGTTTCTTCAAATTTTTTAACGCGAGTAATTAATTATTCAAAAGATATTTCCACTGTGTATTTTCTCTACGGAAAGAACCTTTAAAACGTATGCGATTTTTTAGAGCGTAAAAGGAACTCTCGAGATAAAAGTACCCAACGCGCGAACACACATACACACACACACACGCGCGCGCGTACACGTCTCACACTGTTGTGCTTCACACCACAATGAGCGATGCGATCAAATTTTCTTAACTCCACGTTTCTTTCACTTGTAAATTGCTTAGGGAACAGTTATTTTTCATTTTCAAAATTACCTTATGTTTTCTACCGTTCTTCCTTATACCGCTTTAGGAGAATGTATTTAAAGAACAAATGTTTCCAAAATCATAATTTCCAACACCAATAGAAATTGATACGGCCGCGGCTCTACGTAACGTAATACAATAAATTGTTCGTGTATCGATTATAATAATTAAAAAATACTCGTATTGAAGTCGAGCCATTATTAAATTTTTAATACGTTACTCGGATTGTAAATTTTAATTAAAGTATATTAGGCTTCTGTAAATTATTGAAAAAAAAATAAATACAATATCGATGAATAAAATATCGGAACAATTCCAAAAATGTTTTACGAATACTTTATTAATATTTTTCTAAATATAATATTTATTATTTAGTTAACACTTATACAGCTTTTGTCTATTATTATCACAATTTTTTATTCTGACAGTAAATAGATTTTTTATGATAGTCGATGACGCAAAACAATTTTTATCGACAGTGGAGTTACGAAGCGTAATTAATTTATCATTTATCGGCCCCTTTGAAGCGTGCATCATCCGTCGTAAAAAATGCACAATATCGTCTTCCTTCAATGATTCATTAATTCTTTCGCACACTTCTTACCGAAATACCATATCAACTGTATTATTTTTATCACTCAATTACTCTGTAACGTGAAATCGATTTAAGATGAATTGTCTCTTTGACATGACTCCAGAATAAATTGAATACCATATAAATCTTTTTTAGAAGTTCGTAGACTTAACTTTTTTATCTTAATTAACCGATTTTCGATAGAATCAAAAATTTTGTTTTAAAAAAATTATATAAGTTATATGATAAATTTATCCAAGTCTATATTTTCATTGTATAGTCGATCTAATTAACGTTAAGTACGATTTTAAGTACCTTTTCAAAATCACTTATTGTTGAATTATATAATTAGTACTTTGAAATTGTAAATTAGAATGTGTATTTATGATAATCATTTTAATTTATCTTTAAAATTACACACTAAGAATTAATTAATGATGAAAAGAAATTTAAAAACTATCAAAGATATAAAAGAAGAAAAATATAAAAAATATGGAAAAGATTTCCAAATTTATTTTGAATCTGTATTTAAGTAATTATTTCAATTCTTATTTTTTTTGTATATATTATACAATTTTGACCATTATATATATAAATTCTAACTGCGATCTTTAATCATAATAAATTCAAACAAATAGGTAAATAATTTTAGAGCTAATAGCAATTTTTAGCATTTGGATTAAGTGTTTTGGACATATATCACCAAGTAAATTCGTACGTCAACCCAATCGATGATCAACTATGCATACAGGTATTGTTTAGTAATTAATTTTTCCACTGCAAGTATTTGATTACAAAAAGTTAATTAACAAAATATTTTTTAGTACGAATAGCATAAATTGAAAATAATTTAATAGTTGAGTTTTTATTCAAGTTTAGCACAGTTTCGTAATTCTTAGGTTAACCAAATGAACTGTAAAAAATATTGATTTACTAATTAATCGGTGATTATTTAAAAATTTTAAAAGGTTGTTTTCAATTTTTTTTAATGAAAATAACACAAGAATATAACGGTTTACGTATAGAATATTATACAATATTTACATAGAAATGGAAAATTCTATTCACCAATATATTTTCCAATTTAGAAAATAATACCGTGTAAAATAAATTTTGTAATATATATTTTAAAATTTATAAAATTGTGCTTTTTCAAAGATAAATGTAAATATTCAAATATAACGCGGATAAATTATTTTAAGAAAAGTTTAAACAAATAATATTCGTATCGTATACTTATTTTTCGAGACCTAAATTTATAAGAAAGCTTCAACTTTAAGTAATTACATAAATATGAATAAATACGATAATAAAATAAATATACGAAACAAAACAACTAGAACAATTGTAAACTAAAATTTGTTACATAAAGTAACAGAGGAATTAAATAGTTGACGATCGAATAAAAATTAGAAATAATTACTTAAGCTATTTTTATAGCTTCTGGAAACATAGATTTTTTCTAACATCTGTAATACTTGGGAAGTGCCGTTGATGCTCTTTGAAAATCTGCGAGGAAAGCAAATACAATAGCATAACAATTCCTTTTCATTTTCCTTAAAAAAATATCTATCTTACCTTCTCTTTTAATCTTCGTACATCGGTACTTTGCGTTCTATTCTCTCTTATGCCGCCTTTTCTATTACTACATTTTTTCTCCCCCTTCTCCTTCAATTGCTTACTCCGCATCGTTTGGAGAAAAAAAGGGTGCAGAAACCGCGAAATTCGATTTATCGCAGTCTATCGAGAAAACTGCAAACCCTTCGACAACTCGCCGCGAAGAGAAAAGGAGAGAAAAGGAGAGAAAAGGAGAGAAAAGGAGAGAAAACTAGAGAATACGGAATCTCGAATGGAAGAAGGAAGAAGCTTCTTCGAAGGAATGAATAAAAGTAGGTGGAGAAAAATGAAGCATTGTCCGAAGGGGCGCGAAGGGAGAGACGGAGAGACGGGGATGAAGAAGTTGTACGAGTCTTCCATACGGAATTCCTAAAAAATCCATCGAATGTCCTCCGACGGCGAACGGCGTTAGGGTTATTCGTCGCGTCGATCGATATTTATCGATCCCACTTCCCTTCCCCGCTGCCTTCAACAACGGACGCGAGCTTTTAATTTTATACGACGCCTCGTTTCACCCCCCCCCACTATTTTTCGCCGTTTTCTCTGCCACCTCACGGGCTGATTCCGATAAAATTGTAAATTGTATAAAAATATAAGTATAAAAATATCGGCTCGGTACTGGATGCGACTCTGTTGGTCGAACCCTGGATGGTCGATCCCAGCTGTTCGACTCTGGCCAAAGTTTTTACTTCGCACGAAAATACGAACGGATTTCGACGTTCCGAGTGATTCAATTTCTCACCTTGGCGCAACCTTTCCTTTTATATTTGTTTTGAAATATCGATGCGAGTTACCTACGTCCTACGATACTTTTTTTACGTCGTGGTGAAAAATACGTGCTGATTTTACCGCGCTCCCGAGATTACGAGATTACGATGCAAAAGAATGCTTCTAAAATAGGTATGTAAATAGCGCGAGGAAATTTCAATTCTAACTACTCGTAGGATTTCACGCGGAGATACCGGCGCTTACGGGGGAAAGGAAAATTATACTAAATATCCTGTAAAAGGAAATATTAAAAAAAGATATTTGTTTGTAACGACGGTAATGTACCGAGTCGAGTTTTTGAGTGGTTGAAATATAACGCGAAAATTTAGCGGAACGATATAAAGTTATGAGAGTAACAATTTTTATTAAATTTGCTGCAATTTATCGTTAAATTCGTAAGCGATGCCGAGGAACTTACGATATCTACGTGCAATGTCGAGACGATGAGCTTCGGTCTTAGCCCTCCGCGGTAAATATATTGCGAGGCGGTGGAGTAAATCTATCACGGATCCTTTAAAACATTAAACAATCGCCTCGAATTTTTCGATTAGATAATCGGTTAAATAATCGGTTAAATAATTCGCTAAATCTAATTCACCTTTATAACTCAATTCATTAATAATCTTCGTGCACGTCGATAAATTAAAAAGAGTAGAATAGGAATTTGTAGTACGTTGTCCTTGGCTTTTATCCAAATATTATATCGTGTTCGGATCGCGATCTTTTGTATTACGTTTCTCGTGTTCCTTTGTGTTTCGTGCTGTTAATAACACTTATCGAAGCTTCGCGTCTCGTACAGCGTTATTTTATTCGAATACGCGTTCGTTGATTAATCGTACGAAAATCATTATAAAAATAAATAATATCGGTGTACTGGATAAACTCGTTTACGCTCGAAATTAAAGTTTTAAAGAAAAAGGGCTACATTAGGATTTACGATGATAACGTATAAGAAAATATAGTCGCGAAATAAGAAAACAGTGTCAAACTAATTTGCATACAAAGTCTTAAATTATGCATAAAACTGCATCTTTGTAAAAGAAGTGTACTTTTATATTTTATATTTATTTAAACTTGCATAAGCTTTTAGCGGTATACTCTTCCAATTATCCAATAAAATTTTGTTGCTTTACTTTTCTTATTCGAAATCTCTAATTTATATATAAAAACGAAAAAAAAGAAATATTATACAAAGTAGGAACTCGTACAATTTTTTTTAATTAAACGAAAAACTCAGTGAAAAATGTTTAATTTATCTTTCGATGTTTGAATACGCGATCCGTGCGAGAAAAAATTGTATTAAAGACTTATAAGAATAAATATTTTCTATATAATCCAAAATGGTTGTTTACAAACATTTGAATATTCGATCGTTCGTCAACTTGTTAGTAAAATAAATAAAATCAAATGTTTGGATCGAAATAACTTTTTAGCGAATGACGCCGTACGACTTTATCGTTATTATTTAACGAATAGATTAAAAATATACAAAAATACTTTGCAGAGTAAAAAAACTTTTACTCAGAGATCGAAAAACATTTACGGATATATTATAATTTGTAAAGGATACTAAAGATCGTTCGCGCAAGTGACTAAATTTAAAAAAAGTGTACCAGTTGACAACGAATAATCTGTATATTTTTAACGAGACTCTTAAGTTTCTAATAAACATTAACATGGCTCTCCGCAACTCAAGCGCTCAGAGTACGTGACAAAGCGTGACGTGATTATATAACGCTAAATTTACTATTATGGGGGATTCCGCTTTCGTTAAAGTTCACGCGGCCACGGCAAAACCGCAAGTAATGGCGAACATGGTGCTACTCGTTTCCATAATCGACGGAGGAGGAGAGAGAGCGAGAGATGCCCGAAAAGAGAGGGAGACTGAGAAAGATAGAAGGCGACAGTGAAGATGAAGAGAAACTGCAAAGAAATGAAAGAAGTAGGTGACATTCCCTCGTTCGAACTTTATTTTAATATGTTTTTCCGAAGAATGCTTCAACATTTATTTTCGTCTAATTTATTTTTTCTTATAATTTATTTTCGAGTTAAATATAGCTGTGTTTTTTTTTTAATTTATATAACAAGTTCAAAGTAAATCTTCGACACAAATAATCCATACGCGTAATTAAACATATAATAAAATCTAATGAAAACTTCAAGATTTATGTTTATACATTAAGATGATATATTCAATTTAATCAATATAGGTTTATGTTAACAATTTAATATTCCGCATTGTACCATTAATAATCTAATTAAATTTATGTAAATAATTGAGTTGTATAGTAACGTAATAATTAATCAATCGTGGAAGTTATCCAAACCATAAAGCGATTTATAATTTAATTAATAATAATTAAAATAATTTGGATAGTTCTGAAACAGTAGTTAAAAACGTTTCTAAGTATTTTCATCGATATTTGCAAAATATAATTTTCTGTGTTAAATTTAGCTCATTTAAATTTCATTTTTTATAAATTACTTTCTTAATATAAGTATAATAAAATAAAAGTTTCTTTTGCGAGAACTAATAACCGAGTAAACTGTTCTCAAGTTACTTGTCGATTTTCGTAACTGGTTAATTAAATTCGAACGCGAACAGTTTTGAATTCTTAAATCTGATAACAAAACTGCATTCCTAATATATTTTCCTTAAAAAAAGTAAATTTTTAAAATATGTGAACAATTTCTATTTATCCAGAAACTATAAAATTTTAAAATAAGGTAAGGAAATTATTTTCCAATAAAATTATTTTTTATAAATATTAGTATCGTCTTAAAAGTAATTTTTAAATTAAAAAACTTTAATAATAACGAACATTTAATAATTAATAAATGCAATCGACGGTGTTTAGATTTTGTGTTTATAAAGTAAATCTTATCAACGCTTAAATATCCGTATTTAGGGGTAATTGGTAAATCAGCATAAAATGTATCGAATAATGGAAGCCAAAATTTTTTGATACCGTTGACAAGTATCCGATTCAAATGTAAAGAAATACATGCATTTTCTAAAGTGGAAAGCGCTCGATCGCGATAATTTAAATCATCGGTTTCCGTATACTTACGCTTTGGAAATAAAAAAAAAACAGGTCAGGCGTCGGAAATAATTAAGCCCGTGACTATTCTCCCCCCCCCCATAATGCATATGCAGAAGTCGGTAACTCTCGGCTTCGACTCATCGGTTTTACATCCCTTGAGAAAAAGCAGCGGATAGTAAAAAAGTGCTACGACTTATACCTCAAGCTTTCTTGGCCTCTAAGGACTCGTATATACGCTCATACCCCATCCCCTTTCCATCGCTATTTTTACGAGGTTTTGTGCAATCGCAGACCTAAACTGTCTCCTTCTTTTAACTCTCTCATTTCTAGGGTGGGCGCCACGACCAATCGTAAGTAACGAATCTCTGTCTTCGCTCGTCCCGCTGTCTCTTTTCGTCCAACTAGATGTTATCGGAGGAGCAAGATGTCGTAAGAGATATCCCTCGGAACGCTCGAATCAATGCTGACTTTACTATGAAATACAGTGATTCTGATTTTATTACCCGAGGGCGCGCGAACTTCCGCTCCGTCGCCTTCCTTGCCCACCTATAATCTACACACGCCCACCCGCTCGCACACCTCCGCTATATATACATAAGTACGTATAACCCCTTACACGTTTTATTTATACGCCCATAAACGGTTTCTGGCCTTTTACTTTATTCGTTTTCTCAGTTTCATCGGACACCGTTAGGAGGCGCGTCGCCTTGCCTTATTCAATCGGCGCTTCAAATTTTTTTCTTACGAGGTTCTTACGAGGTGGATATTCGCGATACACTTCGGGGGAGGATGAGTAACGACCGGAATCATCCGAGTATCGTCTCTGCTGCGTTTGCACGCGAACGCGAGCGTCAAATTAACCGATTTACCGATTTACCGATTTACCGATTTACCGATTTCACCGAAACTCAACGATCGATCGTATCAGCAATTCTCAATTTCAAATGAGAAACTTATAGCGACGAATGCTTATATACACACATATATTATATTACGAACGCAAATTTTTCTTGATACTTCTCTCTCCAGACTTATCTTAACTTCGTTCGATATCCCAGTCGTTAAAATCTTGTGTTTAGACAAGCTTTACACAATATTTTTTAATGGAATAACTCATTGAAAGTTGAAACGACGTAATAAAATATTTTGCAATTTATAATTAAGTATTTAATTAATAAATATTCTTGTTTTATAATTTTGAATATTTTAAGTACTTTAGTAAAGTACCGAACAATATTTCAGCTGATATTATACTTTGATTAACGAACCTTATATAACTATCTTTAAACAAATTTAATTTATAGAAGACTTTAGTCTAGTAAAGTTTATTACCTACGGATAAAAAGATTCCATGGGTATGAACTTGAGAAATAAATAGTCGGTAGAAAATTAAAGCCTTGATTTTACTCGAGCATATTTAATTAAAGCTAATGGTTTATAAAAAATATCCGGAGTACTTTGATTATATGTCAATTTTTGTACGTACGAAAAGAAATTTCAAATATTTTTCTTTGATGTTTTATACGAAAGGAAAATAAACCCGTGTTCGTGTTTGCGAGCTTTATTACTTATGATATAGAAAAAACTATCGCCTTATAATTTTCTAAAAAAATATTTCTTATCTCGTATAAAATTGCATCAACAACATCGACGAGTTTTCCGTTACTCCGCCAGTTTCACCGATAATAAAACATCGCACCTCAATTTTTATGATTAAATTCTTCAAAAAATGCATACGCAGCGTAATATAAAAGAGCGAAAGAAAATAGGTGGATAAGGAAAGGATAGAGAAAGGGTAGAGAAAGGGTAGAGAAAGGGTAGAGAAAGGATAGAGAAAGGATAGAGAAGGGAAAGAGAAAGAAGGAGTCGGAGATCGCGAAGCGGATACTTCGCTAGACTGAGAAAATTGACGTCATCGCAACATCGCAACGTCGGGACATGGAACAAATCGAACGTCTTTCCAGCCCTTGCAAATATCCCTTCCAAATATCCCTTCCAAATATCCCTTCCAAATATCCCTTCCAAATATTACTGTATCCAGTTAAGAGTGCAGTTCGCTTATAATAAAAGCGCGGCCCTTTTTTCGTCTCTCACCCGTGCGCTTCCTTTCACGGTCCATAAATACGCGGTGCTGCGTCTCCGTAGGACAGTGGCTCGGATGGCCAGTGGGAAGCTGCACTCCAGGGTTTCCTCTTGACACCGTGCTCTGGACTAGAGCCTACAGCGGCCTCCGGAAATGTCGGGAATATCACCAGAGGGTTTCAACGAGTCGAGCTCGTAATCGTCGACTCCTCGACGTAACTCCTCGAGATTAAGCTTCGTTCCGCGTCGGTAAATCGCGTTACGTGAATTATACCCGCGCGACCGTATATTTCGTCGGATATCAACTTGCCCGCGAAGATAGCAGGGGAGACGACGAGTGAGATGTTTTACTTTACCTCGCTTCTTGGTATCTCGCTCGATCTCCGAATTCTCTTACCCCTTTATACCGTCTCCTCAAATTCTTTGGCGCATACCGAGTCAACTCCGTAGGATTCCTCGTTCGACATTTAACTTTGAAAAATTTTCTGTCGCGTGCAGTGCGTAAACGTTCTATGTGAAATTATTTTTCAACGGTGTATATAGCGACACTCGATAGAGGAACGATTATTTTTGTCTAGGCTACCAACGAAATATTGCAAACAAAATATACCGATGTAACATTTATCGCATTCGATCGATTGTACGTAGTTCGAATAAGGAAAATTCTCTAATGGGAGCTATTATAATTACGTGAGAGAGAGAGAGAGAGAGAGAGAGAGAGAGAGAGAGAGAGAGAGAGAGCGGGAGAGAAAATTAAACGGAGGATACCGTAATGTACAATTTCACTGTCTTGTGTAACGCGAAAATAAAATGGAGATTTTTGCTACCTCGACACGCGTTGTTTTTGCGTATGAAAAGATACTTAACTGCTTTATTAAAGTGCTATTTATTTTGTAGAAAAGAGAATAACTTTTTCTGAATGTGTTAAGTTTCTGCATACTTAAAAATATCTACGGAGCTATAATTCCAAAACGTGGAGTTCCATTGTGTATACTTGTAAAGTAATTTTAGTTTCTAAAGACAATTATAATTTTACTGTACGAAATAAGGTAGTTAACTACGTATTTATACAATTTTCTTTCCAAAACTTATCACGATATAAATTTACTATTCGTTACGACGAAATTTTATTGTATGATATTTTTAAAAAATAGAAATATTCATATATATAAATAATAGAAAACTTTTACGAGCAGTTTTGTCCATAAGAATTCTGGTAAATATTTTATAAAATATGTATCTTCATTTTCGCGTGATAGGGAACGTCAATGTCAAACTTTGATCTGTAGCATCTCTGAATCTGACATAAAATATTTGGAACAAAACCATTTCAAAACTTTTATACGTTTTTATAATTTTCGTTGTATTCTAGTTTTTTAATATTATTCCTTTGTCAATAATTCGAATAATGCGTACCAATACTTTAAATTTCGTTGCTGATTTTCAAAATTATGCATTTATTTTTATTCGATTTTATTAAAGAGTTTATGTAAATTTTTCTACTTTTTACTATTTAACATCAGTTTTAATTTCTTTAAATGGAAGACTACGCGATAAGAATTTACCACTATCCGGAAAATTAAGCAAAGTTGTCGAGTGACGTTAAATGTACGTACAAACTGGAATTTGGAAAGTTTGTTTAATAAATAAATATATATAAATATACATATTCTATAGAACTGCATAATCAAAGTAAAAAATAATTTATCAAAATCATTTCAAGATTCAAGATTAATTAAAGCAAGGGAATGCGTTATCACGTCTCTCACTCAATTTAATTTTGGAATTTACAATGAGATGCATATAAGTGAATAAAGTAGAGGTTTATTTAAATGGGATAATTTTTATATTAGCATATGTAGATAATTTGATTTAATCAAAAAGGAATACGATATCATGATTAAAAATGGACTAATTTATATTGAAACGGGAAAAAAGGATTCAGAATTAAGCAAAAATAAATCTGAATTTTTAATCGATAACGGAGAATTATAAGAAAAACCACTTATACGATAATAATCAAATTAATTTACTTAATAGAATGTATAAATTTTCGTATCTAAATATTAAAAAAATTATCAATAATTAATAAAACTAAAATTTTACTATAACTTTATATCGATGCGAAATATCTATTATTATATATAACAAGGAAAAATTCTTTGGTGCTTTAGCATTATAAAATTGTAAAATTGTAAAATTATGGAAAATAAAATGTCAGAGATTTATTTCGCAATGATATGGAAATTTAAGAAGTTATATACTTATCGAATAAAGATATTTTTCATCAAATTTTGTGAAATAAATAAAATTACAAAAATTAATATATGTTAAAAATATTAATCGAGCGTTGTATCAATGAGCGGCAAATCTGATTTTAGGAAGAAAAAAATACCGCAGGCTTTTACGTAGAGTAAGATGAAGATGGCAAGATATCATTAAATTAGACTTAAGAGAAATAGAGTATGAATAAGTATCGAGGATAAATTTGGCGTACAGTTAAAGTAGTTCAAAGTACCATTATTATAATGAAGCGACGAGCTTTTAAATTTTTAAAACTTGCTAAAAATAATAACGCAGAGTAATTATATTATATTGATAATTATGATAATAGATTTTCAAATAGAGTATTTTCGAAACTTGTACATCTCAGCAGATGCTTCGGAATAATTACGTCCTTCAATATACTTAGTTGATTACACTCACTGGAAAATTGTGATACGGATATAAACATTAATAGTAATTGATATGCAATTTTTGTATCTGCAATTCAAATTTATGTTAAATATAATTTATTTTTGAGATTCCATAATTATGCGAGTCGGCTCTTATAATACGATATTAATATTAACTTTTACATTTTATCAAATCTTTCATTTATCTACCAATAGAATTGAAATAATTTCTTTTTATATATGTTTCTCGTATAAATTACTATCGCTTGAGTCAATTTAAGATGTTTGACTATAAATAATTATATATTTTGATTAAACATATAATACGAAACTCCATACAATAATACTTTGGTAAATTTGTATATCTAAATTTAGATTAATTGGATGAATACAAATACCAATGAATATCAAACATACAAACGAATTTTAAGTACATATATGTTTACTAATACGAAATTTAAAAAATGGATCAATTAAAAGATACAAATTGACAAATAAAGTTGATAAATGTAAAAAAAGCACGAAGAGGGGATATAATTATATCTCAATTTCTCTCTCTCTCTCTCTCTCTCTCTCTCTCTCTCTCGCTCTCGCTCTCAATCTCTCGTGTCTCTCGTATCTCTATCTCTAGTTAATTCTACTTTTCCCTATTGTTTCGTTGTTCGCATATTCTTTTCTTGGTCCCTCTCGCTCTCCGTCCTCTCGGTTCTACTCTCGATCCAAGTAGAAACCCACATGCGTAGGCGAAGCCATGAATCGAACCATTGCTCGAGGTACATTATCCACGCAGCCCTCATTTGCAGCTTAATGAAGCGGCAACGATTATAGGGAAGAGGGTGGAAATGTCGACAGCTTGTCAACTGCAGTAGCCGGACGGAAGCCAAGGCCGTCATCATTCTCGGAAGTTAGAGGGAAAAAAGAGCAAAGCTCGCGAATGCCCGATTAGGCAAATATAGTTCCCGGCGTTTCGATAACGAGGTCGCTACCTCCTGGTTAACAAGCGGAGCCGGCGACCGAAGGCTTACCGTGAATCGCCAAATTTTTAGATGCGTCGCTCGTCCGATAAGCTCCGCTGTATTTTGAAAATGTTGGAAAATGTTGGAAAATATTCGAAAATACGAAGGGAAAATTCGCTTGATCGTTAACCGGATTTTAATTGACTTTTCCGCTAATAACGGTTAATTGAAAGAGTCCAAATTATAATACTCGATACAATACCTTTCCTCGTTAAGATCTTTTTCAAAGGTTTACAGTTCCGAGTCCGAGATAGAAATATGAGATGGTGTTCGATACGGTAAATCAAACAATTTTATCAATTGTGTACATCTAATTTATACCTCTTTAATGATCAACAAATTATCGATCGATCGATTATTTTATTTCGCGATATTTAAAAAAAATAATTATAATTTAAAAAAAAATCTATTTAAACCTATATAAATCGAATAAACTTGGATGTGACAATTTGTATGCATATACAGTTATCATATCGTACCTATCAGTTATAGAAATAAAGGATAAGCGATTGAAATAAAAATAAGATTTGGAGTACATGACCTAAGGGTAGTTATGGATTTAATATTATGTGTCTATCCTATTTTTATGTATAAAAACAATTAAGTTCCGATACGAGTCAAAGATCAATACCAAATATATACAACCAGAAATATCTCAAACATCGAATCGTTCTAAAATATTGGTACTTCAATTAGGTACAGGATAAGTTGTGTTGGTCCATTCGGTTATTAAATTTACATATCAAACAATTTTGTACAAATTATTTGTCTAATGTACTATGATGTTACGATATTACTATGTATTTAGAGATCAGATGTGTAAACATTACTTTTAGTTTAATAACATTAATACACAAAATTACAAATAATGAAATCATTAAATAACCAATAAGTATTATTAAAGTAAAAAAAATAGTTACTTATAACAATTTTTTTTAAAACTATTATTCAAAAAGAATATCATCGTTTAAGTGTATTATTATTTAAAGTATTAATTTAATAAAGTAAAAAAAATTCAATATCAACCAAAACGATGAATTGTAGATTGTACGAAATCTAAATAGCTTATAAATTTCATAATTTTGAAATTTTATATCGAATTATTAATATTAATATAATCCAAGCTCTCACTCGATTTATGAACATTTTAAAAAAATTTTTCTTTTATGGATAATATAAAATGTAGGATCGTCGGATTTAAAATTAGAGATCGTACGACATTAAATACGTCATTTAGTTATAATAATTTAAAAACTAGGATTCGGTTATTGTTAATTGAAATGAAAATTATGAATTAACGAAATATGCAATATGAGAATCCTAATTACGATTAAATTAATTGCTTGTATAGAAATAACTTAAATATTAAAACTGAAAACTAACCGATTAATTCAAAAGTATTTGAAAACCTTACTTTTCAACTGCTAATTCGCAAAGATATTAAGAGAGTAAGATAAAATATTAAAAAATTTTATTACGTTCAAGTTACATTAAAAGTGCATTTCCGATTAGCATAATATTCTCTTACGTCATATGGTAAAAACACTAATGATTATAATGCAGCAATTAAAAATATTAATAAATGAAATTCGTAAAAAGACATAGGATTCTTTAATCCATGCAAATGTATAAACTAAATTTTTAATTATATTAAAGCACTCGCACGAAGCGCAAAGCACCTGGAAAATAATCTACCTAGAAAATCTTTAGACAAATATCCGACAGTCAACAAAGAGCACCAGGTTGCTGATTTAGCGAAGCAATTCAAATTCAAGATGATCTATTTTTCACTGGCTTTTTCTTTTTCCCTCTCGCTCTCTCGCTCTCGCATTGATTCCTCCCTCTTCTATTCAGGAGAATTTACGTTTGAGCCGCGACTCGACCGCGACACTCAACAGGAGCTTCGGTACGTATAATATTGACGATCGAATTTGTGAAGTGTCATTGAACGACTGCCTCTATTCATAGACATTTTGCTAAAGCGGTCGCCATAACATAACACGATTCAAGACTCTTGATCATTCTTCGAAAGTTAACGATGTATTCAACAAGCGAGGAAGATAATTATATATTTTATAGTAGATGTTCGATCCATTGTTTATTAAGTATTCGTGGTATCATCGTAAAAGGTACAAATTTGCATAGTTACCGATTATCGATACTAAAAAATCTAATGGCTTCGATCGCGGTTATATCAATATATATTCGTTCACGTATATATGGGAATATATACATTAAATAAAATGTTTAATCAATTTTTTATACATTGTGCAACATATTATGCAAGATTTTAAACTTAAAAAACGAATCGTCTCGGATTAGATGTTCAACAACAAGATTGTATATCTCGTAATTATACGGTTGATAATTGATAATATACGTTTAAAATGTCAAAATAATAATTATTATAATAAAATAAAATTTAATTTTACTAATCGTTTATCCGAAATTTAAACAAAATTAAAATATCTTTAAGTAAAACGTAAGTTAAAACAACGAACCGATCCACGCTAATAAAATTGATACGAATGAAAAGAATCCGAAACTAAAGTAAGATCTTTTTCAAAGTAGGAAATATCCTTATCGCGCAGTAATGGAATTATCTTGGGTGAATAAAAATCCAATATTAATTACAAGTCGGAAATGCAATGAAATTATTTGTCCCTCTATTCTCATATTTTTATCTTTTCATTCTTCTTATTTTTGTACTTATTTCTTATCGCATTAAGGAAAAATAAACGAACGCGATTCGTACCGATACTTCCGATACTTTGGATTTTTAAATCACATTTATCATCGAAGGCAGTCGCGCACGTACTAAAAAGACGGTAAAGCGCATCGTTTTCAATGGAAATCGAACGGCAGAGTCGTTGCATCGCCAAGAAAAACGTCCAGAAAGCTTTTCCGATTTCCCGTTCGGGACACTCGTAAGTCCGTCGTTTGCGCAAATCGTTATTCCCGCGGATACGCATATACGAGAAGAGAAGAAGTAAAAGTGATCGAGCAGTAGAAGCAAAAGTAGTCGATCCGGTCGAGCTCCGTCGAGCTCCGTCGAGCTTGGTCGAGAGAATCCTCTGGATTCTTGGGCTCGGCATTGAATCTCGAGCTATTTAGAAAAGGCGACGCGGCGGAGAAACGACGAATAGGGTCATCGGGGGGCGGAGGGACGGGGAGCAGCGCGAAAAGATAAAACGCCTGGAGGAGAGGAGGAGGGAGAGCCGAAGATGCAAGGACGAAAATAGCTGGCGCGCGCGTCGACGGAAAATAGCTGGGCGGTAGACGTCGCCCAGGGGATGCTGACCCGTGACCCACGCCACACCTCGGGTGCGTCAGCTGCCCCCTGACGTCACCGGTGCATCCGGCTCGCGAGGCTGTGTGGCTGTGTGGCTTCTGCTGCCATCCGGGTACTCCCGTCACGGGTACAACCTCCTGGACCCGTACCCCCATTTTTTAATCACACCTTTTCTATAAGCTTACGTACAAAACTACGTCGGTTCGGATTTGCTCGGTCGTCTGCCGACGATGTCACCGCTTCACTTTTTACTTTAGTTTTTACTCGCGAATATTATCCGCAGTTTCCCTACTCTTTCCAATATTCGCCCTCAAACATCATCTCGTCGGAATTTATTTACTTCGAAGTTACTTCGCGCGTAATTCGTATGTATAACTCTTATATCATTTACTGTATCTGCATCTGCATGTATAATTTGTCGTCCGATAAAAAACAATTACTAAAATATATCGTTAACACATTTTTAATCATTTTCGTCTTTATACCTAATTGCAAAACGATTCAACGTCGTTTTTTTCATTCCATATCCAACGTAACTATTAATTCTGATATTAACGATATTATTTTATTAATAACAAATAACGAAAACGAATAAAGAATAACGTAATATAATAATAATTTAAAAGTTTATATTTGAATAGATTTTTTTAAAATGTATATAGTAAAAACTTGGACATGATTGATGCAAAGTTTTAAACTTTATAAGTATTTCATACATTAAAGAGATGAAGAAATTCTAAACTTAATATTTCTCATTCATTTATCAAAAGTTTTCCGTACCCTACTTATTTCTTTCATTTCGAATTTCTATATTAATCATTTGTCTGTTTCGTGTTTCTTGAATTCGTAATTGACTTTTAATTTATATTTTTGTTCATTTTGCTCGTCTTTTCGACAATTCTCGATTGACTAAATCTTAAACATTGGATCTTTCTTTTCCATTACCTTACACTTTTACTTTTGAAAGGTTATTCTTTTCTTAATTCTTTATACTTGCACATTTACATTCACACTTTTATGTCTCTATACTTACATGTATTTCAGTTTATACGAATACTACGGCATAATAACCGAATACCTTTTTAAAAACCTTTTTTTTCCGAAGCTACTTCCATTCTCGATTCAGTCTAAAGACATTCTATGCAAATATTGAGTTCACGGAATCGTTCTAAGGTTTCATAAATAAACTGAATTTTTTAATTAAAAGTTTGAATTCACTCGAATGTATACACTTATTTTGTAATGACATTAAAAGTCTCATACTTTAGGTGCTTTTGTTTATGGAAAAAATTTTCTCGCTCATTTCAAGTTTTGTATTACTAAATTGAGAAAGAAACGTTAATTATAATAACAAGGTGAAGTCGTTTAATATTTCTTATAAATTATAATGGCAGGATATCAATTCAATGAACGAAGTACTCGAAGCTTTATTAGTTTTATATTTCTTTATCGATATTTGTATATTTTTGAATATTCAAACCATATTTTATCATTCGCTTGGGCAACATAAATTTGAAAATAATATTTTCCATTAACGGTGTAGCGTAAAAATTATATCGCGGTATTATTTGGCGAATAAAAAATTTAATTTATTAATCGATACAATCTAGTCGGTAGTGTCATTCGTTAATTTTCATTAATATATAAATATTTCACATTCAATTTACACCGAAATGTTCGTACTTACTAAGTATAAAGCAGGAGTACATTTCCGAAGGATATATTTGAAAATAACTAAATATGACAGTTATAGGAACATTCAGCCTACTTTGAACCGTTCGCGTACAATTTCATCGACGGTACACTCTTGCGGAAATTTCATATTCGCAACTGCACGGGGGAGAGAGAGAGAGAGAGAGAGAGATTGGGTTGGGCGCTCGTACAATAAAGGACGCGCCCACATAGCCCGTATCATTTCATACATCTAGTTGTAATAATTAATACCTTTGAAAATCGTGCAAAATGTACAACATAATAATACAGCAGGGAAAAAAGGAAAACGCGAATGGAAAGGAAAGAAAGGATGCAATCGTCGAAGAAAAAATGAGGCCGAGTGATACGCAATGCGAGAATATTGCCGGCATGTGAATTTTTGTGATATACTTGACATCTGAAGTTCCTGGAGTATTGGATGCGTGGAAGCAATAAGAATATGATAAGCAGAAATAGAAAATAACTGTAATATACAGCTTTTTGTTCAATCATATTTTTCATTATCGGGTTAATGGGCGTGTTTGTTGCAAAGGATCCGGGATTTTCATATTTACCCACGTAATGGTGTTACAACTGTTTCATTCATTAAATTTATAAGGTACAGAATCTTAAGAATAAATATCAAATTTAGTACATCGTACGAAATTAAATATTGATTTATATAAAATTACTAAAGATTTTAAATAACCCTTTAAAATATTAAGCTATTCATTGATTATATTTACAATGGAAATATTAAATCCTAAAATAAAAAATGAACGTATATACGAAAAAAGCTTAAGCAGTAGACCATAAGCTTTTTTATCGTGCATGATGTTGCATATCAAATATAATGCACAATATAGAATAGACAAATGTAAATTAAATCGGCATATCATTAACCCCTTTTTATTTGATGTACAATTTTAATATTTTTTTCATTCCTTTTCAATTTTTGGTATTATTGTTAGAACTGTATAATAAAGAAACTATGATAAGTTTGAGAATAATATGCATGAAAATCAGATACTTTAGAATATTATTTTATCATAAATATTTTTGTTATCGATATTTTAAATTGTTAGATTTGATGAAAATTTATTTTATATATTGAAAACAAACGTAAGTAAACTTAAGAGTATTTTTATACAGAATTTTAATATTTGTAGGTATTTTATAAATTTTATTGGAAGGAATTTAAATTATTTTGAAATTCTGTAGAATACTTAAATTCGTAACATTTGTTAGAATTCTTGAAAATACATACATGGAAAATATTAAAACAATGAAACAATTTTACAAATTTTTTTCATGAAAATAAAATGGTGTTTACCATCAGAAACGAGATATAAAAAAATCGTATACTTGAATGAAAAAGGGAAAAAAGTAAAAAATAATTCATAAAAATAAAGACGTAGTTGAATACAAAGAAATAAAAAAATGCAAAAATACAAAAATAATTTGGAGCAGAGAAACTATTATGTAACGTGTTCGGATTTATTAAAAATTATTTTTTGAAATCTATCATTAGGTACACGTAATTAAAAAGAAAAATTTTTTTTAATACATGAAAAATATTGATTATTTCAGAAGGTAACCATATAAATGTTCGTTCGCACATAAATTTTGTTATTATGTTTGAGCAATACTTACTTATACTATTATAATATGATTTAGAATAAACTAAACACATTTCATGAATATAATTGATTTATTTTTAACTAGATTGATATTTTCCTCCGAATATAAGAGAAATTATAATATATATTTTACCCTATTCTTAACAATATTATTAGATATTCAAAATCATATTCAAAATTGTATTATAATAAATTTATAAAATTGATGGTGATAATTATACGTAAATAATATTATTTTTATTTAACTCATTAGCGATGACTATGAAAAATGCGTTTTTATAATTGGATTGTATTCCATTGTTTTCTCAGAAACAGTAACTACTTTTGAGATAACAATACTGTTCATCGATGTTAAAACAATAGCGAGATTAATTATGTAACATTCATTAGTACTTCAAATGAACAACTTTTTAAAAAATATTTATTTGATTTCTAAACGACATTCTTTTGTATAGGAACAATTGAGTTTACAATTATTCAATCGTGAAATTGAACGCGACTGGACGAGAAGATCGTTACGATTGAAATATGGGATTAAAACTTAGTTTTTATACGATTTATTTTATATTCTAAAATAATGGCAAAATCATGTTATGAACTTCAGAGCCTATTATGAAAATATACGATTGTTCTGAATTATAAGAAATATCTATATTTCAAAATATCACGTATATGAATATTAAGTCTATACTTAAACCTATACAATGTATACCTAATTTTATAGAAATTGATCAGTAACCAAATTTTGCGAGTATAAATTTGGATATTCAATTTTAAAACAACAAAAATTACTATATATATATCAGTACGTATTTAACTATTTGTATTCGTAATAAATTATATTATTCTTTACATTAATTAGAAACAATTGTTAAAATATTCTATTCGTTACGAGTTTTAATATATTTATTATTACTAGTAAATTTATCTTTATTTTTAGAGATAGAAGTTCAATATTAGTATTATACAAAAAAAAAGGAAATGAGCTAGTACTTAGTTATTTATATTTCAATAAAAAATCAATATAAATAAATTAGAATTACGTTTTTATACATAACCGTAACATTAAAAAATGTGAATATATTCCATCTATTTTATAAACGTAAAAATGTTTTTTTTTATCGAAAAAGAATAAATATTTATGCATTCTTTTTTCCGCATATTTTTATACATTACCCATCAATATTTTAATAACGCTGAATACTTTAGTTTAATAAATTAAAAATCAAATATTTAATATACTATTAATAAAAAGTTATTATTCTAAAATTTCATTATTATTTATAACTAGTATGAAAAACGGAGATAATTGTTCTTTTAAAAATAATATTTTGATATGCCCGAAATAATAAGAATAAAACACTAGTTATAAATATTTATATCTGCATAAAAAAAGTATTATATAAATCATAACTAATATTAGATTTTTAAAGCTTAAAAATAAAGATTGTTACAATTAAGAAAATATTTAACAAAACTCTCGCTTAAACCGTAGGAAATACATTATAAATTTATTTTTTGTCGTCTGGGATTACGGATTTAGCTGAAAGTCTGAAAAGTGATTTATGGTACAAAAAGACGGAGTTTATTACTTGTGATTCTATTTAATCGTTAGGTAACTTGAGGCCCTTCGTCTACATCATTTATCAAATGAAATCCGTCATTTTTAAAATAAAAATTTGTATTTTAATTTTATAATCTTAAAAAATTTATATTCACGTTAAATATTAAAAGTTCTTTATTTAAATTTACTTGTTTACGATCGATCGAAAAGCTATTTAAAAATAAAAAATACTCGTTTCTTAGGTCAAGAAAAGATTTAATAAAGTAACGTTCGATGTGATATTAATTTGTACTATTAGTGCGAATTCAACGTTCGGTACGTAATATATTCAAATTTCGAAATACCGTCAACACCGTGTTTCCATTTTTATAATAATAAACGTTAGAAAAATTTTGCGGAATATTTGACATTAAAAAATTTATTTCGGTAGATTATTATTACGTCTATTCGTACCATCTTTAGACTCTTTCTTGATCATAAAATAACCCGTAATTTTGTACATTTATGCAACGATGTTCGAGAAAAGGGATTCTCGAGTCAGATTTAAATATATCTATAAGACTACAATAAAAACGAAAGCGCGCGAAAATGTCTCGAATTTCTGACTTTAAGGATTAAGCGCATGCCTCAAGAACGAAGAGTTTTATTATATAAAAAAAAACGTAACGCTGCCCCGTCGCGAAAAAGATTGAAAAATTCGAATCAACAATCTATAAAACACATTTCGTAAACGCATTGGTAACGAAATGCTTAGAAAAAGAATACGAGCACTGATCCATATATTCGTCGGGGCTTTTCATGGGAGAATGGCTCGGTTTGGTTGGTTATCCGACACGACATGTGGCTGCTTTCCCAGAAGCTCAGCCGGCCGTGCCTTTATCGGTGGCAATCGGTGGCAATCGGTGGCAATCGGCGGCAATCGGCGACAATCGCGAAATAATTTCCTCCCGGCTGCAACGGATGCATCAATGATACGTCTCTGCGTCACTCGCCGTATCTTATCGCTCAGCTGAGTCGGGAGGATTATTCCCAGCGACGCACCATATTTCATTTCCAATTGCACTATTATAATTTTAACGCTAATTTCTGCTGCCACGCGTTTTCTTCCACTCCTCAAATTATTCTTACTATTACGGTCGCGATCCCTGTTTTTATTTACAAATCAACGCTGAGCGAATCTTTTTTAATCTCCAAAATTTTATGTTTTCCAATACTTAAAATTCTAACAAAATTCATTTTCGTTGAAAATTATTAATTCGTTCTAATATTTTGTTTAAATTATATTATAGTAATAAAAAATTGTACTCGATGGTTGATACAATGGTTAAAAGTAGACCGCGAATCATAAAAATAGCCCCTCCGAGATTTTTGTACGTTTGATGGAAAAAAAGTTTAAAACGGATGGTTTAAATTTAAATCGAACTAATCGATTGCGAAATGGAGAGAGAAAGTGATCGAAGGCTACGAAGAAATGGACGAGTGCAAATGGAACACCGAGAATCTTGTTGCGATCGGTGTAACCAAACGTTTGCTTTTCTCGCGCTCTTAGAGTAATGGCATTTAGAGGGAGATATTGGACGCAAATGGAAAGCACACGAGCGATAATAAAAAGCAAAAACTGCGCAAAGGCAACTTCCATTCAGCGATTTTAGTTTTAGCCATAAAACATACGCGATGTACATTGATATACTAAAAATAACGACGTAAGAAAAGAAAATATTTTCTCGAGCGGAGCACAATTCAAAATACAGCTGCGTGAGTGATCACACGAATCATTTATAGTTTTTCTTTGGATTTCTACGCTTGAAGGAAAACACTAAAATTCAATCCAATTGTTCGGTAAGAAGATAACAAAAATAAGAATAAACAGATCGATGGAATAATATTTTCGAAACCAGGCACATATAATAATGCTTGTTTCTTTATTTCAAAATAAAATAACGCGTTTATTTTTGTATTCAAGATTTAATAACATAAAGATATTACCCAAGTAAATAATATTAATTGCGTGTAAACAACATTTTTAAACTTTAATAAATACTAGGATATTTTTTATTACATGGTAAATAAAAAATAATATAATATATTTTAAGCTCTCAAATATGAAACCCACTTCGTAAACTCATAGTTCGATGTACAAATTTAATTATGCATGTATGTATGTATGTTTGTACATATGCATGTGCTTATGCAGTAGGTTAAAAGGTTTCACAATTATCAATATTTAATCAACGGTATTAAACTTAAAAAGAAGAACCATATTACTTTTTAATTTCAAACCAAAATTCTATTTCGGTTCCTATTATCTTCTATCCGTTTTAGGAATATAAAGGTAAGATTCTAAATGAAGGAATATACAAAATAATATTTATCTAAGCGAAAAATAACTAAAATTAATCAAATTAATATTAAATTTCTTATATTGTTTAAAATTTGTGAATTTTCATTTATAATAAATTATTCAAGAAGACGTAATATGAAAATAATAAATACGTAAAGTAAATTAAGAATAACACGGATAACAGAGAAGTGAAAATAATTTTGTTATCTTGTTTTTGTAAGGAGGATCGACGGATGAAAATAGTCCCTTTGATTAAATCTCATCAAAATTTATTACCAGAGGTTAAATATTTTACGGTGTAGTGCCAAATATTGATATTAATATTGTAACGGTTTATTTTTCAAATCTGGAAACGAATAAAATATATAAATTTACTTATTTATTTTAGAATAAAAGTATTTTCTTATATTTTTCATATTTAAAATGAAGATGAACATTATTTTCATTTAACAAACGCATTTATCGCTTATTTTATACGCAGCTAGAAAGTCGGATAAAATATCGGAAGATACTCGAAACATAAAAATTAAAACATTTTCGTTCGTTATAACCGCTGGAACATTTCTATTGTACGATTAATCGATACAAATATAAATGAATATTTTTTATGAAATTTGACTAAATGATTTTTATATCAACCATTAATTATTTTGAATTTCTTTCTCGGTAGCATTAAGTTTTGTCTATACGGGTTTCATATTTACGTAAATTTTTAATGATATACGTAATCGTGTACTTAGAATATGGAATTGAAGTTTCGCCTCAACTCACAGACGCATTTTTTTGCATTCGACCTAATTAGACGGAAAATTATATCGACATATTACAATAGTCAAATGATTCGTCCGACCGATATTTATTACCGATAATAAATTAGGTCAAAAAAGTTCGCGACGCGTAAATGAAAATGTGTTATTTTACGATATTCGGTAAATACGCGAATACATAAAAAGGTAAAACAGAGAATAAATTATACGAGTATCCGCCTATTTAATATAAATTTCTTATTCTTATTTAAGAAATATAAGAAGTTGTTCGGACGAATCGACCTCGAAAGGATTTTTCTCCGCTTGCGCAATTTCCACTCCATTATTTTATATTCGCGTAAAAGAACGATCGGAAAAAGTAGTCCGCACATGTGTCCGGATATAAAATAAAGTCGTTAAAACATCTCATTAGAAGAGCGAAGCAGTTACCATTCCGTCGTCCCAGAATCCGTTTTAATTGAGTCGCGTAAAAAAATTTGAAAGCCTGCACGAAGCAGCAACCGATACCGAAATAACTCACCGCATAATTAAGGCAACTATGCAAATCGCGGAAAGTCCGAATCGCTGGCTAACGTCGGGCATTCCAGATTCCAGTGGAAGAGGAAATTTATTTCGGCCCGGTTGCGGCCATCCCCCAGACCGCCGAAAATTTGACTTACAGTCGGCCTTGGGTTTTCGTTCCGGGTCCTCGTTAAACTCCCGCTGGAGCCGCTCCCCGCGGACCGTTTAACGTAATCGACCACTAATGCGAGTCGCCGCCGTTCGCAGTTCGCCCGGGTATACCCGGATATACCCGGATATACCCGGATATACGAGCAGGGCGCACGCCCCGTTGATAAGGTCGATGTCGTTGCGCTTTTTGAACCGACGACCTTCCGAGCCTTCCCTCCCCCCTCCGGGAAAGTGAATTAAGGTAGCTTTGCTCTTTTGCTCTACGTGACTGGCATTTCTCTCCGAGTTTTTCCCAGTCTCCTCCTCCCATCTCCTCTCCTGACGACAAATTTTATTCGCTGCTTATCGAAACGAGTTTCGAACGATGTCCCTTTGGTCCGAGACTCTTTTCGTCGCGCGCTGACTTCGAGTAAAACGCGTTGTTTTGTGTACAAGATGCAGTAGGAAAGTACATATGAAGAAACGCGCGAGTTTTTCGATGTTTTCTCCGAGGATTTCACGCGACGGCAATTCATCCGAGCCTGCATCGACGAATCCTCGATATCGACATTGCCGATTAATTTATACCGAAGGTACGCCGTTGCTTTCGAACGGAAATTTTAAATCGGTTCCCAGGGGATAATCCGCGCAGCGAAAAATGGCGTTTCGTATCGTATATTTGCGTATCGAGGCGAGTGGCGTGAGGCGAGGCACGATTATTATTATTATTATTATTATTTACGCTCGTACATCGGGAGCGTCGCGTCGGGCGGAGCAACTCCAGTTCAAACTACGATGCTTCGGTCGCTTTGGGTGCGGAGTTCGAGGTGGCCGTTGTTTCTGGTTCCCGCGTCAGTCGAGACGCGTCGGTCGTATCCGTTGACCGAGAATACCGGACACGGTGATGCCATGGTGACCGAAGAATGGCATTCGCCGAGCCTTTGTTGACTCGAGGTACGCTCGTTCCGCACAGAGAGATAGGCGAGTTGGTTTAAGTGGGAGTTTATCCTCGAGGCGAAGCTACTCCGCACCTAAAATTAAGACGAATAATCTCCTCGGTGTTCGTCGATTTAAGGAATCGATCCGTGTAATTTTCCCATTTTTTGCTTTAGATTTACGAACCTATTGCAAAATGACGAACGAACAAAGGAGTTTCAACTTTATTTAAAACGCGATCCTCGAGGTAAAACCGATAAAAGAATATTTGCTTCACGCGTCGGTACCGTTTATTAGTTTATTACGAATGTTGGAATTTTATTAATTTGACTTCACCCTCGATACGAAACGTCAACGATTCCCAAGACCGTTCGTAAAATTATTAGAATAAAATAAATGATTCGAGCCTTGTATTTAAATTTTGAATAAATCGTTAAGAATTTGTATTTTACCAGAAAAACATCGCGGGCGAATTAAAAGAATTAAAATGATTAAAAATTTGATCGAGTTCACCTATTATATTTATTTTTCATCGAACGTTCTCGATTTTCTATCGCGTTTCTATCCAGTTAATTTTAGATAAATGGATGCTGGTAAATTGTAGTTTGAATAAACGCGTACATAATCGATGGGCGCGTGTAATAGTAACGATTATAAATAAGTACCGAATAAAATTGTATTGTTATAATTTGCGATACAACCGGGAAAAAGAGTACAGCCGAATTTGGAATTGAAAATGATTGCTCCGAGTATTCAAAACGCTACCGGCACTCTTGCTTTGTTAAAACTCGTATCTCGTCGAGCTAATTAATCGAGTTTTCGATAGAGTTATGCTCGTGAAAACTTTGCTCGATAATCCTGGAACTTGAGCTTGCTCTTGTAACGAAGGATATATATTTCTATCACGCCAGAGTAGCTGCTGTTACTGCTCCGAAATAACTTGGTAGTGCGGAGGAATGACTCACTTATCGGTACCTTTGTCCATTGCCAAATATACGAACCTTTTCGCGAACAAAAAATACCCTCTTTCTTTATTTAAAATCTCTTAAGAAATCTCTTAAGAAATCTCTTAAGAAATCTCTTAAGATTCCGAAAGATCGAGTTATTTATTTTTCCTGCAAAATTATCGAGCTTCCGAAACGCGAAGCTTTTGAATAAAAATATGTACGGTCGTATTTTTCGGTGGCTTCTCCGTAAAAATTCTGCCAAAAATTATCGGACGGTTACTTTAATTGTATCGAGTAAGACGATCGGGTTTATATTCATTTTTTCAATTTCAATTTATCTCTCGCTTAATTTTATTTGATATTGATTTTCAATATTTTCAATTTTTTATCTCAAATAATTTGGAAGATAATTTCTGTTACTGTAATATCGAGTTCGCGTGAATATTTTTTAAATTAATAAAACTTTGTATCGAACTCTAAACTCTCGAGGAGATTTTATATACATATATTATTTTATATTTTTCAAATACCAATTTAATTATTAATTATGAATTAATATTTTTAAACTAATATCGAGATTCGTAATTCGCAAAACGAATCTGAAATCAGTTAAACTTGTTTACGTTATACTAGACCTAGCGATAGTAATATGGCAGTCCTTTGGGAAATACCGGGGAAAGAAAATCACTTTTGGGCTCGGAATTTTATTTATAACTTCTTTTATTTTATACTTGGTATATGATCTAAGTAAAAATCATACGAAATTACGAAATAAATAGTTGTATTTATCATTTAAAAATATAGCGATATTTAAAATTAAATTCTGTAACTAAATTTTTTATCAAATGTATTTTTTATACGTATCTACAAATACGTTCTTTCCAAATTTTTGTTTCTCATTATTTTTTTTTAAATTATACATCAAAATCAAAGTATTATCCATATATATATATATATATATATATATATATATATATTGAATAAATTAGAAGTTTAATTAGATACTATAAAATTACAATTACTTTTGAAAAAACATTTCTATAAACCAAATATAAATTTTTTACTAACAAAGAATTACGCATTTTATTTGAATACAACATAAATTGCGAATGTTTGAAAATATTCTAGAACAGATTTTTTATGTTTTATTTTCCTGAATAATTTAATCGAACGCATTAGAATTGTATTACATATAATAATCAAAGTACTTTTAAATTTTAAAAAGATAACTTATAGAAATATGACGATTGTTCGTTTAATTGAAAAATAAATACGTAACTTTCTTGTCTTTTTAGAAATTAAAACATTAAAAAACGGTAACAGAGTATAATATACATTTTAAAATGATTTTAAAAACTTATAATTATGAATAAACCTTTGCCAAGCTGAACAATATTTCTCTTTAAAACAGAAATCAATAAATTACGTACAGTCTTATTATTCTAGAAGTTATAAATTTTAATTTTCAATAGAAAATAAAAAATATATTTTTAATAAAACCTTACGATCGGTAAACTTCTTAATCGTAAATAAATTTTATTTGAGAAATTCTTCAAAAAATTTGTAAATTTCTATAAAATATTTGAAATAAGATTGTAATAAATAAAGCAATCGTTTTATTATTTTTATAATTCGAATTATTTCACTTTTTATAAAATAAAACGAAAAGAATAAAATTAATAATAAATATCGTTCAAACAATATATTTTTTCAGACCTATAATTACGCATATAAATAAAAATATTTTATTATTTATATTTCTATTTATTTGGATAGCAGCTCAAATAAAACACATTATTTTATGTGCATTTTTACCAGATTTCAACTAAAATATACATTTTATTTTATTTCTGAGTTATTCTAACGTAATAAAAGTATTTATTAAAAATATTGTACAATTCGCGTTTAAGTTAAGTTTTTTAGATAATAAAGACCGAATAAAAGCGGATACCTTACATTTGTCAGATCTATTGAAATTAACGTTTTTGCGGCAGATTTAAAGTAATAATATGTACCAAAAGTAATAAAATGATTTTTGTTTTCAGATAATTAATATCGACTAAGCTTGTGTCTACGGATTTAAAATTTATCTCTTGAATCTCGGCTGGTAGGCGTCTTTGAGTCACAACCGACGCAACTGACGCAACTGACGCAACTGACACAACTTGCGTCGTCTTTTCCGAAGTGCATCATCGTCCATTGCAGTCGGTATTCATTGCGGATAATTTGAGGATGAACGGCCTATGACTCGCGTGACTCTGACTCTCAAAACCTTCTCGTGGACTTGTTACTGTTCGGAAGATGAGAAACGGTCCGACCTCGTTCGTGACACCCATTATCGTCATCAATTCTATAGTCGTCATTAACGTCAGTATCGGTAGTTTGGATTACACCGGTATCTCCTTTAATTACCCAGTGAATAATGAATAATCGAAAATCGTTTCTCATTATGGTTTATATCCGAAACTCTTACTCTTCATCTACTATTATCATATTTTAATGCTCTTGTTGTTATTATTAAACTTGCTGTTAATTTCGTACTTAGGAATAGTATAACTTACTTAGGTGGATTAAATTTTGACTTTGTACTAGTTCGCGTAACTTGCACAAAATCTTCTCTTAAGATCGAGGTTACGTGAAATGTGACTTGTCGAAATTCCCGGAACTCATACTCAACACTCAAAGGATTTTTGTTTGTTCCTCGCAGACAAAGTAACTTTGCTGATTAGATTTTCATCGATGAGTTTAATTTTATTTTGTCCGTATATATATTTTTTTAAATATCGACATTTAAAAGGAATATCATCTTTCGTCGAATAACCTCTCCAAGTAGTAGTAAAAATTTATATTCAACGGTACTTTTTATCAACTTTTATTCAAAATAATTTTAAAAAATTTCAATCCTTCCATTTAGAAACAATATTTTAAAATGTAATTATAAAAATATTGCGAATAAAGTTATTTAGTTATTTATACATATTATTTTTCATTTATATTAACATGATATTCTTACATTTCTTGAAAATTTAGTTTTCCTCATTTATTTAAAATTCATTAAAAACGACATTTTAAATTAAAATAATGTGCTTTGGTTCTTTATACATATTTTCATACGAAAGAATCTCATTTTAGAAATTTCTTTAATATTTTTCAACACTTTATAATTTCTATTCTAATTTTAAGTGTAACGTAAAGATGAAAATTTTATTTAATATTGAAAAGGTCTCGGTGATTTAAAGAAACCGTTAATATTATATATATTTTTATGATTATGCAAAAAATTAACTTATGTAATTTTAATACGAAATAAAATTTTCTTTTCTTTTTCAGTAATTAAAATAAATGAAAAGAGTTTATCGCGTTCGCGATATTTCATTTCAAAAAATTTTAAAAAAATGAAATCTATATTTCACGCATTTGGAAAGATTGTATAGCTGTAATATGTAATCAAAAAGTAAATAAAAATATCAACTCTATTAATACTTATCGTATTATTACATAAATAATTATAAACAAAAAATACGTAATTAATATATTTCAAAATGTACTTTTGCGTAGGCGCCGGCGTAGTTTAAAAAATATTTAAGTTTTATTTTAACAATTTTTATAACAAACGTTTTCGTATTTTTTAGAAAATGTATTTGTCGTTTTGATTTCTTTTTTTAAAATAACTGGTATTTTTAAAATTTTTTATCGTTATTTATACAAATTTCACATGTAAAATTATAGAACAAACGAATATTTTATTTTTAACGTAAGTAAAATAATTTGCTCGTCCACCGTAAAATGAACGCACCTTTAGTATCATAATATTTGGACTATCTTGGGCAATCAAATCAGATAGTATAATTGCAATCTATAACTCGTGAATAATTTGGTCGTTCGAGCATCGGTATACTCTTGGATATACTCTTGGATATACTCTTGGATATACTCTCTTAGATATACTCTTAGATATATCTAAGATATAACTCTAGAGCGAAGCCATGAAGCCGTTTATACATCCTTACGGTCGGGTAAACGGGAAAATATGGAGGAGGCTGAAAATCGAGAAGTCGTTTCGTTGTCACCTTTCCTCTCTTTCGTCTCTTTCGTCTCTTTGGTCTCTTTGGTCTCTTTGGTCTCTTTGGTCTCTTTGGTCTCTTTGGACTCTTTGGACTCTTTGGACTCTTTGGACTCTTCGGACTCTTTGGTCTCTTTCATGCCTGGGTAGCGATTACTTTCTACGATACACGAACCGCCGTACACTCACGGACGTACATCACGCGTTCAGGTACTCGCTAGAGAAAAGCTTTAGCACCGCGATTTATCTCCGGAACGCGGGAAATCTTCTCTCTCGCTCTCGATGTAACCCGGAATATGCGTGTCGTACACGCGACCGGCACTTTGCGATCATCGTTACGCGCGACCTACGCCAAGCGCTAAAAATATTTTTCCCCTGAATCGCTCGTGATAACGCGGAGCTATCGAAGAATATATAGAGACTCGAGCGTAAAATTCATTACTTTTAAAGATTTCCGAGATGTCGATGTTGCCCCATGTTTTTAACTTCGAAATGGAAAAATAACCTATACAATACTTGATTTTCTACTATATCAAAAGTGCTTTAAAAAGCATATACGAATATTTTTGATGGAAATTGCATACTTGGTATACGTATTTTATATTCAAAATATTTTATTCAAAATTCCAACGCGGAAATTGTATCAAACTACTATAAAATTTATCGTACGCGTCAGTCATGTATACGTTAGTTCAATGTTTCGGATGTAAACTCTTTTTACATATTTACCGCGAAGTTACATTTGTTGTAAACTTCGTATCAAGTTGATTAAATATATTTGTTTTATTTTTAATTTTCATTCCTCCATTTATCCGAGATACAATAATAATAAGAAATTAAAGATTATTATAATCTAAAAAAAGCGAAATAATTAATATTATATTTAAAATAATTTATATTAAATGTTACATAAATACAATAATTATATCGTAAACTCAATATTATTTTATTGTACAAATTTTATTTTTAGGTTAACGAATTTTAAAAAACTATACGCTTAAATTTTATCCGCGTAAAATACTTTGTGCACTTAATTTCTATTGTCTTACGAATTCTACTTTTAATACTAAAAATCTCATCGTGTAATAGAAAGCTTACGTAAGATTTTTTAATCTTTTTTAGCAGCTCGCAATTAAGTAGTTTTAGATTAAAATGAAATAAATTTTTCCGTATGTCGTTAAATAAAATAATATAAATTTATTTATATTTTATCGTGTTTTATTTATAACTAATTAAATTTTATTAGGAACTGCGACTGCTAATAATTAATATTTAATTACTTTTCGTAATTAGTAAGATACAATATCAACGAATTCTATGCACACCGAGTTTTATTTCAGTATTTGCTTTGTGCAACTGTCATACATTTCTAGTTGAAATTCATTATTAATTAATTTACCGTTTGATGCATTTAACGAGAACAATTTTTTTCAATCCAAGTATCATCGCTCATCTTAATTACGGAAGAACTCGTTATTTCGAAAATTATACCTCTTCTTAATTGTTTGATTCACGCTAGAAAAAAGTGTATCTAAAACATTAGTTTTCGCTATTAATACCTATGGGCACTATTTGTCTGTATCTTCTCTAAAATAAAAAAAAAACGACAAGTAGCCATCAACTTTCTCTCCCCCCACCCCTTCTCTCTCTCACGCACACTGTTTTATCATATTCTTCGTTCCGCTGTCTCTCGTTAACCACTAAGCGAATGCCGTACTTCTGCTATCGCAAGGAGTAATGGAACGAGGAGAGTATATGTATTTGTAGGAGAAAGAGAAAAAGAAAGAGAAAAAGAAAGAGAAAAAGAAAGAGAAAAAGCGCGAGATAAAGAAGAAAGAACGCCTATATATCTTAAGCAATCAGTCTCAATTTTTCCAAAGTTTCTGAGTGCCCGTCTCACGAGTATCCGGAGGTCACCGGTGGACGATGGACCCTCTCAAAGCAGCGCCTGGCTTTCGACACCCTTGCCCTGAACAAGACAGAGATAAAGGATGCACAAGTACAGCTGAGAAGTATACTGCAAAGAGCTGAAAATTCTTTGCCTTTATTTCTAGGTGCTCGCGTTTTACATAAAATCTACAGAGAGAAATATGTGAATATTAATTTTAATTTTTATGAATAATAATGAGCAGCGAAGATATCTTAATTTTTTCTGCGTGTCAGTGTTTGTGCGCACGCGTGTTAAGTCTTTCGCGAACTTTCGTCGGAATACGTCCTTTAAAATTACGGATAATTCATTTCGTAAAGATAAATACGCGAGTTTTTAATATCCCAACTATCGACACACGGCATTACTCACGAAAATCCTATCGCTCGATTTCCTTCCATTCGCTCGTTGGTTTTTCAAAAAAGAACGAATATTAAACCGATCGCGGAATAAAACTTTTCCGCGTAAAAATCTTTAAGGAAATTATTTTTAAAAAACTTTTATTTGCAGGAAGAAAATTATATAAATTAATTTAAAAAGTAATTTACGGAGAGTAACTTGAAAAGTTCTTTTCGTTGCTTAATAATTTTAAAGGAATTATCTCTCGCGAAATAATTTTAACGAGAAATAATTTAGCTTGAATTATAAGTTGCCGTTAATACGTTTTAAATCGAATGATCTTGGCAATGTATATAGTTCAAAATGGAATTTTTAAAATGTTTAATCATTTAGATTTTCCTGAAAGCATTACTACTTTTTGCATTTGCAAATAAATATAAAAAGAGGGATAAGAACGTATATTCATCATACGTAATTTTTCTACTTTTCATTTAGGGTAAAAGTAGAAAGTACTTTTTGAGCCCGATGTACGGAGTACCAGCGAAAATGAAGAGAGGCAAAAAGAGAAGCCATAGACTCATCGAAGAGTCAAAAAGGGTAGAACAAGATTGTTAGTCGGAAAAAGATACGATGTGAAATAAAGAAATGATGAAAATGTCTTGGATAAAAAGATGAATATGTATATTTTCGAGACCAGCGCCGCGAACACAGGATCAGAGGTGACCAAAGAGTGTTTTACTCTTTTTTTTTTTTTATTATAAAACAAGGAATCCACAAAAAGTATCCAACAAAGTCTTCCTGACCGTTTGACGAATGGACCCCGAGCTGCGTTCGAAAGCAGCGGTACGAGGTTTTTTCTCGGTGCCTCGCTCGTTCACGGATAGCAAGTGTGAAGAATGATATTTTTCAGAAGAAAGCACGTGGCACCCGAGGGTAAAATACATACACAAACTGCAATGGCACCCTTCATTTATTATTCGTATGAAAGCAAGCGGAGCAGCCGCGCATTGAAGCCTTCAGGAATTGTTAAAGAAAAATAATTACCTTATCCTCCCCGGATTCTTCGTTCTATACTGTCCCTTTTTTCTTTACGTTTTGTACCTTTTATTTAGCTTTTCTTCCGAGCTTCCTCTTCCTCCTCCTCGTCCTCCTCCTCCACCCGCTCACTTTATTTTTTTACCAGACGAGATTTATTACGAATTATAGCGCTGTATCTACGCATTGCGAGGCAGTTTTGTACGTCTACACCGGACCATCGTTCAACAAGTACTACAAAACGTTCTGGAATCGATTTTTACTTTGCACCTGTATATAACTATCGAGATATATATATATATATATATATATATGCACAATGGTTAAAATATAGGTTAATAAATTAACGCATGATAAATTTTTTGAATCGTTTGGTAAATTACTTATGTATTCATATATTGATGAGTAACCGAATAATATATTTTCATAAATATGTATACGAAGGGTAAATATAAATTTACTAATTAGAAACAGTGATTCTAGATTGTTTTATTGCACGTATTTACAAATTTATAAATGTTACTTTTACATCGTTATCTAATAGATACTTCGATTATATATCTCGATATAATTAGCTTTTTCACGTTACAGCTTTTAATAACAAAATATAATTTTCTTCCATTTCGGCTAATAAGGTACGATATATATTTTCACCGTAATCTACTGAAAAATATTTAAGAAATATCAGATAAATATTATACTCCCTTTTTTAATTAGTTTTAACATTTATCGCAACTACCATTTTTCAATAGATAAATCGTTACGTTGCTAAAAATATATATTTGAAATAAAAATACAAACAACTTTTTCGAGAATAATTTCAAGGAATTTAATATTTTTACGCGTCGATTGATTTATAGAAAAAGCAGAAATTTAAATATATTTTCAAAGAGATATAAAAAGAATTTTTAATATATTTTCAGAGATTTTTCATAAACGGATTCTCATAAAAATTGCATAAACCTAAGTTATGCGAGTCTTAAAAAAATTAGATAGCACTGCATTGAATTTTTCACTTGGTCTACACTCGCATGTTTCCAAATACCAATCCTTTATTATTACCTCTATTTACTCTATAAAAATGAGTTGGTTCGGTTATCGTATGTCTACACATTCTCAAGACCTTCTTTCGCGTTATTCTTTCCGAAATAATCGATTTCGACTGGAAATTGAATGACTGTATTTTTTCGTATCGACGGCTTACAATTTATAATTCGCACCTTGCGATACCTTACAATAGTCGAGGAAGATTATAATTCGGATTCGATCCGCTCGAAAAATTATCGATGTCCCGATAGCATAAAAATTTTATTAAAAAATGTCCAGTATTTTTCTCTGTTTCCTTCCCTTCGTTTCTCCGTTTCTCTCGGCGTCGATCGATCACTTTTCTCGGTTTGTGCACCGACGGAAGATACACGATGAAAAAGGGCAAAGTATTAAGTTGGTCGGGAATAGCTCGTAAGTTCACAGGTTTCGTGATTCTGCATTGTTGCTCGTTTACGCGTATTGCGGTATACTCGGGTGGATCGACTAACTGTCTAACCGGACTCTGCAGCTGCGGTGTAAATTAAGGAAAATGGCTGGAACCACTCGAAGGAAGCGAAGGTCTTGAAAGGGAAAAATTACAAAAGTACGGAACAGGAAGAAAGTCTGACTCGTCAAAATCGATGAGCTTGGAACCTTCGACGTGTAAAGCGTATACTTAAAAGCCGAGCTTTCTTTTATTTAGTCGTTCGGCAATCGTCATCGAGGGAAATGTGAAATATAAGAGAAAACTCGACGCGAAGATTAAATTTTCGATATTACATCGCAATTTTATCTTAAATAACGTTTCACTCGCGAAACTGAATTCGAATTTTGCACGCGTTATACATCTTTGAAAAGAATTAAAAACTTGAATAATATTATTAACTCGTAGTAAAGGAAGAGAAGAAATTTAATCAATGTAGAAACGCTAGGCGAACATTATTTTTAAATAACAAAGTTAGAATATGGAATATAGTTACGTAAAACAAGTCAGTTTAAAAGACTTATCGAGCGATATATTATAAGCATAAAAAAAGGAAGCAAATCTAATTTAAACTCTTTAGATCGGCATTAGCCGGGAAGGTAAAATATTCTGTACACGGGCCAACGAGCTTCGTAAATTCTAAAAGCACGAGAGGATCCGATCAACGAGGACGGGAGGTTCGTAATTTCACAGGTGGAATCGGTACTCCGAAAAACAAAGGCATCGCAGAGACTGGATAACCGAGGAGGAAACAAGCGCCGGAAAAACTAGAATGCGAGAGAGATCGAAGATCGAGGATCGGGGAAAAGGGAAAAAGGGGAAAGAGGGCGGTTCGATCGAAGCGGAAATTGAATCTCGGGTGAAAAGCGATCGAGCGTCGATCGAGCGAATGTGAATATACATCGTAACGTTTCGTTGGAAGCCAGACGATTCGCGAACGGACGACTATTCCCTAGTCGATGCCCCGCACAACGACAACAACAACAACAACAACAACAACAACAACCACTACTCCTTGTTGCATCGTCTTCGCCTTTTCCGATTACTGCCGCCCTTATCGCGCCAAATCTGATATTTATGCTCCTCCTTTTCTATTGTTCCTCCTTATATAATAATCTCTCCTTTTGCCTTATACTTCGGATACTTCGATTGTTTATATTGTTAACGAAATTATTCGTGGAGATATTAGAAATACGTTCTGCAGATACCAAGAGTGCAAAGCCTATAAAAGAAATTTTACTATCGATCAAAAAGTACTAAAATAGATTCAACGCAATGTGAGAAATAATAATAAAAAGAAAAATAAAAGGTGAAAAATAAGCAATCAAAATATTTAACAGATTTTAATAAAGAAATAAAATGAATTTTAAGAGAACCGAGATCAATATATATTTTCAAAGCGTTTTCGTAGCAATTTTATTTCTTGTTAATGTGACATTTATATATACATTTATTTAACGATAATCTGCAAAATCATTTTAACGTAGAAAGTCTTAATGATCCGCGAACACGTAATACGTATGCACGAATATGCACTAATATTTTTTCGCAAAATGTAAAATTTGATAAAAAAATTTAGAATTAGTAGTAAGTGTTCTCAATTTTTTCCAGTCGTACTTTATACATTTTGATTAAATTTGAAAAGGCTTTTTAAAATATCGAATTAAATATGTAGTAGAAATACTCAAACGTAATTTCAGGCTATTCGTATAAAAAAAATTATATTTCTTTTCTGAGCAATATACGATACTTCTATCTCGACAACTGTTTATACATCGAAATAGAGATTATACTTTTATATCATAAATTTCTCGAAGAAAATGATTCAAAATTATAATTTAAAATTGCTTTTAGCATAATTTTTTATTCTCGAGTAAATAATCCTCTTTAATGATAACTACGAACAGTACAATTATTTCAAATTAATCTACGTTCATCTTCAAATAAATCGGTACTATAAATTAACTTAAAGGTTAAAAATATCTGATCTTAGAATTCTGAATTTCAACACACGTTTTTTCAAGTTAAGATTTGAACTGATTTAAAATTATAAATCTATAAACTACTTTAATGAAAACCAGTATTCGTTACACAAAGTAAAATCTGAAATAAAAATAAATAAAAATAAATATAACTGAAATTGATATAAAATTTATTTTTTTGAGTAAATTTAATAAAAAATACTTAAAATACTGGCAAAGGTCAAAATATTACAAATATTCATAAACGGTTATTTTTACATTACATAGTTAATGTTAAATCGTTTTTTATCGCGCAAACGAATTATTTATATTAAAATAGCAAATATCAGCATATTTAGTGTATAAATACATTCGCATATATACTTACTATAATTTCTAAAAGAAAGTGTATAATACGAAAAAAATTACTGAACTTTTGCTGTTGGAAAAAACTTTTCATTTGCAAGCTAGAATCTTTATATCTTAGTATAAATCCTGTCATGTAATATGAATTATTTCCAAACTTTAAGTTGCCACCCCTTGAAAATTTGTTGGAAACGCAAAAAAACAAATTGTGTTAATTCGAAAAAAACTTTTACTTATTATATCGATCATTATTTAAAGGATAAAATATTAAAAATTGTTGATAAAAACATCAAATACAGTTTCGTCATCTTATCAAAGGAAATTTTTTAAAGGTATATTTTTAAATCGAGGGAACGATAAAATATATTCGTTTCTTAACTGGAAATTACTATCGGTATGCACAGATTTATCATTCAACCTATATTAGATATCAAATCTCGATTTGTGCATTCCTTCTGTTATATATTTATTCTCTTTATTCGTTAGTTTACTGCTGTCTGGATATGACAGAATCGACAATAAGTAATGAAAATAATAGCAAAGTTGTGAAAAAAGCGATATAAAACTAGATGATAAAAAAGTCGATAAATCCTCGAATAGAAGTGAAAATAAGATTTTGTATATATTTTTTTAAAAATATAACTACTTTAATTTCAACTTTTTTATTAATTTAAAGAAAATCTAATAACTTATATGTACAAAAAAATTGATAGCACAGCGCCAACTGCTTTCAATTCTATGAATAATATCAATAACAATTATGAGAATAATAATATTATGAGAAAAGTTAATACCGGTAAATATTATAGCGTTTAAAACGTTCATATTCCAAAGATTTTTTATATATTCGTACAATTCGAAATTACTTATTTCTAAATTTATCGAGTCGATATCAAATTTCCTATTTACGCATTACGTTTGAAATCCTAATTAGAATCCTAAATTCTTATGTCAAAATCAATGTACACGATCGCAGACGCGAGAAGAAGCAAAGTACGGAGCAATAAATTAATATCTGCCGTATCAATCGGTATTTCGACTACAAAAGAGTGTAAAATTTTCGCTAAATTGCGTTTAAGAGCGAAGCAAAAATACCGCTAAAAATGATAAATACCGGAATAATGATGTTGGAGCGTTTAATTCGTCAAGTTCCCTTATATCGAATTATCGCAGTTTCTCAGGAATATTTAAAAGGTAAGTAATACTTGCCCGAGTCAATTAATTACCTCTGGCGTGGATTAAATTATCGTTCGGGGGTGTTTGGCAGGCGAGGGAAAATAAGGAGGGGCGGGTCGAAGGTGCTAATGCAGGCGATAACAGATCGTCGTGAAAGTAGTTTCCGCGAACGATACCAGGAGAGTTTGCGCACTTGGACCCGCATCAATTTATCCCGAGGATCGAGGAGATACGGATCAGCGGCGCGCGTCGATGTCCCGGCGGGGGGATGGGGAAGGTGATGGGGAAGGTGATGGGGAAGGGGGGGGAGGACGCGCGTGCATGCGCCAACGGTCAAAGGGTTCCCGATGTATGAATTAGAGGTGTGGCGAGTGATTAGAGGACCATTTGCTGCTTACTCCAGGGCGGGTTTCGCGATTCGAGCAACGATCGATTTCGGTCCGCATCCGTGCGTATCGTTTGGTCGCGCGACGCCTAAACTACGATGAGTTTTGGCGACGGCTCGCCTATCGGCCGAAATTACCAGCGTGGCCCTCCATTGAAATGCATCGACCTTCGTCCTATAGAAAATTATTTTCGCTCGATCGGACACTTTGCAAAGCCAGCAGAACTGCAATAACAAGCCGATTAGTGCGTTGCGCTTCCACCACCACCAACGCTGCCTCCGTTCGGGTTTCTCTACGCGTTATATTGTTCTTCGGAAAGCGCTCCAACTTTCGAAATATGGATTCGTAATTCCCGATACGAGGTATTATCGAATACTTTACGGATATTACGGGATACGTCCTTCTCTTTGCCGGTATTCGAACGCGGATGTTTTTCTTTCGTATAACGGTCTACATTTATTTCGTTGCGGCGATTCGCTTTTTGTTCGCTTACGTAAATAATGTTACAGTTTCCTTTATCGAAAAACTACCGAACGTAAAAGCTTTATGCTTAATTTAGTATTGACCTACGCTATATTCTTTCCATCGTGATTTTACTTTTTACGAAATAAATCTCCTTTCGACTGCATCTGTTTATAGCTTGTTATTCTTGGATGCATGCATAATTATTAGAGTTTCGGAATGTCGAGTAAAATTAAAATACCCTCCTCGTTCTTTATTAAATAATTAATAGAAAAAGGAATTAAATAGAAATGCAATGATCGACGTTTCAATTTTTCAATATTCTTTATAAATATTATTATAAATTATAAAAATAAATCCACGCGTTTTATCCGACTTATTTTTTATTTTGAATAATCGAAGGTTGTTCGAGACTATTTATCATTACCATATTTATAATATATTTATAATATATTTAAAACGATGGATTTCAAAATCAAGCTCGATGCGTATTCGAATGATTTAAATTTTATAATTGGAATGAACGTGTTCGACTTTGCTCGATGGAATTCAGTAAGTACGAGTAACGCGAAACGTTCGCGATATCTTCCGAGACAACTGTTTAAAAAAAATGATAGAGGAATATTAAAGATAGAACATTGAAAAATAAGAAATCGAAATGCGCAACATCGTTGAAACTATGGATGATGTTCCCAGAAAATATATGCACAATTTGCATGAATATCTATAAACGAAAGGAACGTCTGGAAAATCGTACCATTTATGATCGCGTTCGATTGAAACGCGAACATCTTCGAAATGGTTTCGAATAGCTTTAAAGAAATGAAAAAGAAATTTGTAACATTTTATATAGTAACTCCTCTAATATCAATTCAAAATTATTAATATGGAATGAAATGTTGAATTTGCGCATTAAATTTGGTAAAAATGAACGAATGGACGTGAAAATAGTATTTCGTTTTATAATTTTTAAGTAACTTCTTTGAATAGTATCCGATAAATTATAATAAAATATAAAAAAATTATATTTACGTAAATTTTTTATTTTATTAAACTAAAAGCGAAAGAAATGCCTCGATAGTATAGAATTACGACGAACAAATTATTGCAATTACATTATAAAATATTTTTCACTTCCCATATTCTCGAAATTTTGTACCCGTGAATACCCAAATAAATGTTTTTCATAGCAGAAACAAAACGTAATTGTGTAGAAATCGCTAAATTTCTATTTTAATAGTCACGTATACGTTACAATGGGCATTCGATTAAGAAACGAAAATTCTTTAATTATGCAAGACGGAAAAAGGAACTAAATTAAAATATAAATAGTTTTAGAAAAGATAAATGGTCTTTATTTCAATGCAGTTATTCAATTCTATTTCTTAGACTATCATCTTATCAAATTCGTCGATCCATATAACTTGGTAAGACTCGAGCTGAAATTGTATCAATTGTTACGAAGCTAAGTCCACATAGTCTCGTTCTTTGTCTTGTAGAAGTAAACTCTATTATGAGTATTATATGCCAAATACTCCTTCCCGATCTTTTGAAAACAATTTATCTGTCTATCTTTGTTTCTTTCCTTTCTCGTTTTCGACAAGTATATTCAAAATAATTTAAAAAATTTGAACTTATAAATAAAATTTACCCTACGAATTACTTTATAAATCAACGCTTTTGTGAAAAGTTAATTATACATAATATCAAAAAATATTTATATTTTGATAACTAAGCTATAGAAAAGGATTTAAATTTTGAATGTAAAATTCTAGAATGGCTCATTAATAATATTCATTTCACCGACGTATTTCAAAAGCTAGTAGTTTTCATGTTTTTACACGACCGATGCATAAATTTCAAGAATATATTGAATTAAATATGAATATTTATGCATTAAATGAAATTTACAGTGGCTGGTAGTTTTTATTTAATTTTTATCGAAGTAATAATAAAGCTGAAAGCACGACGTAAAAAAAAAATTAGACGCGACTACGTTGCTTAAATCACGAGATGAACGAAATGATGTATAGCGGTTGAACATCATTATTGAATATTAGTACTTTTGAATATAAATACATATAAACACGGGTATTTTTTGATTTACTAGTAAAAAGCAGCAGACCGGCAGAAAGAGTAGCCGGTTACTTATTTTTCAACAACTCAAACCCGCTTGATTCGAGTAGTAGGAATCTCGCAGTCGCGACTGTTTTGCATGTCTTTGGCTCGTTTCACCGTATTTCCGTATTTCCGTTGGCACGTGAGTTTACGTTTACGTCTGCCAGAGATTTTAGCCAGTGAGCATATGCGTCAGATATTAATTCGCTGTGGATCTACTTGCTAACGAGCTTCGGCTTAATTGTAATTTGCATCATACTGCGAATATCGCGCAATTGTGAAAAGTAGGAAAGTCGATCGTAATAATATTCGACCCTTGCAATTTTATGGAAATCATTTAAAGCTAATTTGTACCGAAGAAAAAGAATCTGAATTACTCGCACTGTGAGAATTTTACGGCATAAGCAGTGCTTCGAATATCGAATGGAAATATTACGTTTAACGCGAGTCAACGCAGTTTCCAAACTCTACACCAATTTAAATGCAAAAATAATTAAGAAAGTACATCCGAAATAAAACAAATTTTTTTTAAATTATCGGTCTTTATAATTTTTTATATTTATTCAAAATCTTTATAGAATAATAGAAATTCGTAATAGAAATTCATAATAGAAATTCATAATAGAAATTGATAATAGAAATTAATTAATTGATTTTTTGTAAACAACTATTAGAAATTTATTTTCCACGATTTTATCGATGATTATTTAAATAGACTATTTTTATTATTTTTATAATCTGCTATTTTTAAGGATAACAAAACAAAACAAAACAAATATTATATACCCGTATGTAAATATATATATTGCTTATTATATAATGTTATAAAAAATTTAATTCGTTTTAAATTCGCTCAAATTATTTTTTAATATCTAGTAAAATCCAGTATTATGGTTAAACCTTTGAAACTTAGATATGTAAATTACCTTAGGAAAAACTTATGAATTAAAATTCATTTATTTTCTGTAATGACATCTATGAAATATATTGATTTTAGATAAATTATAAAACCAATACCATTATTGTCCGTGTGAAAAAACTTTAGCTTGAAAAAATTCGATTTTGTCTAAATTGAAGAAAAACTTGCATAAAAGACTGATAAAAGTTTGCACTATCTAGACACGTCAAGGTAAATGTGAAGACATTTCAATTTGAGTAAAATTCTTCTTACAAGTGCAAAATGAACATCGATCAATTTCTTAACTTTTTCTTCTGGTTTAAAGAACATCTTTTATTAGATTAAATATAATTTGTAAATTAAATATTAAAATGGATTTTCTGCACTCGCGAGACTCAAATGAATGTTCTTACGATATTTGAAATAGTACATCATTATAATGTATTTACATTAATGTATTTATGAGTACGGTCTTAACCTATCTGTGCATCTGTGTGCATGTGTGTGTATCTGGATGAGTGTGAATACCGACATTATCAATGTGTTTAGCGATCGATACATTTTCGAATCGAACTTTTTGATAAATCGATAAATACGCTCTTTTCAAGTTCCGAGATTTTTATAATTAATCTCTACAATGTACCTCAAATTATAAAAAAGTTTCTTTATATTCTACGAAGTTTGAAAAATACATTTTCAATTGAATAGTTTTAAAAATGAAGTTAATCAAGACTGATTTACTTTAAAAATCTGCACCTACGACCAAAGCTTGCAAAGTTTAAATTACAAGCTTTGTATATCAGGGATCAAATTCGATACGAAACATAAACGGGAACAAATACTTTATGCATTCATAATTTAAGGAATCTATTATGAGCGCGAAACGCTTACTTCATTCTGCAAATGTACCGTCTAATATTTCAAGCTCAACGCGCCTAGAAATAAGGTATAAAAAAAGTTGAAGACTTTGTTTGATGTAGTTTGAGGAAAGAGAGGCGAAAAAACAAATGAGAACAGAGGATAAAAAAGTAGCGGAAACGAGTCTGGAAAAAGTTAAAGTAGAAAAAACGGAAAAAATATAGAAGCATACGTAAGGAAAGAGACGCACGCGACGAAGTACTTTTACAGTCGAGCACCTTTGAGCTTCCGTGTGGATCGCAGGACACACCTCCGTGAAATAAGAAAATCATAACAAGTTCTTTCTTCGCTTTGTTTTTTTTTTCTTTTATTTTTTAGCTTCGAGGGGTAGTTCTTAAGCCGATGTCTCAATTTCTCATTTTTGTCTAAATTATTAAAGCATTAGAAAGATTGATCAGTGTCTTATAATATATGATATATCACTGATGTTATCGCGTTCTTATCAAGGATACGAGGCTTCTTATCTAGTAACGGTATCTAGTAACGGTTTTTTACTTGACCTTAATCGTAAGGATCTAATTCAAATAAATTTCCTTGGCGACGTACGTACATCAAATTCTGCAAAATTTTCAAATGATTGAAGAAATTTTAATTCAACGCTATATAATAATATAATATCGTAAATTAATCTCTACGTAACTCGAGCAAACTTAAGAAACTCGTCTTTAAATAGTACCAAATCTATATTCGAATCACATTGCGCGAAGAACCGACTATTTGCATATTTCTTTAAAGTTTCGTTTTCACAAGCTTTGATTATTTTTTATAGTCGGAAATATGTCTATATTTTATGCATCGTATGAAATATGAAATATGAATGAGATGGTTTAAAAGTAATTTCATCCATTACAATTTATTTTAATTCTTCATTCCTTACGAATAAAAGAAAATTATACTAGTAAATTATAAAAAGTTTCGATAATTCGTTATTTTTATAGAAAAAATTTTTTATACAACGTTGAATTTTGAATATATATTTATAATAATTTTTGCAATTTGAATCTGAAAAATATAGTAAAACATTAATCTTTTCTTCAACATATATATAAATATATATAAATATATATAAATATATATAATTATGATTTATCTTCAAAAGATTTGATTTTTAAGTAATTTAAAATAACGATTCAATTTTATAAAATTTGATATCCTGCAACGTCGGCATAATATTTATGAAATATAATAGAATATTGTTTGCCGACCTTTCAAATTTAGAATGGAAATACATAAAAGTATTGATAAACCAATTCTTATGAAACTCTCGGTTAATTAAACTGGCGTATGTATACATAAATGAATGCTCATATATGAATAGAAGTTCAGTAAATTTGAAGCCTAAAACTGTTCACCGATAATCGAATTATCATATTTCCGTTCACCTAAAACTTGACGATCTCATCGATACATTTGCATTTCTGTGCAAACTACGTATTTTCTCATATATCTATGTATTAAGAAACGATAATGTAAATTTCGTTGCACTTTTATGTATAGTGAATTATATTCGAATAGATCACATAGAATAAATGTTGAACGTGTATCTAAAAATTATACTTTTATAATTCTCCTATTCTTAAAAATTTCATCGATCAAAAGTTATAAAATTAGAATACATAAATATTTTAAGAATCCAATATTTTGGTTTTCTCCAACATTAATTAACTTTTTATGAATATTGAAAATATACTTCATGAAATGGAACTATTAATATAGAGCTACAGATAAAGATGAATGTTATTACATTTTTTTAAATATGTAACTATGATTTTATTACACTTATATATTTGTAGTATATGAAATACATTCGTATTGCTTTATTGGATTGATATATATATATATATATATATATATATATATACATTATAATCATTTTAAGAATAAAATTTTTCATACTTAACACTTAAAAACAATAGCAGATTAAACTTTAAATAAAAATCTTTTCTAAACTTTGATTTTAAATATTCTTTATAATTTATATTACTTTCATAAAAATGTTTAGTCTAAGTATACGTATTTTTTATTTTTATCTCTAAAATATGAAATAAGTACTCATTTAGACTATTTTTGAATAATCCAATTAAAGTTTATAAGCAGTAGGAAAATAAAATGAACGAAAATTCCTTTTCAGACATACAGAATACCGAATATTAACAAAAATATCGTATACTAACAAAAATATAGAAAATCAATATGACTACGGACAGTTTTTTAAACTTTAAAATAAAATTACTCATAAAATAATTGATTGATAAATGAAATAACGATATAAATAATAATATTTGATATTTATATTTATTGCCAAGGAATGAATTTATGAGAATATTTATGAGAATATTTTATAAAATGTATTTAATTATTTGTTGTTACAATTAATATTTTATGTTTCTACATATTTTACTTGATAATTAGTAAATTTTTATATAATTTTTTTTAACGCACACACCATTAATTTTTAATGCATCAAATTTTAAATATTAAAATATATAAACTTTACATCATTTTTATATTAATCTATTTAAGTTGGATTGATATATTATAAAATATATATAATTTAATAATATGTATAAAGTAAAAATGTGATTATTCGTTAACATAAAATTATGAAATAATACATGTAATATTTCCAAATTTAATTGGTGGACATTTCATTAATTTATATACATTATTCGTATATAATAAAATAATATTTAATATATAAATATTATCATTCATATAGACTTTTTACGATGCTACTAAATAATAAATAGATAACCTTATTATTATAAGAAAAAATATTTAAAAATGTAACTGTATTTATATATTGCACAGGTAATGAAATTATAATGCACAAATAAAACAAGACACTAATTACATAATTATGCATAAGCGATATAATTCGAATAAATAAATATAATAAAAAATATGTCATAAAGTACATCTCGATAGTAAGAAAATAAAAATTTAAGGAATTAATAAAATAGCATATAAATTGAAGATATAATTCTCACAAGAAGTAGAGAATAAAACTTGGACGTATAAATAAATAAAAATTATTATTCTACATATTTAACGAACTAATTCCAATAAATAGAACTTTTAAAGTTATTTCTTAAACGATAAAAATATCTAATATTTCTAAACGATAAATTACAAATTTAAGTATGAATCATTATAGATCGACAAGAGGTCGTATTTAAAATTATTTTATATATTGAAAATTATATCTTATTATCTATTTTTAAGAATTATAATAGGCTACAATTGATTTTACGTTGGAAATGATAGTAAAATTATGAAAAATTTTGAATCTTATTTTTTTTAATATAAATCAAACATAAAATTTTGTAACGTATTTTCGTATCGATAATTTAACTCGTTACGAGCTAAATTTTTTATCGCATAATGAATCGAAGAACGAGTCTATATACGAATTTACACAGTCGCAAATCAATTATCATAACTTAATCATTATTGGAACTCTTCGATTTATTCGACAGGCGTAACGCGAGTAACACAAGAATAACGAAAAGAAATCGAAATTGGTTAATGTTAAATATAATAGGAATAGCGTATACAAAATAATGATGCAAACGTAAAAGTTTTCGAAAGAGTAGTAATTCAATCCCCATAGCGAAGAGTGAAAAAAATTGCTTTATTTTAACATAACAAATACGAAGAACTAAGTCCGATAGTACCGCGGTAAGTTTAAATTATTCTTCAATTGAAAAAGCTAATTGATCTTTCCGGCGCGTTGAAGCGAGTAAACGGCGTTCCTTGCTCATAAATTCGTCGAGCTCGTCTTCCAAGTCCGCTTTCTTCGGGTTCTAACAAAGTAGTAGCGCGTGCGGCAGCCGCGAAACGAATGAAAGTAAAGCGAAGAATTAGGAAATTTAAGATAAAATGGATTCATGGAATCTGAAATAGAAAATTCTCGGTCCAATGTCGACTCGGTTCGGATTCCGAGCTTTGGAGCACCCCGACCCCCCGACACCCCACCGACACACCGGTTCGAGCTCCTGCTCGAGACGCGCGTAAGCTTCAGCCCCAGGAGTCCCATTTCTTCGCCGTCGTGGAAATAACCGTAAATGGAAAACGGCGTGGCTGCCGTAGCCGAGGATAAAAGAGGAATGGGCGTGCTCGCGAAAATGTGCTAGTGTCTACGGTCTACGGAAATGCGAGGAGAGGACGAGAGAGGAGAGACGAGAGGCGAGAGGCGAGAGGCGAGAATCGCGGAAAGCTAAAGTGAATGGTGATTCATGTGGGAAGAGCGAGGCTAAAATAACAAAGTCGGATGCGCTAATTGTGATTTAGAAAAGAAAGGGTGAGAGTAACCTGTAATCTAGCAAAAAATAATAGCCTCGCTCGCTCGCCGGCTAAAAAGTTCCGGAGTGCGGCTATTACCGTTTTAAAGACGAGGAATATCTGGAAAAGGGATCGGCGTAAAAACTCTCTTTCCAAAACTAAGCAGATATCGTTCAAACGGATTTTTAAATACATTACCTTTCCAATCCATAATAAGCGGACTGCATCTAAAATCGTGATCGACTATTTTATTCTAATTGGGTTGCAATCGATACCTATAAAAAGCTACACAAATTCAAGCTTTGCCGTCGATTTTAATTTTTTTTTCTTTTGTCGGGGAATTACTGTTTTCTTATTGTATCAGTTATTAAATCGATCGGTTATCGTTTTCTTTTAATTTAGAGTTACTCGTTGTAAAAAAAATAATCTACGAAATAATTTTCTAAGACAATAATCGGTTCCCGTTTCAAGAAATAATATTTATCGTCGCTTTCGTTCTGCGCAAATACGTTACCGAAACTAGACGTTACGTTCAAAAAAAATTAAAAATTAATTTTGAACTTATTAATTTTTTTAATTTTTCGAGTTTGAGATAATTTTAAATTTACAATGCAATTTTACTTGTTTTATTCTCGTTTGTACAAACATAACATTAAGAAGTTCTAAAATTATTATTGTTGCTGTTATTATTATTATTATTATTATTAATATTCCTATTAATAAAAGTACGCGCGTTTCTTACTTTAAAGAATATTTTCGAACGAATATACCGACGATATTTACTTTTGCCTCTACGCGCAACAAAACTTTTTAATTAAATGAATACATTAATCATCTTACGAATTAAGCATGTATCGTACGTTATTAATAAATTGCAGGATATTAAAATATAAAAATAAGCGATTTACCCAACAAACTATCGTTAAAAAAGTCAGTAAAAAAAAAGATACGTATTTTTAGAATATCGTAGTTGCATTACTAAAATGCAGGAAAAATGAGTAAGCGTTAATGAATTTACATCGTTTGTAATAGAGTAGAATGAAATTAGCACAATCGGCTTTTAAGACGCATCGCCGAAACATATTTGAAGTGCCGAAAGTGAAAAGTGAAGAATATGAAACGAAGAATTTAAATTTTGTTGAAAAAACCACGATGAAAGGAGTGGAGATAGGTGCCAAGAAAAATCGCGAAAGAAGTTTCTGTTTGTTTGAAGTCTCCTCTCGCTCGCACTCGTGCACTTGAGATCTCAATGTACTCATCGTTTATATTCCCATAGCTCGTTTCGTAAGCATCAGCGAACGATAATGGAAACACTCTTCTTTCCCTCGCACGCGTTGACACAGAGAATTGAAAAGAGCCGAGCGCAGGAAAGAAACATCCCACTTGAATAGTCTCGTCCGTTCGAATAAAATCCTAAAAAACGTCCTTTTCATATTATATTTCTTTGACGCTCGATGCATTGGCTTTAAAATGGCAAGAAACAATTTAACGGGACTCTTCTGTACATTTTATATTAATCATCTCGGAGGAGCTTAAAGAAAAGATATAAAATTGTATCCAATGCTTGAATTGCGATCAAAAACCTTTTTTATTTTTATAAAAGACTCGGTTTCCACGAGTTGTATCATCAAAGTTAACGACGCCGAGCTAAATTTTTATTTTATCGTGTTATAATTTTTATATACGTTTTTTTATACCATTACTACAATAATTATACGTATAAAACAGTTTTTTTAAATAATCCAATTAAAACGCTCTCGTATTTAGAAAAATAAATTTTTAAATATCATATGTATACATACGTATGCGATATTTACTTGGAGTAATTATAAATATACATTGATTTTCATTACAAAGATTTGTGTAAATAGAAAGAACGTATAAAAGTATAAGATAAATATAATTCGACGTAGATTTGTTTTCACAAGGAAAAAATGCATAAGCATATTTTCGTATGAAATTATACGTAGCTATGATAAGTTGCACAATAAAAAAATAAGAGTCTGTGGAAACTACCCCAAAGTTAATTACACTACTACCACTACCACCGACGCCCGAGTCTTTCGCACTTTATCCTTTTCTCGCTCTATTTCTTTCTTACTCGAGTAATTTTTATTTTTCAGTCTCTCTCTCTCTCTCTCTCTCTCTCTCTCTCTCTCTCTCTCTCTCTCCATCTTTCTCTCCCTCTATCTATTTTAGTAAACTTTCCTCTTTTATTATTTTTTTAATTTTCTATCTCTTTTTCGTGTCAGTTTTCATTTTTATGGAAGTTTTTTGAATTTTTATAAAGCTTATGAATATTTAACATTTTTTTTATTAAATTAATGCAACATATTTTAAATTAAATTTTACACCATTTATATACGATACTTTTATATATTTGATATAAAGCAGCATTTAGTACGTAATACGTTTCAACCTATATTTAAAAATTATTTTTAAACTTGGTAAATTTTTGTTCGCCACCGAATCGTTTTCCCGTCATCTTTTCTACATTATTACAAGAATCTTTTATTTGTTCCTTTAATCTGTGTTTTCGTCCGCGCATCTCCAACCTTTGAATTTTTAGTCAAATCATATTTTTCTCGTTTTCCAGCGACCGCCTTTATTTTGACCGCTCTTATTCAATTCTACTATTTGCTTAGCTCGCAACCTCCATTACCTTGTTTTCACTCTATGCGACGGTGATTTACTACTTTGCGCGTGTATTACATACAAGGGTGTAAAGGGAGTAAGGAGTTCGCGAACCCTCTGTTTTCTCGGTAGCTATTACCTCAAACTAATCGGATTATTCTACGTACCGTAGCGCGAGAGTAAAGGAAAAATAGATAGAAGAGTAACGAAATGGGAGAAAAGCGGAGAAAGATATAGGAAGAGCGTAAATTACCGGACGATTCACCCAAGGAAAATAGCGTTTCCCGCACAAGTTAAGAGCGAAGCGAAAGAGACAGCGCGAAAAATCTTCAGGATGCGAGCTCTCGTCTTTCGTCTCTCGTCTCTCGTCTCTCGTCTCTCGTCTCTCGTCTCTCTCTCGTCTCTCGTCTCTCGTTGTCAGCTTGACGAATTAACCGTCGAGTGTTTGCAATTGCTGCTGGTAAAAAAACGACTCACCTCTCTGACTTTTCGTTGAATAATTCGCTTGTAAAAGTCCAATGACGAGGATTTGACTTTTAAAACGTTTGGATTCGCGTCAGAAACGTTTACTCGCTTTTAATTTCTTTTCTTTTATTTTTTTTATACTATTATTTGTATTCGAACCTTCGGTTTGTTTATAAAGCTATTAACCAAATCGATTAAGTAAAAATGCCTACTCTGTAAATCTACAAACGTTAATCGTCGAACGTTTAGTTACTTTTTTAAGGCACACTCGCAAATTCTTTCTACGTCTAAGCTATTATATGAATTATTATATCAACAAAATATACGTCAAAATGGAAATATAATTCTTTAAATATATCGATCGACGATCGATGTTTCTTTTAAATTACACATTAGTTTTATACATGCTGTACAGTTTTAATATGAAAATATTTTTAGTTTTTAAATATTTCATTTTAATAATTATAATTCGTAAAATAAATAAATAACGCAAACTAACCATTAAGTTGGTTATCGATCCTACGAAGTGATAACCAAGTACTAAATTCATAATTTATTTCTCAAATTATTTCGGTAAAGTACGGAAAAAAATTATGCTTCGTTGAATCAACGAGGGTTTTTTAAACATACTGATATTTTTAAAGATTAATAATAACATAATTTGTTTAAAATATGCAAATTTATACAATTTAAAATGAACTAGTTATTTCAACTTTTTTTACTAGATTGAATTTGAAGATAATTCTTTTAATACAAAGATGTGGTATAGAATTTGGATAAATCAATACATTATTTCTAATTCAATATCCAGATCGTTATTCTTGAACGAAGTTATTCAATGGTTGAAATTCCATTAGACATTTACGAATATTATATTAATTATATTATAAAATATACAAGATTAAAAGCATATATTGTAATATAAATAATTCTTTCAAGTTTTAAAAAATATATTATCATAGATTGGCGACTATTTATACCCTTATAGATAAATTTTTCAGAAATATAAACGCATTGATAACAATTAAATGATTTATTATATTTCTTACACGTTAACCCGCGATCGTACAACTAAATGCACATACGAATATACAAATATACATATATTTCGGGTTATCGTATAAAAATTTCAAGTGATATAGTTATAATACTTGAATTAACTTATTTTTAATAATTACATTCATTTTTTCATAGTAATCAAAGATAATTCTAAATTCATATAACTTTATATTCGTGGTATAATAATCTATCTATAAATATTATTATTATTAGAAATTATCCAAATTTGTGAAATTAAGGGTATTTAATTCAGTTATAACAAAACGAAGATCCTAAACGTGGAAAAATGAAAATGTTTTTCGTACTCGTATTTCAGAGCTTTTTATTTTTCTAGTTCTCATATATTACAAAAAACATTTTGAATATTTTATTTATATCGTTTTATTCTTTCCAATTTATGTACATTTACTTATTTATTTTATTCAATAAAAATTTTGTACATCTCGACATTGATAAACTCGAGCTACTCAAACTTATTACTCTCGAAGTTGATGACACGAGTGATGTTGATCTATCTCACTGAATTCTATCAAGTAAGATTAAGCAATATATTTGTCTCTCTAATTTTTATTCAATACTTCTCGTGATAGCTATTTTTTGTGAAAAGAAAATTATTCTCTAGAAAATCGGAAAGTTTATACTTCAACTTTCTTCTCTCATACGATCATCTAGATTTTCCCTGTTTTTTACATATCGCTGAAGTCTAATCAAAAGCCATAGAAACTGATAATGAGTTCCTCTAAAATATAGAGATAAGATTTCTATTGTTTTTACACAAAAGTATTATTTTTCATTCTGATGGTTATCAAAAGAAAAGTAATTCCGATCTAACTATAAATTGGATAATTTGGAAAATATTTTTTTTTCCCGAGTCTGATTTTACTGTTTTGAATATAACGTGATATTGAGTTTAATAAAACTATATTTTTCATCGATATAACATTGATAAAAAAAGAATGTAAAACATAGTTAGAGTTTAAATTCTTAGAACTTAAATATAAAAAATCTACATTCGTACGTTTTTTAGATTATTGAATTTAAAAAAAAAAATGATTCCATTACTTTTGATATTGCATTATTTTAAGAAAGGATAAAAAATAACTTATATCGAACTTTAATTTTAAACGTATCCTTGTTTTTATCGCTTACATCGATTTTTAAAACTATGAATTTTATAATTTTATCTGGAATTCGAAATGCACGAAAAATGTTGTTGCATGCAGAATAAACAGAATAAATTTTGTCGATAAACGTTTTACATATACACGTTACACTTAATACACTTAACGTAGTTAAGAAAATTTAAATGGCAATAATAAAGTATAGCAAAATTTAATATATACAGAGTGTAATAATTTATGTCTCGAAGTATTAAAATTTTTATTAGAAGCGGTAACTTAAAATCTTTTATTAATAAACTTCGTATCGTTCGTAAGGTTAAGCCGTGTAAACTTAAAATCCTCGACATTGAGAATAAAAACACGATGGATTTAAAAAAACAGAAGTTAAATAATAAACTATTTTCGTAAAACATATCTTTCGACCGATTTAATTTGTCGGTTCGTATTTACGAATGCAATCGATATCAGCGAATATAATAAAAAAATAAACGTATTTGTCGATCACAAAAATGAAAATAAAAATCGTAACCGATGGATTTTACCGAATGTAAAGAATATATCTCAAAATGAACAGACTTTGAAAAAGCTTGAAAATTGTTGAATACATTGTACTCCACAATAGATGGAAAGATGAAAGTACTATAGTGGAAAAGAACGTACGTATATTTTGGCTAACAAATTTCAATGAAAATTTCGCTAGTGTTTGCTAAAACTGAAATATGTATTTCGATAGTTTGTTTTTCACGGATGTGTCTTATACTTCGGTGTACGATACGCGAAGTAGTTACGTAAACGCGTACGTTAAAAAATTAGAAAGAAATCAACTCGCGAAACATTTCGATCGGGCGAATAAATTTATACGCGACCGAAGGAGAGAAGTTGCGTCGAATATAATAGATTTAAATGAATTTTACGAATCGCGATTGGAGCGTAGATTTGGGTTCGTGAATCTCGATACCTTATTACCTTATAAAATAGAAAATACTTATCAGAGCAGATCGCAAAAGCGCGTTTTTAACGAAATATTTGATATCGAAGAAAATAAGGTACGTTACAAAGAGGAGCTAATCCTGTACTTCGTTTTACGCAACTGAAAAAACATCGCTCGGAGTTTCATAAAAATCCGCGACCAAACGAACGAGCGCTTTTCAATTCATTAGATATTATCTCTTTTTTCGCAAATAGAAGTACCCGGTACCCGACAGCCGACACCCAACACCCGACATCCGACACTCGACGAACCGACACTCGACGAACCGACACTCGACGAACCGACACACCGACGCACCGACTTAATTTACATCAAGCTTTTTATTCTAAAAAATTATAGGCCTTTTTATATCGCCACTTAGAGCGGAGTATGAAAAAAGTCAGTTGTAAAAGGTTTCGTATGCATACTAATGTAAGCCTTAGCTTTACCTTCGCACGCTAATGGCCACCGGAGAGTCATAAAACCCGGAGGTAAAGCAAGAGACAAAGTAACCGCGGAATCGAATGACCGAATCGAACGGTAGCTTGTCGGCTGTTACCGGACTTATAAAATGTCGAATTACCGCTCGCAGCGTTGGCATGCGAATACATCGAAGAGGGCTTTGAAATAAAGCGCTCGCACTCGTGTCAACGAGGCGAATAAATGCCCGGCGATCAAAAGAGAAAACGGGCGACCGGGAAAGCGAGGAACAAAATTGCCTGCGAAGATGGGTGGAAAAGAGGCGAGAGGAGAGAGGCGGAACAAAAAAAAGGGAACGCTCGGAAGAAAAGCAGGAAATAAATCGTACCGAGGCGAGCGAGATTCGCGGGCCACGAAAAAAAAAACGCGAGGGTTGCGATAGAGTCTAGGGAGGTAAAAAGGGACTTTATTGCGCCGATCTTCATTGTTCTCTCGCGGAAAACTGCCTTGCTTCGATCCCCCGTACTTGCAATACCTTGGCGGGGCCTCCTCGAGTCTTCCGCTGTGCTTATTTTTCCTTCCTTCCTTATTTCTCCCTCGCTCTCCCTCGCTCTCCCTCGCTCTCCCTCGCTCTCCCTCGCTCTCCCTCCCGTGGCTTCGCGACTACCGATGCGTCGCGGTAATTAGCGACCGAAGATCTCGGGAAACGCCGTTCCTTTTCTTCTCGCCTTGGAGCGATTGTCCGTGCACGAATTTCAGAACGAGCGACTACCCGAGGGAATATCACACGGAAAGAACTAGAGGCAAAACGCCAGAGAAGAACTCGGAAAGAGGAGAGAAATGAAGTGGGTACTGGAAAATTTATTAGCGCGTACGCGGCTTCTTTTGGATTCCTCGGACGATGGACAATATTTTCTCCTACATTTCTCCTACTTTCCTCCTACTTTCCTCCTACTTTCCTCCTACTTTTATCTTGTTTTTCTTAACGTTTTTATACTTTTGTTGACTTTTCCCCGTCCAAATCCGAACGGCTAACTTATCTCTTTGTTCTTTTCTGATTTTCTATTACATTTTCCATTTTTATCGAGATAGAAGCTCGGATTATTTTAATTCAATTTTTACTCGCGCAGTTACCGTAACCTACGTACCGTTTATCCGAGTGTAATTTTCAAATAATCTTGTCGCTTTCGTGATATTTGGGAGCTTGAATGAATTTTCGATAGAAATATAACCGATCGCGATCGGTTCGTCCAAATCGTTCCAGGCGGGTCGATACAAAAATTAGCGCCCTGTTATCTTAATCTAGGATTTCTTCCGAACCACGCGGTTGACTCGCGATCGCTGCGCTTGCGGAAGTTCTCTCATCCAGCGAAATACTCTCGAAGTACTCCTCCCGGAGACTCGGTCCAAGGGCAGCGCCGTAAAATCCTTGGAGTTAAAAGGCGCTCCGCTCCGGAAGAATGTATTATGCGTAAGGAAGGAGACGTTATCAGGCTACCGATTTCTCTAATTCCTTGGCGCGAAACTCTCCCTTCGGAGTTGGCGTATCCCTCGTTCCTCCTCGGCACGTATGGAATTTATCGCGCGAAGCGCACCGACGATATCTGAAATTTAAGCCTTTCCTCTAGCCGCGCAAACGGCGAGTCGGAGAGTCGGAGAGTCGGAGAGTCGGAGAGTCGGAGAGTAAGCGAGTCTTGCTCCCCGGCGATAGAAGGCAAACTCGCTCGTTCGCGCATAAACCCGCGCCGGATATCCGGAAGAAGAGGCCAAAGCTCGTGAGCGAGGGTCGGATATGGCTTTTATAATAAAGCTATAAGCCGAGCTTCGGAGCTGGTCTTCGTGTCGCGGTGAAACAAGCCTCCTCCCGAGGGTGAAAGAGGGTGGCAGGGGAACGAGCCAAAGTGCCAAAGGCGACCGAGCGGAGTCGAGCGGAGTCGAGTGAAACCGAGTGGGGCCGAGTGGGGCCGACTGGGCCGAGTGGGGCCGAGTGGACCGAGCTTCGACGTATGCGTAGCGTCGACTCCTCCGTACCTTCCTCCACTATTCGCCAATCGTAAACGCGGTTATGCTCGATGAGTAACTACGACGGAATAGATGCAATCGCAGCCTCGTCTGAATTTCATGGAAACGGCCGTCCGTAGTTCACTCCCGTAAGGGCAAAAAGTTTATACCGATCCCCATCGATTTACCCTTCCTTGTTCTAAATGTATCGCTGCCCTCGTTCGTTCTTTTCTCTGTATCTTAGCTTATCTGCGATTGACCGTCTTTCGATGTGCGACCCGTGTATTTATGTTTTAATAACTTTGTTTCCTCGTTTGCACGAGCCAATCCATTAGGTTTCATATATATTATACTTCGTTTATAAATACGGTATTAAAAAGGTATTGAAATAATTAACGAGATACACGCATATGTTACAATTTTTTGTTTCCGCGTTCAAATACGAATTGAATTTTATCGATATTCAAAACGCGACACGTACTCTTATCGTTATTGACAAATCGAAAACTTTCGCGTATTTTATTTATAAAATAAATAATTTATACGTCAACGAAATAATCTTATCGAGCCAATTATATAAATAATGAAAATAAAAATAGTACAAGGTGGATAGCGGAATCTTAATCCTGATTTAGTTTCAATCGGTGATTGTAAGCTCTTACAAAAACGGTAGACTAATTAGATCGTTCCGTTCTTAGATATAAGCTTCGATAGACCGAGTACTTGATAAATGACCAAAAAAGTCACTCTTAGATGTTAAATAATTCATTACTCTGGAATCTAAAGCTATAGGATTATTCAGATGAAAAGTATACTCGGAGCAATAGAAAATACAACGGAAAGCCATTAACTAATTGTCATAACTCTGGGCTTGTCAACTTTCCGAAGAGTGTAGCAATTATTTTAAAATTTTTTTGATCCGAAAAATTTTCGACAAATTTAAACCGCGTATTAAAACAAGTTTTTCATCCAAACGATTTAAATGACCCGCTATCGTGACTCAAACCAAACCTTAATAGGTCCATATATCTTAAACAAAGTTAATTTATTCGCAAAGCGTACGCGATTATCCAGAAAATACGAAAACAAAATAGTAGCGAGATCGAGCATTTAGCGAGTGTATCCACTAGCAACTTGAACTCGATTAGGTACTTAAAGTCTTAAGGTGGCCAAGTAATCGCCACAAGAGTATTAGATGAAGCCCACTCGAGTTAGTTTTCAAATTACGCGTCTACTGCAGATGCATAAATTACCCGCGAGAGGTCATTTCATTATCGATGCGAATGCGGAGCGTGTCCCTTTGCAAATTGATAATCGTGTCGTGCGTTCATTCTAGAGCAGACGGACTGTGAATAGGCGGTACTCGCCCTCCTGCCACCAAGAATCGAGAGAAACTGAGAGAAACTGAGAGACACGGAGACGAACGCTCGGAGAGACGGAGACAGGGAATCTCTCCAGCTCTCCAGCTCTCCAACTCTCCAGGGAGAAGAGGAGGTGCTCGTACATTGGACGTCAGGTGTGATGTCCAGAGTTAAGCAGTCTGGGTAAACGTCGTAACCATAACGGATTTACCCTTTGCTCTGGAATTCCTATTGAATTTGAAAAGCTAAGCTCGATTATCTTTATTCCACAAATTGTTTTCTTAATTTCTCTTATCTCTTTTTTATGTTCACCTTCTCTTAGATTTAAAATCGTGTAAGATAAAATAAAAATACGGATATTACTCGAAAGTATTAGATAATAATCGAACGTAACTATTAACGTAAATATTAATTTTGTTTTAGTTTTGTTCGATAAATTAATTTGAATATAATTCGTATTGTACGAGACAGGATAATAAAATGTTTGCTATTAAACTACGATCAAACGTTATTGAATGTATTTTAGAATTTGGTTAATAATAGAAATTGACGGATAGAAATCCATTCGTAGCTTAATAAGCTCGATTGTAGTTTACTTATACCAACTGTATATGTCGGTGTTAGTTGATATATTCCATAGTAGTACAAAATGATGCTATACGAGACATAGTTAAGCTAATTAAGGAAATGTAACTGGAATTTACCTACTCTTTTTTTTATAATTACATCGCAAATTCAACGATTCGTATAATAGTGTAACGTCACGTACGAATAATAATAATTTCTATTATTTTAATATATATATTTAAAAAAATTCAGGCTTTATTCTTAGCTTGTCTTTTAAAATACTTTCAATTTTATTCTGTACGATGAAAAAAATCAATTTCAACGAAAAAAATTATTCCTTTATAATTTATTTAAAGCCCGAAACGTATATATATATATATATATATAATATTTCTATTTCTATAATATCACTCGTACAAAAACAGATTAATTTTTCTCGAGACGAGTACGTAACTAAATAACAATTTTAAAATAACGTTTTTCAATAATAACGCTTAAATTGCTTAATAAAGAAAAATAATCTATTAAAATGTAACATTTAAAATTCGAACTAAAAGAATAATAAATTATTGGCACAGACACTATACTTTTTCTAAGAAATAATGGAGAGAAAACCACAGGAGCGTATTAAAAGATACGATTAATATATTGGAACGCCAAGAAGGTCTAGGATAGGTAGAATAAAGCCTCGATATCGATATTCTATGCAAAGACAATAGGAATGAAAATCCTTGAAAATTTGCATGAAAAAGTTTCGTTAGCGTCGCGAACGAGTAGATAATAGGCAAACGAGTTATTCGAGAAACTTTCGATTGTTGTAATTTCAGCGGCATCTCTCCTTAAAGATAATAAATGTCAGTCGCTTAGGGAGCATGATTACGCGAGTCATTCGTTCTCCGGGGCTAGGCTACGAAGCGACGGTTGAACTCGTTCGCAGCACCGGCGGCGAACACGAAGGACAAAGTAGGATGACGAGGAGGTGGAGGTGTAGGTGGAGGTGTAGGTGGAGGTGTAGGTGGAGGTGCAGGTGGAGGAGGAAGAGGCTCCCTCGCGTGCGTTACCGAACATAAAAAGCGAACTTCCCCGTCGCTACTTCCGGGACTCGTGCTCGAAAAATTGCTTCGCGTTAAAAGCTCTTTTGTTTTCCATTTTTCATCTTTCTCTCTCGCTTCGTAGCGCATTCTTTTCCCCGCAGAGCTCTTCCGTTTCGTATGTGGCTGATGCTTTTACAGTTTTCATTAGGCATTTGAAAGTCGTTTCATCCGAGAGAAAATTTACGCCGCTGCGAGTCGCGAATTATCACCGACTTTGATGACTTTGATGAAAAATCAATTACAATCAGCGTTGATACATTTACTTTATCATCCTAATCATCCGTCGTTCTTTGTACACAGCTTCGGTATTACCACGCGCATTTATTTACGTTTTCCAAGGGCTCCGTAAAAATAGCTGCTTTCGAATGGTTCAAAATAACTTTGGTCCTGGCTCGTGATTCGTTACAAGATTTTCGTATACCGTGGAACGCGAAGGGACCGCGAAGATAATTATTCATTTTCCGCTTACATAATTATATTAGCATTGAACATGGACAGCTTGTCAACGTTGATTATATTACAAATAAAGATACGATCTTCGTAAAGCTGGTTTAAATTTCCATAATTATCCGGAGTGAAACAATACCGTGATAATTTCAAAATGTGACTTCAATTCAATATTTAACGAAATGTCCAACAAATTGCGTAAAATATTACAGAGAAAAAATGTATTTAGTTGGATAAAGATTAAACTTTCGTTGCGTATTTGTTACCATTTTTTACTGGACTGCGTTTCAAAATGTTTGGTACATTGGACAATACCGAATACAGTGGTAAAATAGGGTCGAAGCGCTCGATCGAACCATCTTTTTAATACATTAAACGTACCATGAAAAGACGCTATGCGTCAAAAATTAACGATTCCGTCGAATATAATTACATCTTGTAAAATATTTGATTATCTACTCACGTGAAAAAATTGAATGTGCCAGTTTCGACAAAGATTTACGTACCTATAAAAGAGAGAAATAAATATTATTGGTTATGATACTTTTAAGGCAAAATTATATATACCCTATTATATTACGTACCGCATACGCTATGCAAGTCGTACAGCTAAATCTTAAAAATAATAAACGGAAAGCGAACGCTCGTTGACTTTCCGCAAAATACTTATTTAAAATCTTTCGTTTTATTTTTTGAGACGGATATTTGGTGCAACTATATTCCTTACCCTAAAAATTCGTTTTACCGCCAGTACTTAACTTAACACGTAACTCACTCGAGCGCGACACGTTGCAGCGAAACAAGAAATATGAGAGGAAAAAATAAATAGAGCAAGTTCGTGCTGACGCCAACGCAAAACGAGCATTTCAATTAAAGGTAAAATCACTCGCCGGGGTAAAAGTGTGTTAAGGAGGTTGCAACTGGTCTGGGCGAAATGTCGTTAATGGTATCAGGGGTGAAGCTGCAGTTCGATCGGGAACCTTTCGTCACCTACCGATAATTAGTATTTCGACGGCTACGAGTACCGGTTCAACGAGGTTCAACGAGGTTCAACGAGGTTCAACGAGGTTCAACGAGGTTTATCGAGGTTGCGAGCATCTTCGATCGTTCTCCAACAGGCGAAGAGCACAATGGAAAAAACTTACCGAGCCTTATCGAACGTCGGCCAAGGATCTCGACTGTATCCCGCGGAATTTCTGGCAACGGAATCGAATCAACTCCGATTTTTATAGTCGGAGGATAGGGGGAGAAAACGAGTAAGAGAAGAAATTATCTAAACTTACTATGAAAGTTTAGCGTAGAGTATCGAAGACGACTTTGACTTCTCGGTCCGCTATCTTGATATATTTTCCATCTATCCGTTCGCTTTCGCGTTCGATAGGATTACGTACAGATTTTTTCTTCGCGAGTGATATAAATTTTTAAACAATTTCTCTGCCGAATGCGTTACGGGGTTGTATCTTTTTTTTAGACGCTTTAAACGCATTCTCTATATTCTTAAATATTCAAATACCATTCATTCTCTATGATTAATTACATTATATTGTACCGTTGATAATAAAGTTAAGAATAAAGTACTTATCATCCTATAAAATGAAGATCTAAATATTATTGGTTGATCATCGTCGCGGAAAAGGTAATTGCACGACATTATACAGAATTTGATCAGTCAACGTTAATTGTAGGATGACAGATATACAAATATTCGTCTTACTTTTTAATTACGTATATCATTGATACTTGTTACTCTATTATAAACGAAACATTACTAAAAATAAAGAGTTTCTATATAAAAACGATCGATAAACGTAACGATACAAAAATTTTATTAAATACCGTCATATATCCAATATCACGTATATAAAATCAAGTACTTATATTAGGCAGTTAACTAAATAATGCGCACTCGTACGATTCAAAATTTCTTCTATTAAAACATAATTACCAAGTTACCATATATTGAATATTTGGACATTTTGATTTAATTCGAATTAGTTTTACGATACGCTGTTAAAATTAAATATTCGAATTTGAATAAATATTTAACGAACATCTAAAATATTTATTAATATATTTAATTATTAAAACAAAAGAAATATTTGAATTTTCTATTTGTGTGAGTAATTATTTTCCATTATTGGAAAATTTTATATAATTAAAAATAGTAAAGTAATAATTTTGTTTACGCTGTAAAAACTGAGAATAACAATTTTTTATACCGAGCTTTTAAATTTAGTTAAATGAAATTAATGAAATCGATAAAATATTCTTTTTTGTACAAATGCTATCGATGAAACACAATTATAATTAAAAGGTAGAAAATACAAACAAAAATTTTGCATCACATTATTTAAACTACCGAATGCATTATATAACTTTATTACAGATGTGAAATTTTGAAAGTTGAATTTAAAAACATCGAATATACATCGATAAATGTTAAAAATATTAATAATACTCTTAAATTTGCAGTAAAAATTAACGAATTAATTTTGAAACAATGATATCAAGTTTAAGGAACGATGACTTTCATAGTAATTTTTACTTGCTTATCTTGCGTAAGTATACTTAACTCAATTTTTTCTCTATCGTGAACCTATAACCCTCTCACGAGACAAACGGGTGAGAAAGAGTTGGTGGGAAACAAGAGAAAGAAAGAAGAGAAAGAGATAGGAGCTGAAACTTCCAAGGGAGTACGGGCTTTGGATCAAATCTTTCGAAGCCGGATTAAAGCTCTAGTAATCCTTCTTGGAAGAACAGACAATGAATACGTAATACAGTCCGAGCGAAGGAGAGAAGAAGAAAGAACGAGAGAGAGAGAGAGAGAGAGAGAGAGAGAGAGAGAGAGAGAGAGAGAGTGAGAGGGTGAGAGACGGAGGGAGACGGAGGGAGAGAGCGAGCGATAAGGGGGAGAAAGAAAGAGACCTGCGTGACCTTAATCCTCTGTACGACCAATCATCTTTAACTTACGCTCGAGGCATCTGGAGCGAAGGAGGCGAGCGGCCAAACTGAGACTTGGAACTCGCGACTTGTACGTTGTACGTTGTACATTGTAGGTCGTACGTAACTCGGTTCGGTGCTCGGTTCGGTTCTCGGTTCGGTTCTCGGTTCGGTGCCCGGTTCGATGCTCGGGTGCCAAGGAACTCTACGAACTCGGTCGACGCCTCGTGCCTGCCTCGACCCGGGACCACGCGATACCAGTAACGTCATTTTTCCGAATGAAATCGGGGAAAGGAGAAGAGGAAACGAACAGAGATAAAAACAGTTTGGCGCCACTGTGATCTCAATAAAGTGAAAATGCCACACGCCTACTCGATAACGTTTCCAGCTTTAAATCTACCCGAATAGCCGGGAGCTACTCCCTACTCCCTCTTCCGCGGATAGAAAATAACTCTTCCAGTACATATATTTGCACTCGTTTCATTTTCCGTGCTTCCCGAAACTTTTCTCGCGCTCGCTCTCAGTAGTGCGTGTATAAATTTGAGTCGACATTGACGATCCTCGGTTCCTTCGGCTGCATCGCAATCCTCGAGGAAACCTTACACTTGGAACTCCTCGTCGTTTAATCATTTTCTATGCGCGCCTGGAGATAAAAGGGATCCTACGCTTATATTTATTATATTTGTTCGTTCGGAATTGTCTTGTCGGCTAGGAATTATATTAAGGAATTGGTCCTGCGAGCGATGCAATAAAATTAAATAAATGCATTCGAGATATATTTTTAAGGAATTCTTAGCGATTAATACAAGAATAGATTTATTTTATATTATTTCGAACATTGTTGCATTGTCAACGAGTCTGCACGATATAAAATAAAGATTAAACGTTATAAATATAATATTTTTAAAAAAAAACCATCGGTAGGCTTTAAATCTGAATCCGTTGTTAAATTTCAAAATTTTATTAAAAATTCGATCCGAATGATTAACTAATAATGCATATAATGCATATATTGATACGTAATAATCAAAGCTATTTTTTTCGAAAAATAAAAAAACTAACTTACAACTAAAAGATCGAGAACGCATAAAATGAAATATATTGGTTTGTTTTTGTTTTTCAAAAAATATTTTTCTACGAAATCCTAATACCTACTACATTTTACCAAAGCCTAAAATTTCGGCTTTCCATGTTTCAAGTTAAGTCCACGGTATTTTTTCACAAAAAATAAAAGATTTCTAAAAATTTATTTTTTATAATTTAAAGATAAAATATAACTTTTTTAATATAGTTTCTCGACTTTATAGTATTTTTTAACGTTAAATAAAAATTTTCGTTACATAAAAGTTTTCAAAAAAAACCACAAAATCATTAAATTGAAAGTTTAAAAGTAAAGTTCTGGTAAATAAATAATTAACAATGCTGCGTTCATTTATTTCATCTTCGGTTTACTTTACTCTCTTCGACTATCTCGTACAATATTAATGACTTGTACGGAATGTTGTGGGTTATAAGATTATAAGATAAGGAGATAATAAGATAAGAGCCTATAGAGTTAAAGTTGACGAGTCAAAGAGGAAGAAAAAATAAAAAGGCCAAACACGAATAATCGCGATTTCGCAACGACTCTTATAGTTTTCGACTCATTTTCCATCCTGGAAAACATCAACGATTGACCTCCGCCCTCCGCAGCTCTTGGAAGATTCCGTATAAGTCTGATAACTTGTTACAGGCGTTCGTGATTCGACCGCAGAAGTGCCTTTTTCGAAGGTTGAGAACCTGATTCTGGGAGTACGCGAAATTTTCGAGCAACGGGTTTAACAAGGATTTTAGAAATGTTCTTTCTCTCTCGGTTTCGGACACTTTTTTCGGTTCCTTTTTTTTTTTTTGCTAAATTAATAAGCCGGTAATTTACTATTTTATATTTTATACATATTCTTATAATATATTTGTCGAGAAAAGTTTCCATATGCTTAGATTTGAATAGTACCTTTTGTGTATACGTTTATTCTTTCGTTGAAACCATTATATCGCATCGATAACAAATAAAATAGTAAAGTTGGGGTTAAAACGAAATTTTCTCTTTATATTACATATCAACAGACTGAAATATATAAACAGGTATTCGAAATTAACTACGTTTAAACACTCGATTTAAATTAATAATTTATATTTCTTATCACTTTCTACAAATATAAACTTTTATTTTATGTAAAAAATTTTTAAAAACATTTGTCGTTTACACGAAATAATATTGGACATCTTTTAAAAAAAGATAAATCTTTCGTACGTTAAATTCAAAATCGTTCAAGATTGGAAAAAACTTTTGGAAATTTTTTTCACGTTAACGTAAGATTAAAATATGACATTTTTTGTAACGTTTATCGAATTAAAGCATTCGATAATCTAAATATTGAATAAAAGTTTTTACGTTTGAATAAACTAAGTAAAATAAGATTAAAAAAAAAAATTAAAATAAAATAATCGGGTCTCTCGAAATACCCCGAAGGCAGAAAACAGTAGCCAAAAAAGTTAAGTTACCCGGAATGTGTTGGTGAAATAGGACTGGAAAATTGAAGTATTCTAATTTTGTATCGACTCAAAGAGATCGACTCTCGTTTATTTAGTAAACACACGTAGTTGCGTTTGATCGGATCGACGTCTATATAGAGTCCTCCACTCGTGGGTTCCCGAAAAGCGAACGATGTCCAAGTACAAAGAAAGACAAGAGAAAAACAACGAGGGGAATGAAAAGGGTGGAGAAAGCAAGTGATTTCCCGGTCGGATTGTCGATCGAGTGTAGAAAACGAGTGGCTCGGTGAAAGAAACTCGATTCTCGTACAAACGGTGTGGCGATCATTCGCTAGCCATTCGCTATCGATACTCGCTATCGCTATTCGGACAAAATACTCCAAACGTAATGAAAGTGAACGACCGTTTTCTCTTCAGCTCCTCCCCCTTGCGCTCTTACCCTTTCTCGACTGTCCTTGCTGTTCTTTATCTCTCTCTCACCCTCTCGCTCCCTTGCTCATTGTTTAACGTTCGCTTAACTCGAATCTATTTGCAAAACTGTTGGTATGTTTTTTATTATTAGCACGTTTTCTTAATCAAAGAAACTTTTCTATTGCGATACGGTGATTAGAGGAAATACTTTTGACTCGCGTTGTACAAAATAATATAATATCAAATTTTATACGGGACAATTAATTTTTTAGTCATCGTGGATCTGCTTCTACGATAAAATTGTCGAATGAAACTTTTCCAATGCTATTCTAGTTAACCGATCGAATAGGCTCCCGTTTTATTAAATAAATAAAATATATTTTACAAAAAGTGTAACGAAAAGTATTTACTAAAATATGTAAATTTATATCGATGTTATTTCGTATTAAAACTAAAACCAAAAATTTTTTTTATATCGATTGCAATAGTTCGTTACACTAATCTATAAGTATTGTAAGAATAATATATTCTTTCTTAAACGGAAACATATTTTCTTCTTTTTACAGGGTAGAGAATTTCTATTTAATTTAATATAAAACATTTATCAATGTTTATATATTATTTCTTAAAAACGGAAACTTAGATTGCTGGACTTTTCTTAAAACCAAGATTTTTCGAGTTTTAATTTAAAACGATATCTAGGAAACAAAATACTTCCGTGAAAAATGTGAACACTTGGAACGTACGTCGTTATAAAGAAGAGTAACATTTTATAATGTTTAAAAACTAAATTTAGCTTTGTAAGTGCACAAAAAGTTAAGAAAAGTATGGTCAAAGTTCACGAGATAACATAGGCTATACGTTTGTATATAAACGTCAAGTTTTGTCTGTTGACGTCTGACTAAACTTGGCATGCATCACATATACACTATTTATGTTATCCCACAAACTTCCACAACTGTAGTTTCTCCGACTTCAATCTTACTTATGAGATTAAATTTACTTCTAAATATTTTTTGTATTAGTTACTTATAAAAAATAAAATACTTTCGTTTTAAGCTGTTAAGCTTCGAATGAAAAATACTTTGTTTAATGTAACTTTTTTACAAGTTAACATATTCATATTTTTTTTTGAAATATTGGAAAAGAAACTATATTCGTTAAATTAAAGAATAAACACTTTTAATATATTTTCTTACAGTATTCGATAATTAAGTTATAAAATGGGATGAATATCGCATTACTTAAACTTTAAAATTTTTTAATATGCTATTTTACGTGAAACTTAAAATGCGTAATAAATTGTTACGACAATAATAAAAACATCGAGGTTGAACAGTTGCGCAAAATGTAGAAAATGATTTAAACAACGATATTTTTATAAAAGTATTTTTTTAATTTTAATTGTACAAGTTCTCCGCGCATACGCACACATTATAGTTAATTTCATTTCATTTATTTCTTTAATATTGCATTCTTACGTTTCTCATTATTTCGCTGTTTGACTCATCCACTCCGCAGCAAAGAACATATGCACAGTCTGAAACGAGTGGTTCAATATTTTTATCCAAATGTTATAAGCTATTAATTCTTTCTCTCAACACGCAACATAAAAATAGAAGAAGAACAAAAAGAATGCTGAAAAATTCGAAAACGTTAATCATATCGGATAAAGAACTTTAATTTATCACAATTTTTTACCGCTTCTAGTACTTTAACCTTTTTTTGTATTTTGTGTACCAAAAATTGTATAAATCTTTTTTTCCTCTTCTTTGTATTGCAATTTAAAATAATGCAGTCTTTTAATTTAAAAAAAATTCATAAATCTTATTAAATATTAAAGTTTTTAAATGAATAAATTATTATTAATTGTTAAATTAGTTTGAAACGGTAACTTATATTTTAAAAATGCAGTTGCAGTTTTAGTTATTCTACGTACGTTCGTCCGCACATCCATAATTCAAATTTTCAAAAAACACATTTAAAAGTAATTAAATTTTGTTTCATACAGGAAGATTTATTAATTTTTTAAACTTAAACATTTTATTACCAAATAAGGGAAAAATATAATTATTCGTAAATTAATTTCAACATATTTTTTAATATTATAAACTGTAGGAATAAATATAGGAAGCAAACAGATTTACTTACAGTCGAGTTTTCGTTAAGAATCCATAAGTAACGATGCTTAATTTTTTATAATTAATTAATTTCGATATATTAAAAAATGTCTAATTATTTTGTCGATTCCAATAAGATAAATTAAAATTTGGATATTTAAAGAACTATTTCTGAAAATTTGTACGTTTGAAAAATAATGTATAAATTTTTGTCAGTTTATAACGTAAATCTATACGATATGTGTTCTCTTTCTCGGTTAGACTAATCTATAATTATCCGTTCGTAATACCATAATCGTAATCGTGACGCAATACACAACCGGTAAATCTGCTCCGAATGTAACTTTGCGAATAAAAAAAGTGTTGCGTTTAGCGATGGATACAAATAGAAAAGCGGAGAATGTTGACGGATCGAAGAGAAGTAAAGCAGGAGAAAGTAATCTTATCCTGAAAATGTCTTAGGAAAATTAACATAGATAAGCGAAGCAAAACATTGGAATCGCGAAACGTTCACCGAAAGTTTGCTTGCTTCGCGTACACAAGACGAACGCATCGAAACGCGAATGGAAACGCGAATGGAAACGCGAATGGAAACGCGAATGGAAACGCGAATGGAAACGCGAATAGAAACGCATACGCGGAAGCGGACAGATGACGCATCGAGTATTCGACCTTATCAAAATTCCAGAGGCATGCGAGTCTGGTGCTCTCCGTACACGTATGCACGCGTGCACACGCGAATGGGACGACCGCGTTGAATTCCAACGAGTGCGAAAAGACGAAAGGGAGAATTTCCAGAGACTGGAAATGGCCACAGCTTACCTAAGTACCAAAGTTGAAGCACTCGCTAATGAGCGATACGATTCCGAAAACCTGCTTCTATCTTCCTATCTTCCCCCTCGAGCCCCCGTTGTCCAAACGAGTAGATGTCACGCGCCGTCGCCTTCTATGCACTCTCTCCTGTCCGACGATAAATCCGGACCAGGACCAGCTCTTAGGGAGCGCCCGAGAGGAATCGAGGAAACTGGAGAAACTCGAGTTTGTTGCCTTCTTTCGTCGAGAGAACGCGTTTGGTTGGTAAGCGCAACGGCGAAACGGCGAAACGGCGAAACGACCGATGTTTATTCAGGAAAAACTTTTGCGCCTCTTTAGAGAAAACGGAGATCCTCTCCTCGTTCGAACTAAAACGAACTCCTCTGTCGGCGTTTGGCTCTCCGCTCTTCTCTCTTATGATATTTTCACGAGAATCCGATTATCGATAAATAGATTACCGGTAAATAAAGTACCGCTCAAGAATCGGAGGAAATTTGTTAATCGATTTCAACTGGTTTTTTTTTACGTAAAAACAAGGATCGTGAAAAATATAGTAACCGCGATATAAGAAATTTACGTTCGGATCGACGTATATAACCGAAATATAACCGACGTAAATCGAAGAAGCCGAATTATCAACTTCTGAAAAATCGCTGGCAACGATCTGTAAAGTACAAAAGGAATTTCCGACGCTTAAATATATACGGATACAAATTAAAATCCGTCTAAAGTTGCGAACGCGCGATCGAAATGCCAAGCATTCTGGTGTATCTGGAGTACAGGCGTCGCTGAGTGACAACATTTTAGTCGTCTATCTTTCTTGGGATGTGTGTATATGTACGTATAGGCTCCGCGTACGTTGAGTAAGAAATAAGTGTCACGCGTCGGCTTTTCAGCGGAAATTGGCAGGAAGCGAAGGGCGGTACCGAAGAAAGGAGGGAAGGAGGGAAGGAGGCAAGGAGGCAAGGAGGCAGGGAGAGAGCGAGGCAGGACCGACGCGATCGACTCCTCGATTACGGCTTTCGAATCGAATTAGATTTACACGAGTAAACATTCGCTTATATCTTTGTGTATGTGTGTTTACTCGCGCTCTCTTTAATCCACGCCTAAAGACCGATTAGGAAACGTTGAAAACTCGGCTTCTTCCTTTAATTTTACCGACGCCTTAACTCGAGTCGCTTTTTTTTAAGTTTTTTACACTGTAGTCGATGCGTAAATTTATTTAAACAAAGACGCCGATCGATTTTGCTATGCGTTGAAAGCTCAAAAATACGATTATGCTGCTTACGGTTGAACTCTTTCAAAATATCGTAATCTATAACCTCCGTATATTACAATTTTAGCAAAATTAATCGATCGCGTGGATGAATTCGAGGATAAAATTTACGTACATAATTTGTAGAATATTCGTACTCTAATTTCGTTGAATCTTCCTCGCTTATTTTAAAAAGTTTTACTTTAAATTTAAAATCGGTATTTTGAATATATTCCGTAAATTCCTACGAAGATTCGGAGGACGATCTTAAGTTACGGATAGAGGATACGACTTTCGCGCGAACGGATAAGTGTGAATATACAAATAAGTAGTAGTGAATAGTCGATGGTAGTCGGACAAAGGTGTAGAGTCTGCGTTATTAAACTTAAATCATTTAAATAGAAAATACGATACGGATTCAACTTGAGTAAAATATTCTGGATGTAAAATAGTCCCTCATTTTGGTCTCCCAGAGGAAACTTCTCGACAGAATTCACCAACGTATAATAATACAGATATTAAGTTGATTATGTGAAATGTTCGTAATCTATTATACTATATATATGTATAAAGTAATATATAGTAGAATAGGTATACTCAAAACGTTGTAATATTTCATAAAATACGATTAACAAGAAATAAATGGTTTAAATATTCCAATTTTTATGGAAAACCAAAGCAATTTATTTTACGCGTAGATGTATAAAGGTAACCTTAACGATCACAAATTTTGGTTTTTAAGTAACTGTCGTTCATTTTTTCAAATTGTTAATATTCATTTATAAGCATACACCGATTTAGAGTCGATACCATTTGTTTTTTCTTTATAAAAAATATTAGTGTAGTTTGCTAATCTAATCTAATAGATTGGAAACGATGTAATATGAGTCGGGAATTTTTGAAAAGCTACAGAGAATACAAAGGAACTACTAAATTGAATACAAAATAGAAATAAATTAAACCAGAAATAACGTTTTTACATCGATCGAACGATGAACTTTCAAGTTTGTAATACGTATTAAAATCTCATTTGATTTAGACTTTATTAACTTTAAAACTTTTAAAATTTATGCTGTCAATATCTTAGTATTAATTGCAGCCGAGTAATCTTTAGAAATTAATTCGATAACTCTAATAATATTCCATAACGTATTTTATCACGAGTAAATATTGTCTATTTGTATTTTATATCCTTAAGCCGGTTTCAAATAATAGTATCGAGTAGAATAAAGACAACTTCGAATAACATCTATTCTTCGTATATCCCCGTTACACCATTACATAACTCAAAGAAAACAAATTTTAACGAAAATAAACGTTTCCTTTTAAAAGATAATAAAATAAAAAAAGACAACGGATAACAGATTGCTCATCTTTCCTTGAACCATAACTCCCGAATTTATAACTCGCGAAAAAAATCGGTTGCTAAGAATGGACTTTACAGAAAGAGTCTCTCCGGAAATTGGATCTATTGGATGTTTTTCAGCGGTCACAGGTGTACGCGGCTAAATAATAAAGGGGTTTGGTAACCGCGTGAATTATGAAAATATAAAGAACCTGTCTCATCTCGGTCTAAGGCGCGAAAGGTGATGTTGTTGGAGATTTTGTTTCGTACCTCACAGGTCGCAGAAAAGGAGGAACGGTGAAAAGAATCGAGTCCAGAGGCGTTTTCTTTTGCCTTGGTTACTTACTCACTCGTAAATTACGAAAACGCCACGTCGTTAAGGACTTCTATCAACGAAGTTGCGCCCGGTCTTCTCGAATTGCAGATGCGTGAATTTTACGAGGGCCAAAAGTAACAGCTGCTGCAGCCAAAGTATTAAATGTCTCGTGTACGCTGTGGTTGGATGTTTCTTCGTCACGGAAGGATTACGGGAGACCCTCGAGCAGTAGCTTAACCGAGGGATAAGCTATTGGTACCGACGCGTCTGGGACTTTCCATGACTTTCGCACTAAAATATTTCGAATCTAGTTTTATTTACTTACTCCTTTATGTCGACAATTAAATGGCGATGGCAAATCGCGTTGCTTTAATTCAAAACAATTTCGAGCTGTATTACATGCACAGATAGCGTTTATTCATCAAAGGTTGTGACATTATCGTCGAGCAAGATCATTTTTATAATGCGCTACGATTTCGTAATTCTAGAGATCTTTGTAATTCGATGATTAATAGTCGGTACACTCGTCGTAAAAACTTTTTACATAATATTACATATGCGGTAAAAAAAATATTTTATATAACCAAGGTATTCGTTCTTTTGGATTTATAAGAATAATAATATTTTTTCCTTTTTATATTTACTACTGCTGTATATTTTTAACGTTAAACTTACGTAAGCTAATGGCGAACAAAGTAAGCGTAAGTACCAAATACCGATATTCCTTATCCAACGGAGCAAATCGGATGGATCTTTAAAAAAATTTTTAAAAAGCTATACTTTTTATCGAACTTTTATTATAAATCAATTTTTACACTTTTGTAAATATTTTTTTTATTTCAATGTTACTTCATTTTTTTATTTTCAGATATATTTCTTTACCTCTTATTCGTACTTTATAAATATAATGTAAGAATCTTAACGATTATTAACATTAATTTCGTATTAAATTAAATATTACCGATCCAGCCTACATAAGATACCTATATAAGACTCTGAATTAAAATTGAATAAACCTAAATAATATACGATTATTCCTTCTAATATTCTTTTTTTATTTTATTGTGTTATTATTACAGTGATCAGATTTTATAAAATCTTGGTAGTAAAATCCCAAAATAATTAACTGCTTCAACTGTTTTCTGTTGCCATTTATTTCAAAAGTATCCTTTCTACTCCTATTTTAGTTTAGCACAGTTGCATCGGTACTAGTAAAGCTGGCAGAGTAGTAGATCCTGTGGTTTAACCGGAGAATAATCCACGCGTATAAATCTAAAGAAAGTGAAAAAAATGAAGTACACAAAATAAATTTTACGAAAAAGTATTAAGTTTCTCTTGCGTGTTATTCGTCCTTAATTTACGTAGAGAAGAATATCAGACTCGAGAAATTAATACTACGAATACCATTTGGGTATCGAGAACATAATTCTCACGGTAGCGACAATTATGTAGACTAGAGTAAACGCAAAAGAAGGACACACTGAAAAGTTCGGTAATAAATGATTACGGATGGAAAAAGAATTAAAAGGAACCAACTTTTATCGAAGATACAAAGTGGAAATAAGAATAGAACTGGTGGAGAAGTAGAAATTGTACGGATAGAAAATTTGTGCGAAGTTTAGTCATTATCTGTACTTTTCCAAGCTTTTATTAATATAATACGGTATATAAATAAATTAAAACTATCCAAAAAAGATCAGATTATAAAGCATTTCATGAATAAAATTATGTATTGATGCGACTTAATAAATTCAATGAATTAATAATATTGAAATTTAAGCAAATAATATAAATATATCAAACTTTTTCGATTCCGTAAATATACAATATATAATTAAAAATACAAATATATACGTTGATAATTTATCGAATAATATTTGAGAATATCGCATATTGAAGTTAAGCAAATTAAAAATTTTATAGAAAACTTCTCGACTTCGTATTTTTCTGTACGTTATACAACTTTTTATTTGATAGAACGATAACAAGTCAATTATCACAGCGAAGAAAAAGTATTATAAAAGAGTCAAAACTTTGTTAAATAAAGCAAATATCGAATCTTTTATTTTTACAAATATGCTTTTATTGGTCTTAATATTCTATTTTTTAATTGAAAATAAATACTCTTGCACGAAATCAACGAATTTATATAATTCATGAGAAATTATCGATGAATGAAATATAAGCATAAACGATGGATGCGATAAATATATTAAAAAAAAAGAAGTTTAAAAATGATGTTAAAAAATATGTATGTATATATTTATGAAATGGAAAACGTTACTTTTACAAAGTAATTCGCTAATAAATTATATAATATAAAGTAGAGTAAATATATTTAAATTTATGTACAAACATATGACTAATATTTATTTTTCATTTAATCATAATTATATGTTTATGTGAACGTTGAATTACTATTTAAAATAATGAAAAGGTAACGAAACTTTGATGAAAATAACATCTAAACAGAAGTACTTAAAATTATTAGCTAAAGTATTGATTGTACGCGAATGAATTGAAATGAATTTTTCATTTTGTTAGCTGAAATGGATTTAATTTTATCAATTTGCCTATAACAAACATACACTACAAAACTTACATACACTATTGAGTATAATGAAAACTTGTGTACTTATTCTCGAGTTAGAGTAAGGCGTTGAAAAGAAAAAAAAAGAAAAAGATACCCAAGTACTTTCCAACTTCGCTGGTAGCATTCTATGCAAATAAGTTTCTATGCAGAAACGTATCTGCGTCTGTAGCATAACTCGAAAAGTGTCGTACAAAGCGGAGAAAGAGCCACGTGCTATTGATATTCTCTCTTCTCCTTTCTCTTCTTCCACTGTTGCACAATAGTCAACATACTATTCGTTGATGCATCCATTGAACGACAATTTAGAATAGTTTCGACGGTACAAAAAGAAAACGGACCTCGTTCGCGAATTGATTCGAATGACGGGTTTAGCTTAACATTCAATCCACTCCACTGTACTCTCGTATTTCATTCCAAATTTACAGTTATTTCGAATTTATTTTTCCTTGCGCAGCGCGTTTTCAATTATGTTTTCAATAAGAGAAATAACATTACCCATTGTATATCAATGCAATTTAAAAGTGGTCGTGAAATTATCGTGTTAATAAATAAACATAATTGTTATAGGAATATGAATTTTATATGTTATAAGTAATATAAGTAAAAATTCATTCATGCTATTCACAAAATAATACATTGCTTTATTCAAAATCTTTTCCGATATATTTCAATTTTTGTTTATGTAAACGAGGAAAAATGACTAAATTAATTTATTAGTGTTTTATAATCACTTTTAAATCAGCTTCAAATATTTAAAATAAAATTTTTTAGAAAATAAATTATAATGTATTATATTCTAGGTTTTATTCAATTTATCTTTTATCGTATAGCTTATAAAATTATAGGAAAATATATTTATATAGGTCAACATATTTTTTAATACTCTTTGAATTTTTCATAATAAACGACGAAAGTTAATTTATACAATTAAAAAATTCAATAGTTCTTTTTTAGTTCTTTTTTTAGTTTTCTTTTTTAGTTCTTTTTTTTTAATGTATTTTTTATCCCGTAACGATACGATAAAAATGAAATGGTTAAAATAAAATGAATATAAAAATATTTCCTTTGCAGTTATTTTTCTTAAAATTTAATTAAGATTTATCTTCGTTTACTTATAAATAAATTACCGTAAATAACTGAGAAAGTTAATGAAAAAATTAAAAATGATAAATTAAAAACACAAAAGGCTAAAAAAGACAAACGTATTCTAAATGCAAATACAATTTTTAATTCTACAAATTTTTATGAGTAGCATTTTACAAAACTAATTCTTTCATGAATGTTATCGAATTAAAATTGAATTTTTAAACGTTATTATTAATTGTCTAAATATAATCTTTTTTTTAATTTATTGATTTTATTTACAGTTATTCAAACAATTTAATAAAATTCAGAATAATAAAGATATTATATATGAGAAATATTCTTTCAAATGGTTACAAAAAGTATAATAATGTAATGGATTTTTAGATAATAATAGACAGACCAAAAAAGAAAATATAATGCAATTATAGTACGACTCTTGAATTTGTACTCTTCAATGAATTGAAATTTGAGAGGCAATTCATTTGCAATTCGTAGATATTTGCTATTCTTTTCGTTGTAACGACTATTTCAATTGATTGTAATGCCATTGTTTGATTCATACCTCTTTTTTCGAAACTCCAACGTTCGTATTTACATAACTTTCATTTTTTAATACATGATTTTTATTCATTTGAAGCATACACGTATACGATTTAATATAGCGGCAGAAGGTCAATACCAAATATACGACGGAACCGTTGGTTTATATCCAACGGTTTTGTTATGCTTCGAAAGAAAGAAGATTATGTAAACGACGGTTTATTGGTTCTGTATTTATGAGTGGAAATGCACTCATAAATATAGAATCTTCTTATAGCCAAACAGGTGAAGAGAAAATGTAGCGAAAGCACTGAAAACGAGGAGACCAAAAGCGAGAGAGAAAAAAGAAGACTAGATGAAGTTCGGTCTGATTGCCGCTATCGTAATTCTCTGTCTATATTCGAGAAGAGGCATAAAAAATGAGACTACCCAAGTGTGCGGCTGTTAAACGCAATATCCGAACATAAAACTTGAAAACTTAAAGAAAAACTGATGAAATTTTAAGGCGACCAACCTGCATAAGAATAAAAACATTCTTGTATTTAATTCACGATCATATTTCTCAAAAACGAATTTAGTATAAAAAATAGTAAGAGCACAAGTAGTAGTATTATTTTAGTTGCGATAAATATACCGATATGTATATACGGATATAAATTATTAATATTATTGCTCTAATTCGCATTAAACTCCGAATCGCTACAAGCTTTAAAAGATAGTATACATTTTACAGGGTCTTTTAGTAGATTGAGTTTATTATATTATCTGACCACCTTTTATTAATTTCAAGAAGCATTTAAATTTCATTATATTGTAAACATATGTTTTTTCTATTAAATATTTTTAAATGTTAATTAATTATTTCGATGTATTTGATGAAAAATTATAAATTATTTAAACTTTATTATAATTTATTAGAACTTAGAATAAAAATGTTTTATTTATATACAATCTATTAATAAAAGAAACGCTTTGCGCTAAAAAAATTAAATGATATTTTCAGGATGAATTATAGAATTTTAGAAAAAGAATAACACGTAATATAAATAAATAATGTTTTGAATCATTTATTAAAAAAGTTGTAAAATGAAAAATGGAGTTATGAATCATAAAGAATTTAGAATATACTTCGGATCGTGCATCGGTATTTTCTTGATAAATGAGGCTAATTTTGCAAAACCGCGTAAAATTTAAAATCAAAAAAGAGGCTAGGCGTGCGAGAGAGAGAGAGGGAGAGAGAGGGAGAGAGAGAATAAAATAAGATAACACGTAGGAAGGAAAAGCACAGCGGAGCAAATTTATTTCCCATTAGGTGGAGCATGTGCTCTCGTATATTATGTCACTGATGTAAACTTCCCGGTATCATGCGTGTCGCTTAATCGACTAGGCTATAATGTACCCTTGATATTCTCAGGCGTCACTTTCCAAATCTCTCTTGCCGTTCCTGCAGGAATCTTCTCTTTTCGTCCGAGTTGTCTCTCGAAAGGAGATGGAACGAGAACGAGAGAGAAAAATGGAAGGTAGAAGAAATTCTGGTAAACGACGAAGGAGCTAGAAAAAATGAACGCGAGGATACAACGTAATCGATAGAGAATATACAAACTCTGTCGAGCGAACGAGAAGTTGGTGAGAAAGAGACAACAAAATAAAAGGGAAAGCGCCATCGATCCTTCCCATTCATGGACCTACTATTTTTTCATCCTAAATATTTTAAATAACTTACATTGTTGTTCCTCGTACGAGACGAAAATTATTATACAATACTATTTTTATAAATTTTATACATTTCATAAATACTTTTATCATTTTTAATCTCTTTAAAAGACTATTTGCAATTTAATTAATTTGACGCGATCATCGTAATTCGTTTTAACGCCGGAAAGACTAAATTGAGCATTTCGAATGAAAATATTCTAACGTTAAGACTCGGTCGAAAATTTTTCTTAAGCAATTTTTCCCGTGTCGATGATAATAGTACAGGGTACAATAATTAAAACTTAGCTGAATTAAAGGAAATCCTTGATCTGTAATTATTAAAGTTCTGCTTTCTCGCCAGCATAATTTAGCGCGCAATTCTCAACATAATTCACCCCCTGCATTATTCAGCTCGAGTGCGCAAAGTTCAAATGAATTTAAATTTTCAAGCCAGCCCGACTAGTCGGTGGATACATATACATAATTAGACGGGGGGAGGAAGGAGAAGGCAGACCCGGACGTTCGGATGGACGTTCGGATGGACGTTCTGATGGACGCTCGGATGGACGCTCGGATGGACGCTCGGATGGACGCTCGGATGGACGCTCGGATGGACGCGTGGATGAGCCGAAAGGCCCGGGGTTACTTAAAACGAAGGAAAGACAAAAACAGCTCTCGATTATCCTCTTGCGGCCTCCACCATCGATCCCAGACTCGTGAATTTTTAAATTTCGATCCTCGTGTGTTCGGCGTACTCGCAAGGCTTCTCCGTCGGAGACGGCCGTCGGTTTCGCATCCCCACCAAACTCCCCGCGACGCGTGGATGGTTGATTAGGTGTAACCGGCGCGAGGGCGAAACTCCCGTGCGGTAAATTGCATCGAATATTAATAACCGCGGGCCGAATAAGCGCGAGGTTATTAATTAAATTGAAAGCCTGGATCGTATCGAAGTAGCGACTACGAGAATCACGCGCAGGATTTGATGCTCTCGGTGTAGTATTATCATTAGGCAGTTTGATTCGCATATTACATTGTACCAAATTTAACCATCCGTGCTTCCTTTCCATCGATCCGTTTTATCCTTATTGAAATCGATACTAGTTGTCCAAGTCCAAAAATACGATAGCGAACTTCGATTGGCTTCTCGTGTTTTTTTTTCCCCGAGACCGATTTCAAATTAGTCGAACGAATCGAGTTTGTAAATAATTTATGCGAAGGTGAACCGAATCCATTATTTTTCCGAAGAATCTGCAGAATTTGTCACTCGTCAATTTAGTACAATTATATAAATCTTTTAATCATCGTACCACATTTCCGAAAGCAAAATATGCGCGAATGTATTTTATTCGTACATGGTATCGAATACTTTAAAAAATTAGTTTCATCGATTTAAGATAAACGTTTAAAAATATCGAAAAGTTATTTTGTAGCTTTACTATTATTTATAATCTACTAAATTTTGATTAATGCATTAACTAATAACCATGATATCGATTGAGATAAAATTTTGATAATTGATATGCATGATAAAAATGAAAAGATCACTTTCTAAAAAATCATAAAAATTTCAACCTACGAATATGAAAAATTACTTTATACCTACAAATTCAGTTTTTATTAGGTAAAATCGTAAAAGTCGTAACGAATGATTTATCTTCCTCTATATTTGAAGAGTAAATAGAATACACGTGAAGTTAGGTGAAGTTATTCTTATTGATACATAAAAAGTTAAAGAAAAGTACATAAAATAGTAATGGATTTAAAAAAAGATATATCGCCCATAAGTTTAAAAAATCCAGAGGTTTAGAAGTTTTTTGAAATTTTGGCAATGCTAGAACAATAAGTTGAACTTTTTTCGAGGCTTTAAAATGTACATTGAAATTGATTAAAATAGAAAAAGCCTTGATTAAAAAAATGATGTAATAATATGATTCTTAAACGGACGATGAAAAATAACGTACAATGATTTATTACATACATTACATATAAGCTTTGCTAATATTTCGCGCATCAACTCGCTACAATCATTTAGTCCTTTATTATTAAATTTTATTAGAGAGGTAAAGTCGTGCCTGGAGCTATTTTTGAACTTTAAATATATACCCCCCTTCCCCCTGTGGGTCTCAACAGACTTAAAGTTTAGTTTAAATTTCCGTTGATATTTTATTACCCTCGCGAAGACATTCGAAAACTTTATAATGGTCGATATTTTTTAAAGCTCTTTCCTCTTTAAAATCTCGCAACTTTTCATATCGATAAACGGCAGAGTCTTAGAATTCACGCGAACACATTTTACGAGTGACCAATTAATTGCTACGTACAACGTAAATACAAACGGAAATAGGAACGAAAATGAAACGAAAATGAAACGAAAACGGTCGGAAAATTAAATTTTTTCTGAAATTTTCCTTACGCTTTTCGGAATATCCGCGTTGCGCGCTCTTCGATTAAAGTCGTCCGAGTACCATTAGGCGAATCCTCCTCGTAAAGCCGCGAACTCGAAGCGCGCACAACTATTTTGAGTGGCTGGAAAATTGGGGAATTATCCGGCACCGAAATCCTCGTAGATGCGGGCACGGAACGAGTATCGTATCTCATCGTTGCATCCTCCGGTAACGAAATAGTCAACCGGGAAATTTCGTGACCTCGACAATGAGATAATGGATACCTTTCCCCTTTCCCAGTACCCCACCCGAGCAAAGTGTTCCCATCGTAACGCACGCGTGTAGGATGCATTCGAACAGGATGCATTCGAACGAGGTACATAAGTGAGAAGTTAACTCGGGGCAGCACTTTATTGTTCTTGGAGAATTTCCATGAAAGACGCGCGTTTAACTCGTTCGCTCTCCGTCGCTCTCCGTCGCTCTCCGTCCCTCTCCGTCCCTCTCCGTTGCTCCACCGACACGACCAAAAGCGGCCGCTACTACTTGAAACAACTTTGCACGGTGAGACAAACAGAAACATTTCTCCTTTATTACGTACACGATTTTCTATATCGTCTCTACGGTCGATGGAAATCGGTGATAACGCAAATTTTTTTCCAACTTTTAATATCTCCCAATGTTACCGATGCATCGTTTATTACTCTTCTCGAACCAAAACTTTAAATTTCGACCGGTTTATAACGTCGTGAAAAATGGTGAATGGAATAGATTTCAAGCCGCGTAAAATGCACCTATACCAGTTTAGAAAGAAGCATTAAGTTTACGAATAATTCGGTGAAAGTCAAATGGAAAATAAAATTTTGAACCAACGAAACAAAAGGTAAAAATTTAATTCTTGTTCTCGTCCGATCGATCGAGCATCGACCATAAATAATTAATTTTTTCACTCGGAAAACGATGCAAAGATTTAAATTTTATGCTATTCAATATTGCGTTCTTATCGTTTAATTCGAATAATATATAATAATAGGATGAATCTTTCGCTCGAAGTTCCGACATTATTATGTCAGAGATTATTTTAATAAAGAAGCCACGCTTTAAAGTTCGTAATAAATAATTAAATCCATAACTTGCATTTTTCTATTTTACAATTCCTATAGATCCGAGATCAATGAGTATACGTTTAGAGTTTAAATTAGCATATTCATTTATAATAGAAGGAAACGAAGTAATTCCGTATGCGAAGCAATTTTCTGCATCTCATTTATGGCTAAACCTGAAAGTTGTTACGAATCGTTGAAGAGTATATTTAAAGCGTTTAACGCATCAAAGTTTAAGTAAAGTTTGAAACGGATACACTCTTTGATAAGGTGAGAATTTTTTCCCTTTAAAACTTTCCTAAAAAATTTCCACGGTGCGAAATACATCGATTAAAAATTTTCGATCTCGGAAACGTAACGTATAAAGTGACAAATCTAAATTTTCGTAAATTTAATATAAATTTATTTAAACGAACGACTCGAAAAGCTTACGTTTCGCAATACAACGATTTTACTCTTGAACAACATTTACATTCGAACTACAGCGCAAAGAACAACGTCACGGATCCATCGAGGAAGACTAGAGGTATTTCATTTTTGGTATCGACGCGCGAAATGAAAGCTCAGCTCGTAAGACTTTAAGAAATGCTGAGTTCCGACCGAAAGCATAAAATATTAGGTTGCAGCTTGAGCTAAGAAAATGTCCGATTTGAAATGTTTGGGTATCCCGATGAAACCGCGTTGATAAACCAAGCGAGGGGTTGAAGCGACAGGAAGGAAGGGAAAAACAAAGAACCCACCGGAATCGCGTGTTTACGACTCGAAATTTTCCATCCACCCGCGCGTTTCCATCCCCTCGTCCATAATTCATCATCAACGTCTCGACGACGCGGAGGACGAGTACCGCGTGGTCTCCTAGTCTCCTTGTCTCCTTGTCTCCGGGTCTCCGTCTGCTTTTCTCGCCTTTCTCCGCTCGTATCAACGCGCTTCGCGAAACTTTTCGGGCTCCCACTCCTGCGGGAATCCCCTCGACGGTGTAACGAGCCTCTGATAATTATGATATTCCGTAACTCAAGGGAGGGGGTGTTATTGGCTCGCTCGCTCTCCCGCCCCCCTCCCCGCCCCCCACGTCGAGGAACGGGAGCAAGAGCGAGAGAGAATCAAGAACTAGGGCCCCAGGGGGTTGGGGTGCGGTCGTGTTTGCTCTATCGACCGCCGAGAATCCACGAGGCTTACCGAACGAGACCGAGTGAGAGACCGAAAGAAAGCGAGAGAGAGAGAGAGAGAGAGAGAGAGAGAGAGAGAGAGAGAAAGATCCTACGCGTTCTCCGCGCCACGCATTGACTTATTTCTACGGAAGGATTCTGTCCTCTCGGAGAATAAAAGAGCTTTTTCATACCTAGTGGGAATCTTTTGACTCTAGAGTCACGAGAGTAGTAACGATATTTTTTAATCCAACATTTAATCCAACAACGCGTACTTTACTTTCTAATCCTTTCAAAATTTGTATTGTAATTATGTGTCTTTAACAAGTGGTTTCGAACACGTCATTTATTGTTAAACAGGAATAACTTTCCTTATCTCTATTTATCTTCCCTTGTATATAAATTGAGAGCGAATAAAAGAAAAATAATTTTCTGCTTTATCGTTATCGAAGCTTCTTATTCGGACACCTTATGGACGAATAAAATGAATACGACGAAGTTTGCATAATAATATAATTTAACATTCATAAATATATAACTATAACTCGGAAATACATTATCGAATTCATAAATATTATTTATAATACATGCTGTTAACGGATTACGAAAATTATTTTATCGATAAATGACGAACGAATAGTAAAAATATCGAAATAAAATACACGTTTAAATACATATTTATGTATATCGAATTATAACTAATTTTTTTTCTCAAATATGCGTGAAATATTGTATTTGGATCGACTTAAAATAACAATTATTTATAAAACAAATATTTATTTCTCACTTTTAGATTAATGTAAGTATTTTCTTAATCTCTACATTCGAACAAAATCCATTTACATTTACATATTAGAGTTTGCAAACTTTTACTCTTATTTATTTGAATAAATTTATCTTGTATTTTAAAATTTTGTAATTTGAAAAAATAACAAATAATTGATGAAATAAATGATGAAAAATAGATAAATTATGACTACGAATTTATGTTTTTCTTTAAAACGCGTTAATGAGAAATCGAATAAAATTTTAAACGAAGCTTTACTCGATCTCTCAAATTATTTTTATTTATAAATGTGAAAATATTTATTATTTTTATTGGTACAATATTATTAATGCCGAAATTAGCTATTGAAAGTTTTATGGGTTATTATTAAACAAATAAATTTATATTTTATTTCTCTGAAATATTAAATTATTATAGATGAAATTACGCTTAAAAAAGATTTTATTGCACAAATGTCGAGTACGTATTTTTCACTTTGTACACTGTTTATACATATATAATATAGCCATCATCAATTTTATTCATTTAGAGATGATTATCGGAAACTAAGCTTAACCTCGTTTTACAAAATATTTACTCGTATTCGAGTAATACCTACTTTCGAATAATCCATCTGTATCGTTTACCAAAATAAAGTATCACATGCGTCTTCCGAACTATTAAAAACCTAAATCGCTAGCAGATGTAGAACGTTATCCTCAAAGGTTTAAACTCGAAAGATTTTCAAATTTTGCGAAGAAAAATGTTTTTAAAATATAAAATCCCGTGATCCGTGAATCATTTAAAATGATATTTTATCGAGCATTTTGAAATAGTTTTAAAAAATAGTACTAAAAAAAAATGATTAAAAATTGTTGATTGCGAAGCAATGTATATGTATAATAAGCGTTTCGGATAAAATAGATGCAACGAAACATTTATCCATTCGTAATTACTTATTCGTCGAAGTAAAGACAAAAACAAAGCTTTTAAATTTGGGTCTCGTTTCAAAACATTTTTCTTTTCAGCTAAAGAACAAATATTTCATTCGCCATCGTAATGTTTCCATTTTAAGAAAGAAAAACACCACGATATCCTTTACTTATTTCAGTCTTTCACGCACTATTATTCTTCCTTTATTTCTCTTACATGCCATTCATACCCTCTCTACTTTACTTTTTCCCACCTATCTATTTCTCTCTCCATATTCTTTCTTTATACAACGCATCGTACTTTTTTTGCTCTCAAACTGTTGGTTTCTTTTTTTTTCTTTTCTTTTCTGTTCTTTTCTCTTCTTTTCTCTCCTTTACTCTTCTTTCCTCTTCTTTCCTCTTCTTTCCTCTTCTTTCCTCTTCTTTCCTCTTCTTTTCTTCGGTAGGTTATAGATAGAAGGCAGGTGGAGGGGAAAAGGGAGCGAAACTCCTCTTATTTCCTGCGCTTCGGAGTTTTACTTTTTCCTCGCTTTCTTTGCGGGTGAAAATTCGCTCTATCGGTCAGATCCGTAGCAAACAAAGAAAAGAAGAGGATAAAAATATACGTATGTTGGACGGATAAAATTGTACACGCAAAGAAAAAGCTAGCGAGTAACGCGGATTCGTATAAGAGCGCGAAGAAAAAACGCATTTGGCACGAAAGAGAAGGTTATAGAGAGGAGACCCCCGGAGACCCCCGGAGACCCCCGGAGACCCCCGGAGACCGTAACCGTGGATTGAGAAGCAGAAGATCGGCGACAATCCTGTCACTCCTTTCGATATTGATATTTTCATCTATATAGAGACAACATACATCTGCATAAAAGTTTGCCTTTACTCTACGGTAAAAGTAAAAAAAGGTTCGTGTCGCTATCGTATTCGCACATTTCTTATTTAAGGTTGAATATTACTTCGCTCGCCATAAATATTCTCTTCTTAAAACTGTTTTTATTCTAGATTTATATTTTTATTACCACTCTCATCTGATTTTTTGTAATTTTATTCGCATGTTTTAGAGATATACTCCAACGAAAAATGTATCGAATATCGTGCTCCGGAAATATCGATATTCGTATCGAATATGGTCTTACGTACGTTAGTTCCCGGACGTAGGAGAAAATTTTTATTTAAAACTGTCCGCGCGTCCGAGAAGATGAGAAGATTCGAACGCCAATAATTGTTTTTGCGACGTCTCGTATAAAGAGATTGTAAATTTCTCTGGTCAAAATGGTGTCCCATTCGATAAAATACACTTTTACCAACGACGTCTCGGTAAGGCCATCTTTCATCTTATTACATTAATCTTATATTAAAATTTCGACAAACGAGATCGACAACGCTAATATGACTCTTTATCTAAAATTGCGTGAATTGGAATTAAGCGTTTAACATCTTAATCCGTATTATATTACTTTGATACTTGTATCGCGTTACTACGCGAATTAATATTTTTATAAAACTTTGATTTAGTTTTTAACGTTTTTAATTTAATCATTTATTTACGTAGTATTGGATACTTGATCTCTTGGTAGAAAAATTTTAACGATTTTTCATCTTGTTAACGCGTACGATCAAAGCATCGCAGGGGTACTTTGAATTATCGCACACTTATCGAATCAAGACTCTCGTAATTTTATTTTTACAGCTGTAAAAAATACGAAAAGTAAAATAAGCTACCGATAACGACTAACCAGACTAGGAGAAATAGCGGAGGGAATAAATAAAGAAAAACAACGCGTTAAGATAAAGGAGTTGTGTACATGCTTGATCCATGCAAATTAAGTGTACGGGATCTCACCCGGAGGACAAAGCGCTAGAAACGCGTCTGAAACGCGTCTGAAACGCGTCACTGCTCGCTTAATTTGCCTCGCATCACATAATTAAATGGAAGGCTACAACGCAACATAATTTTACACTTATAGAACATTTTGCCCTGCTTTAATTACAATTTTCTGTGTCTCGGAATAGAGTGAACAGGCGAATATTAGGAATGTAAAGGAACGCGAAGATTTGCCCAAGCGCTAATGTCTAACCAAACCCGAGCTATTTTTTTCCTTCGTTACCTTTTTCTTCCTACTCCTTCTTATTTATAATATTAAACAAGTATCGTCGTTCGATGTTAATGTTAATCACAATGCGAATGCATAAACATTTGAATCTGACTTACTTTCTAATAAAGATGCGAATAACCAAAACCTGTTATAAAGATTAAATGTATGTATATATATATATATTGTAAATTTTAATCGGCAAATAGTTGCGTAATAAATAAATTTTCAACTAAAATTTCTTTAAATAGTACGAATAAAATATATGTTTAATTCAATTTTTATACATTACAAATGTAATAACCGGTAACTGTAATATTTTTTAAAATACTTTTAATTATTCTAAAGTTGTCGATTTATTCCAAGATTTTTTAGTATTGGTTTATTCGCAACGAAGTCGTTACGTATTATAAAAATTTCATTTTTAAATCGATTGACTATATTTTTTGTGACACTTACTTTCTTAACTGAATTTCAAATCTTAGTTTTATACGATACATAGAGCAATATCGGTTGTAATAAATACGATTATTCAAAAAAATATAGTTAACGTAAAGTTTTATACGATAACTATAGAATAAGTAATATTCACATAATCATTTCTTGAAAATAGCTAATAAACTATATTTTTGTGAATTACTAAACTGAATTATTCAGAAATTATTCATAAATTATGATATTAAATTACCGCGAACTTAAAACTCGTAAACATTTGATATTCTAATAAATTACTTATTTCAAAATGAAAACTTGTTTTTATTATTACGTAAAATAGAAAATAAGATGCTCATAATTTCCATACGGTAATTACGTTATAATGGAGACAAATCGATGCAAGCATTTATAAATTGAAATATTAAGTAATAAATTCAATATTCATAAAATTCACATTATTTTTATTTTACTCCATTACAAAGATCAAATAATAGTTTACCGTTACATTATTTAGTTTTTTATATAAATTTTTTAAACTTAAATTTCATTCGCTCGTAAATAAATTTTTTTACTCGCCCAAAGAATTTAAAAAAATGTAGGTATTAAATTTAATTTTTCGCGATGATTCTAATAAATAAGTATCATTCGATTGAAAATAATAAAGTATATTTTGAAAATTATTGTTTCTAAAAATAATATATATAAAGTTAGTACAACCGATATTTATAACATCGTTTAAATTAAAATATACAATTAAATATATTTCAACAATATCTTTTAACAAATATTAAATCTTTTACTTACAATGAATCCAATCTATGGATTACTCCAAAGATATTTTGACTATGATTCTTTTTACTGAAATAATAATCTACCACTCCTGTTCATAATAAAATTAGTGCAACATAATTATATCGTTTATCTTATCGACACGAATATCTACTTTCGATAGAATTATCAGTGTGTGCCTATTTTGGAGCAAGTAAAATTGTCGATACTACTTTAATCTTGAGAAAAAACGGATCGAGTGCATCGCTTTTCTCATTTATCCACGCGTTACAGTTGAAACGAGGCGAAATTATAAATTTCTGAGTAAAATTGAGCGGTCAAAGAAACGCAGCTTACATCAAATTCTAGTATTATCGGATTCAGGATACATAAGTCTCTCCTACAGAAGTAATGATGTTGGTGCGCGATAAAAGCTGTATCGGATAGAGCGATAGTCGGCGAGAGAGAGGGGTAGAGGGAGAGAGGGAGAGAGAGAGGGAGAGAGAGAGGGAGAGAGAGAGACTCGAGTGCGCCACCGACGACATCGTCATTGTGGAACGAAACGGCGAAGTGCCGCTCGATGTTTAGCCACGTAATTGGGTTGTTTGTCTACTCGCGTCTCAGCCGCTAAGAGGTTAGGTTAATTATTCCGAGACCCCCTTTCAACTCCTTCCCCCCCCTCCTTCCCCTCCTTCCCCTCCTTCTTTGGAACTCTGAACTTTGAGTGCAGAGAGGTCAAATGTCATGGGGCCCTAGAAGGACAAATTGGAATGATCGTGGTTTTAAGCCACGAAGACTCTTTCTCTCCGTGTCTCATTTTTTCTCTCTACTTCTCTCTACTTCTCTCCGTCCCTCTCTCGCTCTTCTCTTCTACGTGCTTTTCTACTTTAAGAATTTCCCTCAGAGCTATCAAACTTTTTCTACGGCAATTAATTTGTCAGCCTTCTCTACTTTCTTTTAATTAAATTTATCGAGTCAATTCTTTTTACGTTTCCTTGAACGATGGTATTATTTGTGTAGAAAAGACTATTTATTTCACTCCTTAAAATATTCGCTTTGCAAGTTAAATAAAATAATAAAAGTTCTACGGTCGTCATTTTAAATAATAGATTACGCTAATTAAAAAATGAAATCATTTACAAAGATTATTTAAAATACAGAGGTTTGAATTTTTTTATATCGTGTACTTTAAAATTTTAACAAACTATATTACACTGAAATCGTTCCTTGATTTGAAAATCGATCGTAATCCTTAAATTTTACTTTTAATAAATTACTCTGAAACTAAACGATCGATTCGTTTATAAACTTGATCTTTTCATAAATACTATCGATGTACCAAAAATATAAAAGATTTTATCTAATTATTTAAATTTATAAATTTATACATGATTTTATCATTATATTCTTATGCAAGACGGAACACATTTTATGTGCATCGTTTCAAGGCTCATTTTACATACTATAAACTGATCCGAGAGATTTCTTAGACGTGCAAAGCCACCCTACGGTTGAAGAACCTAACTATCAGATTCTTCTTGCTCTATCGGACAAAAAATCTCTCCTCGTTCTTTAAAGTAGAAAGAAACTCTATCACGACCATCGTTACTAAGAGTTTTCTCGAAACAAATAGGATAAAGTGTCATGGAGCTAATGCGAACTGTGGGGAAACGTGTTTCAAATCTGTGAAAATAATTCAACTTGCTACAAATTGGCTAATAACAAGAAAATAACGCATTTTCTATAAAATATTTATGCGATTAACCAAAAGAAATAAATTCCGTGTGTTAAACTAACATTCGCTATTTGCTACATCAAAATCTGCATCGGTCATCCTTTTTAAAATGAAAAGAGTTAACCTAATTGTACTCAAAGTTGAGAAACATCAAACTTTTTAAATATGAAAAGTTTCACTATAACCATTAGTACTACTTGTAAAAATAATAATAATCAATTTTGTAAAATTTCACAGTATATTTAATATATTATTTTCGATAAAAGAATGAAAGCATTATTAAAAAACATTTCAATTATCAATAAACAATTAAATATTTATATAAATTTATTAAGTCAAAAATACGTTTATAATCTTTTAATGTAACAAATACGTTATTTTAAATGTTAACAAAAATTTTTCGAAAATTAATAATACAATAAATAAAAATGATTACACTGACAATAATTCATAAAAATAAAAGTCATCGAGTGCAATTAAAGATTCTTGTAATGGTAATCGAATAAAAAGTTAATACTAAAATTATAGAATTTATTCCGTACGTAGATAATAGAGAATTATCGAGAAATATATCATAAAAAATTGCGAGAATATAGGAACGGAAAGGGTAACCTGTAGATACGAAATTATGAAAATGCAACCGATTCACGGATGCAGGATCTCTTATGTAAAATACGTTGGTTGCACCATTCGTTTTCGATGCTTTTTCCAGGGACGGTCTGCACTAAAATACGGCGGAGGGTCGAGAAGAGAATCATAAAAGAGGAACGATGGTTCCTTGAAAGTCTTTCTCTGAATGAACGGAGATCGAAGTTTGTCGACACCCGGGTCAGGGTCTTCGAACCCAAAAGGAAAAATGCGCCCGATATTCCTTACGTCGTCAATTTTCTTTTACGATGTGGCGCAAAATCGGCGCTCGCAACGCGACATAAAATGAATTTCACCCTTTTCCGAACGGTTCAATTTTCCTGCCCTTTTTCAAATTCATCCTGTGTGGCGTCTTATTATTTCACTCCTACGATTAACATCTCGGATTTTCAATAATTCTTATTTCAATAATACACCAAACATAATTTATCGAAATTTACATTTTTTTATTTCATTATTACGTCGCTTATCTTATCGATATATATTCCGAGTATCGTTTTTCTCCTGACGTTTTCGGACCAAATCAAATAGCATCGTAAAAAATATGAAATAAAAATACTGTATGTTATGTAATACTATCACAATATTATTTTCAGTACATACGATCGTATTCACCGTTATAACTTGAAAAATATTCACAAATGATATTTCAATGGTAGCTATAGTTACAACGCTTAATAAAATATATTATACGGTACTTTTTCGAAAATACTATTTATACGCTGATAACGTAGAATAATTTCTTTAAAAAATATAATGATCGAAGAATTTTTCATATCGATATAAAATTTAAGTATTAAGAAGTTTTGATACCGATAATATTAACTAAATACAACCTTAAGTCTTATACTCTCGATTCAATATTTTATAATTTGCTGTCCGTTCGATATTTTATTTTCGTAATGATAAAATCACTTTTCCAATGTACGTACCTATATTAGATAATCGAACCGTAGAAAATCGATTCAAATGTATTTACCTGGAACAAAAATAAAAGAAAATCATTTGTAATTTTTCTAACGTTTTCAAAACAATTTTATGGTTGAAAACTACGATTTTATTTACGTATAAGTTTCAAATATAATTAAAAACTAAAAAATAAAATATAGAAATTATTCTAAAAAGTTTAACTTTCTAAAAATGTATAGGTAATATGAAGTTATTTACATCGCTATTTAAAATTTAGCTAGTAAATGAATGGGTATAGTAAAGCAAACAAAATTGAATTTAATGAAACTATAAAGACTCGTAATAAAATTAATATATGAATTTACGTTTGAAACGAATGCTTTATTAATGGCATAAGTTATTTAAGTTTTGTGTTAGCACTACGATATGAGAAACTCTTGTTAAACTTTGCAAAGCCCTAGTGACATTACCGCACCGAATTGCTCAAGGCAGAAAACTATACTTTGTATAGATGTACCCTTCAGTCATTTCCACCCTCCTTACTTCTCTCTCTCTCTCTCTCTCTCTCTCTCTCCCTCCCTCGCTCTCTTACTCTTAAGTTTTACTTTCTCGTCATTTATTCTGTATTTAGTATGGCACCCATTATCATTATTCCTATATATTAATTTAATCAATTGAAATGCGAGTATATGATACAACGTTTAATTGAGAAGACATTATTTGAAAAAGAATTATTAACGATAGGACATAAATATTGGTAATATTATATTCTTTAAAGAAGATATTAAATTATTATTTAAATAAATTAATCATAACAAATATACCTTTAATTAAAAAGAAATTTAATTCTATTTGTTTTTACAAATAAACATTATTTAATATTTAATATTTAATGAACGAATGAATTGGTTAATTAAAATATTAATTAAAAATATTTTATATTTTTCAATATATTTTGAAACATTTTATAAATTATATTTATTAAACTATAACTTTATTCTAAATTTCAGATTGTACGTATTTTTGAAAAGTTATTAGCTTCGTTTATTATTCTTATGAAATAAGAAAAACTCCCCATCGAATTGAAAAATTTACATTGAAATGGAATAATTAATTATACTTAGTTCCTTTGAAGTAGTATTTATTTAATTAGCATCAATTTTGACCGAACAGTTCGATAAAATATTACGTACTTCAACATTTTTTTATTCCTTGTCGTAATATTAATGATCAAATAAATTTAGTTTCTTTGAATTATTATTTATGATGTTGAAATAAACATTGACCCATCGGTTGAAGAATTACTCATGTTTTTAAATTTCAATAGAATATCATGGAATATTTGAACTTAAAACTAGTGTATCGTATATATTTAAGAAATAAAAGCAATAAGTATGAAAAATGATTATTACTGAAATAAGTATTAGATTTACTATTGTACTTTAAAAGAAAATCTATCGATATAAAAAAGCAATAACGTATATTTCATAAAACATCTTTGAATATAATTATATAATAAGTATCGATACAATTTTATATATGAAAAATTATAAAATATATTTAATAATTTTCAAAAATATAATACGTATTATCTATGTACAATAATAAAACATTCTATGTATCGATGAAGAAATAAAATGCGTCGCTCATAGTGTTGCATATTTACGTGTGCGTAATAATATCGATGTTCAGATTTCTTCTTTCATAAAACGTAATAAACTTTGATTTTCAAATTTTGTATTTATTGATAGAAAATGAATGATATTCGTTCGGATTGAATCACTGCAGAAGACGTGCAATACATTCACTTGAAAAGACACAAAAAGAAATATTTTACCTTTTATAAAGTATTTTCATGTAGTAAAAGAAATATATTCCTTACGGTAGAACTAAAAAATATTTCATAAAATTCTAATTTGATTTTTATGAAAAGTAATCGATATTTGCATCAAAATTCCACTATGATTAATAAATTACTGCGAATGAATTTTATTATTCATTACGATAAATAATGTTACAATTTGGAGAAGAAAGTAATTTAAAACATATTTATCAATTTAATCCGTTTATTTATTTCAAAAAATTATTATTAAAAATTATAATACATAAATATTTTTTCAATATTTATTTATTAAACGTAAAGATAAAAGTAGATTTAAAAGTTTACGATCCATTATTTTGTGTTAAAGTGATATACGAATATAGAAAGTTTTATACGAAAAATAAGAGAATAATATAAAAATATGTACAACTGCTGGTATTAAAATAATAATAAAGCATTTAAAAAATGTTTAGCGAGTAACTAATAACAAGAGATAAACTATCATTGGGTTAGAAGGAAAATAATAAAATAGTAAAACAAAACGCGATGAAAATACATTGACAAATAAAATAATATATATTATCCGAACAGTGTTGAGTAAACACTTGTTCGGTCTCCTAAAATGATTAGTTACTATGGATACTCTCTACGTCTAAATAAAATAGAAACAGGTATGAAAATAAATATAACGTCGAGTGATTTTTATTTTAGAAGGAAATAATACTGTAATCCGTAATCAATACATTCTCTTGAAATGCCTTAATTCCGTACCATTAAGGAAAAATCTTAAGAAAAATCTACTTCACTATACTTATATTTATAATTAATCTTCAAAAGTTAGTCAAGCGTTAAAAATATGACAAAAAATATGAAGAAAATAAGGAGCACGATAAGGAGCACGAAGATAAAAGTGAATAAAGAAGAGAGAAAGAATCATTTATCCAGGCGTGAAATTGAAATCGACCGTTCTTGAAGTACGTACTAGAGACAAGAAAGTTGAATAGTTTCGGACCGTTACAGCCTTATTCTCGTCTCGGGGGTTACAATTGCGGAGCGAGCAATTGCTTATCTCTGTATATTTTTTGGAATACCAAATCGTCGAGCTTCGACTTTCTCGATCCCTCGTCGATCCTTAAACGAATACGAGACTCCGAGACTCCGAGACATTTTACTTTTCGGTTACAGATACGACAATTATACGATATTATTTTTTTTTTTAATGAAAACTGTGCGATTGAGAAACTTAATTAATATATATGATAATTTCACACAATTCTTGTATGTGACGTAAGGTAAATATTAGTTATTTACGTACGATACGTACACAATATCTCAATCCAAATCCTTTACAACGGATAAAAGATTTAACTTAAAATACTTGAACTTCAAGTTTAATAGCGATAATCCGCTTTTTATCTTCTAAAATCATCTCTAAACGGTACAATTTATTTTAATCGCGGTAATAACAATTACAAAATCTTGGCGTATGAAAATAGAAATTTTATAATCAACGAATTCTATTAATAAATATTCTGTAAAACTATAAATTAACTAAATAGATACCCGAATATATAACTAACACCTGTTGAAATATATCGCACATTAAATCACGTCGCGTTCATCCACTCGAACGATAACGTAGAAAAAGGTAAAGATATCAGTTTACTTTTAAACACTGACACGACTTTTAAGTAAATCCTAATTTTACCTTCGGACATTGAAATTTAAAGCAAGGAATCATAGATCTCGAGATGTGCGACAAGATGTTTTCGAGCGCAGATTAAGGGAAGGAAAAACGGAGGAATAAAAGCTTGAATAAAGCTCCCTCTTTATTTTCTTGAGAAGCGTTTTAAGATACGACAGTTTCGCGGGTGAACGCGAACGATTAGCAAAGTCATATAAACGAGGAGCCGTAAAAAACCTTCCCCGAGATTTAGCTCGTATTATCTCCATGGAATATTTGGGCTCTGGCTCCGTCGAATTTGAAAATCTTGGAGGTGCGTTGAAGGCGAAGATGGCGGGGTCTCGAGGGTGGCGCGGAGGGGCGGCCATAGTTGGAAGGGTTACATCTCATCAGCCATTAAACAAAGCAAAGGTAGGGTACAAAAGGGAGAACATTCCCATTGTCGGTGCAGCTACTCCAGCTTGAGACTACGTTTAAAGCGGTGTTTCTGATTAATCTTCGCAGACTCCTTCCGCTTTCCCCTTGGAAGCGACGAGTCTGCGCGACCTGTTTTGGCCGGCGTTTTGTTTCCCGTCTTTACATCCTCTTCAATCCGTTTTCAGTTTTACGCTCGACGATGAAATGATGAAATAGAGAATACAGGGAGGAAAAGCGAGAAGGTGGAGTAGTGCTCGAGAGATTGGATAAGAGAAACGCGAAGCTGAGGAAAGAAAGAAGGAGAGAAGGAGAGAAGGAGAGGAGAGAAGGAGAGAATGAGAAAAGAGAAAAGGTTTTCGACTGCATTTTGGATGTTGCGCTTAGACTTTCATGACGCGCGATAGAATGTGACTAAGGTGAAAAAGATATTCAACGCTGAATAACTTCAATAGCTCTACATTTTTATTTTCATTTTTCTTTTTTTTTCATTTTTTTTTTTAGAATTTTTAAATCGCTTTTTTATCGTAACCGTTTCTCAAATCTTTTAATAATATACCTAATATTATTTAATCCGTATTGCGAGATTATATTTATCGTGTCGCTTTATTTTACAAAGTCGGGAATACAATTAAAGTATTGAATTATAAAATAATTCGATACATAATTGAATCTAAGAAGTTTGTTTAACCCAAGTTAATTTCAAGTGTATCTGTTTCTTTTTAATTCGTATTATGACAGTATATATACAGTTTGAAACGATTATTATTTATTATAAACATGGTATCTTAAAAAATCGATTCGAACGATAAAGCAATGAAATAGATTTCTTACGAAATAAAAATGTTTGAATATACAAATTTTAAGAAACAAAATTTTATTTGTTTATAACCATATTGAATAAATCGATAATAAATCGATTATATTATTTCTAAATTTTTACTTGAACGTTACATCGATGCATAACCTGTGGTATACTCTCAAAAATATTAATTTAAATACATTTATAAATAATCAATATATACAAATATTTTTTTAGAAAAAGTATAACAAAGTAATTTAAGATGTTTTTCATTTATTTCTTATTTATCTATTCTTAAAATAAACTTACATAATTTAATCAAATGCTATTATTTATGAAATGTAAATTTAACTAAAAAATATTTTGTAATTTTTCAACCGAAACAACTTTTTTCAGAAGTATTTTCAAAGTTCCTAGTAACAAAGTAGTATGACTTGTAAATTATTACATTTACTGGAAAAAGTATTCGAAAAAAACATTTATCAAAAGAACAATTCTTGTTTTAAAAGAACAAAGCTCGTGATTATTTGTTTCAAATTTTGGTATGGACGACGATGTTTAGAAACTTGGAAGTGATGATTTATTCGAGAAAAACTAGGTATGAACAATTTAGGAAACGACCCGAATTTTTTTCCAGTTTTATCCATTTTTTCCAGTTTTTTCCAGTTTTCTCCAGTTTTCTCCAGTTTAAAATAAACCAAGAGTACTTTTCCATATACATCGATTAAAGCATATTATTTTCACCTTCGTTCCGCGACTGTAGTTTCTATAATTACCGAAAATTTAATAGAATAATTCGACGAGTCGTTTATCCACATAAAATTTGCTCTTGCTAACGAAAGTAGTATTCGAATCGCTGAGCTATCACCTACGAAACAATACAAAACTCATTTTCGCACTTGTCAGGAAAGGAGGAAGCGCGCGACATCCGCAAAATGCGTTAGACTCGGTTGGATGCTTTTTCCCGCATCTCCCACATCTCCCGCATCTCCCGCATCTCCCGCATCTCCCGCATCTCCCGCATCTCCCACGATTCGAATACTACTTTCGTTAGCAAAAGCAAATTATATCGCAGATAACACAGATCCGAGCCGCGTAACCTCCCATATTCATTAAAACTTTCCTTCGCGTCATTTTCTTTTCAATTAACTCTTTTCGAACGTATCATTTAACATAAGCTAAAATTTTTCTAATCTTTTTTCTTCTCGTTTATTTTTTCGTACTTGTAGTTTTGTCGTTCCGCGATCAGTCTCGCCAATATGTTGATATTCTGCATTCGCCAATTTTTTGTTGAATTAAAAATATATTCTTAAAGTTGCCTCGATGCAGTGCATTCGAGAAAATTATTTTTGTCGTATAATCATAACGAATTCGTCTCGACGAAAGAATATCCATACGTAGATTCGAGGCGATAAATTATTAACGGATTAAAAAGCGTAAGAGAATTTAATTTGTAAAGATTCGTCGGTTAATTTTGTTGGTATCGTTTGAGCAGAATCGGGAATGTTGGAGATATCGCCAAGAGACAGTTGGAAGCTGCGAGAGAAATAGAGGGAACGGGCAAAAGGAGTTCGACAAGTGGTTCGACTTACAAAGGTTCAAAATAAGTTGAACGGAAGAAAATCGTTACATACGACGAAAAGTAGGAGCGTAGACAAACAATAGACAAGAGCAGGAACTCAAAGTGTCCCAGTGGTCGAACACCGTATCAACGGTAAGGTTAGCTTGATTAGGGCGTTTCTCCTTTTCGCGTTTCTGTAATTCTTTTATAGCTATTTTTCTTGTTTTGCTACTACCTGTTTTGAATTTCTAAGAAAGTATTTTTATTTACGTAATCCTCCGTTTGTCGACGACACGAATGAAGATAAAACAAAAGCACAGCATCGCTTCGTTGCGTTGAATTCCAGTGCATTATTTCTCTCCTGCTCCAAAATCAAACCTGCACGTAAACCTTGCCATAGTAAAAGCAGTGGTTAACTCTAATAAAAATACGATTTCGATTAGTCGAACTTTGCATTTTCTTCTTTTTTTTATTCTTTTTATAATTTAATTTCACGCTTCGTTATCTATCAAAATTTCGTGGCATATAATGAAAAAATGAGATACCTATTAAAAATTGTAATTTTACTTAGAATTTAAAAAAAAACAAATCGTTACTTATTAACTACTTACTCAATTAGTTTCTTAATATTTATTTCATAATATGTATATATTAGAAAGTATTTGCATTTTATTTTCTAAATATGCGATATTACAATTATTTTGAATAGAAAAGTTACAAAATACCGATAAAAAATCATAGAGAATTGATTTCAAATTCGTATATAAGTGAATTATTGAATAATTAGTTATAAATTTAGATAGGAAAGATAAATATAATGGATTTATTTGCTACGTTATTCAATTTTTTAAAAAATTTAGCGTTCAAATGTTTTTCGTGTATTTTGTGAAAATACATATGTGAATAATTGAATGCCAATTAAAAAACACTGTTTAATTTTAATTAAAATGAGTTGATTAGTCAAAATACAATATCAGCAGGAAATATCAAAATCATCAAAATTTTCTTATGTTTTATATTCTAATACTACGTACAAAAATTATTTTTATTGTAAAAACATTGATGTCGTATTCAATTAATAATTAATATTCATGTTAATTATCCAAAGTTGAATAAAAAATAAAATATTGCGCTTAAAATTATCATTTATTTTTACATTGCAATTCGCATTATTTTAAAGTTTTACATTGAAAATATTTTGCCTTATCACAAATTATAAACAATTATTTGTATACCGTAGAATATATTTCTGAACGGTACGTGTTTATATTAATTAAAAATATTTTTATTTTAATCTATCTGTTTACAAAAAATTTCTTTGACAAATTAAAAAAGTTACCACGAAACTTGAATAAAATCGACATATAATCCTTAAATTTTTTATAATATTTACCAATGTTTTTATATAACTGACGATCAACGATATTATTCATTGTTTCAGAAATAAAAAATAAAAAATGTATGTGATAAAGTATTAAATCAGAAAGTGAGTTATCTGTTTATGTTAAGATTTAGAAATGTCTTACTCGATAGTTGTGTACATATCCACTTCGTCGATTAAAAGAAAACAAAAAATACGTACGAATGCAAATATTATTATAATATAAATAATCAACATTTTCAGCCATATTATAAATTTAACGCATTCTGGTATACGTGAAATATTAAAAATATAATTTTATAATATTACTAAATTCAATATTTAAACGTAACAAATTAAAGGTAAAGCTTACGAATAATTTAATTCCAAATTATATCGTAAAAAATAGATTAATTTTTATCTGATTGACAGTTATGAGTCTACTAAATATTAAACCCACTAATATATTGTTGTATTTTTATTTTATTAGAAAAAATCTATAAACAATTTTATAAAAATAAATAAATTATCAAAAGAATATGAACTTATATCGAAAAAATAATAATTTAAATAAAGAATATATAAATTTAAGATTTACAATTAAGATTTAAAATTTTTTATTCTTACGAGAAAACGTAGTAATAATCATTAGTAATTTATAATTGAATTGTCTTCGTAAGCTATAATTAAATATTAATCAACAAAAATCTTTAATTAAAAAATGTTTATTTACTGGAATATAAATACACTTTTAAAATATTCAGGTATAAAACTGTAAAATATTTAAATTGTAATAAAAATTTTGTATTCGCGAAAACAAGAATTCAAATGAATTTATTTCGGTATTCGAAAAAGAAATATCATAATAATAATCCAGTTGTAAAAAGGATTATTGCATCTCGAACTGAATTATAGTAATGTACTACACCTGTTACGCCATCATCAATAAAACATGATTCATATTTCATAATAAATTATAATATTTTTGAAAAATATATTATCCATGCTTTACTCGTAACGATAAAATTATTTTTAGAATTATCGCAAATAAAAACATTTAATTAAATTAATTTAATTAAAAAAATTTAATTTAGATTAATATTTAAAGTTAAATCAATACGAAAAGTCAACGTTTTAAATATGTATATTTTATACTCTTCGATATTAAAAATTTGAAATATAAGGGAATAAATGGTTAAAATCAAAACAAAATAGCGTAAATAATAGTTGTATTTAAAGAACGGAAGGACTTATTAAAAACTGAAAATATATTTGAAGTTTAACGGTTTGTAAATTTGTAATTAATAATGGTTAAAATATCTTAAACAAGGAATAATGTATTCGTAGATCTCGTTTATACTACGGCATAAGCAACCGCGCGTTTTAAAATTACGTCTACTATTCAAGTTAATTTAACATTCGCGTTATAAAAGTGACATTTATAACGCGAATTTCATAAACGTTCGTTTATTTTCGATATTTTTCAGTTATCGATGCCACCTAGTAAAGGTTTAAATATCGCAATTTCGCAAAATCCTAAAATCCTGCCACATTTCACAATTATCTTTATAAACATCGTTTATAAGTTTAAAAATTGAATTACCGCTTTAACGCAGGAAGATCTTCTTATCAAATGTCACGTAATATTCGCGATTTATTCAAATTTTTATAAAAATTAAAGTTCACCCTTAAAAATGTTTGTAAGGCGAATAATTTACCCGAATAATAATAAATTATCACTCTTACAAGTGTAAAATATGAAAAGGCATTGGTCGGATAAAACCGGTAATCGGATATCCATCGAAATAAAGTCCGCGACTCGTCGCTCGTTAAAGTACGGAAACCCGTTCGCTCGACTCGCTCGACTCGCTCGACTCGCTCGACTCGCTCATCTCCCGAACTGACCGAGATGACCGCCGCGACTCCGAAACGACTCGGGTAGTGTCGTTATCGATCGCGCATAAGAAATCGGAGCTGGAACGAAGCCGAAAAATAATAAGGTTCGAGAGGGTAAATTTTGTAAAGGGATATTCGTAACAATCGAATCCAAGGCCGAAGGAAGGAGAAGACGAGCGACGAGGAGAAGAAATTTCCCGGACGATGCGCGCTCTCATCGGTCCAGCGATTTAGAGTTGGAGTTGGAGTTGGAGTTGGAGTTGTCGGTCGGTCGTGGATGTTTATCGCTTCTAAACCGTCTGGATCGGCTGGTCCAGGGCTGGGAAAGAACGGTTGGAACAAGGGCGTTGAATCCGCGTTGAAGCCGCGTCGAAGCCACGTCGGAGTCGCTCTCCCGCTTTAATGACTCGGTCGCATTCCCCGCGATACGCGAGAGGGTTATTATCGCTGCTGGTTTCACGATCGTGTTCAAAATTTAACGCTCTGGACCGTCCGGCATGCGAGAGGAGTCGCGCGAGAGCTTTACGAGTCGTCCGGTGCTGTCGCAGGGCATCGCCCAAGATTTTACGAGCGCACCTACACAGCCAACCGGCCGATTTCGCGAAAGGCAATCACGCGACGGATCCCCGACCGTCGTTGAGCGTTCTGGGAATTCGATAAATTGAATGCTGCGAGTGTGTCTGGTGTTTGTGTGTGCGAGCGGATACAACTGCAGTCTTACCTCGCCGAGGGGTGTCGGAGAGAGTCGGGGAGAGTCGGGGAGAGTCGGGGAGAATCGCCGCGTCCATGTCGAGTCTCGTCCAAGTCGCACGCTCGTGATAAAAGAAAGAGCGATGACGTTCGGAGAAGGTGGAAAATTGAAGGATTTCGGGCTAAGGGGATGGATAAACTTCTTTTATCGTCTAGCGCAGTCTAAAGTTTTTTATAGATGGAGGCGAAATTAAATTATTTATTTAGTTGCTTGGCTCCTTGGGTTCTCGCGAAATAGTCTTCGTTCGGACGCGATTGCTTTTTCTTCGAATAGTTAAGCTCGCTAATTACGTTACTTTCGAAAAACTCGAGTTAATTCTTCGAAGAGCCGTGCGAATTTCAAATATAATAATTATTTTAAGTATTTTCTCAAACTGATTATATCGATAAAAATATATACCATAGTTTTATCGTTCTTTAATTCGGAGCGATGATAAGCCATTCGTTAAAAAAATGTAGGTCTGCGCTAATATTTTGGTAGTGGAATGTTAAGTTCAAAAAATTATATTCCGCGTTCGATACGTTAACTCTGCACCGCCTGACCATTCGTTCCAAATACTACTAAGTTTCGTTGAATACGAGTCAAGGTAACGTTGGCTAATCGTTTACTTAAACTACTTTTTCGAGTTCGCGATCTCCGAAACCTTTTTTCGTATAATTCGTCCATGAACGTTGACCTTATCGGTCAAAGCTCGCTGAAACCTTTCATTTAACTCAAAATTCGAGGTCGAGTTCCGCGTTTTTTCTTTTCCAGTAGAATCGAGACGCTCGATTTAAACTCAGCGTCGAAGGTTTCGTCGACTCTGGGAGGCGTTTACAAAACGAAAAGAAAGAGTAGTTTACTCTTTTGAAAAGAGTAAAGACGCGAGAAAAAATTTATAAGTACTATTCAAAAGTCGGCGCAAGTTCAGAAAAACCGTCTCCGCGTCGATAACCTTGAGAAGGGGGAGTATCTTCCCCCGAACTCTCGGGGAAGACGTCGTACCGACCCTTTGCTCCTCTTGGATACCGTAAGCGGGTCGCGTTCGCGCATCGCTTCGGGGAATACGGACCTTAACATTCTCCCCAGCTACGCGCAAGCACGACTTTCGCGAATTTTTCGAATAAGTAGGTCGCAAACACGCGTTTTCAGTGGTTTTCGGTGGTTTTCGGTGGTTTTCGGTGGTTTTCGGTGGTTTTCGGTGGTCTTCGGTGATCTTCGGTCGTTTTCGCTTGTCTCCTTCCAAAGCTCCGATCTACTTTTTCCGCTTCTTCTCGCGAACGCTCTTTTTCTTTTCCTTTCAAGGTACCGGTTGGATGCTCCTCGTCTTTTCTACGGTCCGTGAACTCGTATTTATTTTGCCCTTCTTTGTAAATTTAATGCGCTGTCGAGCTTCGAATCATTAACGTTAATACATTAATTTTGTATTAACCTTTTGTACAACTACTTTTTATAAATATCTTTCGCATCTACTTATTAAATCTACTATTAAAATCGTAAAGTTGTATTTGAAGTACAAACGAGAGGAATGAAAATTTGAATTCTAATTGGTATTCTTTCTTCGTTAGTATTTAAATTCATGATTATTTCCGTCTTTGAAGCTTTTCCACTATTCATTGAAATATCGTGAAAGGAATATTCGCTGTATACGCAACTATATATTCGCACTCCGAGTGTTGTGACCCTTACGGAGATGTCTTACATGTAAATTTACTCGGATGAACCCCGAATACGTATTCGTACCGCAAACCGAATACAGTAGCGTCGACTAGATTACATTCGATTCAAAACCCAAAACCTCGATCCTAGACGATATATCCCAAGTTCGACACTTTGGAATTTTTGTTTCGGAGTTTTGAAGATTGTGCGAACGACGCGCATAATTTTATACAAAATAGTTCTAATTTTTTTTCTAAAACATCTTATAATTTTCAAATGTACAATCGCAAACATGAATTTTTTGATATTATTTTATTGGAGCGTTTGATGAAAATAAATTCAGACGCTAAATATTCTATTAATTTCAAAAATTTCAAGTACAAATGCGTACGATTTTTAAAATAAAAAAAATAAAACAGCGATCAAATTCCGTTGATATCAAATTATCCGTTGATAAAATATAAATTTTGGAAACAGTTTGTATGAAAAATTGATGCGTATCGATTATTTCTTGAGAAACTTTAAAGTCTAAAATTATTCTAAACATTTTCGTTCCTTTCATTTGGAATTCAAAGTTTCGCGATGTACACTTATGCTTCGACTTTGATAAAGTTCTTTTTTTATTCCTACGAAGATCGATGATTCGTTATTACTTTATAATAAAATTAAATTCATAATTAAAATATTAAAATAAATTTATTGGTTGGTAGAAAAATAAGATATCGAATATAAATATATCTTTATCTTGGTATGAATATAAAAAAATTCCAATAAATAAACTACATTTTTTTAAGAAATACGCTACTATTTATACAAATAAACAGTTATTAAAATTTATAGACTCTCGTTTTCGATACGACATTTTCCTAAAATAAACGACAAGTACGATCCAAGAATTTCCATCGTTATTTTAGTTTTTTTTATATATTTAGTACAAATATTATACAAAGATCTTAATTATTACGAGTACGATTCATTCGCCATCCGATTTTTGAATAAGCAAAATTTGAATTGTTAAAGCGCTTCGTAGGAAGTAGGTAATTTCATTATTTTACATGAATTTAAAAGAGCAATGTTATTGCTCTCGTGAATTTTAATCAACCTTTTGTATGAACTGCAGAAATAATACTAGATCTCCACACGATGCATTTTTTAGTCTTTTCGTAGAAATAATTTTAAAATTGAATTAAAATGCATTATACCAAAGGAAGTATTAATTTTCTACGTAAAAATATTCTACTTGGTTCACTTTTATAGAATAACGCCTTATATTTTCTTACGAATACAGATAATAGCTAATATTAAATAGTATATATTAAAATACCATAATTTGAAATATCGAGATAATTTCTACGGAAGATTCGATAGCATATTTATTTAAAATGTAATACTTTAAAGTTTCAAACGTTAAATTTATCGGAACATTTTTCTCTCGATGTTCGCATTTCGAAGAACCAACGTAATTCATCCTTAATTCGGACTACGTGTCTCAGGACTTGAGAGTACACGAAACAGCTGCCATTGACGGCAATGTTGCGCAACTATATGCAACAAATTCGACCGACACGTTTGTGTTGGTGTACGAGCTTTGCATACATGGGAAGTAGATGTGCGTAAGCGTAAGCGAATGTGCGTTTTCGCAAGCTGGATTCGATCCTTGACATCCAGAAATTTTCAAAAACGATCGCAACGAGTAGAGAGTAAAGGCCAAAGGAGGGAGTGGGGATGAAGCGGAGGACAGAGAATGACCGAGAAAGAGGGAAATCAACGAGAAAACTCTAAACTCTCCGTAAACCTCTACACTCCGTTGCTCTATCTGTCCTATGTTAAATGGCCACGACTGAATCCGACTGGTGGAGATTTCGACCCTCTGAATAACATTCTGTTTGTACTGATATTAATTTCTCGAACATTTGCTAATTTAGATCTCGACTTTAACTACTATTTATTTATTTGTCAATATTTTAATTGGATAGTTTAATTGGATTATATTAAAACAACAGATTTTCAATTAATCATCTGATTTTGTTACATATAATAATAATTAATATTATAATTTAATTTCAATTTTGTTTATACAAAATTATTTACAAATCTGCGTATATTAAAAGAAATATAAAAGAAATAGATTTTATAATCGTGTTCTTTTATATACGTTAAAGAGCGTTTGAAAAATTTAAACGATGCTAATTTAATGTTGTGATTTTAATATCTACGGAATTTTTATTTCTATACCCTAACTGTAACGTATAAATAACATAATAAACGATGTTTTTAATCTTCATAATTTACACATATATTCCACAAGATTCATCGTTCGAAATTTTTGTATAATTTTATCGATAAAAGACTCACTGTATTAAAAAGTTTAAAATAAAAAAACCATCAAATTTGATGAAATATGATATATTCTTTAAATGTATCTGTATGACCAAATGAATATATTCTTTGTTATTTGAAAAACTTTCAACTTATATTTTCAGCTTTTCACACAATTAATCATAATTAATTCTAATTTTCGGAACATATTTTAAAATTTCTTTCTCTTATTTTCTTGAATAAAATTTAGCTTTATATTTATAGCTCAAGGCACGTCGTGTAATATAAATTCAATGTTTAAAGAATTCAACAATTTAATATATTTGCTCGATCCACAGGTAATATTTTTTTAATATAAAAAATTAAAATAGTATTTTGCAAATCCGATTCTATATATTATTCCGTAGAAATTTTAATAAATCTATTCACTTTTCGATTCGCTTCCTATTCAATGAAATTTCCATCGTTTATTTTGATTAAAATTTTATATTTGTTGAAATATTGTTTAAATGCGTTTTAGATTATATCTTAAAAATGAAATGAGCATACGTTACACACCATAATTTTTATAAATCACATTTGGTATTGTAATATAATAGCTTAAAACCCAAGTTCAGCGAAAAATAAAGTTTAAAGTCAATTTAGTTATAGTAAATAACTCGAACGATTTTAATCTAGCAGAACTCATTTTACTTATATAAGTTAGAGAAAAATAGAACTTTTAATTGATTGATGCACGTATGTTTTATGACAAATTTTTAACTTTCCAAGTTTTTTTTTTTACAACTTTTTAACGTTAGAACCGAACCGATTATTCATCTAAGAAGTTAAATAAAAAAGTTTTACGTTATTTCAGACTTAATGAATATAAAATACTAGCTCTGCGTAAAATTTATTAAGTGGAATATGATTCGTTTTTTATATACTCGACTATCGGTTACTTATGGATGTAAAAGTAAAACCATGTCCGTAGTATTTTTTGAATAATAACTATATTTTTTAATCGCGTTAATTATTACGTTTATCAATTTTTTTTAAAACGGCATATTTAGAAAGCTTAAATTTTAATATTATTAAGAAGGAAGAACTTGATTTAATTTGTTCTCGTGAATTTTAAATATTTATTTAACAGCATTGGTACTTATATTAATGTAAACAAGTTTTTTCAGTCTCGTGACACAAAGTTTTACCACACTCGTCACCTGCGACTAAGCGAGACTAGTTAGTCTCAAATATTTAATTTTCGCACAAAAAGGAAGAGCTTACGGTAAAAAGATGCTGTCGTTTTTTAAAGCAAATTTCGCGAAAAGTATTTATGTATTCGTTTATGTATTCATTTATGCATTCGTTTATGCATTCATTTATGAATTCATTTATTTGTTTATTTATTCGTCTATTCATTCGTCTATCTATTTGTCTATTTATTTGTAAAAATTACACGAATCCGCTCGAATCACTGTTCCAATCGTTAAAAGGTCGCGTACAAGGTCGAGCGTTGACGCTTACTCAAATCTACCCTACCCCAATTGCTTTTTTCTCAGTGACAACGGACGAGTCGTCGTAAATGTTCCTCGCTGGCTATGGAAAGTACGAACGGGGTCGAGTTTCGCGGACTTATATATTCTTTGAAATTCCACTGGTAAAAAGAGCGACGGAAGAACTCGAGGTCGAAGTTCGCTCGGCGCGACGTTCAATCTTTGGATTCGTGCATCTGTGACCGTCTCTTCTCTATTTCTAAGTAGATATATTACATCTAGAAGGAAACTACGTATATCACTCGGAGCTCGCATCCTTTCATCGACCGCCGACGATCGCTGCAAACCTCGAGAATACGTGTTCGTCGGAACGGCGGAGCTGCAAACTTGATGACTTTGACGCATTTTTCGCTTTGTGGCAGTATAACGATCCTCGTCCGGATCGAATATTAGTAGAGTAAAGTAATCGGGGAAAGAAAAATAAAAAGAGACGGAAAAGAGAATATTGCCAACGTCTCCTGAAAGATCAATATCGGACTGTCCTCCGCGGAAGATCTCGTCGCTTCTTATTTTGTGACGAATTAAAGGACCGGACTTTGCTAGATGGTCGGTTCGGTCTTTTTTACATCGCTGGATGTAACTCGTTTAACTCTTGATTCGAAGTTCGAGAACTCGCTCGACTACCTTCGAAGGAACGACGAACGACGTTTTTGCTTCGCTTAGAAATTACGAAATTGAAAATTAATTTGTTCGGTTCAAATTTTTAATTATAGAACGGAACCAAGAGATTAAGGGAACCGAGAGACTAAGTAATTACGAGGGATATTATATCTATGGTGCGATGACTCGTTAATCATTAATAAGGACTAAATTCTTACCTCCTCAAAGACAAGTTGAAGCAAGTTATTTTATATACATGGTTACGAGAGGAAGTTCAAACTTTAGAAATTTAAATAACGTATTCTAACCGTACAGTAAACCCAAAAACTCGGAAGTGACACGATATGTATAATAGATTGTTTTCGATAAATCTTAACTACGTTATTATGCATGGATTCCGATTTATTGCTTATTTTGACGCGTTACAATACCGCGATATTAATAACAATGTTCACTAAAATGACTCATTTATCCACGCATAATCGAGACTTATTTACAATAGGCGGTAATAAATTTAACTTTAAAACTTTCGAAAAGAATAATGAAAATTTGGCTTCGTATCCCGAACGAGATACGAGCGAAATTTCAATAACGTTATTTCTAAACGAATATCATCGTTGAAAATATAAACAAAAATCTTTTTTCTGTAACGATTTCGTAATACCGGAGCTTCGTTACAAAAATTACAACTGCTAACGATTCGATAGATAATATACGATATCGTAACGCATTTAAAATCATAAGCCCTTTTGTAAATCCTAATTGCGTAATGTATACACGTAAAAACAACTAATCGTCCGAAACTCGAGGTACTTTATTCGGATTATTTCCGACGAACATCGAAAGGAAAGTTTTATGCATCGATCGAATATTCGGGACGAACGACATTTAGTTTAAAAATGTTGGCAAACGAAATTTCCCTCAAAATTTATTACTTAAATATACTTATTTTACAAAACAAAATAACTTAAACTCCCGAGATATAAGTAATGGGCGTGGCCTAGAAGGATGCATTATAAGTCAGTTGTTCGGTACGCTAGAACGCTTGTATTTTTATGAGATGAAATTTTAATGAACTTGCAAATAAAATTTATGTAGTAGAAGAAATGCGTTCTGGGTAATCTATTCAAATTTTAATGTCAATTTCTACTATCTGCGTTTCGTTCAAAATGCTTTTATGCTACAATTTTTCGGATACGAAAAATTTGGGTGCGGTATCATTGGTAATAGTTTTTATTTTAATATAATGTGAAAAATAAGCGAAATAAGCGTTGAAAAATGAAGGATTCGTATGATTCGAGCGCGACGTTGATCTTTCGGGTATAAAACGAGGAGGAAACCGAAACGTTGCGAGCGCACCGAACGGAGGGTTGCGATGAAAAAACGAACCAAAAACCAAAAGGTCCAATCGGAAAATAGTAATCTCGCGCGAATACGTAACGTTTATTCGAGCGCATCGTTCGCTGATACGCGCATTCTTTGCATAATAAATTCGAGGCTTTCAAAGAATATAAGTGTTTTCGGTTCGGTTTATGAGACTTCATTGTGTCGCGTTAATATATGCGTAGGAACACCGGCACTATTGTAGTAACAGTCGGTTCGTGTAACAATGGCGGCATCATTAGGTTAATTACCGACTGCGACCGAGTAATGCTTGTCAGCCGCAAACGAGGGAAAAGCATAACTGCGAAAGGCTTTTGCCGTATTTCACGCACTGTAGCAGATAATTTTACTTTATCAGAAGCTCGTTATATGACACGCCTTAGGTTTAATCACATATAGTACCAGCAGAAAACTCTTTGTCGCGCTTAATTCAATTATGTTGTGCACTTCCTTATAATTAAGTGCGCAATAATTCAGTTTACAATGATTTTATATTAACCTATCTCCTAATTTCATTACAAAACGTTCGTTCAAGACAATTTTGTTTGCTATCAAGTTTATTTTGTATGAAAATACGTTTTAAAGTCATTTAACACGATAAAAAATATTTCCCAAGGACGATTATTTTTTTTGCAGAGACTTTTAAAAAATTTATTCCACCGTGTCGGGTTTTTCTGATTTTTATACCACGCGGTTCGCAATGATACAAAAATTCTGCCAAAATTATTTCAAACTACTGTCTGTCTGAAAAAGTGAAAATAAGTACATTTTCGTGAGCTACTTTACCGATAAATACTTATAAATATTTATCACGATTTTTATATGTACCGCGAGCGCAATAAAATAAAAGATTAGTTTATTATTATTATTATGATCTTATATGTATTTCTTATATCGATAAAAGAATTTAGCCATTTTTTCACAGCGTATTGTACTTGAATGTAGCTTTATTTAATCGATACCGAGATAGAATCTTATGTAAAATGTAATGCGTGTGGAATAGTTTACGCTGTTTTTTTTAAGGGTTGCCATTTTAAAAAAAAACAAATTTTTAGTTTTGTGATAATATTTATAATATTTAAATAATATCTAATTAAATTAGTAATTATTGTTTATATATAAAATAATATTATATATATAAAGTAAAGACTCGTAAATAATCCAACCTAAATTGCGTATTAACCACTAAAAACAAGTAAATCTATTCGACTTAATTACGCAAATGCAAAATTTCTTTAGTTTAAAGTTTAAAAAAAATTACACTACGAGGGGAACAACACCGAAACGACATTAAACTTTTAAATAAAATTCTATTAAAATTAAATTAATAATGAAATTGCAATTAAATTATAAGCAACTTTCGTACGGTTAAAAAATATCTTCATAAATATAAATTGAAATTTCTCGAAGGGATAAATTAATTTGCTCAGCTTGTTTACATTTTAAGTTTTATTCTCCTAGTTTTAATATTCTTCTTCTATATAAATATATTCCGTATTATTCATTTATTCCTTTTTTCGTTAAAGAAAAGTAAAAAACTTTCATTAAAATGTATTATTCTACAATAAATGAAACTGCTGAATCTGATAGAATCAATTGCACCTTTTATTCGAACCTGCGAGCATAAAACTTCATCTCTCGGCGTATAGATCGACAAAGTATATGAAAAAGCTGAAATATGAAAATCTATATCGTTTTATCGCGAAAGAAATGCCAACGCAAATAAATACAAAGAAGGCATTTATTTCTATGAAATATTGCTTATTTTATACGAATAATAAATAAAGGTAAAAATAGTAGTTTATTCGAGGAAGGTTCGAGCGGATCCATCGAGAAGCTTCGAGTGACCATTTGAAAAATCATAGGTTCTTGTCGGATGCTCGTTCGACCTCTGAATAATGGAAGCTAGACGATTAGTTGCGAGTAAAGATACCCAAGAGACTATGAAGACGACGACGAAGACGACATTTCTCCTCGCTTAAACTTCGTTGTGTGCGTGTACGTAAACGAAAGTGCGGGGATAGAAGGATAGTCTGCTTCATTGGCCACTCCTCTGCGATTTTCCTCGTTATTTCCACCAATTTCCGCCCTGGCTTATTCACTCGACTCCTTTTTTTACGAATCTTTTTATATTATTTCTAGTCGTTCAACTACGAAATAAACTAAGCGCCTGTATTCGTAACATAAATAATGGCTAAAGCCAAACATTATCTATTTCCATTCGTGCGAATACTCGAATGCGAGAAACATAAAAAATATTAATTTACGTTGCACGGCAATAAACAAAATAACAAATTTTTCACCGCGACACGACTGAAAATAATCGGAGGTAAAGGATACTGCGAATATTTTATATATATATAACATGGTTTTGATTTTACTTTGGGTTGCCGTAATACCGAAAACTGGTAAATATCGCTTACGAAACTTTTAACTTTATCAAATTACACAAAACATTCATTATGAGATAACATAAATCATTCGTTAATTTATTATTTATTATTTAGCTTAATAAAATGATAAATTTCAAATGATTAAAAATAGTTAAAATGTAGATAATGGGAAACTATCAACGATTAAATATTAATTTCGTTCGGAATTTTTTCTTTGGCTTATTTATCACCGTAATTAATATTGCACTTTTATCAAATACTCCTATACGTATAAAGAACAATTTAACGAAGTAACTTTCTTAGTACCAATCGCTATTTAAAAAATCCATGCGTCATATAAATGTTTCATTTTGAAGCAATGTTTTTCAAAATGATTGGAATTCCATTTATTATAACTCTAAACGATATTTTAAAATAATGATACAATGATAAACGTATTTTCACATAAAATAGAATTTTATGACAATGTGATTAATATTCTAAAGCTCATGAGAATGCAAAGGATTTAGTCTTTACTAGATTTATTTTTTCTTTTTTCATTATTTACATTTTTTCGTTTGACTCTGAAATTTACATTTGGGTACGTGTTGTATGTATATGACGAAGTAAGAATGAAAAATAGTATTCCGTCTCGCTGACGGGTACCGTAAATTTTATTGCAAAATGAAGAAAATGGACGAGATATGGAATTACCGAGATACAGGGAGAAAAAATGTTTTTAAACGATCTAGACTAAAAGATCTTTTTCAATTTTTTTTTCTTCGCCCTCTATCGTTTCTCTCCCAAGTATTTCTCGTGACAGTATACATACATTCGAATGCAAAGTTTCACGCGATGTAGTAAAATTTAAAATTTTGAATGATGTCATTTGCATATAAATATAATTGTACACGGGTTAATGGATTTATTTAGCATATATGCGTTGCGTGTCGAACGAAGTTTAATAGGGTATTAATTTTATTAGAAAATGGTATGTATATGCAGTGATAAGCGAAACAGAAAAACGTCGATACATACGACACGCTGAGAGCAATTATAAAGTATGATCGTTAAATTATTATTAAGGTAATTCAAGCATTAATATGCAAAATTGCATAAACAATAGTCCAGACTTGATGAGATGCGATATCAAACGAGGAGTAGACAGTTAATATTTAGATCAAAATTCATAACGATTACATATTATTGTATAAATAAATAAAACTCCTTCGATTTAATATACGAACGTTAATTAAATTATTATAGCGCCGCGAACGAATAAGAAATTAAATCTGTATTAATAAAGAATGTATTTGGTGAAATATTTACCTTTATCTTCTACGCGCAGAAAATATATTAAAATCGTTGATTAAATCTAAATAGAAAAATTTATTACTAAATATATTTATAAATTCCAACACGAAGAAAGAAGACGGTATTTACTTTATCAACAAATATGAAAATATACTTACGTTACGTTTTTTAAATGCAAAATTTTATATTTTTTATAAAAAGCGTGCAATAATTTTGCATTTATTTAAATAGAAATTTACATTTTTAATATATAAGAACTTATCTCTCTTAAAGATTTATTACATAAAATTAAAGCATTCGGATGAAATTAAAGTTAACTTGATTAAAATTTACAATGCGTGTGTAGAAATATGTAAAATATCTATTTTTGACCGTAGCTTTACTCTAATACTTTACTTTAATAAGATTTTAATAAAAAGTATGTCAAACTAAGTATAAAAATTTAAAGCATTTGAAATAGTATTTGAGGTTTATCCGTTGCTTCGCTTCCTCTTCTTCTTTCTCCCTCGTTCGCTTTTTCCCTCTTTCTCCGAGTTTAAGCTTGCAAAGGCGAGTAGGGATTACTCGTGGTTCAAGACAACACAACGTACATAAATTTTTGAAATGCTGAAAATCGCTGAATGTAGCAATATGTAAAGAAGACGGTAAGAATTTAAACAAACACATATTTTGTATATTTTAATTTATACTTATCACTCGTAAAATCTTAAATCGATTATTTTATAGGTAACGGATATATTCGAATCAAAATTATAATGTAATTTAATTACTTCTCGTCATCTTTTTTAGTTTGTAACATACATTTTGATCATTAACGATGGAAAATGAATTTTATTTAGAGAAATCGTACAAAACGTTATTCACCGTTCAAATTAAACCGCTTATAAAGCTTTTCAAATATTTTTCATTTTACTAACATATTACGACTTCCATGTGACATATTTGTCGATAACTCGAATCGTCAACGATTTTCTCGACATAATAATAACAATAACAGTAACAGCGACAACAACGACAACACCAACAACAACAATAATAATAACACAGTTTTTATATAAAAATATAAATATCATTTTGCTTATTGCTTTTAATAATTTGGTTAATAACTATAATTATGATTGGCAAAAATACGAAAAAGGAAACATCGATCCGTTTATTTCGCGAATTCGATACTCAGAATTTTAGAAGGCGCAGTTTTGCTTCAAAAATTATAGATTCAACGAGATGTCTCTTTGTTTATGTCTATTTCTATGACGAAGAGTAGCCGCGAGAAAAAATGTTTAAATTGTACACATTGGTAACTCACCCAAGCGAACGTACCAAAAATACTCGACGGAATTTGGAGCTTGGAGCGCTGAAAGGAATCGGTCTTCTGTACCCAGAGGATAGAGACTTCCATCGATTCTTCGAGTCGCGCACAGTAACGAAGCAACGTAAGCGTGAAAATCGGAAATACATTATCGATATTACGCTAGACGTGACATTACGTATTCGCGGGAAAGTTAGCAGCATCCTTAAACTCCAGATAGTCCCGATAGAATCGAAACAGGAATAAAAAAGCAGAGAAACGTCCGAGAGGATGGCGCAAATATACGCTTCCATCGGTTGAGTATGAAAAAGGCGAGGATCCTCGTTTGTACACGTCCGGAATGAAAGGCGGAAAGAGGATCGGGTCGAGGATCGGGGAGAGGATCGGGGAGAGGATCGGGGAGAGGATCGGGGAGAGGATCGGGGAGAGGGGCGGTAGCGAAGGTAGAAGCTGTAAAAGCGCAGGGGTAGCGCAGGGGTTGCGCAGGGGTAGCGCAGGGGTAGCGCAGGGGTTGCGCAGGGATTGCGCCCTCGAAAACTCCAGGGTACGCGGGTCCGCATAAAAGGCACCGCACCGCCGAATCCCATTGATTTCGAGTGTCAGCCGCATCCCGACCGGCAACGATAGATGGTCCGTTATCTCTAGGGAGATTAATACGACCGTGCGACGTCATCGCCGCCCTGGAAAAAGCACCGAAGAGCCGCGTACACGCCGTCGACGATGCCGTGCATGCGTCACGGATGACCGAGAGCTCGCGATAAATTCGTATTATCGGCGATACGTTAATGCCGGCTAATTTATGCGGCGGTCGCTCGGGAGGATGGCGAGCGAGAGAATCGGCGTCTTAACTGTTGCGCGTTTAAAGGACGGGTCGGTGCATCCAGTCGAAGGATAACGTTATCTGGATCTTCCGTTCATTCGATTGCATATCTAATGTACCATGTAGCAATTCTATTTGCTAATGAGTCCAGTGAATCGTTTGCGAAATTATTCTGTACAACGGAAATCTCGAAACACCTTCCTTATTTACTATTGCGCCTTTTATTACTTATTACTTTCTTTACCTCACGCGTCGACTCATTTTTAAACAAACGTTGCACTCGGCATAATTTTTAACCGTCGCTCGTAAATCCACGCGTTTCATCCAAGTACTTTTCAACGCGATTCCAACCAAATATACCAAGGACGTATCGTAAATACATTTTACCCCGAATACAGAAATTTTGACGTTCCTTTCTGAATTTGATAAATTCTCTTATTTTCTAATTTTAATCGTACGATATATTTTGTTTTCAATTCTAACTTTGTAATTTTAGAAAAATAATTATTTTTATGAAATTGAACCGATACGAAATCATCGATAATTACGAACCACGTATTTATTTCTTTATTTTGATTTATTTCAATAAAAATAACTAATTAAAAAATGGAAAATCTAATTTGATGGCGGAAGCTCAAACATTAATCCGAATGAGTTATTACAACTGTGTTATCGAATAAAAATAATTTAACGTCGCGATATTTCATACATTTGAAAATATCGTAAAAATTATAAATTTAGGACTTTCGTTTATAAATATACATTTCGTAAGCTAAACATCGATACGATTTATTTTATTTGAGATATTCGACAAAAAATAATAAAATAACCTAATGGAAATGTAAATAATATATTTACTTCCGTATTTTACGATGCGTTTAATAAAAACACTTCAAGTGTTTTCCTAAAACGCAATTACACGTGTATTTCTATTGAATAAATTTAGAGTTCGGTGTTGTTACGATTGAAAACTTTCTTCTTTCATCGTAAATAATAAAATACTAAAAATTGATCCATGAAAAAGGTCTTGATTACAAATCTTAATATCTAACGATACCTGATATATCGTTCAAATTTTACGAAACAATGATAATGTTAGGCAATATAATTTATAATTTTAATATTCGTTACTATAGATTATTTTGAAAAGATATAAAACTGATTGAAATAATTGTAAAACTTTTGATACGTGCTTACCAATATTTCTGAGTTTTAGAAAATAATATCAAATTGAGTACTATGAGTTTTTTAATCTGTCATAATTACTTTTTTTCAGTATATTTCAAAATATTTTAAATAATATAACATGGAAAAATTGAATAAATTTTGTAAAAGAAACTCTATACTTTATTTGCTTATTTTTTATCCTACTTAGAACATTTAGCTGCGACTAATAAACATAAATTAGATTTATTTTATGTACTGTCTACTCCATTGTCATTCATTCGTATCTATTTGGCATTTGTATAGGTTTAAACGTGTGGTAAAATCGGAATCATTCGCAAACGAATAAACAATCTTTATTTGCAAAGTACGTAGATCAATTACACAATGAAAGTTCAAAGCACCTAGGGAATAAATTGGATGGATTCGTGCAATAAATATCTATTTTTAATAGTATCGTATACACAATTATCGGTAGAATTGTTGTCAATTTTCTATAAAATTATTATATAATTGACTAAATGAAGAATAAATAATCTCAATATCATAAAGAATTATTTTCGCATGCAATAATTAACGTAGAATGATAATTTAAATATCGATACTTTGTAATTTATAATATAACTATCGATAAATATAATAAAACATAATTAAATATAAATATTTTTTAGCGTATCGATAAATAATAACCGAAAACGATCGTATCTTAATAATGCGCTAAATACACAAATATATTATTATAAATGCGTTTATTCTAAACATTACAATTATAGTTTAAATAATACACACGCATATTAGGAAAGATATATTAGGAAAGATAAGAATATTTTATCTTTTGTTTTCACGTTGAGTTCGTTGCTCATCCAACTAAGCTATCGATGTTCGTGCATTTTTTCTTCGACTCGCTGTCATATCATAATCGCAGAGTGAAATCCGATACTTTGAACTACGTTCTATACGCGATAGTACGTATGTATCATTATCGATAGAATATAGTACGAAAATATTTTTAATTAATTTTTAAAACAAATTTAATATAACCAGTCGTATTTAAATTCGAAACGAGAGTTTAAATATTGAATTCTTTTATGCTTTTATAATATATGCGTTTAACATACTCATATACAAATTTTTTAATTATTTTGAAATTTTTTCGCTATATATTAATGCGCGAAGTCGCATTTTTTAATAAAAATAAATACATCTCGAATAAAAAGATTATTAATTTCTATAATTAAAATGCCATAATAACTATACCATTAACCATACTATTACATTAACTATATTATTAAAATGATATTTCATCCAACATTCGTAAACAACGATTACAAAAGTTAACCATTCTCTTTATATGCGCAAGTAATTGCTACTTACAACAATTGTCGGAACAAACTACTCGCGAAGATGTAATTACAACTTTATAATACTAAGTACCGGAAACTTAATTTTAGATTAATAAATAGAATTAGAATTACCTTGATTTATTCCGACCACTACGAGTAAGATAACTATTAATTAACGCGGTTAATATAACGTCCTATAAAAGTTGGAAACTTGAAATCGGTCGTTGGAAAAATGGAAGCGAAAAAATGTTACGGTAAAACTAAAGCTAAGTCCGATCGTTTATTTTTTCATTTTTATACAAAGAATCGAATCTTACATCCAAAGTTATATAATCGCGTATCGCCTCGATACAAGCAAAAATAATTTTCCGTTTTACACGACGGAAGATTTTGGACGAAACGCGTACAAAAAATTCATTCGCACGATCACTTTACATTATTCGCTACGAAATCGTATTCAGTCACTCCAATGAATCCTCGTACGATTAAAAAACGATTTTCTCCAAAACGAAATCGGTGCGCGTGATACCGAGGAAGGCTTCCGAAATTTTCTCTCCAACTCAAATCGGTGACTCGCACCTTCGCTCATTCGCTCCTTCGTCGTACGTGTCCCGGTGCACCGCTCCGAGTTGTCCAGAAACAATCCCCACCAGCCACGCGTACCCCGACAAAGCAGAGGCGTCCTGTCCAAATCCGATAATTCGGGTCGTTACCTAACAGCCTTCTCGCACCGACGACGTCGAGCGCAGATTTTTGTGCATTTATTTAAGTTAGCGCGCTCCTAACATTCCGACGGAGACTTCGCCGGTGATCGACTCGATAAAGCGCCGCCAGAAGGGATTTCGACGATTGCGATAACGATATATCTGCAATGGTGCCGAACGAGCGAACCGTGAAGAACGAAGAGTCAACGATCGGTGCTATTATTTACCGGATGGAAACAAAGCACCCATAGACGCGAAAAGGGAACGGTCGGACAATGCCAACTTTTCAAAGACTGGGGATCTCTCGAATAAACGGATAAGGAAATTCGATGATCGGAAAAGCGGAATGCCTAGTCGTTTTGTAAGCTGATAATATTTGTCGGTGTCTCGAGCGAGGGAGCGAGGAGCGAGAGAGAGAGAGAGAGAGAGAGAGCGAGAGAGAGAGATTCCATTTCCTACCGTTTATTTATAAATTAATATCTCGAGACTAAATCCATTTCTCCCGATACCCTCGATAGTTCGATAGCAAATTAACGATACGATGTATTATTATGTTCGAACGAGCGTTGATCCAAAGACGCGAACTCGAAGGAGAAGTCACGCGAGAAAAAAGTGGTTCGAGGAACGTAAAACTTTCTCGAGTCTTTTCATCGAACGTAGTCGTGCGTCGTCGTACAACAAGATTCTAGAATCGAGTGGTCCGCCTTTTGAATTCTTCTCGGATTGTGTAAGTGATTGGAAATCGCTCGTTGGATGATTTCGACTCGCTGACTAAGCTTCTGTGTCGCGGCCAGTAGAGATTTTCGTTTCTCTCGGACGCAGTTTCGATTCCTCGTTTTCAATTTTTTCATTTCCGTGTTTCGGACGTCTTTACGAACAAGATCGAAATTGCCGTTCTTAAGGCTTTGATGCTATCTTAAGTAGCTATAATGAGATATATCGTGCTTTTTAAAACCGAGTCGATTCCCTGATCCATAGACTGTTTTTATTCCACTCAAATATAAAATTAGTTTTTCGTCCGTTGAACCACTTTTCTCGGTACATCGAGCCCGCGATTATTTTATCGTTACAATTTCTTAAAATTATATCGTCCTTATATATTTTTGTAAATTACTTTTGAGTCGAGAAGTGAGTAGTTTCTTTTGGACTTTGGTAATTAATTTCTTTTTCGAGCACGAGTAGTACGAAATACATGTAATCAGCCCACGTTTAAATATTTTAAAAGTTTTTTTTATTTTCATCGTTAATTATGATTTTTATAATTTTTATAATCTTCATCGTACCCGTCCGGATAAAAAGTGTATTAAAAATTTTCTCTAAATTCTTTGGATAATAAAAGAAGTCGATATATAACCAAGCTTATGAATTTGTTGGAAAAGCTACGATTCTCCACGTTGATAAATAATTTCATAAATTTATGCAAAGACTCCTTTCAATCTACTATGTAAAGTTAGTTATTTACACAAAAGACAGAGAAGCAAGGCGAAGTGGATTGCATACATACATAATAACGGTAATAAATGCGATATAATTTCGAAATAATTGTGCATCAAAAGAATAAATTTGTCTAATAAATGTATAAAACATAGATTTGCCGAGTAAGGTATTCGAAGGCGACAGCCAATTGTAATGATAATTTTCGCGGGTAATCGCTGGGCTTATCGGTTCTGGCTCGATAGCAAAGACCGAAAAGTGGAAAGCTCGTTGCGCGTCTTAAAAAATTCAAAGGAGCTGTAATTATTTGCGGTTGGAGCCAAAGTTTTTAGTTTGGCGTGCCTGGAAAGAACCGGGTAAGCATCGGGTTAGCATCGGGTTAGCATCGGGTTAGCATCGGGTTAGCATCGGGTTAGCAACGGGTTAGCGGCCTCGAGTTCCCACGGGGACTCGGAACTTGATATAAAGGTAACATTTTTATACGCGCGAGTCGGTGGACGAAGCGGCGGATTCAATTAAAACTTTCCCGCTTGCAGAGCTAACGAAACGAAGACGTTTTAAAAAGCGAAACGACCGAAAAGCATCTTGTTTAACTTTGTTGGCGCGGCGCTTTCATGATACGTTAAAAACCCTTGATTAATTCGGTACATTCTTGACCGAGCTGACGCGTCCACCGTTGCGATACGATGAAAAATAAATAAACCCGATCGCCGCCGTTGCAGTTTCCGCTGCGGCTGCGGCCACTAGTCCTCCGATACCTAATGTATAAACATTGCATAATGCATACGCGGTTCTACGCGCCGGGACATACATCTTCTCCGTTCGTCCCCCGTTCGTTCCCCCCGTTCGTTCCCCCCGTTCGTCCCCCCCAGTTCGTTCCACCCGTTCGCTGCCCCACTCGGTACTCCTCGCGCTCGCGAAATAGTTACGCTGACTCCGTCGCGGTCCATTCCACTACTCCGAGACCTTTCCTGGATCGTTTATTTTTTTTTTATTTTTTAATTCCGTCGATACGTATACGTATAATAAATCAAACTACGGGTCGATACGCGATGTTATAAAATAATAAGAAAAAAAATTTATTACCTTACGTATACGAATACCAATCTATATATATATATATAAACGCTTATTTATGTATACGCTTCAAACGAGTATTTTTTACATTTTAAATACAAAATACTTTAAATATTTATGAATTAAATATTGATTCCATAATATTATGACTGTCAAGTCAATCTAATATTTACGTTGTACGGAGTAGAATGTTTTATTAAAAAGTATTTCCCGTCGACGATTATTTCTAGATTTTACTTTCCACTTTGAAAAATTAACGTGTGCGAACGTTAATGGGACATTATTTGTTATAAATTATTCTTAAAACCCTAATGAATCAAAACGAATATTATAATAATTAACTCGAGCGTATTCGTATTAGATAAATCACGTACCTAATTAAAAACTTGATATTTGAGTCAACTTTAAAACTCGGAGTAATAGGTTAATACGGTGCATCATTTTTAGTAACGCGATTATAGTGGCTTAAGTATAACGAACCATATTTTTGCAGACTAATTGAAATATTTAATAAGTACTTACGTATTAAAAAATAGAGATGCGAATGAATAATTTAATATAAGCACCTGAAACAATGGAAAAAACATAATTTTTATCTTAATAGAAAATTTTAATTTCATTATTTGTTGCAGCTTGTATAAATTTGTTTGGTATTTTATTGAATTATTTTGAATACGGAATTAGTAAAGAAAACGAATTCCTTTATTCAAAGTAATTTAATTTTTCTAAATAAAGCCAAAACGATACATTTTTTTATATTAAAGAATAATAATATTCGATTGATATACTCGTAAAGTTAGATCAGCAGATACGTATTATTGTAATTATATCAAAAGAATTTTTAATCGAATAAAAGAAATTCGCGACAATATAAGCGAAATGCAGAGAATCGTTAGCATTCGAAATAAAAATTTCATTTCATAAAATGTCTATGTTATTGCCTGTATTTTTAAATAATAAAGTTTATCGTTGTATCACAATATTATTTTTCTACTTTTGTTTTTTGCGATATAATATTTCATTCGTCTTCGTTACTAATATTTTCATAGATTTCAAAAAAATAATGATTACTTATTGTATTTATCGACATCCAAAAATGATATTTAATAATTTTGATATTTATTCCTAATAATTATACATACTTTCAAACGTTAATCTTCATTATTAAATTGTAGATTATTTTCATGATTTTTAAACTGTAGCTTAACAGATTACCGAAAGTACCAAGATTACCTTCATCTCGCTTTAATTCATAAAAACACCGAATCTTTTATAAACTGTTTTAATAAATAAATGAAACTCGCTTTAATTCTTATAATGATTTTAAGTTCAGTTTGGACTATAATTTCTGCATAATTGTCAAGAAACATTTGATCTCTGATTAAAATTATTTTCCACACATCCTTCATGAATATTCGAAATTTCAAAACGAATTTCTTAATATACATTCAATAAGCATTATTTTTTAAATCAATTTTTTTTCAATTGTTCTTTTATTTAAGTCGGTATTTTAAAAAAACTTTAAATTTCCGTTGATGAATATCCTTCTTTTTCTTTTTTCTTTTTTCTTTTTTCTTTTTTCTTTTTTCTTTTTTACAACAATAATATACAACGAGTAAAATATCAAAACATATTCGTTAATTTTACTTCTCCCTTTCATTCGGTTACTTTTTCCCTTTGATCGTTTATTTATACGAATTATCTTACTTACTCTCCTTCATTTTCGAGCAACTTTGCTATCCTGACTTTTATCCAATAGTTTCGTTTCTCTTTTCATCGCGATCCAGACTCGAGCCTGAGATTTTCGTTACGTATACAAGATCCATACCTATGTTTGATACTTTTGATGGTTACGCTTTTCAAACTCTCGTCTGATATTTTAGCTTTTTATCTCCGGAACAGGCATCTCTATAATTAAATATGACACTCAATTTATGTACATTTAACGTGCATCGAGAACCTTATCCATTATATATGTTTAATGTTTCTCTATTCGATAAATTATTAAATTTCGTTTATGTATAATGTGTCATAAATATAACGCAAATATTTTACAGTTTCATTCTTTGATCCATTTTACAATCATTTTACAATCATTTTACATTGAAAGTCATACAATATTTCTCATAAATTTTATTTCGTTACATTTTTGGCATTAAATATACGTCTACGAAAAATTAATAAATAAACGTTTTGCTTTTCAACGGGAATAATATTATTCCATTTTAATTCATAAAATATGGTGATCATATTTGTTCGTTGATTAAATCATGGATATAATTTAGTTTAAATTGCTGATTATTCAAAATCGAAAGAAATTTATCTACAAATATCTTTATCGATGATAAATAAACATTCTTTTTCAATTTTATTCAAGTTAATACGATACGAGAAGAAATCAAAATGTCTCCTTCATAGGAATTTTATCACCTTTAATTCTACCATCCTAATCGAATATTTAATCAATTTCCCGATATTTCGATAAAATTAATAATTTCCTAAAATTTAAACGTTCCAATTTCAATTAAAAATTGTACATTTATGTAAATATAATAAGGGTAACTTAATTGACATTCCTTTTGGTAACGAAAGTTTCGATGTCTTTATATAGGATAGAAAATTCAAACCGACGCTTTAAAGGTTGATTGTACTCGATAAGTTATGCCCATCAACCTGTGGCCGATATATTCACCTCAATTGAAAGATGTCCCGATCTCGAAGGTCAATATGCCTAGGAAAATGAAAGTTGATTCGAAACCGTGACGGAATATCTGTAGATTCCGAGAGAGTTAGCAGAGAGTTTTGGAGCGTGAAAAATTTCATCGATAGTAAAAGGGAAAAATTATCTAAGTAAAAAAACATCGATGAGATTATATCACAACGATGTTTTTAAACCATATTTTACGCTTTCTTTTTTTTTCGGTGTATATTTATGTAGATAGAGTATTCTCTATTAATTTATGAATATAATTTTGTTTACATGTTTTATTATCGTAATTTATTTCTCACTTTATATTATTTTTCATTACGATAACGTATATTTTAGCTACGATAATTATGGTTATAAGTTTTCAATATTTTAATGCGACGATTACATGTTTTCTCTTTTATTAAAATAAATATTTTAATGAAAATTTTATATTATTAATAAAACTTGGAAATCAAAATTATTTCGACGAATTAAAAAATAAATAAAAAAGAAATAAGATAAAAATGAGAACTGAAAAATAAAAATGACTTTACAATAACGAATATATTATTTATCGGTGAAACATGAAAATATATGTATAAAACGTTATCCTTAAAAATTATTACACCTTCCGGTGCAATTTATACGGTATTACGTTGGACGAAATCGCGTTTCCAGTTAATTCCAAGTTGGCTTGCAGCCCATTAAAGCTCCCCTAAGCCTGAGGGAGAATTCTCTTGCGCTCTCTCTGTCTTTGGTTCTCCTTCTATCTTACATTTACCTCTCGTTCTCTCTCTATATTAGTCTATAAAAAGTATGAAGTATAAAAGAACTACCCGACAGAAACGTTCAATATATTATATCTTAAGCCTTACCCCTCCTTTACTTACGGTCTCTCTCTCTCTCTCTCTCTCTCTCTCTCGCTTAACATCCAACTCCTTCTTTTTCACACTTTGTAAAAATACGCAAGCAGCGATAGGTGGCACGGACAGCTTTACGTTTACGATAATGGCGAGATGGAGAAATGAGCGACTTAAGTACTTCCAACGCTGCCACCGCCGAGAAATCCAACCAAAATTTGTATAAGGAAAGGTCGCGAGGGTGTCCATTATACGTCAACGGATTTTCACCTTATCATGAGAAAAAATCTCGCTCGTGCCAGTCGCCCTCGAGTCGCCCTCGAGTCGCCCTCGAGTTCCTCTCGAGTCGCTCTCGAGTCGGCGGTTACCGGGAGCGCGAGACCAGGGAAGCAAAAACCCAGACCCGACATCCCGACATCCCGACATCCCGACATCCCGAGACTACCCGAGCAGGCAAACAAGCTGTTCGGGATTATGCCTAGACGCTGGAAGTCAATTTTACAAACGTTCGATCCGACGTTTTAACGGCAATCGCAGATCGCGAACGAATAGTCGTTGATAATAAATCGTCGGCTCAAACAAATGTAACCTGAGCCTAAATTTTAAATAATCGCTTCCCACGAAGATTTTTCTCCATTTGCACCTCCTGCGTATCCTTCGAGTCAAATTTTACAAACGCGTGTTTGTCCCACGGAATAGCGGCATCGCTCATTTTATTCGAAACGATTATTCATGGAATATTTTATTCGAAACGATTTTAAGCGATTCGGGCAATTGGCTCGAGCGAAGTAAAGTTTTTTCTACGGAGACGAAATCTTTACCAACGCGAGAACTTTATATCACCTTTCAGAATAATATTCCGAACTCAACGTACGGAAATAGATTTAAATTAGAAAAAATTGTACAAATATTTGGAGCTTTGAATGTCGTAAGCATTTGTCGTAGAATACGATTCTTTTAAAAATATGACTAATCTTAAAAAGACGTAGTGTATATTTTGTAAATCCTCGCAAATTTCTAAATGCAATAATTTAAAGAATACGATAAAAACAGCTTATCTCTGCGATTCGTACTATTTATTCTCTTGGACAAATTATTTTTTTAAAAAAATTTATAACGTTTAATAGATTTAACCGAATGCTATAAGCGATACCTATTCTCGAATGCATTTTTCAAGTCTAATTTGTAAACTGCTCGTAATAGAATTTCGTAGAAGAATACTCTCGTAGTGTTTGCACAGATTAGTTCGCGCATTTTTCTTCGATTTATGTGCACCGACGGCCACGATAACCGGAACTATAGAAATGAGAGTGGAAAAGATGCTAAAGAGGAATCGACCCTGATGGATTTGAATAAATGTGCATGCACCGTGAAGTGGAAGGTATTTCTACGAAAGACCGATTGGACCGATTGAAACGATCGAGTTTCTTTTACTCGGGAATCAATATAATGGAGACTTCTCGTTGATTATGTTACAGTAATACGGAAAATATTTCCCTTGCGTACGGAATAATTTATGAAATGCATAACGCGTTTAAGGATTCGATATTACTCCAAGAAATTTATTTGTACATAAAAGCTACGTAAAGGCTAGATTATAACGTTACCGATGAACAAAACTTGGTACATCCTCCGCAAATATTCGAATATTTTCAATTAAAATAATTCGATTCGATCGCTTAAAAATTTAGTCGTTATTTGTAAAATTAAATAACGATATGCTCGTCCAAGATAACATCGACCGATCGTTTTTTTTTTTTTATAAATTACCAAATCGATAGAAAGATTTACGATTGGTTTAAAAAATAATACTCTTGAATCGATGCATATTTTTAAAGCTCACACTGACCAACGCTCGCAAAACCGACGAGCGCTTAATAAAATATTCGGTCTCGTACATCATTTTAACCCATTTTTCATCTTATTCCGAGCCTCGTTCTACTCTAGAATATAACGAACGTAAAATTGTGAAACTGTTAAAATTCAGTAAACAAACTTAGCGATCGGAGAAAAGAAAAAGAAAGAATACCAAACAAGAGAACATACGTACACTTAAAAGCAATTGGAATAACGAAGGCGTTAGCGGCAAGAAGTTAAAGTCTGAGAATAGAATAGAGGCAGAGAAAAACAAAGATACAGAGAAGAAGGTTATAGAGAAAGAAAATGAAAGCTGGGTTCTTCTCTGTACCAGCGATTCTTCCCAGCCATCGCCAGCAGACTTATTTAAATGAGCCGTTGGATCGAGCTACGAAGGTTCCGTTTGTTTCCTTGTCTTTCTCCCCTCCCCCAACTCTATCCGATGTATTTAACCACAACTCCTTTATCCTGCGTTTATCCAACTGTTTTCCATTATTTTCTTCCTTTTTCTCGCGGTTGAAAACCTTTCGAATCAACGCTATTTACGCAAAATTTCTAAATCCGATTAGCTTATTGATTTAAATATTTTAAACGATGATAACCAATAGCTGAAGCAACCGTTGAATACATAAGTTAAATTTCGAACGAGGAGAAAATTAAACTCGATCGCTAACAAAAGAACAAGCGAAAGAAATAGTAAAATATGGATAAGAATTTCTTATTATATTTCTTATAAAAATTTTTTATTTTATCTCAATATGATAAAATGCAGAAGACCGATTCCTCCATTTGTCGACCTAAAAATCTAGAAATTATATCGTATACCTCGATGTTGGAATTTGCAATTATTTTGAAATATATTTTAAATAAGTAGGAAAAAAAATTAGATGCTTTTAAAACGCGTTTTTATTACGGCAATTATTCTAAAATAACGTTTTAACATTTTTCGGAATGTTTCCAAATTTTTAATTAACAAATATTTCATTAAAACGAAATATTGTTTTCGCCATTGTACTAAACTTTATTGGAATGTTTTACTAAAATCCATCGTAGGAAAAGATTTAACGAAAACCCAGACGCATCTTAAAAATATTTCCTAATGAAATACTACGAATTTAAGAATATAAACGAAAATAAATAAACAGCTTGGAGAAGTACATTTCATCAATAAAATATTCATTAACGAATTTTTTAAAAAACTTTCAATTTAGTCGGTATTTTCGAGGAAAAAAAACACGAGGATGGTTTATCTAGAAAAAGATCGACAATCAAAGGAAAAAGGAACGAGAATGAAATATTTGAACGCACCTCCTTGAACTCATTCTCATTAGACACGATTGTTCGAGTAATAACATCGGAATCACGCGAGTTCCGATCGTCGCGTTATTTTCTACGAAAAAGTAATTTCTCCTCGTTGATTCGTCGACGCGCCGCTCGGCATTTCCGTCTTGGCATTCGGACTTCGCGGCTTCGCAGACGCAATATTTTTTCCTGCGCTAGAATTTCCGATGGCGGCGGTTTTCCCATTCTTTATCGATAGCATTGTTTCTAGCTCCGGTCTCTAGAAACGACGATCGGAGGAAATGAAATTGGAAGTCGGGAGCTCGGGGTTTGCCACGACCAGCGCGTACGTGTCGGAACGACAACGAGGAGAAACTGCGAAAATATAGTGGAAATAAGAGCGAAGATTAAATGTAAAGAAGGTAAAGAGGAATCGAGAAATCGAGAAATCGAGGAATCGAGGAATCGAGGAATCGAGGAATACGCGGATACGTTATTTTAACTCTGGAGTCGCGATAACGATTACGTACGAGGCGCGCGAAATTTAAGTAAACCTGTACGAATGCGAGGCGAGTTGATCTATTTCGTAGGAAGATTCGAAAGAATCTTGTAGCGAGCGAACCGAAAAGAATAATATTTTATTTATATTCTCGAACTGCCGAAGACTTTACTCGAGATAAGCAAAGTAAGCGATCGTTACGCAAAGATTTACATTTTTTATGTAAAATTTTTCTGACTTTCCGTTCGAGTTTAATCGATGCTTACGTATAAATATATATTCGGTGCTAAAGATTAACTACGCAGCGTAGCAATTAATACGTGACATCATTTTTTTTTTTAAATATATATTCACGAACAATTAGTGACGGTAAATGCTGTATATAAACCGTGAAAAATTCTCTACATTCGATATAAATCGTACGTAAAACTCTAAAGCTGTTTTACAAAATTAGTCGTATAATTCTTGACATAGTTTTTATTCGAATAAACTGAAACGTAAAACATAAATAAAATATTAAAATAATGATAAAAATAAGCGAATAAATAATATTTTTAATATTTAAAAAGCGATGACCGAAATATATTTTTCCACATCGATATGTACATATATATATACCGAAGCCTAAAAGTAGTCGCTCGTTTCAAATTATATACTTTTACCTTTTCGAATAATAAATATTAACTTGGTACAAAAATGTATGTATTACCGCGCAAGTAAAAACTCGAGTTAATTCTAAAACTACTTTGAAAAGCTTTTGAAATTTTCTTACTTTTAACATAACTTTGAATAGATCGCTTTTTTTTACCGATCGATACATATCTACCGACTCAGGTCTTGCACATTTTTCAACCATTTCTGATCCATAATTCAGGGGAAAAACGTTATTTTTAAAAGCAGCACACGAACGCACGGCAAAAAAGGGGGAAAGCGAAAAAAGAAAAAAAGGAAATAATATTATAAGAAGAGGAAACGTTTCATTGCCAATAGACTAATCAGATTACTCGTTAGTTCGTACTAATCTACTAATTCGCGAGTCGTATAGTAAAGGGCAATTTTCGGAGCGACGAACGAAAGTAATTCTCGAGAAAACTCCAAAGGAAGTCGAGAACTCGTGGCGGAAGCGCAACGGTACACCGGACGACCGCGGAAACGATACGTATGCGCACGTTCGCTCGAACGTTGGCTCGAACGTTGGCTCGAATATCGCGCGGGTGGCGGGGTGGCGGGGTGAAGGGGTGGAGGGGCCAGTCGAGCACCTGAGCGAATGGAAAAGGCGTAATCCGAGGCTTTTGCGGTATAGGTATCGCACACCGGAGAACCACACGGAGCCGAATGCAATCTCACCCTCCGACCCCTTTGTCTCCTCCGCCGATACAAACAAAGCCATAATGGATGTATCCTTTAAATATTATTATATTTTTTGGGTGTTCCTATTTTTCGCGTATTTTCTACCGTGGAAAACGTCGAATCGAATATCTCAAAAATTATAACCACGGACGTGAAATTAAACGTGTACAAAACTAAAAGATAAAAATACAATATTTACTTTTAAAATGAAGGAGAGAGCAGTTGTGAAAATATTGAAAGGTCCGATCGAGCGAGCTTAATATTTTCAACGATCGTTTATCGGAAGCTTATTTTCGAAAGGCTAAAAATGTAGGACGAAAAATTATTTGAAATATCGTAAGATATGAAATTTTTACGCTTCGATCCGTCTTCGAATCCGGATACTTTATAAGTATTTTCGACCACAGTTGATACTTTCTTAATATCCAGATATCAAAATTTATCGTTGTTTAATTTTTATCGTGTCATTCCATTTTCTAACAAATGAAATTTTCTTTCAATTTCCGTTGGAAACAGTTTTCAGAGACAACGCTGACTCGATGCTTACGCGATTAAATGCATTAAGACCGGTAGAACGTACGTGACTGGTAACAACGACACCTGCCTTAAGCCCGGTTAACAACACCTGACCAACAACGAAGAGAAAAACTTAAAGGAAACGGTAGAGTAGTTCGAGGAGGATAAAAGATAAAGCGAGTAAAGAAAATAATATGGAAAAAATGATGGAACTAATAATACTTTACTTTTAACGTGTTTCCGTTTCGTATCGAGTATTATTACGTCTTTGTCGGATCCAGATCGATTTGGTTTATACATTCTAGTCATTGCGAGACTTCCATTCGATGTAAATATAATAATATGATAATTATGCGAAACTTAATAATGGTGCCTGTAACTTGACAGGTACTTGTCATTCGATGTAGTACATGCACGGAATTCCGTCTAGGTTATTCAAAGTCGGAGTCCAGATAGCGATCGACGGTGATACCAGTGTCTAGTTTTCTCGGCTCTATTACATGCGTTAATCTCTGCCCATCTAAACGTGTAAACTTCAATTAGCGATGCCTTTATCCATTATTTATCACGGTACACGAACATAAGCGTTGATACTTCAATATTCCGTTGGTTATGTTGGTTATTAGGTATCGATTCCATCGATAAGTTTATTCCATCGATATATTTATTCCTAATATTTATTTCTAATATTTATTCCTAATATTTATTCCTAATATTTATTCCTAATATTTATTCCCTTTTCGTAATCATCCTAAATTTATTTTCCTCGATCTTCTCGCTATAATAAAAGAAAATTTTTACACTTATAATTATACGTGCAACCGATTTTACATATATATTTTACAACGACTTAAACGCTACGGAAACGATAGGAAATACGGTAGAGAGCGGATAACGGACTATAAATTAGATTAACGTCCTACGATCTAAAATGAAGGTAATTACACGAAAGGGTAATCTTTGCGTTGAAAATAGATAACATTAACTACTCGCGATACATTTAGTGGAAATACAATATAAATGGTTTTTGTCGGATGGATTTTAAAAAAATGGTTGGTTATAAGTTTATTGGCAAAAGTGAGTAGAGAAAAAAAAATGACTCCGGTGATAAGGTTTACGCTTTGATAAAATAAAATAAAATATTCAATTCCGTTTCTGTCTAGTAGTTATATTTTCCACGTGAAAAGCGCACGAGCTACGAACGAAAAGACAGATCGAATCCCCGCAGACGCTATTGATTTTCTCTTTAAGTATTTTGCTCGGTCGCGCCTACGAGAGCCCGGAAAATCGAGCGAGGGACTCGATTAATATTATCCCTAACTTAACTCTCGTGATAATTCGAGTTTTCCACCTCTACCGTTGTACCTCTACCGTTGTACCTCTATCGTTGTACCTCTATCGTCACCTCGCCCGAACAAACACATTCGCCCCCTTAAATTTGATTCGCGAGCCCAAACCAACGTCTCTACGTATTTCTTTCCTGCTTACTTTGCATTCTCAAAAAACTCGTGCATCGTTTGCTTATTCGCGCGAGTCATACGCTTTCCGACCGCGTGTGGAAATTGTGGAAATTCGTAGAAGCGCGAAAGAAAAGCGTCGCAGAGGAAGCGCATTTAATGAAAATCGAAATGTTTGATGCATCTGGTCTACGCGTTAGTTTTCCAATCCGTTCTTTATGCGTCTCCTCGTCGATTTTTTCTCCCACGTCTAAATTATTTTCATCCGGGAAAATTGTCAACGGTATCAAAAATACGAGAAAAGAGAAAAAGGAAGAACGCAAACACGGAAAATGTAAAATCAAGCCGTTGAGAGATGAAAAATTCTTTTTCCACCCACCTGGAGAAAGTTTCGCTCTCGGAGGTGCGACCGTTGCCACTGCGATATGGGAAGTCGCTTACAGTCTATCGTAAAAGTGAATATATAATAAGTGCCGAATATAAAATGCGCAGTAGGTGAATACGTAAGATGTGGAATAAATGCCTCGTGCTTTTGCGCCCGCATATATTCATACGAATATGTATAAATGCCTTATCACGGAATATGTATACACGGAGGGAAGTACGAGTCTAAAAATACTACAACCTATGCGGAATAATTGTCGAATCGAAACAACTAATTTTTACTACGGAAAATTCACGTTTCGTTTATTCAAATATTCCAATACTTATATTATGCGCCAATAAATTACGTCGTATCGATCATTATATTAATTCGTATTTTTTATTAATCAACCGTAAAAATAAGTATACGATTTTTATTTATTGTATTTTCAAAGCATTTTCTTCTATATTTCGCGTAAAACTATCGATCGATATATTTTTAAAACGTAAATACGAATTTAGAGTGTATTTAAAATTTAAATTACCTTAAAAAGAAGAAAATGAAAAATTAGTTTGATTCGTTCGATGAGTATTATGCTACATCTTAAGTATATAAAATATATCTTGAAAATATATTTTTCTCGATGATATTTATGCGATGAAATAGTATATGTTATAATACAAAAAATATATTACGGGTATTTAATTTTATGCTCGACACATATTAGTAAATATTGCACCGTATAAAAAAATGATACAACGTAATTTGTATTAGATGTTCAACATTTATCGATTATTTATTTTATTTGAATTTAATACATTTTGCCTCGTATATTATTATAGCGGACAATTGGCTTGAATTTGAAAAAAATTAAATGTTTTTTGTAAAACTAAAATATTGCTAATCCCTTTGACTCTAAATTATTTCGCATCGATGCTCCCACCTGACATATTTAAAATATTCAGTGTAAATAAGCAATTGAAATAGTGTGAATATGAATGACCTGTTCGAAAACCGTTGCGGGAAATTTAGTCAAGCGTTTTACGTATTACCAAAGTGAGATGCGCGCTTGTCAGTTTTATAACATATATGTATAAAATTTTGCATTAATCAAAATCATTGATTTTACAATTCATACAAATCGATATGTCCGCGTACTTCCGTACATTTATCATAAAATTTCTGGCAGATAGACGTAAAATGTAAATCGATGCCCAGAGTAAATACATCGTACGATCATTACTAACTATTCCAGCAGTTTTGATAATATTTAGGGCTGTCCACTAATTGTATATTTCGTGAAATTCATCGTTCATTCGATAACTGTGCAACTTTCCTACCGAAGAAAATAAAAAGTATTAATATTGGACTCGTTTCGATTTTTCTTGCAAAGTAAATTTATTTTTATGACACGGATGTATAATAAATGTATAATTTTGATAATAATTACCGTAACATATTCGAATTCTATCAATCACACGAACATTTTTAATTTTTATTTACCAACGGAATATATAACTTCGATGCGCAATAAAATTCATTTATTCAATAATTGTGAAATACGATTCGTTACAAGAACAACCAACAAATAAAATTAAATAATTTATTAAAATCGTATCGTTGATTTAAAACTATAATAATTATGAAATATTCTTCGACCACAAAAATGTAATCGTGTCCAATAAAGGTTTAGAAAAAGAAATACGTTTCTCGATTATAAATGTTTCGTATTAAAAATGTTACGGTACAATTTCGGCTAATTCTGGAATTCCTCGTTAAATTCAAAAACTTATTTCTTCCGCCTATAACTCTTATGCAATACGCGTAAAAAATTATTCTAATTTTGTTATACGACAACGTGGGTTTGGGTTAAAAAGTAAAGTAGAAGTAAAAAAATCGTTCCTGCGATAAACTCGATGTATTTTAATAAACGCGCAAAGAAGGTTACGATGCACATAATAACGCGTTGAACTAACGATATCCTTATTTATATCCGTAAAAAGCGTAAAGCGTTATATCCATAAAAATTATATATCTTATTAAAAAAATAAGATTACAATAATCTAATTTTATTATCGCGGCCGTCGATTATAAGATCCAGATACGGCGTTGGCAGTTTTACGAGTCAAAGTGTGGTATCCTATCGTACTCGAGGTCTACGTGTATAGGGTTGCCGATGACGAGGTCCAGGTGAGAGTTCCGTAATTTTACGATTCTAGCTCCGATATCCGGTCGTTTTCAATGCTTACGTGTACGGAGTCACCGATGAAGAGATCCAGGTAAAGCTCTTTGTAGTTTTACGACGCAGACACCGAGTATCGATACTCTTACAATGATATTAAACGTATTTTAACATTGAATTTCGGAGTCGATTTCCCTTTTCGGTCCTTTCGGTCCTCCCCTTCATTTTCCTAATATTATAAAATTATTATTTTGTACCTAAATTATGAGCTGAATCAGGACTGTACAACTCGACCTTTACGAAACTCGATGGGAGAAGTCTGGAAAAGTTTACACACGTTCGAATAAATGAATTATTTAACAGAGTTTTGTCCGGTATATAAATGGAAACGAAAGTTCGATTCGAACGCCGATTGAAAAGCACGCATCGGGTCGAGAAAGTCGGGTAGATCGCGATCGTGGCGTATAATTGGTAAGCGATGTATATAAGTGATAAGCGATGCCGTCGAGGAACAGCTTCTTACGAAACTCGAAGTAAAAAGTAACGCGTCGCGCATCCTCGAGACAAAGTTGCATAGACGGTAAAAGCGTAGCGCAAGAACAAAACAGACGTGGAGGAACACTCGAAAGAATGCAAAGTAGAAGAGCAAGTGAAGAGGGTGAAAATCTGAAAGGTCGTGGCGCGCGTGGAAGAGTCTCGACCGTATTCGGGAGCTGTTGAAAAAGTGGCGGGCGTACTCGGTGCCCAAAAGTGCCTTCTCCTCGTCGTCGCGTCGCTCGCGACATCCAGAAATGCAATACGTACATACGTACATCCCCGAGAGGGGATAAGAGGTATGTGCCGGGAATACGAGTCGCTCCGACACGCGCGAGGAGTTCGGGCACTCGAACGCCGAGCGAATCGCCTATGAAAATCCCCCGGTGAAGCGCCTCGTGTACGCTCTCGTGCAAATAGGCGGCGGAGGGATGGAGGGGCTGGGGGGGGACGTCCGTTTCAACGTCCGAGGGTGGAGACTCGGGGGGGGGGGGGGGAGCCTCGGAGTAACGAGACCGGGTCGCGAGGCTCACGTACCAACCGGTGGACGTCGTTGTCGTGAAATGCCAATGTCGACCTTTGGAAAATTGTACTTTCGGACCGAGTCGAGGCGTTTCTTTCGTTAATCCGGGTGCATTTTTTAACGAAACTTTTCCGTCCCGATGTTAGAGCGGTTTTAGGGCGGTGTTAGGGCGGTTTTAGGGCGGCGTTCGGTATAGCTCCTTTCGAAGCCTTTTCCTGTCAGCCGCTGCTCCTCTAATTTTTAAATTCCACGGACGATCGTCGCTGGATTGTATTCTCGTCGCGATCCTCCTCGAACGACTATTGAAAATTGCTCTACCTCGAATCAACGAACCGTCCTATTTTGCTTCGAATATTTTTTACGCTTTGGTTTTTAAATACATTTATTTGAAATTTAATTTTTTATTTCACGCGTTTGTTCGTCGCTTTGATACGTAAATTCTGATACTGTACCGGTGATAAAGAAGAGCGATCGAAGCTCGCGATATCCTATCGCTATCGATCAGTTTTCGTTATTTTACGGGAGTGTGGATACGTTTAAAAATTTTAATGGTATTAAATCGTCGAATTTTGGTGGTTCGATTACTTTTATTAAATATTATTACGGATACTTTTAACGTATATTACTTTTTGCGATTTTATTCTAAAATTGAAAATTTTTGCGATCGAATAGTTTATCAAACTCGACGACGAATGTCAAACACAGTATTTGATTTCTTGAAAATGTCTTGGAACGATTATCCTATATGGAACCGAAATAGTCGATGAATCTCGTACAAAAATCGTAAACTGATGTATCGTGATAAAAATCTTAAGAAATTATCGAGATTTACGGATTCTGCACGGATAGAATAAATTGTTGCAATCGTTTGACTTTTTTTAAAGACTCGAATATTTCATCTGAAAATAAATTTGAAAACAAAATTACGTTTTATCTAAAAAAAAAAAAAAAAATTGAAAGCTTTAAAATAAAATTTGATATGTTGCTGGAGTGCCGAGCTGTAAAAAATTAAATGGGTATAAAATTACCCCATTAATCTAACGTAAGCATACATTACATAATATTTGAAGAAATTAAAAGGTCTGAATTAACGTGTAAAATATGCAACTAATTGATGCGTGGGTTAAGCATATTAATGTGATACGCGCTGTATTTTATGGATATGTAATATGTAACGATATCTATCCGAATATTTGTAATATTTGACAAATATTTATGCGGGTACATTTTTAAAACGAGACGAAGAGTCGCGTAATAAAACTTTTAGTGCGATATTACATAACAAAAATATGTTACACATTAATTTATTAATATTTTGCATATAAATTAAGTGTATTTCAATAATTTATGAATAATAAATAAAAGCATTAAAAGTGAATATTATAAAGCAAATACCGAATATAATTTTATTGTTGCACGTTTAAAATTTAAAGAGAAGACGTACTTGCATGACAACTACTTTAAGACTTTTAATTGATATTTGATGCTTAAAACTGTTCTTTGAACACTGTACGAGTTTTCAAAGCTTATATTAAAATTGCTTTGCTGTTTCTGACATTCTACGTTGGCGTTCTATTCTTGTGTTTGACACATGATGTTTAAATGGTATTTTAATGAAATTTTTATTCGAATAATTATGCAGACAGAATTTTCCATTCCAAATAAACGATTATTAACAGAATTTTTCAGTTATCGTACAATATCGAAATTTCATTAAATTTACTTCGAACTTCATTTAAATATTTTGATCATTAAATCCAAAATATCATAAGGCGAAGATTTTATGTTAAAATTTTCATAATCTACGTTAAAATTTTTGAAATGTAATATTCATAATTTAAGTTAATTTCATATTATATTTTAATGAAAATTTTCCGAGGATGAACATTTTATTACTCGATAATGCTCAAATTTTTTAACTAATGAATAGAATAGCACCGAATAACGTACAACTAGATATTTTTAACTACACAAAAATCTTGTACGGTTCTTTTTCAACTACTAATTTCATAAAGATATTTCATTATCGCGTCCAACATTTTCGATTCGTTTTTATTATCGACAAATAGTTTAAGAACTAATCTCTTTAAAATGTTACGAAAGATTAAATTTGAATATTATAAAAAAAAAATTGCAAGTGATTAAAGTCGAGAAAATCCTAATATATCGGGTATAATAAAAATAAATTTTTAAGTACTGCTTTTATGAATCTTATAAAATCGCAATTAATCATAAAAATTGTATTATAAAGTAGAGTAATAGTATATTAAAATTTAAGAAAATGGTATGTAATTATATTTAAAAATCTGTTATCGTTACCCAGACTACAGTTTTTTCTGAAATAATAGTCAATACTCGAAAAGATAAAGTAAAATAGAAATGGACTGATTTGTTATTTTTTACGATTGCTTTATTTTACTAAAATTTATCGTGATTATGCTATTTTTACTACAATATCACGACCTGCTTGTACAAGTCGTATCAATTCCATCCGTAATCTAAAGTTAAAAAATTAAGTGTGCCTCGAACGTCACGATTAATGTTTCACTCGAAAACACACAGCTTCCGAGTAATTAGCTTTTCAAATATTCGAACACTGGTAAAAAAAAGTATCGAAAACTAAATAAAACGAACTTACCGACATTCGTAACGAGTAAATTCGTAAAGAGAAAAGTTACGCATTCTTCAAGTATATTACATTATTCGTGTAATAGGGATAAAAAGTGCAGAGGTTAATGTACTCGCAGTTTACCGAAGAGACGCGTCGCTTTTTGTATTATCCGCGTATATATTTTATAAAAATAATTAATAAACATATTTTTATTTATCAGCAAAATACAAGCTCGAGTAAACTTTTAAAAATATACGTTAAAACTAAGAGTGTTCTTATATTTTAAACATTGAAAAATCGTTAAAAAATAAACGCGCAAAATTAATATCCGCAAAAAGACGTAATATAAAACGCAGATTATTAAAAATTTTGGCAATTAAATTTTAATATAGAACGAGCGAAAGATCCTTTTATTAAAGTCTGTAATCACAAGACACTGGGAAATCGCGTAAAAATATTACCGTTGAATTAAAAAACTGTAACTACGACTCAGCAGTGGTATATTTTATCTATAAAAGAGGAAGAGTAATTACAGGACGGATTCACTTTTCAATAAAATCACATTTTCGCGAGCGGAATCTCCAAAATTTTTCAGGTTACCATTTTCGAGAATTTCGCTTTAGTGGAGTATCGTGTTCACCGTTCACGCATTTTATGTGCAAACAGGTATATTGTATATCGGCTGGTTTGGTAAATTGAACGGTATTCGATCGAACGGCTCGCGTGACTCGTTTCATTCGAGCGAAATATATAAATTAGTTCGATGCACGCGTCAATCTTTTCAGGAATCGACGATATTCGAAACTAACCTCGTGTCTAAATTTATCAATAGTCGATAAGTTCCTAGCAACTATCTTTTGATCGATGATTTTAAAATTTTCTTAAAAATACCACTTCCTTATCAAAATAAAGTATCTTTTATCAGCTGGCTTTTAGTTTTATCCGTTTTCATTTTTTAAAACGACTTTCTCGTCGAGTTAATTTTTCCAGAAAAGAATACAACCGATTATCGAAACGTTCTTTTTTAAAATGGCAACGAAGTAATATAATTTTTTAACTTCGAATTTCGAATTTCGATTCGGATCGAAATTGAAACCATTGATATTTCCTCGTTCCCACGGGCGAATCTAGAACACGTAAAATTAATTTCCTAAATTATTTTTTTAACCTCGCGCGCGATGTAAGTTAATTATATTTTATTTTACTTTTCCTAAATCTCGATTGTAACCAATCGTTGTTTAGTTTAGCTTTTCAATGCAATTAAAAAATGCCAATTTTCAAATTATTATTTCGCGTACAAATACACGATATTTCGATTTATTCGATAAATTTTCCATAAAATTAGCCTTGAATCGGCCTCGCGTTATATTTTCGTACGTTGTACGTTCCAACTTTTTCGAATACAGCGAATCGAAGCAAAAGCGTTTGGATCCAATATACTTTAAGATCGGCGGTCGCTGAACGATACGCCGGAAAATGAGCGAATTACATTTCAACGATACGCCATTAGACGCATCCGGCAACTTTCATTTATCAATAAATTATGCCATTTAAATTCATTCTATCGGTGAGAAATGCAAGGCGTAAAAAATGCCAGATTCGATGCGCGTGCGCAGTGGAAATTTTGTCCGACGGGAGATAATAAAATTACGCGAGCGAGTCGGAAAGATAAATCAAGCTTCCGCGAAATGCCGATGGTAAGAGGGAAAAAAATGCGTTTAATATGGCATTGTTACGCGGTCGGTGGAAGTGGCGGGATCGAAAAAAAAAAATTTTCATTTAGAGTCTTTATTAAGCCACCCGTGTTATCGATGCCGCACTCTCGCGTTATCTCGCAATCGCGTCATTCGTGCTTAACGACCGTACTTTGAAGAGATTGCGGGAATAATTCGTCGTGCTTTTGTTTACCGACGGGAAACAAAGTTCGGAGACGTCTCTTTTTATCTATTGGTATCAAAATAATGACGCCGAGAAAAGTGTAAACGCGCCCAGTGCTTATAATTTTAGGAAGGAAGGTCGCTGCCGATTTGGACTCGATCGTAATTCGAAAGCGGACCGTCGTACTCGAGTTACGTAGCACCTGTTATCATTTTTCACCTGTAATCATGTCAATTACCGGTTTTATCGTTAAAGTACAATATTAAAACTACGCGCGTCGGTTAAGAGCGCGATATCACCGAGGCTTTATCAATTTTCTTTCGCTTTGTATTACGAATATCGAGCAGTCGGGGAAAACTGGGAAACGGCGAAGGTGAAAAAATTCGCTCGCACCGTAATTACGCCGTTCCGATTGATACGAATCCGTCGAACCGTCGAGAAGCATCGAATATTTTAAGCTGAAAGCAAAGCTCCAAAAACGAGAGTAAATTCGAAGGCACGAGTGAACCGAGCTCTTAATTAGGATGCGCGAAAAAGAGACGAGTACAAGCACGCGTAAAGGGTTAAAGATGAGCGGATTCAGAGGGTTGATAGAGCGGGTTAAAAAGTTACAAAAATCAGCGGGAACGATTCTTCTTTGACCTCGTCGAATCCTCGGCGGCGCTGTACCGAGGCGCGGGTAAATCCCACGGCAGTTTGCATAAAATCCCAATGATGAGAATGTTTTTCCATGCAAATACGTTGCCTTTCCTCGGCGTTCGGCTTATTTTCCGCAAAAGCTACGCTCCCGAGCTCATCCTGTATTTTTCCAGCCCTCCTCTGCTCCTGCTCCTCGGCCTCGCTCTTAAATAGCTCGTCGGCAATGCGCGAGACGCGATTACGATTAACAGAGCGGAGCGTTGATCCGAATCTTGGCGATTGGACGTAGGCCCGAGTCAAAGATTTATAATGGAAATTTCGCCGGGGAAGCAGCGAAGCGTGGACAAAAGGAGCAGCGGGAGGCTGGGACTAAAATCCGTGGGAGTGGAACATCGGCGACTCGTCCAATATTCGAATGAAGATTGGAAAAACCATTGAAAGCCGTATAGACCCATTGAAAAGATTATCCCGTGTGCTTGAGATTGTTCGTGTGCGAGCGCAGACGTGTGTTTGTGCGCATGTCCCGAAGTGGGACCAATTCTTTACCCGTCAATGGATTTCCCGGGAAAGGGAATTAAGAGAGGCAAGAGATTTTTACTCTCTGCGAAAGAGTATTTTATGTGTAAAATATACTTTAACGCGTTCGATCGCCTTCGATCGCCTTCGATCGCGTCCGAGTTTTTATGAAATTCTCTCTTTTGATGACTTACCTACAATACCTCGTTAATTAACGCTGCGACTCGATAACGAGAATTAATATTACTATTTCGTAGCGTAACTACGGCCGATATATCTTTTCGATTTCAAACGATTGTTTGGTTCAAGTTTTTTTTTTTTTTAATCGGTAAGCGAATTATTCGATAAAGTACTTTCGTTAAAAATGTATGGCTAAAACTCGAAAAAAAAAATACAAAATATTCAAGAATACGCGGAAATGTTTGCGTCCAAGATTCGTTTTCAACCAAAAATTTATCGAGTTCGAGTACCGCCCGCGAGATACAAATTTTTTTTTAAATTACGAATAAATACCGTTTAGAGTAATGGTAATTCGATAATGATGGTACAACTTTACAAATGACATCGATGAAGATAAATGAAAATTTTCACTAATACAATTCGAGACTCGATAATTTCTCGTTTACACGGTAAAGTATAATCTTTCGCTGTTCAACGAGAACTCGTATATCTTTTATAATATGATAATTAATTTTATAAACGTCGATTTTACAAGCGTGCACCGAGTGTATTTAATTATTTTTAATTTTTCGATGAATATGAATTTTAATAGCGTAACTTACATTTTTCAATCTTTAGAAAATCGTACTTGGTTTAATACCAGTGGTACAAATTTATACTACGACCGATTAAAAGCTTTTGTTTATTCTTTGAAATAAAATGAAACATTCTCGGAATGTCGGTACCAATTTTATCGTAATTTTTCTTAAAAGACTGCAAAAATTAAGCATATTTCTTTAATATTAAAATATTTATTGAAATTTATTTTAAAAAAATTTTAGTATCGAAACCTTGCCATTGCAATAATTCGAAATTCGATTATAATGTAATCGATTTTCGTTCGAAACACTAAAAAGTTACATCTTTCGTTTAACGCGATATTTTTACTCGAACTAAGCGATAAATTAACGACGGTTTAAAAGCAACTTTAAAAAAGTAGAAATTTTCGCAACGAAAATAAAAAGTTTTAATAAATTAAAATTCGCGTCTATTAAAATGGATTTTTTGACGAAAGCGAAATTTTGTTTATTCATAAATTTGCTGTCGCTTAGACTTTCGCATACATTTGTCTCTAACTGTCCGTCCTACGATTTATTCGGAGCTTCGGAGCGGTGATTTTTTTTTGCGAGCCTTGTACCAAAAGCAACGGCGCGCAAAAACTTGCGAAAGTTAGGCTGGAGCTCGCATATATCAACAAATATCCCAGTTGCAAATACACGAACGTACCAGTTTTTCCAACTTTTTTGACCCACTAAAAAATTAAAGAACTGCTACAGAACTCTGCTACTCCTCGGACAAGAGCGACGTGGCAAATACGACTGAATATTTGAAAATTAGGAGCAAGTCACCCGTGAGAAAGAAAACCAAACTTCCACATTTTTGCCACGAGGGAGGCGACGTCGTCGGATCACACTCCTGGTTACTTTTACACGGACTCGAGAACGGCTCCTTTTCAATCTTCTCTTCTACGTGTTTTACACAATTTTTCTTCCTTTCGGGTTTCCTTGCCTTTCCTTGTTTGACTTTTCTCCTTGAATCAATCTATCCAACTTTTATTTAACTTCTTCTATCTCTTTTTCGCCTAAATTTTACCTCAATCGATCCCAATACAAACTTACCCTCGGTTATTTCTCACTCAAATATTTAGATTAATTATTTTATAAATAACGAGTACATGCAATGAATTAAAATTCGTTAATCGTCAGTCCTTGCAAAATAATTTTTGACCAAAGCGACGAATAAGTGTAAAAATATAAATTTAAAAATGCTGAGTAATACTTTTGAGTTTTAAAGTGATTGGCTAAATTTTGCGGATAGAAGCAATAAAAATTGCATAAAAATTTGTTACAAATTCTAGCTTCAATACTGGATCGATCATTCTAAATTTTGAAAATGCTACTCGAAAGTTTATACGCATACCTTCAAAATGTTTCCCTTGCAAGATATTTTTTAAATCAAAAACTGCTTTGAGTTGGTCAGAAGCAGTAAAAATTTGATGGAAGCTCGGCAAAATTTTTATGCCATTTTTAGTACTTTTAGCCACCATATTGGATGAACGGTGATGAATTTTAAAATGTGTAGGGTGACATTTGAAGATTTATATTCGTATCTACATTTCGCCTTCCAACAAAAATTTGCGAAATTTTAATTTCATCGAAAACTATTCCAAGCACGAGATCATTTATTTTGAGTTGATAATATTCGTATTCGAAACAAATAATAATTTAATTATTGCTCTCTCCTTTTTATCACGAGCATCATTTGTATTGCTACTCAATTATATCGTATCTTGTTATACTGCTTTGCGTTCGTAACTTCATTTCTGCATTCATTACTATGATAGTATTATTTCTTTAAAGCAGTAAGTCGTTATAAAATATTTTAACGATAAATTAGATTGTATTTAGAATATATAACGACTAATACATAAACTAATATAAATAATTATAATTTTTTTAATTTCTCCTAAGACAGTTTAAATAAAAAAATATTACATTAAAGTTAAATTTATTTAATTATTGTAAATTCTATACAATTGAGTCTATACGATTTTTCGTTTAGCATTGAGTTTTAAACTAATCGATCTATCGATCCTTTTTTTCCGATACTCTTGGAATTTCTCCATAGTCGTTTTTCATCTTATTCCTGGTTACTTTTCTTAGTATTCCTTTCTATGTTTATCTTCAACTATCTATTTTATAACTAAGTTTTTATATCTGTCTTTGGTGCCTCTTTTCCTCGTTCTTTTTTAACTTTACTTCATTGATCGACTTTAGCCAAGAATTTCAACATGAGGAAAAACTACTCTTAAAACAAAAAGATCCAAGTCAGAAAATAGGTTTTCTAGTTTTCTTGTATCTTTAACAAGTTTCTTTTACACTTTTTAAACTTTTAGTTTTTGAATTTCAACAATATTTTGATTATTTTTTACTTCATAAAGAAATATATTTATTTTTTTCTAATACGAAAAAACTTATATTTTTAGAAACAAAATTATAAATTTTCATCCGTTTAAAATTGCAATTATATTATAATCTTACCTGTATAAGTTGTAGTTAAGTTTATGTTTCTGAAACAAAAAGAAAAAGTAAATTTAAATAAGAAACGTAAAACGAATATTTCTGAATAAATTATGTATCTTATATCGTTCTTTTTATTATAAACATATTATATAAAGATTTAAATTCAAAATGAATTTATCAAAGTTTGTTGTATTCAAAGTTTATCATGAAACTTATTCGATAGTAATATTTTTTCAAACCTAATAAAGTAATAGTTTTTTTAGAAGATTTATTTAAAATTTATGTAAATATAAATTTCACTTATAAATAACGTGGAAACAGATTTTTTACCGCTGAAACAATGTTATACATTTTTATATTTCTATCGGTGGATCGGTTATATCGAATAATGTTTATATCAATTTATGATTTTATTTCAACCTTATAATCTAAAAATCATTGGATTATATTCTTTCTACATTTGTAGACACGTTCATAGAAATGAAACAATTTATTAAAAAAGTTTGATAATATGTAAATAATTTTTAAATATAACTTGGAAATAACATCGAATTAATAAGTATTTATATAAAGAAATTAGATTCGTTTATACAATATTTAGATTTAATGTTAGCGATAGATCATAAATAAAGTGTTCATAAACAGAATACGAACTAAACCATTTATTATTATTACTTTAACTATTATAATAAACTTGATGTATCGTATAAACTTCTGTCACACGGATCATAGTTAAAAATTCAATTTCAAGTATGCATTAAACCGTCAGAGAAACGAAGTTATTAACTCTTGCGTATGTTTTTATTTAATTTTCTATTTAAACGAAATGTACAAGAATATAATTATATAAAAACATCAAGATTAAACATTTTCGTTATAGCAATTAACCTGATCCTCGTAAAACAAAAATATTTTTAAAAAACATCGAATAAAATCAACGTAAACATTTGGAAAGTTTATTTTTTCAAGCAATACTTTAGTATTTTAATTTGAATAGACCATAAAAATATTTTTAATAAAAAGAAAATGTAAAATTTTAAACGTTCTTAGAACGTAATAGAATATTACGCTATAAATACGATGTTTTAAACGAATGGGAAAAAGGTGCAGCTGAATATTCGTATTCGATATTAATTCATCGGCAAAGAAAATGAAAACTACTCTTGCAACGCTTCGCCATGAATTCGTCAATAAAGGGGCTCAATTTTTCACTTTCACCGAACTAATAATCACCGCAAATCAAAACGGCGTATGTTCTTATACTCGTGAGAGACTAAAAAATTATTTCCCCTGAAAGATAAATTATATTCGATAAGCTCCAAGAGAATTTATAGGACGGAATCTGCTCAACGGTAAAAGCTTTTCTCTCAGATGTATCGATGAATCAATGTACGAAAACAAAATATACGGAAATATACGGAAATATACGCGTTAAGATGTACAAAGTAAACAGTGGACGCGTTAATTTTTAATTATTAAATACATTGTATCTTGAGTTTCGAAGAAATAAATTTTATCCTCGTTACTCGTTCAAAATATTTTTAATGGTAATAAATAGAGAAAATTCAATAAATAATAATTCGAATAACAAGTCCTAGCAAATAATTTATACGTTTCGATCTCATACTTATTTATAAGCTATATTTAAAAGTTTACGTTTCATGCGAAATGAATTAAAAATCATTTAACGATACGAATTAAATTAAAAAATTTTGTAATTAATTTTTATTATATTAATATTGTAATATATTATAAGTGATTTTTAAACGAAATTTTTTAATATGAGAAATAATTAATTTTTTATGCAATTTAACTCCAGTGGTAAAATAAAACTCTTCGAATTCTTTGAACTTCGTTAAATAGTTAAAATCATCCGAGATTTCTTTGGAAAAATACTTTTTCTCAAAAAAGATACTTGAGAAAAAACATACTTGAGAAGTTAAATTACAGAATTCTGTGAATCTTGTAAAAATACCAGAATCTCATTTAAAGAATAAGCGGGTAACCTCCAAAATATCATTTCACTGGATCACCATTTGCTAGCCGTTTTATTTCCCTCGTCACTAGTCACAAAAAAGGAGATTGCTGCACCCACTTGCGTTTAACTATAGTCAAGAGGTTATGAATAAGATTCCATGCTTTAAAAACAGAATAGAAGGAGAAACGGAGTGAGTGAAAGAGAGGGAGAGAAAGAGAAGAAAGTAGCCCAGAGAAGGAGAAAGAGAAATAGCCGATACTATGGAGAGAAAGCTTGATTGGCATACTTGACCCGAAGGTTTCGTTGATGTTTTTGATGAAACGTACAATAGTCGTTGAAATAGAACTAAAAAGAGAACGAAAGAGCACAAAGATCGGATAGAAAAGCGAAGGTAGATCTTCGTTAAATTTGCATGCTCCGATACTCGCTGGTATCGCAAAATGAGTTTAAAGTCATAATATTTGTGGACTCTTTTCAATAATCATAAAAAAGTAATGAAAACGAAAAGAGAAATATTGACCGTGCGCAATATAGAAAAATATCTATTATTTTATATTGTTTGGTACGACGCCTTCTTCAATGATTTCCAAAGTTAGTACTCGTGTCGGTAATTTCGGATTAAAATAGCATATATCGATGAAACCCGTTCGTTACGTTCGTACCAGTTCGTAGTTCCATTTTCAAAATTAATTTTTAATTTCTTATTTAATACGTTTTAAACCTTAATAAATCGGATTTTCTCTTATTTATTTACTAAATTTGATTTAATATTCTCTCGTATGTAAATTATATAGCTCTTAAATTAATTCGGAAAATATGAAGATAAATGTATTTTATAAATGACTTCATTAAACCATCGCTTCGATCGAATAATTTAATTTCTTGTCAGATTTTCATAAATTATATTAAATTTGATTTTTTATTATTATTAAATGACAAATTATATATTAATAAATACTTTAAAAGACTGATATAACGAGCAAAGTAAATATTTTAAAAGCAAATAAAAGTTTTTCGTTTAAATTCTTCGCGTTCAAAAAATAAACCACAGTGTATTAATTATACTTAAACTATAATTAAATGACAAATATAATAGATTAAAAATCATAACGTTTACAGAGCATTTGTTATAGTGACATTCATTTTGAAAAATTATAAATTAAGTAATCCTATATGAATAAAAAAATTTTAATTATAATTTAATTATATATTTGAAACGAATATATAAAATATACTAAAACTCGTTTATTAAAGAAAAATGAATTAAAAATACCTCGTTTTATGAAAATCCTATTCACTAAAATTTTACATACAAAATTTATATATAAGTAAATTAGTTACATTCATTTTATATATTTGAGCGCCTTGTTATTTCAAAATATAAATGTCATCTTTCAATTGCCAAAACAAATGTAAGAAAATATAAAATTAAGAATATAGAGATAAATTATAAAAGGATATTCTATAAAAATGCAAATTGTGTATTTCTATTTATATTTAAGTACCATAAATGTATTTGTGTTGTTTATTAATTGTCGCTATATCAATTATTTATTATACTTTATTATATTACAAATCAAAAACTTTTTTTAAATCTGCATTAAATTAACTATGTGTTAATTTTATGGACTTTTTAATTCTTAGTTCTTCAAAAAAAGAAAAAAAAAGGACACTCGTTTAAAAGAAATTTGAAAGATTTTTAACTTTCTTTAATACATCTTTCAAGAACTTTAATGTCGTTATGAAACTAGAACTTTGTTATAATAGCACATTTTCAAAGTAAAGTTCATTTTTATTACAAGTTTTTCGCGTTTTGTAAATAAGAATTTTCAGTAAGTTATAAAAAAAAATGAAAGCTTAATCGTTTATTGCAGATTTTGCAGGAATTAAAAAAATTGAAATTTAAACAACGAGAGATTTATATAAGATTGTATAATCGTATCAAGTTCGTTAAATCGTTTATTTTTCTATATTTAATTACATTAAATATAATGTATAAATTCGAAACATTTGCGTTATCGTAAAAGTATCGACTCGTTTATAATTTTAGTAAAAACCTTCAATAATATCGAATACTATTTAAATAAAAAAATTGCAACGATATTTTATACGATAGATATTTTATCAATATTTTACTATTAATTAAAATTTTGGACTCGACTGGTTATTCGAACGCAATTCGAAGAATATTATAAAAATGTTCGCGTGCATCTTATTATCAAGATACGCTCATCGATCGAACGCATAATAATTCCACGCGAAGAACAAGGTAATGGAAATTCTAGAATAAGAAACGAATTTATTAGAATCGAAACGAAGTTGGCTGAGCCGCGGTTGAAAAATTGGAAAGCTTCGACTCGGCGGATAATAAATAAGCGATAATAAAGTTAATCCGTCGTATCGCGAAGCTTCATTCTCGGCTCATTCTCGGCTCATTCTCGGCTCATTCTCGGCTCATTCTCGGCTCATTCTCGGCTCATTCTCAGCCACTCTCGAAAGCAAAGGCACGAGTTCGAGTACGGAAAGAGAGATTTCTCGAGACGATATACCTCTAAACGCTCGGAAATTAAAATCCCCGAAGGAAGTTGGCGCGTGCTTATCGCGCGGTTCGCGGTTCGCGGTTCCCGGTTCCCGGTTCCCTCGGGCAGGTGTTCACGCACTGTGACGTTCGCACACTCGTTCACTCGTTTGCCCACGAGTATCCACGAGTATCCACGAGTATCCACGAGTATCCCACGCACAGGTAAGTGCAACCTCTCGCTACCCGGGGTCACCCCTCGTCCGTTACCCTACGATCTCATCGGACTCACCCCACGCGCGTTACCTCACCTGGCTAATTAGCTGGGACCCGAGCGTTCTATCTACTTACCCCCGCCTCCATCTGCTTGTGTACGTACACTTATTTACCCGCTCTTGCTAATATCTTGCTAATTATCTTGCCCCTTCTCACATTTTTATCCGGATCTAGGACGAGTCGACGTAGGCTGTTACCCTTCGCTTCGAGGCGAGGAGGTTTCTCTTTCGGTTCGTTGACGCGTACGCGGAGAAGCTTCAAAGATTTGGTACCGGGATTTGGTACAGGGGTTTCGTACAGGGGTTTGGTACAGGGGTTTGGTACAAGGGTTTGATACCGGGATTGCAACGAGCGCTCGAAACGATCCATCGCTCGTGAACGCTTGTAAAACTCCAGGTCGTTACGCGATGGACGAATCAACATTTTAGGATTCGTGAACTCGATGGGAAAAAATTATTTCCGATGTCTGCCCTTCGTTCGAGGTCGAATCGCGAATCTAACTTTTCACTGTTTACATCGCGTAAAGTGAAATCGCGATACCTATCCGCGTTCGATCCGCAAAATCTAATGCTCGCGATATAAATTAAGTAATTAAAGGTAACGAACGCATCGCTTCGACAACCAACATCCATTACACACGTTGTACAATGTCTTTATCGAGGTTCCTTTACTCGTTCGTTGCTCCTCCGCGTTCCTCTTTCGTTCTGCTACAATGCAAACTGCAAACTCGACATCCCGTGTCTCGTTATCTCGAAAAACATTTTCCTCGCTTGATGCGAGAAGAAAAGGAATGGAACCCTTGCGCGTAAACTTAAAAGGGCCTTTTCGTAAAAGCGTACAAACTTCTAATTAGGCTGACACGATTACGTTTATTAAGATAAAAAAAATTTTTAACCAACTTAACGAAGAAATTTTTTACCCGGCACTGCATTTATATGTTAATACGAATAGACAAATACGAAACAGGGTGTTAGTTTAATAGAATTTATATAAGAATGGAACTGTAGAATTACCTATCCAATATATATGATAATGATAGCGTGCACATGGAAATTTAGACGGAGAACGAAGCGAACCTCGTCTCGTGTTTCCGAATTCGTGTAAAACGAGAAATTAAATTTTATATAGCGGTTTTAAAACTGGGTGTTACGCGGGCACTCGAAAATTTTGGTGAGCTCCTCGAGCGAACCGACGCGTTATTATTTATCGTTCTCGATAATAAATTTCTCCGAATCAAAGAACTCAAGCAAAATAAGTAAAAGAGCGCCGTAACTTGGAAATTATTCCGACGGACGCAAATATTTAATTGCGTTCGAGCGAATAGCTCGAGGGGTGCGAAACGTCAGTCCGGTTGAAGCATCGATATTAATTCGAACGACCGAATTAAAAGACGGTCGAAGAAGGAGAGAATCGAGAGCGAAGGGTGTAAGGAAAATAAGGAAAATAAGGAAAATAAGGAAAATGAGAAAAAAGGAAGACGATCGAAGACGGAATAACGAACGTATTCCAAAATAAAAAATCAAAATACCGAAGCGAAAGGATAAAGCGAAACAAAGTCGCGCGTATCCGGTGAATCCTCGGAGCCTTCGAGCGGCAAAGTAAACGCTACGCTAACCGGGAAACACTTTGCGGCTTCCATGGCGCGACATTATATACGTCGAGAGTAAAAGCGCGATAAAAGATGCAACTGGAGCTCCCCCGGGTGGAGGACGTACACAAGCGGAAAAGTAAACGCGGGTGTTTCAACGTCGTTTTTCTGCGTTTTTCTGCGTTTTTCTGCGTTTTTCTGCGTTTTTCTGCGCTTTTCTACGTTCGACTCCTACTCTCGAAATTCTCTGTTACACGGAAGAGGTCGAACGCGAGTCTCGTTTAAATCTCCTTCCCTCTCTTTCTTTTTCGCGCACTCTCCCAGAACGAGGAGACTCGTTAAATTCTCCTTTTCAGTCGGCTGCTCACGCGCTCACCGAGTAAGATGGGTTCTTCGTTCTTCGCCCTTTTCTTCTTTTTTTCTTCTTTCTTCTTTCTCCTTTCTCTTTTCTCCTCTCTCCGCTCTTTTCCCTACCTAAGGGCGAAAGCACGTCCATTGACTTTCACGGTCAATTCCGTGTACTTTTTAACGAGGACATCTCTCTCGTTTCCTATTTCTCTATCCTCCTCTCCGTATCATCCGTCCAGCTATCTTTTTCTCTAAAATCACTCCTGATTCGAATTCCTTTTTCATACTCGTTGCCTACTCGATTCCTTCCTCGCTTTACCTTTCTCCTTTATTTTTAGCGAGCTTTGCGTCATTTTCCCTGCGTTATTTAAATTTCGTACGGTATTTTAAAAAGTACTTTAAAATTTTGTTCGCACCAATCGAAAAAACATTACTTTCACGTTTATAAAAGTCTCAGAGGTAAGAAATTGCCTAATTTTTTATAAACTAAAAACAATGAAGCACGATTCGATATTCGATCGATTCGTCGGAAACGTAAGATTTATCGGGGTGTAAGAAAAACCTGTTGATTTTGTAACATCGATCGAGGATTGATTATATGATCGTAACTAAATATAGTAAATTCGAAAAAATTTGTCGTAAGAAAACGTGAAATAAAGAGAATAGTTTTTCTCGTTTGTTTTTTCTAAAGTTTTACAAACGTAATTACGAATCGATTCGATCCAGGGTTTATAGATTTATAAATAAATCTATAAACAAAAACTTGATTACAAATATTATAAAATCTTTTTTTATCCGCGAAAGATGCAAAATCGGTTTTGCGCGAACTTCTTGAAAAATTTGTTATTATTTTTTATCAAAATAATGCGCGTAATCCCGTTATCTTATTTATTTTTTACTATATCTTTTTACGATTATGAAACTTTAAAACGGTAAGTAACTCTTTGGTTAATGAAACGATCGTTATCTAACGAACGATTCATCTCGAATTTTTATTTGGGTAACATAATACACATATTGAAAACATTAGATAAAATCTATAATAGTATTTTTATCTTTTTAAATATCGAGCTTTATAAAATTAAATTGTCGATGCAATTAACCGGTAGATTTTATTTGAAATTCTTTGAAATGATTGAATCTTTTCAAATTTTATTTATAAAATATATTTCTTCGATAATTCTTTTTCGAACGTAATATCGATAAATTATTTCTATTCAAAATGAATATTTCACACCGAAAACTTTTGAAAATAATATCACATTTTCTAAGAAAGATTGCATCAAAAAACATAAATGATGTCTGATGTCGAACGCCAAATGTTAATATTTTCTCTCGGAATTTTCAATAAACTTTGTATAAAAATAAATTTTTATATTTTGGAATAATATTTCTTTAGAACTTGGGTAGATTCTAAAATTTTTACTCTTTTTAATCAAGGTTTAATTAAAAACAATTAAAGTCGAATAAAATAAAATTTTTATAATTATGTCGGATCTTAAATTTTTATAGCTTCTCAAAATCAGGTATATAAAAAAGCGTTTATACGCGTTGAACGAATCTTTGAAACCCCCGATGATGGTATACGCGTATTCGGACAAAAGTAGGCGTGTGCACAAATTCACCTCGCGATCGAAAATTAAGGATAATTTTTTTTAAAACACCGTAACGCTCGCACTTATATTACAATCGCAACGAACGAAGTTGAAATTTAGAAGGAATAACAATCGACTCGATCGAAACGTATCGATTGACAAAATACTCCGATTGAATTCGGGTAAGCGTATTTCCGACCGACTAAACAAGAATTCGGAGAAAACGCGAAAAATAACATAAACGTTTTTCTCGCTGTAATTTCTCGAGCGCCGCACAATGTGTTTAAAGGGTAATATATTTTTCAAAATTTTCCAAAAACATCTCCGCTCAAATTGAATAAAAATCACAAAGACGAGGAAATAAAATTAAAAAAACGAGTTCTCTATTTTTCTCCTTTTTATTTTTCCTCTTCTCCCTCGTTTTTCTTCGCTGCATTATGAGAATTACGAAATTAGGAGAGACGCAAAGTACTCGAGTACTCGAGGTACGGTCACACCGAACGCACGCGAACGAAAGATTTTTTACCCCGCGGTCGATTACACTTCGGACATCGCGCAAAATAATCGAAATCATTCCTCGTAATTGCCGACTATCGAAAGTATTCTCTTTCTTTGTTCAATCCCATGCGTGGAGAGGCCGTACCCGCGAGAAGAAGAAGAAGAAAAAGAAGAAGAAGAAGAGAGAAAATGATCGACAGGTACGCGCGAAACCGACTCCTCGACGGCTTCGCTCGACTGCACCGGGCAAAGCTTCCACCAGGCAAGCTGCTGTTATTGCTTGTGTTACTGCTCGTGACAACCTTTCGGCACGGGTATATAATTACGCATCTACCGTGTAATAGTATACCATTACGGTACTCGATGACACATTCGTAGAGTTATTTACATTACGAATTACAGTCTGTCGCGAGCGCCGCTTACCATTTTCCTTTTATCAACTCCCCGCACCGAAGTTTGCAGAGACGCGTGTCTGCCTGTGTCGCGATGATACTTTGACCTCGACTGCTCGGATCGGGTCGGTTCTGGTCGGATCGGGTCGCCTGATACGCCCTTACGCGAAAATGCGATTCTCCGACTTTGAGTCTGTTTGATCCTGTGCTTTAAACAACTCGTGAGCGCTCGCAGCTTTCGACCAAACTTATTTTCCTCGGAGAATAATTTCCAGCCGTTTGGCAAAACTGAAACTAAATTGTAATTTACAACCAGCGCGTATCTCGATAATTCGATGATGCGACTTTGGAAAACGAAGCTTTACCGGCAAAAGGTTCGAAAGAGATTAATTGATTCGCCATTAAGAGATTTTATTAAATCCTTTCTGACGATCTACAAGAATATTTAAATAATCGTATTTTCATTTTCCAGTCTCGGATTATTATATTAGTTTATAAATTATTAGATGGTGAAGTTGAACGAATAAAGTATTTGGAAAATTTATTTATAAAACTATCCAATGAAAAGGATCAAAATAATTAATTAGAAATTAAAACTCTACGTTTTCAAAGTATTTTACGAATGCTTTGATATGTCAAAGTAATTAAATGATAACATATGGCATCGCTATAAAGAGAGAAATAAAAAAATTTTCGATAATTTTATAAAAATGTATATTTCAAAAATAATAATATAAAATTATAGCCAAATAACTAAACCATAGTTTAGCCTATAATATAGAGATTCTTGTAAATTCAAAAGTAAGTAATGAAATCCAATCTTAAAACTAAAAAAAATAAACATAATTTTCATTAAGCGAAGTTAAACATATAAATCGAATCCATGAAATTGAAAAAAGAACTTATTTGAAAGATGACCTACATAAAATAAAAATAAACAATACAAGAAGATAATATTACATTTTTTAATTTAATATAATGGTAAGATTTCTGCTTTAAAAAATACCAATTTTATTACAGCATTTATAAAAATAAAAAACTATATATTAAAATATTAATGAAACACATTATCATTATTTAATAGTTACATAGATGCACAAATCAAAATTTTTATTAGAAATACTAAAAATTATCGATTTTTATTCGCAGTTTGTCTGCAACTAATTGAAATAAACATTATTAAGTAAAAAATAACGCGTTCTTGGAGCTAAAAATAGCTATTTATATTCAGAATCTGATTTTTAATTAATATGCATACGTTTCTATGAAAAATTATAAAATTGATAAGTTTTGTAGGTCAGTATTTATCATTTATTTGTCATATTCAAGGTTTTATATATCTTTCCATACATTTTCTTTTTATATTTATCGATAAGTAATATAAAACCTCTGTAATACTTTATAATAATTTTTTAAAAATAGACATTTTTTTAGATTTACATATATTCGAATTTGAAATAACTTAAATTCGACGATAAATTAAAAATACAGACCGCTAAAAAATTGTTTCAATTGAAAACTGTGCGATAAAAATGACTTAATCACCGATATAATAATATTTCATTGTTTCTAATAATGAGAAATGTAATAAATATTTTAATAATTTTTCTATCATTTCTTATCCTTTTATTCACGATACAATTTATCAAAAAAAGAGTATAATACCAAACTTATCGCAAGTTTGTGTTTTCTTGGCGCATTATCGTTATTTTCTCGAGGCTCGTATTCGTTAAAACTTTGCTCGGAGCTAGATTTATATCGCGCGTATCATAGGCAGAAACCAAGTATAAAATAAAAAGCTGGAAATAGTACGTTTTTAATTACAATGTTTTCGTTGAACTGCATTAGTGTAAATTTGAAAAATGTCGTACATGGTTTCGTAGGTTTGGTACATTACTAATACGATACATTCAAATTTTCGCGACGCACTTACACACCCGATATTTACATAATACGAGTAAACAACGAAGCAACGAAGCAACGAAAAAGCTTGAACAAGTTTAAGATACGAGCTGTTCGTCGGATTTTACGATTTCGAAAAGCTTGTACGCGTGTCGAGCGAAACGGGGAAAAACAATGCAGTTATTAAGGGCCATTACGCGCGTGTCTTCCAAAATATTAATAATACGAAAATAGGATTAAAATGAAGAGGGAAAAACAAGGCGAGATAAGGTATCCTTTTTCCAGCGTGTCGAGTTAATTCTGCTAATCTCGCCGCCTCCCTCGCGCCTCCCTCGCGCCTCCCTCGCGCCTCCCTCGTGCCACCCTCGTCCGCCGCCCGTCACCCTCTCTCTCTCTCTCTCTCTCTCTCTCTCTCTCTCTCTCTCCCTTTCTCCCTTTCTCCCTCGCGCGCGTTACACCGCCGCGGAGGAAACGGCGCAGCCCTGAGAGAAAACAGACTGTCGGAGCGGAGAAGCGATCCCATCCCGGCGATAAAACCCGGTGCTCGCGTGAGACGAACCTCCGGATCCCCGTCGTCGAGTGCTTTTCCAAGCGCGTCTCGCACCTCCGAATCCGGTGAACTCGAGACGTCCGCGAACTCTCGAATCCAGAGTCTCGGTGCACCGGAACGAACGAGGCGACGTATTTACCAACCGGCACCGACTCGTGCGAGCCGATGTGAATTATGGCTAGATCCAAAACAAACGTAATTACAATATGCTCTTGATGAAATTATTCACCCGCTTTGTTCGCTGTATCTGTAATTCCATCGGCTACCAATAGAGAGATACTCTACAACCACGCGTACAAATTTAAATTTTATCTTTTAAATATGTAAATTAACGCCAACAGAAAGATATAATTTTCATTTACTAAACGCTATCTCCGTTTAAATTATTTATGACTGAAAATAGTAAGTAGCTGTTTATGCGTCGAGTGAGCGAATAAAAATTTTGAAATACCGAAAGCTTTAAGGACATAAAGTCTTTTATGACAAAATATGCCACTAAATTTTTCTACCTACGGACTTAATAGTTTACGAGCTATTTTATTACAAAATCCACTTTATCATCTTTACATTTTCATTAATTTACTTATAATCATTTTCATTTCGCTAATCACCCGAGTAACGCGAGATCGAAAAAATTTATGTTCCTATCCAAAGTCTTCGTATTTACCTTTATGCGTATTTTCCGCGATAGCAAAATTATACGTAAGAAGTCTTATACTCGTAAGGAATCGTAAGCTGAATAAGCTATTAAAAAGACTCTGATTTGAATTCCAATGATAAATAAGCAGTTATACAATATAGAAACTCTTATTTCATATTTATTACCTTTTACCTTTGCATTTAACTGCAATATTAAAGTTTGCAGAAAAATATTTTTAAATATTTTCGATAAATTCTGCTATTTTTAAAATAATTATATACATTTTTTTTCCTTAATATGATTTTTTTATGATTAATATTCGATTGAATTTGATTCTTAAAAATGATGATAAAAATTAAAATTTTTTATTATCAATTTTCTCTAAATCTTGTGTTGTATTGAAAAATATTTTATAATACGATACGTAACGAATGAAAATACAAATAAAACGAAGACAAAAGTAAATGAAATACCGACGCAGACAAAAATTATAAAATATGAAAAAATATTAATCCGAAATGAAAACGATGAAATATATGTACATCATATTTTAGACAAAAATCAAGAATTCTATACATTGATCACATTTTTCTTTTTAAGGCATTCGATGCATAATCGAGTTTTCATGATTTTAAAAGTTTTTCTTTTATTTATGAATGTTCGTTTATTTTGAACCGAATAAATACAATATTTATACGATATGTTGCTTTTTTTCGATCGTAATCAACAATGATTTTAGATATAATGATTACTTAAGTCTTACAGTTATTTATTTTATGTTTTTTTTAATTAAGATTTTTTTTCTGCGTGGGAATTTGATACGAGAACAAATTTTTTTACAACAATTTTATAGTTTTATTTATATACAGAAAATGGGTAATATAAAAAAACTACGTTCGATTTCTTATTATTTTAAAAGTAATATATATAATGATTTATTTTTTATAGTTCACGCAAAAATTTATTGCATTTAAATCAGGTTTTGAAAATCAAACTATCGTAATCCAGAAGGGAACAAATGAAAGAATAACATACAACTATCGTCGAAAAAAACAAAATCAACGGAAACAATGCATTGCAAATTATTTAATTTATGAATGCAGATTTTAGGTATATACGTTGGAGATATCGTACCGAATCTTTCTCATCAATCTCCTTTCGGTTTAATCATGAATAATTTATTCGCTAAAATTATATTTGATATTTTTGATGACGTATCATCTGATTCGAAAACGAATAAATTGAATTTACCTATGACGCGAAGTCGCACGTATTTTTTCTTATTGGATTTCGTACCAATATTGCAAAGTACCATAGTGAAATTTTATTTTATGTCTAAAATCTTGATCTTATTTCACGTGTAAAATTAATTGAAAAATTTATTTTATTCCATCGTCGATTAAAAATTTTACTGTACTTTCTTATTAAGTATCTGCTGAGAACGCTCCATAATATTAAAGAATATAACTATTTACGTATTTCTTATATACTTGTAAAATAGTGACCTTAATTACACACTGTAATTATATTTTAATTTTAATTTATGTTTCGATGCTTTTTATATTACACATATAAAAGAAGATTGCATTACATAAGCTAGAATTTTCCGTTGCTGCTAGCATTTCTTTTTCAGTATAAAAGAATATTTTAATTACTCCTTTTTGCTCATGGTGATAAAGATATTTCAAGTAATAAGAAAAGTTTACAGGCTTCAAAAACATAGTCCAAGATAAAAGTGAAAAAAAAAAATAATAAATACCGCGTTGATTTCGTAATAAAAATTAAATTTAAAATCGTCGATTTTCAATCAAAGGAAAAAAAACGCAACGATGCAATTTAAATATCCGTAAGCGCGATCACTCGAAATCACTCGATGAAAATAATTAACCCTCCGATATCTATTAAGTGGCACGAATTATTAAAATTCTTCGCTTTTAAAAAATAAATGATTAATGTGCTTCGTAATAAGCTGCGTCGGTAATCAAGATAAAGAAAACAACGCTTAACGATCGGACGAGGAAAATAGAAATAAGAAAAACAAGACTGAAAAGAAAAACGAATAGAGACGATACTATTTACGATATATCCAAGAGATTGCCAACGATCCAACGTACCAACGATCCAACGATCCAACGATCCAACGAGCCAACGAGCCAACGAACCAACGAACCAATGAACCAACGAGTGCGTAATAACATCATTCGAAAGCTTAATTAATTTATCGGCTTTCACATTTTTAATTAATGAATTGCTCCAGGTACTCGATGTAACTTGCGCGGGTTTACGTACCTTGAGTGTGTAATCCGAAAGAGTACATCGAATCGCGAGTCGGAAAGCGAACAAGAGAAAAAGAACGAAGGTTATCGATAATAATTTAATTTCGCATTTGCGATTATTAAATTGCTTCGTAACAACAGGAAAAAATCGAGTATCTTGTGATTCATAATCGATTGCACGGTAATTAACTATACTTAGTCTACGCGTGATGAGTATTATACGTTCGAACCTGTATTTACTTAGTAATAATTTAACGCGTAGCCATTTTATTGGAAACGAAGTTAAGTGAATTTAATCAAGACTTTTTTAATTTAATCAAGCGATAGTTATGATGAACAAAGTATAAAATTACGAGCTGGGCTCGAGCCGGTTTATAAAAGGGATATAGCTGTTTATTAAAAAAAGGAAGAACCGGATATTTGCATAAAATAACTGTCGATGATCGGGAAAATTGGTTCCCTGGCAAAACAGCAATATTTAAATTGGAGCAGTTAAATTGGAGTAAAATCTTGAAATAGCCTGGAGAAAAAGCGTAAAAACTGGTCCTTCTAATTAGCGACTCCCGCGCTCTCAACGAAAATTACGCGTATTTGTAATTTGTAAATTGAAGTTTGTAAAATAAATTGCAGTCTCGCAGTTTTGCCCCACTGCCGATAGCCAACTGGAGCCAACCGGAGCCAACCGGAGCCAACCGGAGCCAACCGGAGCCAACTCGAGTTCCACGCTCGTAAATATTACGCCCGCGATAGCAGTTAAAATTTTTGCGTTAGCAGCCAGTGGCCGTCTTCCGTGTAATTTCACGGGCCACGCGGATCATGGGAGTCGCGTTCGGTGAGTTAAAAGAAAGAGAGAGGGTTTAAAAAGCGAAGGGAAAAAACGAAAGGAAAAATGTGGCGAGGGGGATTTCCGGATATCGGCCGGATGAAGAGCGCGCATAATGGCTTGTCGCGTAACCGCGATTTCCCACGTTCCGTCCGGTAAGTGCGTTGCTCTCTCTCTCTCTTCCTCTCTCTCTCTCCCTCATTACCCCCCTCCCTCTCCCCCCTCCCTCGCGGCGAACACGAAGAGACGAGCAGAGTTCGTTGCTTTTTCGCGTTGAATATACCATGACGTTCGTTATCATCATCTTCTACGCAGATCCGTCTGTAATTTTCTTTTTTTATTTACTTGTTTTACATTTTTCTCACTCCACGAATCCACCTCTATCCGTTTGGCTTGCACATTTCACTTTTCTTCGTTGTCGCTACGTGCTATTCACTCTTATCACCTTATTCTATATTTTTCCCGTACGCTCGTTTCTCAGTTCTCTATCTATCATCTTGTCTTATTATAGTTACTGGTTACGATTTTATAGTTGTTTTTTCCATTTCCTTTACGCAGTATTTTATCAAAGAAACCAAGAGTATAAAAATTCTCGTTTTTGAAGGGATCGAAAATTCTTTTTCAAAAAAAATAACTAAAACTCCCGATCGTTTATTCGATCTTTATAAAAATTTAATATATCTACGTAGTTATCGTTGTAACGTATTACTCGTTCATTATATAAGCCGTAAGAAAAATTTACGATACCCGAGTTTATTATTTATAAATATTTATGCAGCATCTTTGCTCGAATCTATGTCACGTTTAAAAAATTAAAATTTATAGGATCTTACGGATCAATTTTCCTTATTTCAAAATACTTTTTTCGATTACCTTCCGTTGCATAAAAAAACAATTTTAGAAATCTAATTATAAGTTGAAAATAACGAGCACCGATTTTTAATTAAATATTATCCATCCGAATAAATATATTTACATGGAATTGTATGAAATTATTTTTTGAAATTATACTTTTATAATTATATTTGAATTAAAATTTAATGCTTGATTCAGTGTGATGTATTTCCATAATATGATTTATGATAAATAATTTCGGATTATCCGTTAAATTACTTACTTTTAATAAATATAAATTTAATATTTAGTAATGTATCTGTCAGTTTACATTACCGTTCTATGTATTATTAATAATCCAAAAAACAATGGCATTAAAGTAAACGAGATTTTACGGAACGGAACGATTTTTTTTATTCGCTCTCGATAGCAGGTCAAAAAAATAATATTAAATAAGATAAGTGGTAAAGCGAAATTATTTCCGAATAAGATGGAAAGCAACGGAAGGATAAATTTCAATTTTATAATAAAAAATTATGTTTACAATAACCGGGCATGTAATCCGGACATTCGAACGCGTGTAAATATTCATAAATGCAAATATTTGAATATTTATAAAAAATGGAAAAACGAAAAAGTGGACGATCGATTGAAAGATAGAAAAATGCAAAGTTAAAAAAGAACAACTGGTTCGGCGATAATACTAAAAAAAAAAATGGCTGGCATCTTGGAGCGTAATTTATGTGTATCTTTTTGTTCGGCAGCCGGTGATTTTAACGAAATGTTTACGAGGCCGCTTCGACTCGCATCGCAAAAGAAATTGCGCTAAATTTCGCTAAATCGCGCTTCGGCAAAGTAAAGCAGGTAAAGTCTTTATTGTCTTCATTGCGCTACTTATCCTACTTATCCCGCATTTATTTATAAATTATATACGCTTAAGTTTTTCCCAGGGAAGAAATTGTTCCACATACATACCAAGAATCACCGTCGAGCAAAAAAGGGTTCGGTTTTTCCAATGATTTATACAGCTCTACGAACATGTTGGCAGTGCATTGGAGCTGTTCGTAAATTATGAGAGGAGCGAGCAGAAAATTGTCTAAGGCGGTTTCTAGGTCGGAAATTACGTCTTGGCATATTCAATTGTGCGCCGGAGACAATGATCGTACGCGCATATACGCGCATATATGCGCATATACGCGCAGATACGCGCATATACGCACATATACGCACACAGCCATTGTAAAGAATCGGCCGCCGTTCGGACTTTGCGTTCTAATTATACGTATCATTGGACCGCGAGACTTCAATGAGACGCGACGCTCGACTCAAGAATGTTAAGCGGATGAAACTTTGTGTATTTAATACAATTGCCGCCTGCGACTACTTCTTTTAATACCACTTTTGAATCGAACCTTTTTACGGCTCTCCTACCACCGATTTTTTATTGCATTTCCTTCGTTAATTTAAATTTGACTACGTTCGTTATTTTATCGCATCGAATCGTTCATCGCTTTCGAATTCGTTTCTTTCTTCATAAAATTAGGAAGCTATTCTAAATTTTTAAATTATGTACTGAGTTTAAAGGCAATGCCGTTTGTTTGTAGCGGTGACCTTTCGGTGTGATAAATACTTGATCATCAACGTATCGATACTTGAAACTTTTAAATAGGTAGCTTTTTCTCATCCGAGATTCGTGTGTCTCGACGAGAGCAAAGTTCAAATTATCGCGATTGTTTTATTTCAAATTTTTCGAACCGACATAGAAACTTTTTCGAATCGATAGAATTATATGAACTTCCGTTTCAAATGTCTTGAGTTAGTAGGTAAGAAATTACATGAATTTATGCACAAAATCTTTCGAGCAACTTTTCTGTAATATACATCTTCTAGCTCAAATTCATTACTAAGTAACTTTTATCCGTTAAAATTCATAAAATTCCAAATGAAATTTACGCTAGTGATAGTAATTTATCAAAGTACGAATGTCGATTATTATATACCGCTGTAAAAAATTCTCGTCTCTGTGAAAAAAGAACAACGTAAAGTACAAGCTCGAAATTAAGGCCATTCATTAAGCAACTTTCTTCGAATCAACGGTTCTTGGAATATTAATTATTTTTTCCCTAAATATATAACTAATTAAAAATACGTTCGAAAAATATTCTTTATTTTAATATTTAATAAAAATTTTATTTACTTTTATTAAAAGAGTTGAATTTATGTACAATATTTTTTCATAGGCTTTTGTAAAAGAACTCAGATTTTATATAAAGAATTCATGAGTATAATTTAAAAAGTTCTGTAAAAAGATCTGCAATTTCACAATTTATTATTCTTTTATTTCGTAAAAATAAAAACATATTTCATATTAAAAATACATAATTCTGATTTAAATATAATATAACATGTAAATCATTCGTACTTACTATTTGTACCAATTTTATTTGACTGTGCTATTTCGACAATTTCTTACGTGCTTAGGAATAACATCGACGACAGCTTTACAATAAACTTACATCGATAATAAACTTACATCGATGGCTGATAAATGATAAAAATGCAACATGAAAATTATTTTAATTTCAATGAAAGTATTTTTTAAAATTTTTTGCGATAGATAGTCTTCAACTTATTAATTCTAAAATCTTTACTTAGCACAATATATTTATTAATCGCTTAAACAGTTTATTACGTTATAAAATTTATTCATGAAATAAGCTTGAAATATATATATTGAAGTATATTTTTATCGAACTAAAAAAAGTATACGCGATAAAAGTATTATAATAATATAATGATTATTAATTAATTATACTAAAAGAAAGTAAAAATATATAAAAAAATATATAAATATATTGTTTCTGAAATGTCAGGAAATATTTTTAAACAAAATAATAAAAATTCTCTATTGTACAATTAAAGATCATAAAATCATTTTCGTTTTAAAAATCAATATGCTGATATAGTTATTATTATAGTTGAAGACAAATAAATCTAAATAATTCTAAAAGAAAATTAGAATTTAATTAACTGTGGTATAAATATTTTAAATTACAGTATTTGCATATACCATGCGTAAGTATTGTGAACATGATCGATAGTTAAATTTAATTTAGCTATAAATATAATCTTCTTTACCACCCATCGAAATAGAAATTTTTATTTTACAGTCCGATAATATTCGTAACAATTTATAATCTGCATAATGGAAATAATTTAACCGAAAGAATCAACATACGTTCGTTCATATTCGACTCTCTAAAAAAATATAATATACTTATCAACATTGAATAATAATTTTAAAAAATCCTTCTACTCGATGAATAATGACTCGGCAAATATTCAATTATGTATTTGAATTTATTAAGCGACTTTATTTGTTAAAATGCTCCAAATACTCCTAAATTATCTGAAATTCTCAAAGGATGAAGTCAACTCAAAGTAAACATAACACAATGCGTATTGCTATTGATGTAATTATTATTATTATAAATTTGTTAACTGCAAAATCTGCAGAAATCTTAGCGAATTGTTACATTTACGTTTACACAAATTCATTTGAAAGTTACTTTATGTTATAATAACTTGATTTACAATAAACTACTTTGCTTTACAAATATAGTTCAAAGCTGCTATATTTTTGCTTTACTTTTCATTTTATTCGTATGCTTACAGATCTAACAGACGTTGTTTAATTGTCAACGTAATATTCGATGTAGTACATAATTTCGTTGTATCAAAATTATGTAATACTCTAGATCCTCTGCTTTTTTGTTACGTCTTGTTCTAAATAATCGCTCATTAGAACATTAGACGCTAACTATTCAAATTTAATAATATTTTGATAAATATATATTATATATTTTTCTCAATGTATTCCTCTTAATTATTTAGTGACTATATTTTGCAACTTAAATAATATACTTTCAATTTACAAATTATATTATATATTTATCCAAATAAACGATTAGAATTCTTAGATAAATTTGTATTGCAACGCTTCGATATTACCTACAATCGTTTATTTAAGTTTTTCTCTTTTGTTTAAAAAAAATTTTCGTTGTATAATCACGAATAATCTACCATCTCTCGGTAAATGTTATTCATATAAATATCTTATTCTGAACTAACAACGTTCAAAATTACATTTTTACGCTCTTATATGTATTTGATAACCTATCCCAAAACTTAAGGGAAAGTAAAAAATGCGTCTTATGACTTTAATACATTATTAATTTTTCATGATTTAAAAATTTTATTGGTTTACAAATAATTTTTGAGGCCAATTAAAAAAACTCAAGTTGTTTAGTAATGATATTATGAATATGTATAGATTATGTAAGTAGTTAATTAATCACCATGCATAATTCTTACATTGTCCGTAGAAATTACTTAACTATCAACGTTTTATCAGCTGACATACGTCATTTAAATTCACTTTTTACACCTCGATAATATCTCCTGGACAAGTTTAAGCTTCGTCAATGGAACATACAATAGTATTTCACAATATATTCAAAGCGGTAAATGTCTCTACAACTTTTCAAATTATATTATCTTTTTAAAAGATTAGAAAAATCATTTCTACCAACTATTCTACGTCTTCGAATTCTATATTCCAGGTACACAGAATTTTATGTATTTTAAATACTTCTGTTAACCGTTCGTATTACTACGTAACCTTTTTATTAATTAGTGTAACTTGAGTTTTTTAATTTGTTAATTGTAGAAGAGCTTTTTTAAAAAAGGTTTTCCGTTATTGAGTTCTACAATATTGATTTTATTGTACTCCATTTTACTTTCTTGTTCATGAATATTTGAGAGCTTATTAAAATAAATTTTCCATTTTCTAAGTAAACCGTCTCTGCCTTTTACTAATTTCCATTTTCATCTATTACCGAAATAATTCGTATCAAATAGTAAACTATTCAGTATTCTAGATATTTTCTTTATACGCGAAGTTGCACTATAGACACATAGATTTTGATTATCTTATCGAACGGAGATGTAGTCGATAATAGAAATAGAAATAAACATTTATATAAAGTTATTTATATAGAGAATAAAAATATATTCTATTTTCATAATCCACACTGTTAAGTTTAAGAAAGTGGTTTCTAAATTATACATAGGAAATAACCAATTTTTGTACGTGAAGTTTGTATAATATTGTAGAATAAAGATAAATTAAGAAAGATTTGGGATAATTTAATTCTTTACTCGCTAATTTATTATAATGCACCGTACAATTTGTAAAATAAAAAGTTGGTGTGCATTCGATGTAAAGTTAATAGTTGTAATTTTTTACAAAAATTGTAATAAAATTCCTTATCGAACTTTTCAATAGAAAAGAATCGCGAAACGCTGAAGAATTAAGTTTATTTTTAACTTTTTACGTTTCTTTGAAAAAAGTAATAAAAGCAGAGGGTCTTAAGTCTCTTCCTTTTTTACAATCCCTCGACTCGGATAAATCGATAAGGAATTTCACATCATATTATTCTTCGTACGCTTTAAAAGCTATTTTATCCGTTAAAATCATACTTTCATCAAAAGTAGTGTAAGAAAATATCGAATCGATTCGGTTTCCATTCTTCGCAACGAACGAGTACACACCGCTAGAAAAAAAAAGAAAAGAAAAGAAAAGAAAAGGAAAGGAAAGAAAAGGAAAACAGCCATTCGATAAAATTATTTGATTTCGTATTTCGCGATTAGTCGATCGATCGAGTGTGTTCGCAGTTTGAGACGCGATCAACTCCGATCTAATATGGAGGCTCGGAAAGCCCAAGCCGTGCATTAGCTGCAGCTGTCGCGTAAAGCAGCTTCTATACGACATCACTGGTTACTATAATATTATGCACATGTGCATCCCATAAACACGTCCATCCTCGACATCGCAGTGATAATGATCAGAACCGATCCTACGAGTCCAGCCCATCTGCTTTTCCTCGTTCCAGTTTCGGAGTAACTACGAGGTTTCCACGATGGAACCGACCGTTCCTCCGAGTCTCTTTTAAAAAGGAAGTACGACGATTTTTAGTATTAAATACCCGTAACATAGGTAAAATACTCTATGCTAAAGTATAATTATATCTGTAAAAAAATGGAAATCTGTTAAATGTAGAATCAACGACTTCCGAGGTTTTTAAATTACCAGTAATAGAAATGACCTAAGTCGCTTTCAAATTAAAACTGTGAAAAAGTATCTAATCTAATACGTAATATACGACTAAACAATTTTTTTTAATATACGATAATCACTTTTTAAATAGTCAAGAAACTCTAATTACTTTAGAGAAACGTCTCGTTTAAATGAAAAATTATATTTAATTATTAAATAACTTCAAAGTTATAGCGTAACCGAATTAAATATGCGACTTTAAGTTTTAAATAATTTTATCATCCTTATGTAGTACTAGAGATTCATAATTTTGTTTAACTGTAAAACAAAATAAGAGCTTTATCTGTATTACTAGAAAAATATCGATATAAAATATATTAAATTACATTTATAATATAAAATCAAAAATTTGTAAAACAAAAACGTATATTTTATCGATATAAAATTAATATAGGCAAAATAATAAAGTATCACCAAGTTCTGCACATTGTACATACGTATATATATTCATAAGTTCATATATATTTACGTAATAAAGATAACCCTTTCTTTAAATATAGTTACAGTGAAATATTTATGAAACCTAATATTAGAATAATATCATTAAAATAACTGTAAGTATCCAGGATTTTCGACAAATCTGGAGGTTTCCAAATTGATTCATTCTAATTATTATACATTACTATAGATAAATTAGCGTATATCTCTGAATGAACCTATGAACAATTAAAATTAATCCAAAACCTTTTTGAGTTTATTTTAAATTTTGTTTGCAATATCGAAAATATAGTAATTAATTTTGTCATTTTTAAAGTTTATTCTATGATAAAAGTAAGATATCAATACTTTTACAAATAAAATTAATTCTATTATTATTATTTTTACAGCAAAGTAATATAATTTATAGTTTTAAAAATCTACAAAAATATCTAAATAGACATTGATGTTTTTAATAACTAAAAATTTTATCTAATAATTTTTGTAATATGAGAATTTACTTGCTCTTTGTAGTTAATAAAAATCTTAAAAGATTATAGATTCAAGTTCTTAAATAAAATAAACACGTAAATATTTAATAAAAAGACAAATTTTATTCTATTATATGTTTTACTGTTGTATTGAAAAATAAAACCTTCATGATTTTATTAAAAATTGAAAAAATATAATATTTATCAAGCAAAGAAATTGTTGTAATTTTTTATTAAAGTGTGAGATTCATTAAAGTTTTATGCGAGCTTTAGTAGCTTGATTTAAGTGTGAGAAAGAATAGGATTATAAAAAATTAGAATACTTATTATTTGAGTTAAATTCATGACTTATAATTACGGTAATATGTGGTAAATATTATTGAAGTTCTTATTTTAAATATTAAAAAAAAAAAAAATTAAACACAAAAGTGTATTAAATCCAATTGTTTCGGAAAAAAATACGAAAGAAATAATTTAAAAAAGTAAAATAATTAAAAAATTGAAGAATTCAAAAGACTTGATGCTTAAGTGTGATTTAAAATCTTATAAAAAATGCTACCACATATTTTAAAATACATTTGAAATACAGGTTGTTAAAAAAAATATTATGCTTAAATGTAATTCATCGAATTAACTAAAATTGAACATATCATCGATAATTTATATAAAAAATCTATTTACAATAGCATAAGCGATTGAAAAAAATTAATATACGTATACTTATTAAATAATATAACGTGACTTTAAAGAAACCATTAAAAATTTTGAATATTTCATATTTAGCGATATCATATTTCAAAAATGAAGATTAAATTGCGCAATTTGGGAATCTTTTCGTATTATAATAAAATTAGTAAAAGAATTATTAGAGTTAATTTTAGAAGAATAATGAAAGTTTCGGAATTAAAGGCCTTTTAATCTCTGTAGAAATTAGGTAATTCACCATTAGGTAATAAAAACTATTCTTTCGTATAAAAAAGATTTCGTAGGGGCCGTCCGTTCGTAAATATGTAAGATAAATCATGGGTTCAAATATTATCGGTTTAAATTTCAAAATTTGAGACTCGCAAACAAACGAAGTAACGACTCTAATTCTCGACGCCGTTCTCTCGTGGCAAATTATGTTGAACCAGTTCGCGTGGATTCGCAGCTGTGGAAATGCATTATCAAAGTTAGATTTCATTTCCTCGTAACGTACGCACCTAAATACTCCTCCGTTTTCTTCTTCACCTCGAGTCAATGCACACGCGGATAAAACGCATCGGAGGCAGACTACAAGAGAGCAGACGAATTTGCAAGAGAGGCTGACACAAGTTTACCAGCGGAACGACTTCCGCTCTGCTAACAATGACGAAACCACTGGCGCGAAACAGTATCGAAGCTTTTAGACGTTAACGGGGCGCAAAACTTGTAGCGACGAAGACGCCGAGGACGAGGACGAGGACGACGACGAGGACGAGGACGAGGACGAGGACGAGGACGAGGACGACGACGACGAGGACGACGACGAGGAAGAGGACGACGACGACGGCCACGACGACGACGACCAGCATTCTCGAAGTAATCGTGCGCGCTCAACTCCAACTTAAGCTTAACTTAGCGCGGCTTTTACTCTCGCCTCTTTAGACTCAAATGTGGAAAGAAACTTGCTGGTCATAAGCTTGCGACTGAAATATTGCGCGGTTATATTTCACGAGACTTGTCTTAATCATACGTGTCGATAAAGTCTGTGCGTGACATTGAGAGCAAACAATTTTCGCGCACTAATTTCTTCTGCTTCCTACAGATTTTTTATATCTTTTATCCTTCTAATATTCGTTGATGCAATACTTTAAATAATATCGACAATACATTCTGTTTTTATGCGATCGTACCGTTGGAAAAAATACATACACGATTCAATCCATGCGATTCGTAACGAACAATTTAATCGATTATTGTACATTTCTTTGTGAAATTCTTTTACAGATTTTAATCTTCCATATATAATTGGCATACGATTGATTAAAAACATATGTACTGTATTTTATTTGTTTTTAATTCATATTAAAATGTGGGGTTCGAACTACAGTATCAAAATCACTATAAAATTTTAATAATTTAGATTGCAATATTTTAAAAAGAGGATATAAAAATTGGAATAATTTTGAGTTTGCTATGATTTCCCAATGCGCGGAATATAAAGTATTCGGGTCAAAAGGCTTGATATGCTTTCTAAAAGTCGATTCCTTGAATAAATATCAACGATTTTCTTTATATAAAAAGCACATAGAAACATAAATAAATAACGATATTCGATACAGCATAAGATATTTTCAGTTTTTATTGTACGATGTAGCTCAAAGGCTGCATTTATAAATAAATAATATAAATAGACTTTTACAATCTTTTCAAATATCTTTTATAGAATAATCTTATCAAAAATACATGATATATCATTGAAACTTATAATTTACTATTTTTATTTTATTCCTTAGACTAAATAATTTTCTATACGATTTATGTTCAAACTAAATTTTTTTTTCCATAAACTTTCGGAAATTAAAACTAATTACAAACTAATATTATATTTTTTTTATATAATAAACTGCTAAATTGATAAAACATCTTTATAAATGCAATGAAATATTTACAGTATTTACAATATTTACTTATTCCTAAATTTTATTATAAAAAAAAATATTTTATTATTGTACCTATCGATTAATCTTATTCTTTTAATATAAATTGATTCAATCGTACATCCTTGTATAATTTTTTGATCTTTGTGATTTTTCTCTCCTGTATATTTAAATTAAATCTCATTTTTCTATTTATCGTACTTTCGTAAAATAATCTAACAGTTATTCTGTTCACATCATAATTCACTTTACTATCTTCTATTTGTTTTCACTTGGCTAACAAGTAAAAATTAACTTAATAAATCAACTTAATCCATCCATCGAATTAATATAAAATCGATTAATACGAATAAATTAAGTAAACTAATAAATTTACTATATAAATAAAATAAATTTGAAAAATAATAATAACATGAATATAAATAACAAAATTATTAATTTCATTAATTCTGATATCATCGATTCCATGAATTTAAAATATTCTTGTGCTCAGAGTTAACTTTATAGAAATAAATTTTAGTTTTTTATATTTACTGTAAATGAATTAGGTCTCACGAACCTGATTATTTAGCCATTATTGACCAATGAGAAAAATATTTTACGTGAAAATGGGAATAAATCAAACTGTATTAAAAATTAATTCAAAGTTAAAAGTTTTATAAAAGTGATATCGAATGAATTATCTCGATTAAATTATAAAATTAATTATCAGTTATAATAATAATTTTCCTTAAACAGACATAAACCGAATATTATGAAACTAAAATAAAATAATTATATAAAATAATATGCACTGTGAAATTTAAATAAATATTATAATTTATATAATTAACCAAACTTGTGTTGTTACAAATTATCATTATAATTAATACTTTTTTGATGTATAAAAAATTTAACTAAAATATTATGAATCTATACATTCTAATTATAAGAATTTCAAAATAAACATATATTTATTCGGATATAAAAATAATAAATTATTAAATTATATCGCTAAGTTTTCCGTCTACCAATTAAATTTAGAATTAAAATAAACGTTATTTATTATACATAACGTTAAATTTATATGTACGATTCTAAAAAATTATATGATTAATTAAAATAATGTAAACTAATTTTAAAACGAAGTAATCGATAAAAAATTAATATTTGTTACAAAAAAATAAAATCTACCGTTGGTAAATAATAAGTAACATTTGTCGATATCAGGAATTACTTTTTACAATCGTAAAATATAAATAATATAGTTCTAGTATTTGTATAAAAATATTTAATAGTATTAATTTATACTTTCGTAGTTGTTGTACTGTAAAGTATTATCGATAATAAATTCTTAAAAGTTTAAACGAGAAGGTAATGGAACGATTAGGAAAATGGAATAAGAATCGGAGAATCGTATTTTGCTTTTCCAAAAGAAAAGCTTAAAAAACTAGAAAACCATAAGAATTCTTTAGCGAGCATCACTACTAGCAAAACTCTCGTCTATTAGTAATGAAATAATTAAATTTCGCGTTCAGAGTATTTTTTCTCTGCAGTAAAAGAAATAAGCTCCGAGAGGAAAAAGTACTTTACTCGAAAACCGCACTTCAAGTCATAAAACATCGGACTTGGATCGCTCAATCCTCGAAGAGAACGAAGAATACTAAAAAAGCAGAAGCAACGAAAAGCAGGAAGAGCAAAGGTTAAGGTACGCGAGTCTCGCAATTTCTCGAAGCGCGTTCGTCCTGGTAAGGACTTACACCTACGCCTACGCCTACGACTACATCTACGCCTACGTCTACGTCTACGTCTACGTCTACGTCTACGTCTACGCCGCCCCTCGAGCATCGAGAGCTTCTCGCGCTAATCAAAACGTTCTTCCATTTGACCTTCCATTTGTGGTGGAAATGCAAAGGTCGGAGTGGGAGTGGAGGTTTCGGCGCGACGACTCGAGCCTCCGGGGTTGCCACTCGACTATCGACGCTGTTCTCCCCAAGCATCGCCGTGTCCAAAGTGTCCCAAGCAGCGCGGGTTTCCGGGTACCCGATTACCGCCGGGATGGATGCCAGCCTCGTCTTTCCCATTAGCGAGGCTCGACGAGCTTTTTATTGCCGACGATCTTACGCCGCGGTTGAAATACTCATTTATTTCGAGGGACGCTCGAATTGTTTTTTTTGCCGCCGAGCTCCGAGTTGCGGTTACGAGATGCTCGGGTTTACATGGACCCGAGAGGGCGAACGAAAACGGACGATCGACTTTGAACTTTGACTTCTGGACGATCGAGCTTTAGAAATATAAAATAAAAAAATCTCAAATGAAAACTGTAAATGATCCTGACTCGAAGGACGAGTCAGGACCGACGAGTCAGGACCGACGAGTCAGGACCGACTAGCCCTCATCGACGACGTCTACGCCTCCATAAACGGATCCGAGAAATTTCTCTATTCGTCGAGTATCCGTTCGCAAATGTGTTTACGAAAATATAAATTTTAGCATTTATCGCCTATGGATATTGGCGAAACTATAGATATCCATTAATACTTAAGCTACGTTTTACCGCGAGAATTTATATTACTGCGCTTGCAAACTTTTAACAAAAATATTCAACTCGTAATACCTCGATATTATCACTTTCGAATTTTAATGGATAATATACTATAGCGTTTATCCGTGTTTAGCATGCAATACTTCCGCGTTCAAATCATTTCCATTTTATTCTTTGGATCATCGAAGTCTTTGCAACGTTTCATTTTTAAATAATTTTATTTCCTAATTCTTTTACGAACGCTCGTGTTTTTACAAAGAACAAGTACTAATTCAGGAAAAAAAGATTCGTGCAAATTTTCTTTACCTTTATTTTTTATACAGAAATTTTTACATCGTATTTTAAATTTTATTAATAATAATTTTATTACTAAGTATAGAATTTTAGCATTGTAAACGGTAATTTTATTAATACGTACGGATATTCCCAAAATACTCTAAAGTACACAATCCAAATTTTTAATATCCGAATAAATATTGGAATCAAATTTTAAAATATTAATTTCAGCTTAAATTTATCGCAAACATTTAAAGTACGCGAATACAAATTTATATATATTTCAATGACGTACGATCAAACGTATTTTGAAGCCTGGATCAAATTAAATTACTATTTATTAAAACCTTAAATATATAAAATTTTATGATCCGACGAATGAAAAAAATTCAATATAACTCAAATATTAAATTGATGCTTTTATTTTTTAATATTTCAATTCAAATTCCATCTTCTTAATAATAATCTCTTAAAAATTAACGGTTCACGGTTTTCGAAACGCACTATAAACAATATGGATTGCGATTATAAAACTGCATTCGTAAATATGTAGATTACGTATTATTTAAAATATTTCGTGAATATTATATGTTTTATTAAAGTAATTACTTTCGTTCTATAATCGATTTATGTTTATCAAAGAACACCAAGGAAGAATACGGAAAGGAAAACCACCCAAGCAAAAAGTCTTGCCAAATGGAGGCAGATTAATGGATTTCCGATTTCCTGTCACCACTCGTTAAGACTATCTTCGATTATATGATTAATGACAGAAAGCTTGTACTTAGGTTAGATGATAATTAAGATAATAAGTATAATAAATTTTTTCAAATTATTCAAATTATCAAATCTGTAAATTCGAGTTTCTTTTAAATTTATTAGTATGCACTATTTCGTAAAAGAACTATTCGCTTCCAAAAATCGATAAAATGTAAAATTTTGGTAATACTATCTTTAAAAAGAAAATTAGTTTTTCAAAATACTCAAAATCTGTTGTTTTTAATAGATAAAAGAACTAACCTTGGTAAATCAAAATCTAAATTGTCATTTAATAAGCTTCATTTATAGTTCAATTTATTTTTAAAAATTGACAATTTCTATGAAGTTTATTGCCCTTATAAAAACTCAGCATCTTCCCAGAATTCTTCTATCATATTTTTTAAATGACTTATATTAAATTGTATACTCGTAAATTCACGAGCGCGTGTTGCTTTATATAAACTGTCGATTTTGAAAGATTAATGCTATTTTTATCGTGAAAGTATTTGATCAAATTTTTACTACAAACTGTGGTATTTAAAAAAAAAACTTAAATGATGTATAAAATATAAAAAAATAAGAAGATAAAAATAAGCAAAGTCAGACGAAAATTTAAAATTACATAATTATTTATAAAAATAAACTTGACACTTCGCATACATAAATCGAGCATTTATATTTAAATATCTGAGATTACATTCGCTAAATTAAAAGGAAAAAGATAAGATAAAAATAAATTATACAATCTTGTACTCCAAAAAATAGAAAAACTAATATTATCTTTTAAGCAAAGAAAAACAATAAAGGAAATGGAAAAAGATGGATGGAAAAGAAGCGAAGTAACTGAGAAGATGGTCGTAAATAAGTACTGATTCTTGTATATGGCAGTTAAAATAAGATGAAGTAAACTAATGAATACGAGAGTAAAGAAGTTGCAGTCATAATTTTGCCCCATGCTATAACACTATATTACTAATGAGAATAAGAAAAAAGGAGTACGTAAGTCTTAATAAGTTAATAATAGCAATTTAAAAAATCTTTACAAAATACTTAAGAAAGATTTTTAGCCATAAAATTTTACTTTAAATTTAAAATTAATACTATAATGTTAATCTATGATATAAATAAATGCTCGAATTTTATAAAATTATTAAATATTTCTTATCAAACTACGTAAAAATATTTTTTGCGATAAAGTATCCTTTAAACCCCTTCTAACTTTTCCGTAAGATACTTATAGCGAAAAGTGGGAAAATATTCCACACTCTAGCGAATACTAAAAATTTTAGCTAAAAATAATGATTAAAAATATGAAAAATGTACGTTGCTTATATTAATAAAGAAGAAAAAACTATATCTACGCGTATAGCTTGAAAAGTTAAGTAAAGACAATAAAAAATTTTAATATTCTTTATAATAAATCTAAACGAAATATTTAGATTTTATAGTAAATAAAATGGTTTTTTCATTTTTCAAATAATATAATAAAAAATTTAAGAAGCATAATTTTATGATTAATTAATACGGTGTCAAAAAATGTCTTTGTCTTTTTTCGAAAGCACCGTAATATCGCAACCCCCATTTAATTACATTTCACGAATTAATAATAAAATAACAAAATTTAAATAAATTATTTAAATATAAATACCGTATTCGTTATAAATTTTTTTATGAAAAAGCTTCAAAATTTTAATGAAACTAAAAATTTCGAACTAAAAATTCTTTAAATTGATTATACGAATTTCTTACTTGCAGTACTTTAAATAACTTTAAGCTTTCAGAACGTTACGATAAATATAAAAATTAAAAATTATGTAGCGCTTTAAAACCGATCATAATTATACAAATCACAATGTTGAGTAAAGGTGGTAACAACGTTAATCTTATACCGATAATCAATTCTAGATTCGGCGTATAATCTATCAACGATCTACAATAGTAATTCAATAATATCGATTCAGCTCCGAAGGGAATTAAAGTTAAATTATTTTATTTCAATTCTAATTTTATATATCCGTAAAGGTAGACAAAATTTTTGTTATGGAAAATGGTTTTAGCGCGAATAAAGTGTTTTGGTTCGTAAATCATTTTCAAAGTTGCAACAGAAGAATTCGCCTATGAATTGCTAAAGAAATGAAAAAATGATGGAAATGCGATATCATGAAACGTAAGCTGACACTGATCTTATCCGATATACGTTAGTCACTCGATGCCTTTATATTATGTGATTCGGAGCAGTGATAGCAATGGTACCTGTTTTCCGCTCAACAGCGAAGATCGTTAAAAAGGTAACTCGTACGGATCTCGAAATTTATTCATTAAAAAATACTTTCCAAATGACTTCATGGATGGTAAATTTTAAGTATACTAAAGCGAGGAAACTAGTTTTACCATCGTTGATAATTTTTCATTCTAACAACGCTAAAAAACATTTTTCACAAGTGTATCTACCGAAACGTTGTCCGATCCTTTATTATACCTAAAAATTTAGGCTTAATAATTACAGATAATAAACGAATGGTAAAAAAACACGAGTTTTAATCGGTGCACCGCTCAATCTATTATTCATAAATCAGAAATGTATCGAATAAGCGAGGGTAAGACCGCACTAAGTGCGTTAATATTATTACAATGAAGATAGGATAATTTGGTATTAGCGGTAACGGGCGGTAAGTTTTCAGTGTTTTCTAATTGAAACGGCTCTCATATTTTTCGACGAATCTCTTGGCACAGGCAGAGAAGAGAGAGCAAAAATGTGAAATAGTAACTGAAATAGTAGTGAATAGCGTAGTAGGAAAGGTAAAGAAGTAAGAGGATAAAAGAGAAAGAAAGACAAAGACGAAGGGGTTGGGGGAGTAGCGGGGTAGTGGCGCGGGGGAGTAACGGGGGGTTGATAGAAACGGCCAAAGCGCTAGGATAACATCGCAGCAGCAGTAACTAACGACTCGTCGATTCTATACGGACGCACACGTAAACGCGAAATACGGAAATGCGCGGAGGAACGAACGGCGGTCGCTCGCGTGCGTGTGTACCTCGTAAACACGGGGGCAACACGGGGCAACACGGGGGCAACACGGGGGCAACACGGGGGCAACACGGAAGCAACACGCAAACCTTCGCGCCTTCGCTCACCCCCACATATTGATTAGCTCTCCGGCTCTTTTCTTCCGCGCCTGCCTCGACTTTTTCACCAGAAAATGCGCATCGCGAGCTGCGCGAAAACGAAAAACCGCTGCCTTCCTTTTTCATTCTTCTTCTCCGTTTTTTACGATTCGTCACGATCTCACGCTGATTGCTCGGCGAATACACCCGCGCAACCTCCCCATTACGCGATTCTCGTAATCACGATGAAAAGAAGGATCGCGTTCTCGCCGACGATAAAGGAACGTTCGCTCGAGGGAGCGCAGTTCGCTATTCGTAAAGACCGATGCTACGAGATAAAAATGTTGTAAAGCTCGAATATCAAAAAGGAAAGACGACAAAGGAATGCGACTTACGAATAATGGAAGATGAAAATGCGCGTGAATATATAAAATCGAAACACCCGAACGGCAAGACTAATTTAATTAACTTCCTTTTACGCCTTTTACCTGGAACAAAGTTTTTTTTTTATTATAACTTCGTTAGTTAAATGTACGATAAAATCGTCCTTCGACAAAATTATTTTAATCGTTCAACGTAAATTATCGAACCACTTCGTAAATTAATTACATTCAATTTTTTTACCCTATCGACGATAACGGATAATTTTAAGTATTTTTCTTATTGTTTACGAAAAAGTCAAACCTAACTTTCATTTAAAATATTAACAACTTTATAAATTTTTACCCCGATTCGTACATAAATACGGTGCGTATAAAAATTTGAAGAAAAATAATTTTATTTTTATAATGGACAAACAACGCTTCTTTTTTTTTTTATTATCGAATCATTGGACAGCGTTTAATATTTATATTTAATTAACCTTGAATCGCGTGCATTAACCTCGAAATTATATTAACCTTGAAACGATCTAAAAAGATAAAAAATTAATTTTCTATAAGGTAAAGGCTCGAAAGTAATAACAGTTTAAATTATTATTCGATAATTAAAAACAAAAATCTAAATTTTATTTATAACTGTGTATATTAAAATTTATCGATATATAACGTTTTAAATGTCACGTAAATATAAACTTGGTATTTATTATATTAAGATTTATCGAAAAAAAAATATTACTTACATTCATTGTACATAACAAATTAAATGCACGTAAAATAATTTTAAAAAAATAAAATCGTATCAAAATATTTGTTTATTTTCGTAAATTGACAAGTTTGGTAATGTTCTTACATTTTCGTTTTTTCCTGAAAAGATCGCGATATTTTTATTACAGCTATATTTTACCACCTAAAATTTTTGTGATAAAAAATTTTCTTTGGTGCCCTTTTTCTGTTTCTTTCGTGGCGGCAACATCAGCATTAATATATAAACAGATCTTTTCCAAGACAACGTAACCTTCAAAAATGACGGTAACGGTACCAGAAAAACCAAAGGTCTAGATTCAAATATATGTACACGCAATATAAACGAGTAAAATAATCAACTTTCTCACTCTCAAAAGTGCACAGCCAGTCATTGAAAAAAAACTGTTAAATTCTGTCGAATTTTGAAGAATTCCTGAGCGAGTCGCTATTGTTAAAAAAAATACAAAATCTACGAAACAATTCGAAATTCAGAATAAATCACAAAAGACTAAGAACAAGTTGCGAATTGTTTTGTTTTGAATTAAAGAACCAATCAAAAACTACAGCATGTTTTTTTTTTGAATGGCTTAAATCAATAGAAGTTCGAAGTACGGTTTTTTATTGTTTTTCTAAAGTAATATCTTTGTCAACAAAATAACGACTACAATTTAATTCTAATATATAATACGAATATAAATAAAAATGTTGACGGAAAACTAGTTTTCGTTTGGATTGTAAAATAATTTTAAATTAAATTACGAGTTAAATACGTATCGAATTGTTTAATAAACTGTAGAGATTAAAAATGGTCGATAACCTTGTGAATTCGAAATATTGGTAATTATCCTCAACTGTAATAAAGAAATTAATATACTGATAATTAAAGAAAGAAAAATTCAGTTTTTTTAAAACAATATTTGAAATGTATATTTACACAAATTTCTCAATATTTCAAAAAGTTACATTATTGAAATACATAATAAAGTATTTATTTAAATTCTGAAAACGATAAAAAATCAATAAATAATAACGAAATTAAAGAATTCGATAATGTATATTATTTTATAATTACGCGTACGAATAATAATCGTCGAAAAAAGGGAAAAAATCACGTTAATTATGATCAACAAAATCAACGGTAAACAAGTATTTAAATAACTCAAAAGTAATCTCTCTCTCTCTTTCTCTCTCTCTTTCCATATTTTCGGCAAAATGTAATATATTGAACACGAATTCAAAATGAAAACAACTTCAAAGAGAAAAACAATCAAATATAGTAAGAGAAAATTACAATTAGTGTATACATTACATTCGAGATTTATAACCGTCGCAAAAGAATTCTCCGTAAAATAACGAATTTAATCAAGAAGAGCGAAACATATCTGGAATAAATTAAAATGTAACAACAAAATACCGATTCGAAGAGATCATCGAGAACTTTAATAAATTTATAAAGATATCAACGAAAAGTTTTTCGTAAAAATAATAAGCGCGATAAACGGATGGAGTTACGGTGTGAGTTCGGTCCCACCCAATGAATTCAAAAGGTACATCCGCGGGTTCGGTTTGAAAAAGAGCCGCGATTTCAGATTTTATTTTTGTATCGAACGGAGTCAACGCGTAGGGTTGAAAGTGCATCGCGGATTCGTCGCCGATATTTCAGAGTACGAATCACCGCTACTGGACACTCGTACATCAGAACGCGTCTAACGATCCGAGAGGTTGACGCTCGGCACACCACCAAAGCAGAGCCAACTTTCCTAGAGGTGGTTGCACCCCGGCCATCATCCCGTGGAACCACGTCACCGCGTATTTCTTACGCGCGATAATACCGCGAGCTTGCGTTTTTTCCTTCGCCAAGTGATATATGACTTTACCCTTCGTTTCTCGAGTACACCTTTTTTATCCGCTTCTACTTTGTTTTCAAGATATCTGCGTTCATATTCAAGAATAATAATAATAACCGACGTCGACCTTTTAAACGAGCGCCGTTCCAACTTTATCGATATTTAAATCTTCCTTTTCCAAAGCTTTTGACATTATATACATTATATACATATTTAATAATAAACGAAAATAAGAGAAGAAAGGTCAATGTGTATGAATCAATGATAACAAAATAAAGGCTCTATATTTTGCATTTGATCCGTTTACATCTCTCGATATTTCGAACAACCGAACATCAAAGCTTTAAAAACCATAGATGCTTAACTGCGATAGCTTTCGAAGCTCCATCGCTCGATGTAAAAAAATAGTACGCGGAGAAATAATAGAGACGGAAAATTAAGAGACGAAATCCTCCGGTTCGATATCGATGAACAACCCGAGGAACAAAGAACGTAGCGATTCGCAAAACCACGTAAGTCAGCGTGAAATCGATATCACGCAGTTGTCGCAATTCTCACAGTTCTCGCGTTCGCCGCTCGTATAATCCACCTTCGTAAAAAGGACTCGGAACCGGAGCGGTTCCTTTTTTCCCTAGCCCGAGTCCCAGGAACCTGCACAGAAGCCCAGAGCAGCGGAGGTGCGAGCGAGACGCCAAGTGCTCGGTTAATGAAAAACCGATGGAGTGGTGGAGGAAGGAAGGAAAATGGAAAATGGAAAACGGAAAACGGAAAACGGCAGACGCGCTCTCGACTTTTTTCGACTGCTCCGCGACACTAAACCATTACGCGCAATTCGGCCGCGAGCGAAACTCCGCGATCCGTTTCCTCCATCGGTACTGCGGAGGGAAGCTGCGGAGGGAAGCTGCGGAGGGAAGCTGCGGAGGCCGCGACCTTGTTATCTAACAAGGTAAAATTTAAATTCGACCGATTTAAATGGAGGAAGTCATGCGCCGAATATTCCTTCGCGAAAATTCTTTCACGCCTGTGCCTGGAAATAACAGCGGCACGGAAGGACACCTTTGGGCCACTGCGATGCCCGATTTCGATTTCGAACGCGTCGGAGACTTGGTTTTCTTCAACTTCACCCTACGAACTCGCTCGAGTACACTTCAGCGACCTTATCCACTTACGAACGCACCTATCTTATCGCTCGCCTGTGTAATCATCCACGAATTTCTTCGGCTTTCTTCCGGAAACGCTACGAGTCCTGTGCAATTTTTGGTTTCGTTGGCGTTTCAGTGAAAAAGCGAAAAACTGCTTTCTTAATAATATATCCACAAATATTTGCAACAATCTATAACGTACGCAAAACTACAAGCGACGGATTTACATTTACTTATCGATTCTAATTTTACGCAGCGACTTCAAATTTTGTTGTTTTATTACCCGAAAAACATCGTTTTCCTCTCTATTGCGCTATTTTTTTTATTAATACATTTATGATTCGGATCCACGAACACCGCCTGTTATTTAACTCGAATAAAATACCCTTAAATTACGAGTTTCCATTTTCAGTTTACGAATCTTAGCGAAAAGTATACAATATTTTTTTAAACACTTTACGACATTGTTTTCAAAAAATTTCTTCTTTTCTACTTTTTCGAATCTACTTCGTTCTAATTTCGTAAATCCAATCGTCTACAGGTACATAAATTTAATTTATATGTCGATGTTTTGTAATTCTCAATTTTTCAATTCCATGATAATAAACAAAGTTGCGTAAAATCGCATTTCCTGAATATGTTTTCTTACTTCCTTTTATATTAAATATTATTTCTACGGATTTAATGTTACTGTGCTTCTGTTTATTTTACAAATGCCTTTCGGATTAGTTTCGTTATGATTTACAATCGGTGTGTAGACGACGATCATCTTCTAAGCTATAAATTTGCAAAAAATAAATCTTCCATCGGTGATATTTCAATATGGATTTCTGAGAATTTTTTACCGCGTTACATATTTGCCCCCTTTATTGTTTTATCTTGGATTCAGTTTTTGATAGTAGAATTGTGTTTTTGGTATTTGCTCGACATAATATTATTATCATTTTAAATTATTTTATTATCAAATCGATAGTTTATGAAACTAAATACATATTGGTAACAAAAATTATTTAAATGTTTAAAAATTTATGTTTTAATTTTTAATTTGATGTAAAGTATTAAATTAATCGATTAAATACAATCTAACAGATAAAATAACACTTTTGTGTTTTTTAAGCAGCAAAAATGAAATAAAAATTCTTTGCATTGATCCATGAATCGCGTATATTTGAGATCGGCAATTTCTTACGCTAATTCTACTCTAGTTATAAATGAAGCTTATGTTATAATTTTTAAATTTCTACAAATCGCGATAAAAAATGATGAATTAAAATTTATTCAAACTTTAAATATATGGCTTCGTTTTAAAAATTATTTATTTGCAAAACATAATTATATCAAATTTTTCAGACTATTTGTAAATATTAAACTAACGTTATAATCTACTTAAACTATATTTTAAAATAGATATTTTTATTTAATATTTGTTTATTACTTATTAATTTGAAACAATTTTGAATATAATTATTCTTTAAAATATTTCATAATTCTTATTCCTAATATTTTGAAAGTTATAGTTTCGTTATAAAAAGTTTTGTAAGCAGCGTCTATAATATTATAAGTTAAAAAATTATTAAAATTGTATTATATATAATGAAATAAATTTATATGATAATAACTAATAATATTTCTTGTATTATTTATTAACGATTTATTTAAATCGTCATTGAAACAGATATTTACCAAATTAACTATTGTAAAATTATAACATCATACAATAATTTAGAGAATGAACGAGTAATTGATTCAATATATCCAATAATAATTCTCTTTAATAATACTAATTTTATAATTTTAATTTTATATTATTTAGCAATATGTCAGATATAATTTAAAAATCAATATTTGTAGCAATTGGTCATTTTATAAATTATTAATTTCTAATTTCTTTTTAAATTATAAATATATAATTTATTTTTAATCTATTTAAACATTTAAAATAAATATTACCGTAATATTTAGAATATTAATTTAATAAATTTCTTTCATTTTTCAACTAATTTTTAAAGCTTCGTATCGAAAAAATTTGTTATTAAACAAGAAAATATATTTTGTAATTATTGCGCGAATATTTATTTTTAATTAATTTTTCTAAATTTTTTTTCATTATGTGGATGTTAATTTATAAGCTACTGACAATTATGCACAATATCATTAGCACGCAAACAAAACTGTCAGAATAATGAACTTAAATTATAAGCTAAAGCATAGCAGAAAACTATTATTATAATATTTTAAACATTCATTATCCCAAAATAATAAACCTTACTTCGAATAATTGAAAAATGTGTATAATATAATATAATGTAATATAATGTAATATAATTATATAAAAATGTATATTATTACATAGTGGACGTACGATGTTATCAATTCGATCCCATTGAACTGGAAATGTATGAATAGCTTTTAATCACCTGCAAGAATAAAAAAATTAATTAATAAAAATAATTTAATAAACAAACAAATAATTAAATATAAAAATCACGATACGATGTTTAAAATAAAGTCATAAATTCTTTTGCATGAAAAAACTATCCAGTTAAAATCTCGCTGAAACGATGATGTTCTTGGCTCACAATGGAACAATAAACGTTTACCTTGAAAATTGTAAATGTTCGTAATCAGGACAATTGTAATTTAAAATATAAAACTTAAAATACAACGTCCACCGCTACAAAAGATATTTGCTTGCTCTTTATCGCTGTACGAAAACACGAACCGCTCGGAAGATTAATAATTAATAGAGCTTAAAATAATTTGTGCATAAATATGTGAAAAAGATAAAAATTATTTGAATGATAAATCCACGATCGTAGCAACGAATTTTATAGAAATTCTTTATTAAGCAATTTTAATGTTAAAATACCCTCTGATTTTGTAAGAAAAATAAAATTATGCTAACATATTTTAAAATAAGATGGAAACACTTGATTTATGTACTCTCGTAGTTCCAAATTCCACGGCACATAAGCTCCAGCGTAAAAGTGCATTTACACGTGCAACTGACCCTATTTTATGGCAAATATACATACGTATTCACGTGCGCGTGTATATATTCTATACTCGCCAAGTATATACTTTCTCGAGAGGAGTTTGAAACAAGAAGACAGACAGGAAAAAGGAAAAATATGAAAGCAAGAAAAAGAAATGATTGAGCGATTAAAGAACTTAAAAACTTTTACTCGTATATTCTTTATCGATAATGTATTCTGTATATGTAAAACGATAAAAACATTCAAAGTTTGTTGTGTATATTTTATCTTATAATTACTATCTATTGTTTCATAAGGGTATTCCGACAATAATGACTCGGTAAAAATTACGGATGAAAGCCTCCGTACATTCTATTTATATTGATTAGAAAGTCAGCAAAATTTACCATACCGTTTAAATAAATAAACAATCGAAATAAACAACATCTTTAAAAATGATAAAAACCTTGATAATTTTAATCTAAAATAGACGAATTTCGAGAAAATCACTACAATGTTTACGTTGAGTCTTCGATGTATCGCTTCAATATATCGATAAAACGATAAAAAATAATACTTTTAAGAGCGAGTAACTAGTTAAATAAATTCTATGCAGCCTCGTAGCGAACAACGTCCGAAAATATAGTCACGATGACCAACCTTTAATTTTCTATCATTCTATTCGTTTGGTAAATATTTGATCTTGCGTAATTTTAAATTACATTTAAAGACCCGATTTTAAAATGTATTTTGACTGTACGGGTGATCGAAATAAATCTCGTTATTCAAAATAAAATTAGATCAAACATTCGTCTAAATAATTAACGTTGCAACATCGAAAAAATCCGTAACAATTCTTTCTCGTACAACTTATTCGTTACATTTTTAATACCGCTATAATTTTTTCGTCTGCTCGTACTTGCATTAATGTTTGCGCTCTTAAAAACACGCGTTTTTTAAATTTTGATATTATTTGTCTCGGCTAACCTTTCGTCTAAAATATTGCCAAAAATTGAAGTTTTTGCAAAGAAGGTCCGCATCGTATGAAAGTAAATGTACGAAAACGCTTTACAAAACTAACATGGATGTAAATAATAAAAATATGTTTGTAGAAACGTATTTCCCCTCTTTCGTACTCTGATCTCGGCAGTTGGTCTCCGCTCTCCGCTCTCCGCTCTCCGCTCTCCGAATCTTCCTGATTCTCCTTCCTCGGTATTCTTCTCGTTCTCCTTTTCACTCCTTTTCTCTCCTTTTCTCTCCTTTTCTCCCTGTTCCTCGAGATCTCTCTGTGTCGCTTTGGTTCCTCCCCCCTCGCGATAACTCTTTCTCTCCTTCTCTTCCATGCATACGGTCTGCGCCTCTTGGTCGCGGCTAAGTGCCGGACTCACCGGTTCACCTTGGAGGAGCCCAGCGACTGGCTCTTAGCGGACCCTCGACTCGGTTCTCCTTCTTTCGCGTAAATATACCTATAGGTAGGAGGCGCGAGTAGCAGGTTAGGTTGTAGGTAACGTATATACCGTGTACGTATATACACGCGCACACGCGCACACGCACACACGCACCTCCCCGACTCCGCGAGTGGGTTCTCACACTCGCGAAATCGCGTGCGAAATATCGTGAGTCGATGACAGGCGAAGACCGAGAAGTGGCTCCAAGAAAATTAAGGCATAATCGTAACTTACGATGATCGAGTTCATCGTAGTTCACCGCGAATTAACTCGAACATATACGCCGTGTATTTATTATTCCGAATGAACGCGCTTATGGTTTGTCAACGTTACCTACAAGCGAACGCTCGCTTTTATTCGAGGAGATGAATCAGTGGTGGTAATTTATTCGTAAGCTGCATAGAATTTAGTCGGAAGATCCGTTTTAATGAGAATGTATTGTTAAAGAATGTAAAGACTGTCGGTGTTAAACCGCCGGTTTGCTTTATTATCGACTTAGCTCGGTTAGTGCTTTGCTCTTAAGCGATTATTTTACTCTAATGACTTTATTAACGTCTCTAAGACCTCGAGGTGACTTTTCAATTTTAATATTATTCGCTAAAATTAATTCGATGAGTGTCCTGTAACTTTCGTTAGAATACGCGTTGCACATAATTTTAAATTTTTGAAAAAATAAAATAAGATTTTGATACGTATATTAAATTTTTTGTTATTGCCTTCGATCCAAATGGAAATCGCGTAAGCCGAACAAAACTTACAAAGCGAAAAACTATTATCGGTTCGATAATCACTGTAATAAGACGTCACTGTCGGTTATCCGTACGTTTAATTAGCCGTACGAGTGTAAATTTTTCGCTTCTTTTTCTCCTGGTATCTCTTTTCGCCTTTATCGAAACGATCCTTACGCTTATCGTAGATACGTTAGCGATCGTTCGATGCTATTCGTAAATAAAATTATTCGGAATAGCGATAAAAGGCACTGGAAGTTTTATAACGCGTTTAACGATTCGTTTAACGAGAAAAATGAAATTCTAATTTGAAATTAATATAGATTAGAAGACGCTAAAACGTTAACTAATATTTAATTACGGCACTAAATGAGCGCGAAATAGATTTTATAAAGTAATTGCGATTTAAACTATCTCAAATGAATCTTTTTAGAGCTACTGCATAATCTTAAACAGATAAGTTGAGATATTTTTTGCTCCGAAACGACTCGACTCTTCTTTGCTTTCCAGAATAAAGAGCCAAGTTTAAGATTGTGATATAGCGTGAAATATTTGTTATACAATAACAACCGCGTGTTTTCGGTATGCGGTACCTTCGCAAAATTATCGGTCGTACATCTCCTGCTACGGAAGAAAGCAAAAACAATGAGAAGATCGCGGGTAAGAAAATCTCGAAGAAATCGCTTCCGATATAATAAAATCCACCTGCAGCTTCGTTATTAGACTCGTTATTAGAGGTTCTTCCATTCCAGGTTCCGGATCATCTCTGCGCCTCCCTACGCCTCCCTACGCCTGGCAATGCCTATTTTCCGAATCGATGTCCCTCTTATCTCGCGTTCGAAAGATATTCTCGTTACTCTATCGGATAAAGCTCGTAGAGGCAAGGAATACCGAGAGAATGCGCGACGCGAGTTATCAGCTCCTCGGCTGACCCGCCGAAGTGATAAGGATTCCTGCGGAATTCGCGGTGATACTCTCCGTTGCTACGACTCCAGAGTCTCTCGTAATCCCGAAGTCGACTCGCCGTTGCACGCGATTGGAAACAATGAAAACGCTGTCTCACCCCTTCGTCTTTCATGGACACGCCATATCTCTCTCTCTCTCTCTCTCTCTCTCTCTCTCTCTCTCTCGCGAGCGAATAGCCGAAGGGTGGCTCACACGTGAGCGCGATAAAACTGTCCGATCTAACGATGTACGCGTACGCATGCACGTGAACATTTACGCGAGCGAAACCCATTCGGTCGTGTCGCTCGATTTTGTCGATACTAGAACAGTGAAATGGCGAAGGGAAGAGAGACGTAGGTGTAGGAGAGTACCTATATGCGATGACGATAAAGGGATATGGGTGGGAAAATATAGGTAACGCACACCGGCGAAATAAAATAATTTCGAAAGTGCGAATACGACAAACACCGCGCTACAAACTTTTCAAAGCGTAATTCCAAATGCTGAAACGAATTCAAAGGTACATCTGTCTATGTGACATTTAATATTTAATTATGGAACAATGTAAATAAAAAAAATAACGCAAAACGCGTATACAAATTTGACTTTTATTCGAAATCATATTTTATAAAATTTCTATTTTTATTCCACGTTGATCATCGATACAACGTCATTCGAATAAAATTATCTCTTTTATTTTCAAGAGTACATATTTGCTGTTAGGATTACGTTTAGAATTTTGATATTTGTTACTCTCTAGAGTAAAAAATACGCGATTACGATGATAAATTAATTTTTCTTTCGAACCATTAAAAAAATTACTTTTTAATTTAAGTTTAGAATAATATGATTGCTCTTATAATTCAAGTTTAATTAAAATACTAATGCGATAACGTAAGAAAGAGAATTTGAAAAATTTATGAGAAAATATGCTTTTAAAGAGTTTAACCGAACAAGAAGAAAAAAGATAAATTAACATCTTAAAGTAGCATAAACCGCATAAATGAATGACTGAAAAGAAATTTGAAAAAATGTATGCTCGAAGGACAAAGACAGAGAGAGAGAGAGGGAGAGAGAGAGAGAGAGAGAGAGAAAGGAGAACGAGAAAGAAAGAGATTCGAATGTAACATGGAATTTCTAGTGCACCCGGAAGTGGTAAGATCAACTAGAAATAGTTTGACTCGTTTCTGTACATAGAGCATTGCGATCAACCAGCTGATATTAACCTGCCCGAGCTAAACTTAATCGTATCTCCGATTTACCAAATGAAACGTAAACTCTACAGTCCCTTTCTTCTTTGCCTCTTTTAATGTTCATCGCGGTCCATTTAAGCCCGATATTTTCAATTCGCTTGATCAAGTATCGGTTTTTACTTTTTGGCGTGGCTTTAATTATCAAAAAATTTTAAAAGCTACTTGGACGTTATTTTATATTACGCAAAAAAGAATCTGTAACAAATTAATTTATTCGAGGATATAACTTGCTTAACCAACTAAAGATTATACATTAAAAATAAACGATCTAACGAAACGCTATATTTATCTCAACTATATATATACCAACCAATAAAAATTCTACGTACATTTAATTAATCTTACACTGCAAAAAATCACCAAATATTATGTGAAAAAAGGAATTACGTAGATTCGCCGGTTGCGTTTTATAAAAGTATTTTGGAAAGTCACCGAGAAAGGAAAATATTCGAGATCGCTCCTCTCCGATATATCTTATATCGGACTTTTAAATTTAAACGCCTCGAAGAAAGAGAGACAAGTTCTCGGAGAGAAAAAGGGTTCACTTCCCTCTAAAGCAATTACTCTCAGGTGCAAAACCTTCTAGCGTCTCGGGATTCGTCCCCATCTTCGTTCCTACCAAACATCGTTTCGAGGAACCCGTATAATTCGAGTAACTCCAGTGGCTACTAAGATGCTTTCTTCCTTTCTATTTGACGACTCGACGTTCGAAAGAACAACTTGGGCAAAAAATTCGATAAATGTACGCGATTCAAACATTTATATTTTCTATTTTCCATATGAAATATTCCTTTTAAATATTCCTTTTACGATCGACGAGCTTTTATTTGACAAAAAAATAAAACCCTGCGATTACCCACGAATTATAGCCTCGTAATTAATCGAGTTTCCGAATTATTCCTTGTTTAAAAGCAGAAGCTATAATTCTGCTAAATTAAAAAATAAAATTAATTTTGATAACATTTTCAAGAAATAAGGGCTTCATTCTTTTAGATATTGATCCGAATCGCATAAAAATTTCCAGTCCCAAGTTGTCTTTAAAATTGCAACATCGAATATAATATAGTTCGAATAAATTGTATTCGTTGAATATAATCTTAAATTACAATTGACAAAAATCGATAAAATAAAAATATTTTCAGATATTTTTCCATTTATTTATTAAATTCGGTACAAATCATATTTATTTTGTACGATACTATAAATTAAAGGTTAGATCAGATTAAACAATTAAAAATCGCTATATTCTAAAATGATAAAATATTTTGAATAAAAATTATTTAAAGACATTTGTTAGTTTAAATTTTAATGTATTCAATTTTAAAATAAATCGAAATATAAAACGCAAAATACAAAATATTTTTAGTGAAATAAAAATTAAAAAAAAAGAGTCAGTTTTCGCGATACAATCAAAATTTAATTCAACAGAATTCGTTTCATTTCTATTTAAATAAATTTTAGCCGTGCCAAATACGTAGCAAAATTATATATTTTTAAAATGAAAAAGTTCTCATCTTTAACTTTTTGTAAAAGATACTTTTGATTCATCTTATGGAATAATTATGGAAATCCATTAAAACATTATATTAACTATATGTCATATTAACTATTTCGTCACTGAGTTAATAAAACTTTTATTTTTTCTTCTTTTGCGAAGTACGTTATATAAAATTACACGTTACCTAGTGATTTATTTAGTCTCGGATAAAATTTATTATTTGTAATAATATTTTATTACGCATAAAAAGTAAATAAAAACATTTAAACTTCGTAAAATTAAAAATAGAATGTACGTTTAAAATGGAACAAATTTTGAATTTTAGGAGATTAAAGCTACGACAATTTTGAACAAAATGATCTTCATTATCTCCTTTTTATGTTATTCGAATAAAATTTTTTATGCGATATTTAATTTGAATACCTTGAAATTCATAATTTCTTTATTACAATGAGTATTAAAAAGTAATTTTGGTGGCGTTATCGTATACGTAGTTAGTTGTAAATTTATTTTCAATTACCTTTTTAAAAAATACCGGAGTAGAATAAAAATATAATTTATAATTATAGCGTAACCGAATGTGATATAATTGTTATACAAAACGCAATATAATAAATATCACAACCGAATTGTATAAAATTTTTTCCCTTTCACGTATCAACTATTACCAAGTTTTATATTCGTGCGAGAGAAAAACTGCCGTTATTATTCCGAAAACTATAAATGTACGCTTAAGGGACGTAAGAATTCGCTATCACGGAACGTGTAAATATAGGCTTTCGAGACGTTCCGCGATAAATCGAACAATTTCACTGCCGCTTCGACTTTATCCAGCCCAACCATTTTATCGATAGGATATTTAAAAATAAATCCAACTTTCACTCGCAAACTCACCCAGGTACAAACGTATATGGTTTTGCGAAAAATCATTGGAACGTGGAACGACAAGAAAGTTCCGGTTCGGTTTCTATCTCGAAATAATTTTACCAACGAAAGGTTCAGCCACCACCGACGTAAACGCGAATCCATTAAGATCCGAGATGGAAACAGGATTAATAATAGGTGAATGATAAGTTTGTCCAAGTAACCGAAGAGCGAGGCATCGAATCGAGAACGAATTTGTAGTCGCGTTTATATTCGCGCTTATATTCGCGGTTATATTCGCGCGCGTCAGAGCGAAGAATCAAGACCAATTTGGGTTTGCATACTTAGCCGTGCGGAGCACTCGGTGCAAGAATTCGCTCATAACTCGCAGCGTGGATGGCTTCCGTCTTATGAATTCTCAAATCTGATATAAGCATCCAGTCGGGGGTTTGGGAGCGAGCGTAGGAGAAGCCTCGTGCCGACTGCTAAAACGGCGGCGACTCTCGATCGAATACCCCGCAACCGAGCCAAGAGAGGCGGGAATGCCGATCTGCATCCGACCGAGAATCTGGCATCTGAGGTACCGAGGTCGACGCCACCGACGCCGCAGATACGAGAATCCAAGGCTGCCAACCCCCGACTCGGAGGAGGTCGGCCAGAGTCCTCGTCACCCTCATCGAGCGGACTCGCCCGGACTCGCCCGGACCTCGACGACGACCTCCACGACCGCGTGCCTACGCGCACTTGATTTCTCCACGCGGTTAAGATTTATGCAAATATCCCCTGAGCTTCGGTTTCGCTCGAGTGGGAAGTCTTTTCAACCTCTCGGGCATACTTGGCTCGACCTTCGCTTCTCTTTCCTCGTAACTACCTTCTTCTTTCTCTTCCCTCGGACCTCGATCCTCGATCCTTCCTCGATCCTTCCTCGATCCTTCCTCGATCCTTCCTCGCGGCGACGTGAAAAATGCGCATCTCCTTTATTTCGTCGTTGCCTTCTATTGTATGGAGAAAATCTTCGAATTAATCATCTTAAATGCCGGACAGTTTCGACACTCGCCATCAACCTTTCAAAAGACGGCTTAGTATTTTCTTTCCGATTTATCTTGAAGAAAACAAAGAGAATCGTATTGAAAGTCTTCCGACGACTACGTTACATTTTTCTTTAGCCAAACAGAATAATATAAATAGCGACCTCGAGAATAAACGTATAATTGCAGATTTCACGCGGATTAAAAATGAAAAGATCGTTTCTCAGCGAAGAAAAATGAAACGAAAATGAAAATGTGAAGGAAGGCTAATTTAGATATACCGAAATTCTCTCGCTTTTTCATCGCGATTTAATTAATGTTAAATTGATACGAGATACGACCGATGCAATTAAATTTAAAACAAAATTTTACGCAGGATACGTATAAAAAATCTTACGTTTGCTTTCGCGATCTTTTACATTGATTCGCGTACTTGTAAAGTCATTACGCGATCGACTATCAAAATAAACTAACTCCTACGATTTTTATGCATTTCAATTTGATTTCTACGTGCGCATAAAAATAGTTGAATCCAGATACAAATCTTTTTGAATTAAAGTACTTCTCGCGTGCAGCATGATATCAGATTAACATCTGAATGTTATAATATACGTTGCTTATAAGCGTTGCGCATATAAATTATTGATATAGAAAAATATTTTTAGTATAAGTTTGGTTGGCGACATTGTAAAAAAGAAAATTAGTATGATAAATGGGTTAAATGGAACACGCGGTACGTGCATTTGAACGGCTATTGAATTAAATAAAGTTTTTATTGTATAAGAAAATTACAGATTGTATATACGTATTTTAAATATGTATGTAGAAGATAAATAATATTATAACACATTTTTCGAGTGTATACTTATAACGATTAATTGGATGTTTACAATTTAATTTTTTCATTATATTTAATAATTCATAGAAATAAAGAATTTTTTTTAATTTTTTTTAATTTTATTTTATAATAAGCATAAATAATTATTGATTAAAAATACATAAGAAATAAATAAAAGAAGCTAAACCTTTTTTATCCGTTATCGTTAGGTTTGCAAAAATTTTTATAACTATTTGAAATCTACTGTATTCTATTTTTTTAATAATTCAAAAAAGTATTTTGATATAAAATTTTGTTAAATCGAAATATGTTTTATAGTAACTAACGATGAACAGTAGATAAAATAAGAAAGAAATATTTTTCAACTACAACTTGAAAAAAAATTAATAACTTATTTAAGATTTAAAAAAGTCACGTAAACTTTATTTTGTCGTGGAAGAAAAAATAAAGATTTATGTTTAAAAATAAAATATATTGCGTACACCATTGGATCTAAATTGTCTTTCGCGTTTAAAATCTTAGAATCCGATCAAATTGCTGATTTACAACCTAAAAACTTTTAAAGTTTAACATCTATTCATAAAAATCCAACGATTTCAAGATAATCTAAAATCTCGACCTTTTTTTGCTGCACCTTGTGTACAATTTTTAAGGGCCAGGTAATACAAGACAATCGAACGCAGCACAAAAAAATACGTTTTCCAAATATTTTCTTCAATTTTCGAAACCATCCAACAAGTTTATGTAGCATAAAAATGACCATCTTAATTAGAAAGTGTATATATCGTTAAAGTATTATATCACTGGCATAAATTTAACAATTCCTTAAAAATACAATTGCAGAAATTATTAAAACAAAGTTATCTTTCGTCGGTAATAAAAATTTCTTAAAATAATAATTTATATTTTTATAATTTCTTTTAAACAATTATCTAATTATTAGAATTTCCACGTAAAAAGCATCGATCGATACGTAACGATATATATATTTTTAATTGCGTTTGTTCCGCGATCGATAAGATTAGTGTAACGGGATCCACATTCTTCGGTAGGAAGCGTAGTATCAAAGAGCAATGCCATATTGGGTACACTCCTATAGATGATAATCACAGGCACGAATTTTATTATTCTTATTCGTTGATTTATTACGATAAAAAAATTATTTTTAGCGACGAAGATGATTTACAAAACGAATTTACTTTCAGAAATTGTATATAATGGACAATCGATACGGAGTTGTAATAAAAATATACAGGGATAGAACTCACATAAATTACGTAGATTGCATAGAACCTGCGTCGCGCTTTTTAAAACTTTCCTCAAAATACAGGATAAGCCGTTAAATGAGTTTTCGGTTTCGTAACTATAAAAAAAATTTAGTAAGATAAAAAATTTTATAGGGCCAAACGCGTCTTCCCGTTTATAAACGTTATTTATAAATTAACAGACGCGATGATTAATAATTTTCATAGGCTATATAACGTGTTATATTTCCTTAAATTTTTCCTCAACGACGGTAAGACGTTAAAAAGTTTAGTCGTTCGAGAAGAAAATTAGCTACTCACGCTTGCAAATATTTCTAAAACGGTTACAATTTCTGTACCATCGATAAACGTTCTCGAATATTACGGATCCATCGTTGCGCAAAATAATACAATTGGAACAACTTGGGTTGTTACGCAAAACCCAATACACGCGATACACCGAAAAAGCCTCGGTGGAATTTAAAGTTCGGATCGCTTTACAAGAAAACGGAAAAGCTGTCGATCCCATAGAATCCCGGGAAATAGTTTATAGACGCCTTTAAAAATAGAAAATTTAGTAAACTTTGGCCAACTACTCTTCGAAGAATATTAGTCGAGCGTGCATCAATTAATCTTTTATTAATAAAAAGTTTATGGATGCCGCCGAACCGAGACGACTAACGAGACCCCGCGCTAAAGTTGACAGGACAAGAAGGTCGGAGCGGGTCCAACTCCGGGTCCAACTCCGGGTCCAACTCCGGGTCCAACTCCGGGGTCCAACTCCGGGTCCAAAACCCGAAGCCACGTTCCGCCAACTCCCGATCGAACAAAAACTTCGATACGACGAAACTTGGTGCGGATCCTGTCCAGCATCCTATGCATATCCATAGCATATTCCATCGGTGTATACTTTATATATATATAAGGCGAGAGCCTCCGGCTGCCTACGTAAACTTCACCCGTCTCCCCCGACCTCCGAGACTTTGCAACGTTCGAGCCGTTGGATGAATAAGCGAAACATCTCCGCGTACTCGAATCGTACGCGTAGGTTCGGGTGGGGAAGGAGGACGCGGTTCTCTCGACCAAACTGCGGGGATACGCATCGGGACGAGGAGTTAAGATAGGTTTCGAGATTCAACGAACGCGAGGTAAATCCCCGCCGTACGATCACCGGTTAATATCTTCAGAGGGGAAAGGGGAGACCCACCAGAAAAGGCGTTGGAAAAACGAATAGCGGTTTATTTAAGAACAACGGCGCTCGACGCTTTAAAAGACGTTGACAACCGGAACGTTTTAGAGGATCGGTGATCGATCGTCGAAGAAGTCTCGCGTAATCGAACGAACCACCGTTGAATTATATTTACGTCGCAGGCTCGGAATTCGTGGATAAAAATCTGAAAACGCAATATATGGGAAAAACGCGCGCTATTTCCTTTCTCTCTTAAATTTTGTACTTTCGGGCGGACAAGCGGGAGAATTGAACTGCGAAACGGAGGTTAACGTTATATAAATTAAATTCATTTACGAAACGTAGAATAATTTTAGTTAGATTACAACTCGAGTATCGTCACGCGTACTCGTTACACAATAAACTCGCGGTACTCGCAAGCGGTATCCAACGGTAAGCCAAGCTCGATAATGTTTTCTTTTAATTGAATATTGATTGATTGCGATAAGCCTCGGGCTCGATATCTCGTTTGATATTAATCGCATTGTAAAATTATCGAAAATAAACGGACGAACGAAGTTGGGTGAAGACTCGATCTTAATTCGAACGGGGAGTTATCGTGCAAGGAGAAATCGGAAAACGCGAGGATTCTACTCCGGGCGATTCGAAGCACTCCAAATGTTCTCGTACAAAATGTTACGTCGCAATTACCCCACTCCCGTCTCCTTTGAGTTATTCCATTTTTAAGCCGAGAAAGGAAGGAAGGAAGGGAAGATGAGCGGGAAGAAAGATGGGAAGGAGGAAGGAGGGAGGAAGGAACGCGGGAAGAGAATTTTCCTTTTACACCGCGAGGACATAAAAAAGAACGATGAAAAATAAAACGAGGCCGCGATACGCGTAGAGTCGCGGGCGCGCGCCTTGGAATACCTCGGACGAGAGAGACAATAAAAGCCGAGGCACCGCCGGGAAGAAAAGTACCTCGTAACCGCAGAGCCCGCGACGCGCGCATCTACGGTTTCGCTCGCGATTCGGTTCTTCTCCCCGCCTCTCACCACCACCACCCCCCTCGCCGACGAGGACCCTCTTACGGTGTCAGGTGGAAAGTAAACCCTGTAACCGTCGGTCCCCACCGCCGCGACGCCCGAGAGCCCGAGACAGCGATGCCCACTCGAGCGAAATTAAAGGACCGGCAAGCCGCTCGGAGCCGAGCCGTGTTACACGCGTGTCCGCCGAGACAAAGGCTACTCGACTCCCGTGACCCTTTTACGCTTTTTCGTCCCCCGGAGGAATAGCAGTTGCACGGACGCGCGTGTCCGTGAGCGAACCGCGCCGAGGCTCTTTACGAGCGCCCGACTTGGCCCGACCGTACCTCCACCGTACCTCCTCCGCCCCTCCGCCGTACCACCACCGTACCTACTCCGCCACCCCCACCACCATCCTTCACCTACGTCATTTATTTATCGCTCCTTACATCCATCGCGATGTTTGAGCAAGACGACCGACCGAACCTCTTCGGCACTCGTGATTTACGCTTCCCTTTTTTCCGAATCAACCTCGTTTCACGGGCTTTGTCTGTTACGGATAACAGAGCTGGCGTTCCTTCGATAAGCTGATAAATTTAACTACCTTGCTTACTAGTTTGACAAACAAAGCCGCCAGAGGTTTATGTTTTTACTTATTTTCTGCTTCGTTGCCTCTTCCTAACGTTTACACGTATAAGCGTTTTTTATCGTCCGATGCTCTCGCGTCGCGTCGCTCGAGTACACAAAGCGACTTTCTAAGAAACTTCTACAGGTGTTAATATTCGAACGCTGATACGTATTTATATCGCCTACTTTTCATCGATCTATGACTTATTTTGTTACGTACCTCCGATATCCGTCGCTTCGACTACTCATTGATAATGTATTTGCGATCGACGACCTTTCTTTCGAAATAAACACGATGGTATTAATTTTACTATCGAATGCTATTATCAAGTTTATAAAGTTCCGAATAAGCGAGTCTCGAAATATTGTTTTAGCTGTAACATTTTTCGAGTACTTAAAATTGCGAGCATCGAACCGAAACTTTCACGATAATTTTAAACCTTTTATATAAATATTTTTCTAAATCCATAATTTTTAATCTATCTTTAATGAATTCGGTATTATTTGTCTTTCGTTGTCATTTTTTTAGAATTTAATTTTTATGCGCGTGGGTGAAATACTCCTTTACAGCTACATTTTTTTAAATAATAGCTTTACACGATGTCCAAAAAAAATATTATAACTTGCCTTTCAACATTTTAAGCGAAGCTGAAGCAAAAAATTGTATTCGATCGTATGTGTAAATAGTTTTCGTATAATGCTAAATTATTTCTTTTCGTACCAGTATCGATCCTTTGATAGAAATATAAATAACTTTTAATATTGTAAAATAATATTTGAAGTTATAATTTGCAAAATTATATGAATTGAAAGCAGTTTTCGTTTTTTTTATCCGTCGAATGATACAGTACATTTATAATCTACAAATATTTTAGTTTTGTCGTGCATTAACATATTTCGTATTGGGTTCAACCATTCGTATCAACTTTTTTAATATTCCTTTAAATAAGTTTTTAACGGGTTTCTCTAACCCAAGCATTTAATAGTTCATATTATTGAACAAAACGTAAAAAATACTAATAAAATTAAAATTAAAATTAAAATATATACTTTAAAAGTATAAAAAAAATTTCATTTGATTGAGTTTTAAAATGTCACATATTTTTTGTACGATAAAAATAACTATTATTTTTTTGGTTTTCTATTTGACGATTCCAAAATAATAACATTTTTTTACATTTATAGAACAAACATTGTTATAAAAATGATTCGAGTCTCAAAATACTGTAAGAGTTTTTATTTTTAAAATAAAATAATAATTAAAATATTATAATTTTGAGTATATCCTCGAATAGCAAAATAATTTTAATATTAAATTAAAAATCAATAATTGGGTTTAATAATAGAGAGAGAGAGAGAGAGAGAGAAGGGATAAAAATATCGAAAAAATGTTCAACTTATAATAAAATTAAACTCTTATAAATAAAAAGTAGATAAACAAAAGAAAAAGTTTGTAATTTTTAACTTTATTTAAAGTTTAGTAATACTATTTTAAAAACTTATAAATGTTCTTTTTTGTATACAAAACAAAACTTCAACTCTATCTCTTTATGAAATCAAAAACATTTAATGTAATTCCTGTCAGTTATATTTTCCTACAACTATTTTACTTTATCCTAAGATTTAATACATTACTTTACAATTCCAGTATTAGCCTAGTCTCGTACATTACGAAGTACTCGGAAAAAGTATTCAAAATGATACTTTACGATATTGTCACAAATGCTCCGTATTGTATACATATGACGATATAATCGTAATTATTTTGGCGTTTCATTCGTTAAAATTGATCTCGATCTTTCAAGTGTAAGCAGTTTAGCGACTAACGTTAATTTCGATCTTTGATTTCAATAATTATTCACCAAACTTAAAGAGCTTCAATTTTAATAACGTTTACTTTTTATGTAAAAAAGTCGAAACGTCGTTTTTTAGTAATTATCGTTACAATATTTTCTAAATATTAAGAAATACTTAATTATTACAATTATAAAAACTATCGCATTCAACATTAAGTATAAATCCTAAGTGACTTTAATTAACCTAATTTAGTAAGTACTTTCCTAAAGTAAAACATTTCCCAGCTTCTCGATGCGCAAGTATTTCCATTAAGTGCAAGTGCCTTAGTTCTAAGAGAATACTCAATCCGAACTTTTAACCGCTTCTCAAGCTTCCTCAATAATTGAACTGGTCTATAAATGAACGCAAACTTTTCCGTTGCAAAACTCACAGCAAGGCTCATAGTCTCGTCCACTATAAAGAGGATTGTAAGTTTATATACGTATTCCGAAGTCATCGCTTAAATGACGAAGATACATAGATAATGTATAAAAAGGAAGAAAGTTACAACGTGTGCAATTCATCGTACTTCGGATATTATAATAGTCTGTGTTAAGTTAAGGAAAGTAGCTCAAAGTTCGTTTTATTGCTCGCTAATTACAGCAACACACATCTTATCTTCCCCTCGCGCTTTTAATGGTAATAAGACTCGAAAGTTTAAAACTCTCGTCATATACGAAAGTAATTTCTCTATCTCTATCGGTATATTATTATCGTTTGCTCGATCTTTGTTTCTTTTCCAATATTTGAAAAGAAAAAGGGTCGATGGTAGCGGGAATAAAATTGATTCGATCGAATAACAATCGTACGACAGATTCGTACTCGAACACGAACAACTATTGTATAATTTTCGTTTTCAGAATTCGCGTACTTTTATAATTTCTCAATATTCCATGAACAAAAGAGACGAGAAGAACTCTTTTGATTAAGAAGTGAAAAAAAGATTTAATATCTTGCCGTAATTTAATGTACGTAGCTTCGTCGTACCTTACAAGTATACATATCTTATAAAAGGCTGCAGTGCTCGTTCCGTCTTTACAAATCATAAAATCGCACAAAACCACTCCTCGCGTAACGTTAACCTGATTTTTCTTCGTCTTCTATCTCGCTCCTTTACTTTCTCTTCTCAGCTTTTTATTAGGGATGAGTACTCGTGAGTTATTTTTCAGTTTATTTTTCAGTTTATTTTTCAGTTTATTTTTCAGTTACGTGGCAAAGAAAATGAAGTTTCGTTAAATTTCAACCCAAAGGTTTTAAGTGTATACAATTTTTTACGAACTTAAATCTTTTCTACAAATATAAATGATAAAAACATAGTATTTCGTTTGGCACTCAAAATTATTAAATCGTAAGATTGTTTAATAGTTTAACGCTCGTTAAAATTACTTCTGGCTGTACAAAAAAAAACTGTCCATTTATTAATATATACGAATTAAATAATTTACGAGATTTTTCCTTCTAATATTTTTAATTTTTTAGTCGTATTATATACAAACTTCGAAACTCCAATCTTTAATATGATAATGTTTAAATTATGAACCGACATAAATATAAATTTGTTCGAATCGATTTCCTTTATTCCGTAATACTTTTTTAATCGATTAAAAGTATAGCATTATCGAATCGATTTCAATAATTAATTTATTAAAGTTTTTATTAAAGTGTGTAGGAGTTTGAGTTAATTTAAAATACGTAACTGATATTCGAATTGAAGAAACGTAGATTTCGATTCTTCTTTTAAACGGAGAACTATCGAGTGTACTACTAGAATATTAAACGATACCTTCTTTTCCTAAAATTATTTTTTTAGTATTAAATTCCAAATAATTCTGTGACATAGGCGAATATTAAGCAACTGACAATTATCCGAACATTAAATTTTAACGACATATAACTTTAATATCAATAAGATGTCAGATTTGACAGTTTTTTAACAATTCAAAGATATATAAATATTTTCTCAAATAAATACAATATTTAGTACGTCGAGTACTACGCGAATTAAATTTATAAACTCTATTTTAAAGAAGATATATTTGTTTGTTACTTCGAGGAAAAATTTCTTACGTTTCTCGAAAATTTATACCTGTAAATACAAAAGGACTTGGCGCGAATCAACCAAGCCAATAATATGCTTTCGCAATAATTCTAAACGTAATTTTTATCTATAAATTATCCATTGACCGATCGATGCATTATAAAAGAACTTCCATAGTATACGGGTGCATTCATCTTTATTATTTACATACTATATCGTTTAAAAATGTCAAAGACGCTTTATTCAACCAAGCAAATACCGAATAATTTTTAAAGTTTTAAAATAGTAATTTGTAATTTTATTTCGATAAATTTATCCGTATGTGATCGTACAGCGATACAATCGAATATTACTTAACTAACTATCGCTAATAATAATATGCGGTAATTGACTAGAAATGTAGAAGTTTATTAAATGCGACGTATCGAAACATATTAGTCAATTATTACGGCGAGCATTCAATTATACCGTTGATAAAATATGAAAAACTTCGGTTAATTTTACGGATGATTCGTTAACTTGGTTTATACTTTAAAGTGTTACACAATGATGCAAAGGATATTTTTCATTCGTAAGCATTACTTGCAGAAGATAAAATATATATGTTTAAGCGTGCGTTCGTGCATATTTATAAATATAAGGGCTTGAATCGTAAAATGTTCGTTAGTGGTTAACCCACATCATCGTTTTTCCATTTTAGTCTTTGTTTCATTCTCGGTGCTTCGATATTCCTTCCTATTGTCTATTTATTTATCTACCTGCCTCTTATTCTAAGCTAGCTTTGCTCTCCTGCTCTCCTCTATTCTCTTTAAAAGTTCATACTGTTATGCCACTGTTAGAGTTACGGAGGTCACGACCGCGCCCTAAGAAGCCAAGCTGAGACTTCGGGAAAGTAAACTAACCACGTTCCATCCCCTCCAGCTCGAGGAGCACGATGAGAAGAGAGAAAGAGAGAAAGAGAAAGGGAGGGGGAGATATGTGACTCTACCCCCGGCCTGTGTATGTATACACACGTATGCATGCATATATATACGGAACGTATCCCGAAGCAGAATCTACACGGCCTCGTACACTGCGCTGATGTTCTCCAGACTCAGCTTTCCATCGTCCACCTTGTCTCTCTCTCCTTTGACTGGTTGCTGATCAGGATTCTGCACTGGTTACGATCCGTAGCATCGCTTGACTTGGCAACGTGTAGCGGCTTCTTACCCGTTCGCCTCTTCGTCTTACGTTGCTTCTTCGCCTTTTTCTTTTTCAAATTAGCCTTACTTCTCTTCGTCCAGTTTCGCTGTCTTTACGCGTCTGGCCTCAACTTGCCGTATTATCGTTCTTTTAACTTTTTACGGTAATTGTAACAGCCACGCGTGATTTATAGCCAATGTTTGTAAAACAAAGTTAACCACTAATCCGACGAAAAGTCGTTCAAATTTTAAATGCACGGAATGAAACGTACGAAGCAAAATTATATACGAATCGTAAATACTTTCGTATTTGGTAAGATCGCTATTCACATTGGTATCGGTTCACTCCTACGAAACGCGATTCGCGATTTAATACCTTTATAGGGTAAGAAATTTTATAGTTCGCGCGTTTCAACCCTGCATGAGAAATTAAGCCAACGATTTCTCGACAAAACAATTGTTTACAATTGGAACAGGAAGATATAAAAATAAAAATATCCGCACCTTTTATTTACAATACGTAAAGATATTTTAAATAAATTAATCGATCTTTTTTTCCTTGCGAAATTAACTCGAAATAACATATAACGTTTACAGACTTTCTTGACGTACCGTAAATGTCGAGACCGAACTGAGACGCACCTTCGGTTAAATTGCGCGCGGCCATTAATTAAAGGTAGTTCGATCGTGTGGGTACACTTTGTATAATTACGTATACATTTCCGTACAAATCCGAGATAATTTAAAATAAAAAAGATTCGATCGTTCTTAATCGAATGTAATCCTTGAAAAATTTTCGGTTGGTTCGTTCGTAAAATAAGGAAGGAATTAGTTGTACTATAAGCGTAAAACGATTAAACCGCGTATTTAAGATGGACAACTGTTTTCGATATATTATTTTCAACGTATATTCACGGACACATCGGAGCGAGTTCTTTAGATCGATTATAACAATAACTCTCGCTTCGTTGAGTAAATATAATTACAATTGACGCGTAATCGGTTCCTTTTTTCGATTACGCAAGACGAAATTTTCGCGATCGAAATCTTTTACAATATCCAGACGGACAACAATCCAGATCGCAACGAAAGTATCCTAAGTAAAAAAGAAACTCCAAGTTTTTCCGTACTAGACACGCGACGTTTCCATCTCTCTGTTACTTTCTCGTTCGATTCTTCCTCTCGGCGAAACTCAACTGTAGCTGCATTTAAGAGCAACAAACTATACACACGGTACTCGCGTCAACTATTCCGCACCGGTATTCAGTGTAAGCACACGTGTGCTCCTTTTTCGCTCTCCAGCTTCGGTAGAATGAGGCTGGAGGGAATCCAAAGGCCATCTTCTATATTTATAAACACATCCTACCGCGTTTAAATAGGCATGAATAACCAATGCGATTACTCACGCATTTTCATTTTTTTCCAATTTTTTTTCAGTGCGCGATATTTACATTTGAAGAGTCGCACTCGCTTAAACTGGATTTGGAATATATCGAAGTTACACGAACGATTAAATCAAAATTGAAGACACTTTTATATCCGGTAAGTCGGTAAGTATGCGCATTCGATATTTCTCCAAGTCCTGCCAACTCAAACAAGACTCGAGAGTTTGAAATATAACGTACGTACACTCCACGTTGATACGTATCGAACCTCCCAACGTTCAAGCTACAAATTTAGATCAATGAAACGAATTATATTTCAAAAGTTGTATGACAAGTGTAAGAAAGAGTATATTTTAAAAGCTATGACGCAAATACATTTTTAACGTTCGAATATAAAATCGTCGATACAAGCGTTACGAATTAAATGTTAATGAATAAATATGAAACGAACAAAGAAAATTTATGTATACGACAATTGATCGATATCAATGTTACACTTTCCTAAATTTCAACGTTAAACTATTATTCGTAAGTTGTTTTTTAAATTTAATCGAAAAACGGCAAAAGATCGATATTAAAGATAAGTACCATGATACAGAAAAAACTCGATTCTTTAAGAAAACTCGTCTCTTTAAGAAATTTGGAACCCTTTCGATCATCGTAAGCAACTTATATTTATAATAGTTGTAAAGCGTCGGACGATACGTTTTAAAGTTACATGATTTATTGGTTGAATCTTCGCGTATCTTCGTTTGCATTAAAAAGATTTTTTTACAGTTTTTTTTCGAAATATATTCTGTATTATATTTAAGTTAAGATGATAAACGGAATTAATAAAATCTGAGATTTTTTCAATATGCGTACAGTGAAGAATTATAATTTTTTAAGCGATATAAAAAATTCAATTTTTATAGTTTATGCAAGAAAATATTATAAAACGTAAAGCCAACTTTTATTTACGTTACGAATAATTTTTTTCTTTAATTATACGAAATGATTAGCCGCTAATACTCAATTAAATATTTACAACTAGAAAACCATATTATAAATTTTGTATCTATCATCGATTATCGAATCACAGCAAGAAATTCAGTAACGAATATTTTATTTATTCGAGATAAACATTGCAGTTAAAATAACTCGTACTCAAGTGATAAAACTATGTTTACGAATCTTTATCGATAGATGTACGATGCGAAATAGAAATAAATTTATTTTATTGGATTTTTCTGAAAAATAAATAAAATAAATATTCGTAATTAACTTTTGTTGTTTTAAAATAATTGAATATAAAAGCTAATAATAGGATGGTAATATAGAGCCTAACATTTTTATAACAAATTGTTTTTAACACGTTGAATAAACAATAACACCGGAACTCACATTTTGTTGTTGATTCAAAGAAAAAGGGTCGACGATCTTTACCTGAAACAAAAATATAAAATTCATAGTTAGTATAAAATACAGAGACTTCCTATAAAAATAATACTATTAAGAAATACGGAGGATAACGTGGACTTTAATGCTCAAATTTAACGCATAGGTTTAACTTTAATATTTCTAATTTTTATGCCACTTGGTACACGGTATAAGTAGCAATTCCTTAATTGTTATACGTCGACTCGAGTATTCTTTAAGTTCCGGGAAATATAGATGGTTTTTCATTCCAAAACCTAAGACGACAGCATAAAAGAAAAAAACTTTCTATACAAAAACGACTGTATTTTATGAGGAACGAGCGTAGTACAAGCGGATCGTAACTTTTCTACAGCGTGAGAATTGAATCGAAGCGACAGACGATGTCGAATCCATACGATCTAGATGAGTGAAAAGCTTTGAACAGCTCGGGAAAATTTTCGTTCTCGGCTGAAACGGTTGCCGAAAAATTAACGTCGACTTGGAAGCGGTGTCAGCGACTTTGTAACTTTCTCACACCGGGTTATAAATTGGAATTTTATCGTGGAAATACTATATGCATGGAAAAAGTAAACGATATTTCACTTTATTACGACCTCGTCTTCAAAACGAGCAGAACGTAAGTATCGGTGATTTGTAAAAGCAATTCCGTAAAAGTTATCGCGCGATTCCAATGTATCGAACAAAAATACAAAAATACAAAAATACAAAAATACAAAAATACAAAAATACACGATAATTATCGATAAACTAAATGTTTACGTTTCATTGAAAGACACACGTAAACCGATTTGCAATGTAATCCGAAAATCGATAAAAAAAAAAACAAAAAAAGCGTAGCTCGCGAAGCTGCGAGGAAAATAGGAAAATAAAATTTCAACATTTTCCGACGGTTCGAAAGAAGTATCTCGTAAAAACGGTATAAACGGCATAGAAGAGACCAAAGAAAATCGAAATAAAGGGTTCGGTCGGAACTCTCGCGAGTACAATGGACCATCCACGTGTACGGTATTTCCCATTGAACGATCGCTCGCCATCGTCCGTGTAAAATCGCTCGAACGGAACAAGACGAACGACGTACCAAGGCGGAGGAGGAGAAAGGAAAGAGCCGAGTGGCTAAGGCGCTGCTGCGGTCCTGACCGGTCAAGACCAAAGTCCGCAGGGTCCGGCAAAGACGGACGGATGATAGGACATCCAGAGAAACCAAGAGATATCTCTTCCATCTCGTGTCGGCTGCAAAGACGTCGGTGGAAGACGGTGGAAGACGGTGGAAGACGGTGGAAGGCGGCGGAAGGCTGCCGACGGCGGCAAAGACGGCGGCTCAGGTGATTTTCGACGGATCGATTCAGGTAAAACCACACCCCTTCGGCCGGAAACTGCGCTCCCTCTCGTTCGCTCCCTCGTTCTCGTACAAAGGCGGCCGAGGAGCTTTTCGCCGGGACGAGAATGTCTTTCGCTCTCGTCTCCGTTTCTGTGCCAAAGGGCGGCGGAGAGTCGAAGCGAGAGTGGGAGTGAGAGAGAGAGAGAGAGAGAGAGAGAGAGAGAGAGAGAGAGAAGCGGCGCCGCGAGGGTTTCCCTTGGACCTCCTTGCGCGCCAGGTACCAGTAGGTCACGGATGTCGAACGTTTCTCATCCTTGGATGCTGTGTTTCGCCGACTGTTGGCTTCGCGCACTTTGTTCGCAGGCCAGGTACGCGTTTCGAAGGTCCGTCGGTTGCGCAACGAATGTACCTATATATAAATTCCGGTCGAGGAGAACCTCGATGCCGTTCGCTCGCTGAAATATGCTTTTGTTTCTTCCGTGGCGGACGTTGGAACGCGGGAAACCTAATTTTCCCGATGTCTAGGTGGTCTCTGACGCAAACGGATCGCAGTTCGTTGCGCGTTGTTCGACCTTCCGGCAACAACGCCGAGATAAAAATAGCGCGAGATAAAAAGAGGCGCTAGGAAAGGATTACGTAAAATTTTTAAAGCCGAACGTTAAATACGAGTCTCCGGTGGCGCTACGCTCTTAACTTGGTCGTTCGCCTTCGAGATTCATTTTATATTATTGTTAGGATTCTTAAATTACGATTATTAAGTACGTTTATTAAAATACGATTGATAAATTTTATAAACCTACGAGCGATCGTAAATGCACCCGTATTTTAATAACTATTTCGCTTTTGTAAATTTAATGGTTTAGCAAGAATCGAACGTTTACCAAGGTTGATCGGGACTACTGAGATTAACGAGCGGAGCTTATTATTTCTCGATGCACGTGTTTTTATGATAAAATTTGGTGGTAAAAAATCGCGAGCCTCCCGATCGACCGATCTAATTTTTTTTAAGATCATCGTTCGAATAATTAAGAACAATTGAAATGGTTATTAAAATATATGTAGAAATTTATAATGTACGATGCTATGAATAATTTATTTTAAATTAATGCCGCTAATCGTTCCAAGTTGTTTACCCAATTTATTCATTCGTAAAACTTTCGATTATTATCCTATAAAATGCTTATTCGTGTTTTTTTCACACCGACCATATTTCGTCTTATAATGTTATTATTTTATCTTATACGACGACTTGGATCGTATCGAAACCTCGAAAGACGTATTTCTTCGATACAAATTTATCGTCCGTATAAACGTGTCCACTTTAAGTACTCAAAAATTACGTATTTAAAATTTAAATTAAAAAAAACGATTTTTGATTCGGAGGTGTTTGACAACGACGCATTGACTTCTGTATAACGTGAATGAATATGATATATCGAAATGAATTTCTCAACAGTTTTAAGCGCGGTGACGCGAACTTGGCGTATCTCTTGCCTTTTATAAACAGAAATACCCTTTAAGATAATTTTTTAATAGCTTCTTACACATATCTACGGCAGATAGTAAAAGTAGCGTGTAAACAATTACGTTATTCGTGAAACGTACGGTAAATGATACAGATATAGAAAATGAGCACCTGTATAAACAAAAATACAAGGTTATAAAGAGGTCACGTCTTATTACTGTGGGAATTCGTGAGATTATGTCACCTCTCGTGTTCGTAAAAATTACATATAGTTATACGAGTGGAGGAACGAAGCCACGGGAGTTTCTATTCGAACGAGCATCTCCGTAACTTACGACCTGCCTTAGATACCAAAGAAGTACGTAGCATACTCGGAAACTAAAGAGCTCTAAAGCTCGAATTGTTAGACCGTAAAAGACATCCCCATTCTTTAAATGGAGTGATTAATTCTATTTTTACATTTTTAAATGCCTTATCATTTCTGAAACTCACCGTTTCCATGTATATCCAATTTTTTATTTGTTAATGTATTTGTCACTCTTATTCTATTATTTTCATAGTGCAGCAGATACGAACGATAAAAGTTAAATTTAAGTAAAATTAATTCAATTAAGCTTAACCATACAAATTATTAATAAATATTAAAATTATATTATGTATTTTGCAACTAAATTAATTACCGTTCTTTATCTCCGAACAATAAACTTTCAATTATGAATTTTATTATAATTACCGTTTGATTAGCGGAACGATTTCATAATTTATTTTTCAAAATTAATAAAATATCTATATTACTGATTCGTTTAAAGAAAAATATATAATAAATATGTCTAATGTATACACTCTATTCACTGCTTATACGATTTAATTAAAATTTATTATGTTTAATAATTAATTTATAGATTTACTATAGCTCATAACATAACTCCGCTAAAACATACATATTACAAAATTATATGATACGAAATATGAAACATTTAAGAGCTTGTAATAAAATTAGCTCGACTAATAAAATATAATCTAATATCAGAAGATTAATCTGAAATCAATACTGTTTCGAATCAAGTTAAGATTAAGTTCATTTTTTTCCGAATTAAATATATTTTGAGTAATTTTTATTCGTATAAATATTATTAAAAAATAAAGATATACGCGAAGTTTAAAATTTTATAATATGCTCTTAATTTATGCGTTAATCGACGAATTTTTATTTTATAAACATACTGGTAAAAGTCGATCAAAAAATAACGCAAGTTAGAAAAAATTATTTGTAACAGTCCCAAAGTATCGAAGGTAAACGAACGTTTTGTACATATCCAAAATATTTTTAAATAATAATAGAAATATTCGATAATCCTGTATTTTAAAACATACCGTAATGAAATAAAATTGATTTTATAGATGTTATCCAATGTGGAATAAGCAGAGATTGAATTAAAAAATAAAAAAAAAAACAAAAACGTATAATACTATTACTACTCGCAATATTACGAATAACTTTTAATTTAATTTAAACTTTAAGATTTAAAAAAACCGGTTTTCCATACGGATTTTACGTTCGATATTATTTCTTATAAGGTACAATAATTTAATTATAAAATTTAATTTTATACGGTTGAATTAAAAAATAAGGAGTATTAAATCGATAAAGTGAAATAAATAACTTGGATTACATTAACAACGGCAACAACTGCATTTCTTATTTAGCGGTCGAAACGACCGTCTGGCAATTCTCAACGGTATTATCACTCGAAAGCTTAAAATTTCAATTCGAGGGATCGAAAAACGTCCATAAATGTCGCGTGTAACTGGATTACAAGTACGGAAAAAAAAATCCAAATTACTTCTCGTCTCGAGGAGCAACAAGAGCGACGCGCGTTCCCAAAACAGCATCAAAGGTCCATTCATAATCGAGTCCAAGCACGCGTCACGTTTACCAAAAAAACGCGAGACAAAGCCGACGAGTCGACCAACAGGCGTCGATTCTCCATCTTGCCGCTCCTTCTCGATGAATCTTAATGCAAACGAGACGAGCAGTCGGGTAAAAAGGTACCCACTCGACACTCGACCGGATTATGCGAAAGCCCTTCGAATCCCCGGCTCTTGGAGAATCTCTGTCTCCTCGTGGTTTCCCGTGGTTTCCCGTGGTTTCCCGTGGTTTCTCGAGGTCTCCACTCGCGTCATCTCCACCAAGCATAAGATCGTATATCCCGAACGAGTTCCGGACTTTTCGATAATTACTCCCGCAGCTGCCGCGCCTGGGAATCACTCGGATGTACCGATCGAGTACCGATCCAGTCCCGAGCCAAACTCCCAAGCGCTCGTTACTTTTTTTCACCCGCGGTTTAATCCACGACTATGCTAATTTTATCGTCGCGCTACGGTAGATTTTACTTTGTACAACGCGACGTTTCTCATTACGCATTTCTATTTTCGCAAATTGTCTACGAGGATTATTTCGCGTTACTACCGTTAAATACTCGTCCTCGCGATGTAATCAAAATCATTCGCTTATCCCGTAAACTTTGGTAAATTACTATACCTGAAAAGCTCGAACCGATAATAACGTTATGGTATTCGCAGCGTGTACGGAAAAAATTTTAAACTATACGACTTTTCATTTAGCGTAGTTGGAGTCAATTTCTGTCCTATTATAGTTCGAACGAACAAAAATTACTTAAACTAAGTTACGGTTAACCAATAAACGACTAAAACTCACTTTAAATCGAAACAAAACAAAAATACGATTTTTGCTCAAGCTACGATAAATCGCGAGCTTATTAACTTGGGTAAAACGTGAAAAACGTGATTTTTTACTTTTGCATCGTGTACGAGTATCGGAGTACCACCGACACACCAGGATTTCGATAACGTAAAATACAACTCTATCCGCTCCTACACCGGTTGCAATTTTCAAGACTATTAAGTTAAAATTACATTTTCTGATAATCGCGTCGTCATATTATTCCAACATGATTAAAATCCTAACGCGAAATTGAAGTAACTGAACTATAAAGTACTTTGTAACAATTTCGTTATTCGTTCGAGTAAAATATTTAACTACTTTGTTGGCTTCCTATTCGACGAAGCTCGCAATTACGAGACTAAACATAGACGAGTAATAAAAATCACGGATTACTGGCGACGATCGTAGAAATAGAAGGAAAGGAAAAAAGGTAGATTCGATAGGAATCCATAGGATTCATAGGAACGCGATCGATGGGTCGAAAAGCAAATAAGAAACGTTTTACGTATCACCGCACGCTACGATATCGTCTCGCGTTCGGCTTTACTTCTCGGCAGGAAGTCAGCTATCGAGCTCTTTCACCTCCGAGAGTCGAACGCTCCTTTCGCTATGAACGCAAGAGACACGAGCTCGCAATTCGATAAGACACCCTTAGATTCTGGCACGAGGCGTGAAATAAGTTGCGAGGCAAAGCACGCCTTGTGTTCGCCTAGGAGAAAAAGAGCCAATGCTCGAATCCGTGGATGACTGTGTCTGCGAGACAGAGAGAGAGAGAGAGAGAGAGAGAGAGAGAGACGGCGAGTCAAAAGAGGAACAGAAGCTTCGATACCGATGAGAAAGTTTTGCGCGCGAGAGTCCCGTCTCCGCAAATTGCGTTCCATTCAAGATTATTTGAAATTCGAGGGAATACTCTCTCGTGCACGAAGTACTTCTCTTGTCCCGGTCGTCGCATGCGACGAGTTCAATCAAATTGACTTTTTCTTATTCCTTCCTCGCGCTCTCGAACCCTCCATTTATTTTGGCGCGTGAGCTGCTGCTCCCTTTCTGCTCTGCTTCCGGTTTCCTCGCGTACTTTTCGCCCCCTCCTGCATTTTATTCTCTTTTCACGGCCTTCCCACGCCCACCGTTGTACATCTTCCTTCAACGGCATTCCGCGCCGTACCAAAGTGCGAACTCCGCGCGTTCAACTTAATCCCGACGTCTCATTTCGGCGCTTTCACGGCGGAATGTTGCCTCGGCTCCGGCCTGGAGATAGGAAAGGCAAGAGCGAGAAAATATAATTGCGTCCGAGGGATGAAAATATGACGAAATACGAAGGAGAAGACTCGTTGCGGACGACCTACAGACGCTGTAAATTCCCGAGAGATCGTTTATTTTCCTCCTCCTCCTCCTCCTCCTCCTCCTCCTCCTCCTCCTCCTCCTCCTCCTCCTCGACCCCCCCCCCCCCCCAACCGCGCCCCTTACCCATTTTTCCACCCATTTTTCTTCCCCTTTCCGATATATATATACATGGTATCAAGGTAATAGGATTACCTCTCTAATGATGTATACACAAATTCTTTCTTCGGATTGCATTACTCTAACGACGTTTCTCGTTGCGATACGACCGGAATCTTTTCCCCTCTACGTTGTACGTACTTGCTTCTTTTTAACGCGCGTACGTAGATTCTTTTTAGTTGCGCGATACAGCCTATAAAATACGTATACTTATACAAATAATTCCGACGCAAAAGATTCCTACATTTTTATTATTGTACGATTGATGCGGTACCTTTACGGCTGTTTGACTTTTAAGTTGAAAAAAATATAAATTCCCAACAAAGCGAAACTACCCGCGATCGATGTACCCAACCGTAAAATCGCCTTTGTTATTAAGCTATCGGTAAATTTTATTTTTTTTGCATTATATTCTAAAATATTCTTTATCCGACGCTGAATTTTTTATATTTCGCGATAAATATAATAAAACGATACCAAAAAAAATTCATTTTTCTTTGTAAAATCATCCTGGTACTATAAGATTCCAAAACTGCGATATCCAGTTATTAACTTTCGAATTTTCCAAACAAATAAATAAATCGATAAGTAAATATCAAGATATTGTTGTTAAATGCAGATTCAAATCAGAGTAGTATACGATAAAGTAATAGTGATTATGGGTTTAGGTATTCCATTTCTAATTATAAGATACAGGTTAAATTTACGTTTTATATATGTTTTTTGAGAGACAATTTTTCGAATCTTCTGATGTAAATTACAAATTTATCGTTTTACAAATTTTTTATCCTGTCTTTTAAGGAGTTAGACATTTACTTGAAAAATAAATTTAATAGCTTATCGTCTAAAATTAAGAAATAAAAAACGGTATAAATTCCTATGTAATTTTTAAATTTTTAAACGAATGGAAAATTATTTTTTAAACTTAATAATAATTGTTCGAGTAATATTGAAATACTTACTCTGTTTAATTTAGGTGCTCGATATTTAATTTTCGGTAGACGTATATATTTTTAGCGAATAACTATTATACTTTAATGAGATTTATCTATAAACAAATTTGAATATTTTATTATATATTTTAATAGAAACTACTTTAATTATTAGTAATTTGTCCAATAACTTATATATTATGTACATAATTATATAAATGTATTATGACACAGTACATTCAAATTAGAAATAAGTAAATTTTCGATAATAAATTAAATATAACTGTTATAAAAATATTTTGAGTGCGAACATCGAAAAGCTTACTAAAAATTTATTCGTCAAGATCGGATTACCTAATATTTTTTAACATCTTAATGGAAATATAACGATCGCTCGTAACGCAAAAAATAAAATAAATTTACGATAAAATAAATGGAGTTTTAATATAAAATTAAATTTAAAAAATGTGCAACGATATAATTTTAATCCTAAACTAATTTAAATTATCCAATGCAAACGTAGAAGTAACGTTAATCGAAAAAAATATTACAATGATTATTCGAAGAAAAAGGTATATTATTAAAATTCATAATTAAAAGGTTTCGGTCGTGATTTTTATAAGTAAAATTTAATTAAGGTTTTAGAAATGTTTTCGTAATTATAAGGACACATTAGGTGAAGTGACTATCCATTTTTATATAGATTGACGATCGACAAAAAACAAGCCCTTCGAACTGGAGTGGATAAAACAATAGCTCATAGAAACTCTGTTAACCATAAAAGGACTTCTTTGACAAAATCTCTTTCCAGTCTATATCTTTTTCATCCGCAACCCTCTTTCGACTTTCCACTCTTTCCTACTTACAGAAAAAACGTCATCAACGACTGACACGCCGAATTGATCAGTTTACCGGTAAGAGTGTGTCTTGATATAAAGTTTCGATGTAGGCGGAGAAAGCCGAAGGCTCAAAAAGAGGTCTTTATTATCGAATTACATTGATCGAAAGCTTATTTTTCTCTCTTTCGTTTCTAGGCTCTTTTTTCTCTCGCGTCTTATCTTCGTCATTGATAAAAGTACCGTTGCAAGATCGCCGAGCCGATCGCTTGTAATTTTCGTTTTATGGATTTTTTTATCGGCCAAGTTGCCTCTCGCGTCGCGAGGACAGGGGTTACAGGGGTTACAGGGGTTACAGGGGTTACAGAGGTTACAGAGGTTACAGGATTACAGGGAAAAATATAGGGAAATTATTATATAGGGAAACCGAATTTTGTTCGGTGCTTAAATATGTTTTATACCAAAGAATATTGCACTTTTGATCAACGTCCACGAAAGACGTTATTTTGCAAAATGGTAAAAAGTCACGCGAACAAAATTTTACAAATTATTTACGTGCATTCGTGTGTTATATCGTATCCTATTTTGAAAGCTGCGATTCCGCATGCGAAAGAAATATTCTTTTTAACGATCGTACGCACAACTGTATACTATTTTAAACTTTTGTTTTGAGAAACGTTGTACTATAAAAAAAGTTTACTTTCCAACTGCATTTTAATATTCACGATAAAACTTTGACTACGCGTTGAAACTTTATAGTTTCATTAACCATTGGAAAGCTAATAAGAATTTTAAGTTTGCATTGGTTAGATATCGATACTCCGTTGTTACCAATAATTTATTCAATATTGTGTCTCTTGGATCGGTGAAATTAGAATGACTTTTCGAATTTTTAATTTCTCTTATCCAGAACGATATTTCTTTATCGTTTACACAACCGATAAACCTATATTTACGAATATAATATTTGTAACTCGAATACATTAATATCGATATTTGAAAAATTGGACACCTTCGAGGAATTTGAAAACGTCGAAATCGTTACGTTCGTAAACTAAAGGTAATAGTTTACCTTAACTATTTAGAAAGGTTCTAAGAAACTGTTCGTTAAATTATAATGCTCGAGTCGCATTTCACGCCATTTCGAGTGTTATCCTTAATTTTTTACGTTTCATTAGCTTATCCGGCGAATACGGCCGGTTAACCGTGCGGTGTTATTCTAAACAACCGCTCGAAAAAGTGACTTTCGTTCTGGAAGAAAAGACGGAGCGAAGCGGAAAGAGTACTCGAGTCGAGGCGTAATTTGTGTGTGTTTTAGCATTAGTATAGCCGGCGCCTTGAAATAGTGCATTTCGAAGCACGTGAAAGCCTCGGACGGCCGTTAACGCTGCTTAAGTGGCGCTTAACGGCGTTTTTGTTTTGCTTCGCCGATAGCAGCATCGCTTCTTATAGACCCGCAAGTTTCTCTCGCTCGCTACTCGACTTGGCGAATACCTATTAAGCGCGAAGACTCGAACGCAATACTAACCTACTCGTAGTTAACCGTCTAGCGGAAAATGCATAGTTAAAATGCGTTTGCGTACGCACGGCTGATTTAACTCGGATTGATACACGTAAACAAGCCCTGCGAGTGCACCCGAAGAAGAGTAACGCGGAATTAAGCCGCGCTGTCGCAGCTTTGCTTCGCAAACTTCGGAAATAAGTCGCATTTTTCATTTTCACACGTGTGGCTAACGCGAACTCGAGTATACCCGGATACAACTTGACGCGGGTGTACGCGGGTGTACGCGGATAAAATAAAAATACTTGTAACATACTTTCGAGCGAAAATGCAAAAATTTCAACGAAAATGTAGTCGAGCATTTACCAAAATATGCGTACAGTCGTATTATTTTCTTGCAAACGGGTACGTAATGTATACCCTTACAAGTTTCAGCGCGACCAAAACCTTTTTATGTTTACATCCATGGGATACTTTTTGCGACATTTCTTCAATTTGCCACGGCTTTCGATTCTTCCAACGCAAATTTTTTAAACAAGCTATTCTTGTTTATCGGTAAAGACAATGTCCTTGCAAATATTTATTTTTTCAAGTTTTTCCTCACAGATTCTTGTGTTAGGTAAAAAACTTTTTTTTTAACGTTTCCAACTCGTGTATTATTTTTATGGTTGATTATTCGTTACTTAAGCGTTAAATATTATCGTGTACACGTTCTCTTAATAATTTTATAAGCCTTAACAATGAAATGTATAAGTGTAATCAAAGTGAATATTTTGTTAATATATGGTTGACGTTTGAGTAGACGAAGTTCATTTTTATCAAAATACATTTATTTTAATTGTTCACGCAAATTGAGCAATACCTTCCAAGTTTTCAAATATTTCAGTAGTGTTTTCCAATTAAATAAAGAATAATACCAAAGAGTTGTATAACTTTTAATATATTTTTAATAAAATTTTGCAATAGAAATTTAAGTGTTTCTTAAATTAATTTTTCTCAAATACAATATTACATTTTGATCGTTTGTTCTTTAATTTTTCTCCATACCTTCGAGAATAATTTACAAATAAATAGAGATCGTATAATCGGATATTAATTTTATATACAAAGTGTACGATATCGCAAACTTATATACAGAACTGCTAATTATATACCAAATATTTATTTACCAAATAGCATATTTAGACTTCCATCGAAATGTTAACAATTTTCGACTAATCCCCTAATCTTGAGAATATCAAATTATAATCTTTACGTATGAATCTACAAAATTTATTACAGATCAAAAAATAAATTATATTCTGGAGTACAAAATGACGATATTAATTCAATATAGTTATTTAATCTTGGGTGAATAATTTTGAAATTTCTTTCGAAACTATCGAATCATCTAAAATTAGATTAAAAATGTAAAATTTAGACATATTTAATTGTATGCTTATTAAATTATAATATATACGAATAATTCATAATATTCGCGTATGTTATAATTTAAACAAAAATTGAATTTTATCCAAGATATTACAATACTTTACAGTACGTTGGAAACAAAATAATTATTCTTCGAAATAATTGAATAAGTGTAATAAATAAAGAAGTTCCATAAGACTTTAATCAGCCGCGTTACTAGCACTAATATGGATCGTCGAACTAAACCCTTTCGACTCTTACAAACGATAGGATTTCCAAACAGGAAGTTTATTTCCTAAGATTCATCACGGGGTAATGCTTCAAAAAGAAAAGACTAATCACACGCCATACTTAAACAAATTTCACGCAAACCCTTTCGCTATCCACTTAAACATTTATTACTATAAAGGCGAAACAATGATTATATTGCGTTACGTTGCGTGAGAACCAAAATGTCCTAGAAAAAAAAAATAAATAACCGAGATCGTCTTCCGTAACGATAGAAAAGTATTTTAGATAAGCAGACAAAGAAGAAAAATTATACAATCGGACTCGTGAAAGTTTTAAATATTTGACTAAGAACGATGTGAAAAGTGTGAGCATCGTTGTCGTACAATAAAATTATACATTTTAGAGGAATTTTCATTTCTTCGTGAGAATATTCTTGAAATAATTACAAATATTGAGTTAACTTTCTTGTAAAATCCGTACATTACAGACTTAAAGTTTCTTTCTTTAAACTTATAATCTCTGTTTAACGAGTCTCAAAACAATATTGTACGCGTTTGAGTTACATAATTTTAATAAACAATACTTGTATCGTTACGAAAGAATGTTATTAAATAAAATTCGTGACAACTATTTTAAACAGTTTTCGAATAATGGTATAAATAATAAAATTTTGGTTATTTTATTTTGTTAAGCTATATATTTTGTTACAGACGAATGCTTCGGAAAGTCAATGGAACTATGAGAAATATTTATGAACAACGTGATACGACGTACCATCGGATATTTCAAACGTGTAACATCCACTCATAGAAAGTTAATTTTTAATGATCTTCGGTGTATCTAACGGCAATTTTTAATATCTACGATAAATTTTTTAAAAAAATTATCGGCATACATTTTTCCCACGAGCGTTTAACGAAATATTCCGAGATCAAACCAATATATCAATAGATGTGTATATTATAGTTCGATTATAGAATAATTACGATTATAAAAAAAATTTTATTCGATTTCAGTATCGAATATTTACTTTTAAAAATAAAAGTAGAGCTTCGAGGTAGAAATATTTTTCATTTTAAGCATTGTGCAAGAAAACGCATTAGAGAGAAAAATGACATACGGAAAATCCAAAAGGAGTCGTAAAGTAAGATAAAGTAAAAAGTACACGTTGCGTCGAAAAAATCGAAACGGAGAACGAGTACGCGAATCCGCGCGCCTACGGCAAAGGGTAGATATGAAAATACTAGAAAATACGAGCACGGAATGACTTCCTTCTGTGGGAGCCAGGCTTACATGATGCCTCGAGCAGAGGTTCCTCGATCGCGCAAAGCGCCTCCATCCTCCGACTCGGTCGCCCGCAAGTTCGCCTAGTCCGTGTCTTCGTGCGCGGCGAACCAACGCTGTCTCGCTTTTACGCGCGCGGTGCATAGGTGCATACGTCTGTTCGCGCACGCGAGGAACGGATGAGAAAGTGGACCTTGCGTTCTCGGATATTGTAATCCAAGAGGCGCGACGCGACTCCGCTTGGCTCCGACGGTGTAAACCTAAAAGGGTCGTTGCTGTGAGCGTGAACAACGAATCGGGGTGTAGAGGTGAAGAGAGAGGTGAAAAGAAGCGAAGAGAGGCGAAGAGAAGCAAAGAGAGGCAAAGAGAGAGGTGAAGAGAAGCGAAGAGAGGCAAAGAGAGGCAAAGAGAAGCAAAGAGAGGCAAAGAGAGGCAAAGAGAAGCGAAGAGCGAGATAACAGAGGTAGAAAACGAACTCACACACACTAAGAGACGCGAATTTAAAAACCAACGAGAAATAAAAGATGAAACCACCGGACACGAGGATGAAGATGAAAAATGGAATGGAAGAAACTAAACGAAATACGAAGAATATAGAAAAATGAAACGGATTTGAAATATAAATTCTGAAAATTTAAAGCTTCTTCCTTTTTCGTACCATTTTATCGACATTTGTATACAACGGATAAGATAATCAATTTATTTTTCAGCACCAGCGTAATTATTGTTTACCTGATAATACGTGCTCACCCCGTTCGCGAACTTACTTTAAGAAACTTTAAAATTGATTTTTCGAACGTTGCAAAAAGAGCGATATTCGTTTAGAAAAGAGAATACCTACAAATTCGAGCGCGATAAGATTTAACGAGGCGGTTTCGGAAGCGAGGCACGCATGCCGAGTCGATCGGTATCTTCGAACAACGAGAATTTACGCTCTTTGTTGCGGTAGCCAAGCGTTTTCCTGACCTACACAAGGAAGGGAAACGTCTGGCTTTTACTCGATCGAGCCCTCCGATTCGTTTCCGAATACTCGAATACTCAAAGGAGCGTTCCCAGGCCTGGACTGCGTTATTTACTCGGTCCAGCGAACGCGAGGCTCCGTTATTCCGGCAATCGGTTGGAAGATACGAGATAACCGAGCAAAATGACAAAACGATAAACGCTGATCGAAAGATTTTAAAAACTCGAGAAGAGTATACGACCCGAGTTAAATTTGTCGAGCGCCAGGGTAAAGGAGCGAAGGAGTTGTAGGAGTAAAGGGAAGTTGAGTAATCGATAAATTAGATGTATCGCGTTTACCTCCACCGAACGAGACATATGTAAATTCGAACGAAAGTGGTTCGTCCAACGAGAAGATTCCACTCTCTCAACGGTAGCTCTTCTCTAACGATGCTACGATCCATTTCCTCGTCTAGAGATTACTTTGACCGCGAGCAAACTGCAGGAAAACAAACGATGCGACCAAGAAGGAAAACGGAGAAACTGGAGAAACACAAAAGAGATACCGCATCGCCCCAGGAATCTGAAATCAGGTGAACTCGCGACCTCTCACCGACTCGACGTGACTGTAATGTACAAACTCTTGATGTCATTGCCGCGTACCTACGACACGATCTTCCCAAACTTTCAAAAGTCCGATTCGCCGACTCGTCTCTACTCGTCTCTACTCTTCTCTACTCTTCTCTACCTTACCTTTATGCACACAATTACAATGATTTAGTCGATCCTGACCATGTTACTATGTACGCGTCGATGTATCGATTTACCTACTCTGACTTTTAAAGGCGGTGAAAAAATAATTACTCTTCGTGAACCTGTTCTTAATTTAAAAAGCAGCGCGAACGAGTAAATACAGCTTACAAAGTCAAAAACTACCGTATAAAAACAAATTACTCGATCGCTATCTACGGAAGTACTTCGTTGAAAAGAGTTTCTATTTTCAGTGCACCGAGGTTAGTCTGTTTACGATTGGGAGAAAGAGAGAAAGCTATTGCGAACGAGAAACGGAATGGAAAACACACCTACGAACGAAAAGGAGTAAAGACGGAAAAATATAATAAAAAGATAGTTAGAACGAAAGAAGAAATATAAGAGAGGCACAATCGTCCGTATAATTTTTTAGTGCAATGAATGCGCTGTTTTCTTTTTTCTCCCTTTCTCTCTTTCTCTCTTTCCCTCTTTCCCATTTTTTATCTACGATCTTAACTTAATATATTTCGAAACCTTTTCAATTATTAGATTTTTATTCTACCACGATATACGATCGAGGGGTACACTTACTTTTTACTCGTAAATATTACAAAATATTTCTATAATGATAATTTTATTAAAAAATTATATAAAAAAATAAACCCGATTGCGATAAAAATGTGTAAAATAAAATTTAAAATATTAATGTGTATTGATAATTCATTTTCAATAGTTATTTTAAAAATTTTAAATAAAAAAAAAACATTCATTTCCATAAATTTATGATCATCTCATCGTAATTAATAATGTTCATAACTGTATTTGTTCAAAGTTATAAATGATAGGTTATAGAAATTATTTATATTTATTATTGTAACGCTTTACTAATTGGTCTGCTACTTACGATATTCGTTCAATCTTATGAAATAAAAGATTTGAACTTAAATTATATAAATCTTTTATTTACTAATCTTATAAATGACACGTATGATTTAAAAAAATATTTTTTATGATTTACTGAAAATTCAATTTGTAGTTCCCAATGTATCTACCATTAAAAATTCTTTTAATTGAAACGAAAGATGACGTTAAAAAACGATGAGAATCAGTTTATAAGAATCAGAAATAGTAATAGAAATATCTCTTTGTTCACATTGTAGAAATTTGACAAGGTATTCTCTTCGAGTCTTCTCTCCAAACAGTTTCAAATTCTAGGTAAGTTTTCTGTACAATACCGTAAAAATATTACTACATATTAAAGAAACTAATTAATAAAATTCTGCTAATGTTATTTACTAAAGATATCTGTGACGATAAGCTTTTATGCAATAATTAATTAAAAAGTAAGTAAAAAAATTTTTACGGTAAAAACATTTATATCTTTTCTTTCTCTCGCTCTGTCTCTCCTCTCTTTCTCTCTCTCTCTCTCTCTCTCAATATACAATATATATCTTTTTACATTATATATGTATGTAAACATAAAATGAAAAAAATTCATTCAACTAATGCAGTGGTTGAAAAAGATGGAAAGTCAAAAAGAATATCCCGCATAAGTTAGGAGGCTGTATATTACGGACGTATTTCGGAGCCAAATATCTCGCTTGCTTTTACTCGTGATGCATCGGAATCAGCCATCAATAAACATTTACTATTCGCATGCAAATCCTTCCGAGAGTAAAGTTACTTGAGAATAAAGTTAAGTGACGGCTACTCCTAAAATTCATGCCCTTCATAAACGCGTTGGTTTGGTTAAGAATGAGAAGATAAGAACAAATATGGATAGCGAAGTTGACCAAACTTGTCAGGAATAAAAAATTTATGTTTATTGTAACGGTACTTTTTTGTATTACAATCGATAACGAGAAAATATATCTATGATATATGAATTAAACATATTTCAATGTATATAACGGATAATTATATGTACAAAAAATAAATAATATATTATTTCGTTAACTTTAATTTTAGTTTCAACTAATTTATTTGCTTCCGCAAAATTTAAAAACTTGAGAATTAAAAAGGAAGAAAAAATAATGACGATTGCGTAAATTAAGATTTCGATCTTGTAGAGTCAATACCGAGCGATTAAACCACACTTATAAGCTCATTGCACCGTACGAAAGATAAGGAAGCGTATCTCTGCTAATAATTACAAATCGAACAAAACTAAAGATTCTCGGTTAGTCGAGATAAAAGTTAAATACTTAGCACAAAGAACTTAACCAGCTTTAATAAATTAGCGTCAAAAAGTTGAAAACGTCTTCCCTCTGAAATATTAAATATTAGTAACGGATAAGGGGAACAGTCGAGAAACGCTGTACCAACTATTATGACCGATAGAATGTACAAAGGCAAAATATTAAGAAATACTAGGAACTAAGATTGATATTGCGTTGAATGCTGAGAAACGAACCCGAAGGCATCGAAGCCATTAAAGACAAGCTATCGAAGAAAAAAACGATTTGGCAAATTATTATTTGATAATATTGGAATGCCCTCCGGTTACTATTAGACATATATTATCTACAACAGAAACAGAAATATGACAGCCATTGAAACTAACGTTTCTAATTGAACACATTTATTTCTAATTATAATTAGTTATAAAAATTTAATATAATTTATTTAGATTGCTGTTAATTTTTATCTCTTGCGTGATATTTTTATGAAATATAATTAAAAATTGCACTTGAAAATTACAAATAAAATTTATAGATTTTAAAAAAAATTTTTTTTAAACTTATGAATAAGTAGTTGATGGATAAAAAATGGCTTATTTATTCGTATTTTCTTACATTAATGTTATTTCAAAAAAGGTCGTGTGACGTTGTTTGGATTAATATAAAATTATTTTTAAAAGAATACCATCTATCAATGAAAATATATCGATGTTTATATTGTAATGATCGATTACTTTATTACTATTATTATAAAATGATTTAGATTTTTTCTTTCCTGTAACTAAAATAAATGTACAACATTTTTCAAATTTATGAGACTTTTTATTAAAGAAAGAAATCATAAAAATCAAAATATTAATTGTATTTCTATAAAAATATTTTTATTTTTGAAATATAACAGCGATAAATTTTAAATACTTTTATCGAAAATATCATAAAAAATGATAAAAAAAAACCTACTATTTAAATATTAAAAAAATTACATACATTGTAAACATCGTTTTTTAATTACTAGAGCGTGAAAACATTTGAAGTACAAAACCGCTTATAGCGCTTCATTTATAGTACTTTTCTTTTAAATCATGCACGAATAATTATTAGATTTTATAATAATAAAATTATATTTATAGAATATTATGACATAAATAATTTTAAATTTTAATTTAATAAGAAATTTTCATAAAACATGAAAGTAAAATGAAAAAATATCAAATCTATAAAAAACAACAGCTCCAAGATCCGATTCTCAATGTATTGTAACAAAATTTCTAAGGGCTGTTCGAAGACTCGTTCATTTTTAAAGTACTCGAGGTCATCGCTCGACATTTCCACGACGATGTACTCGCGACTCCTTCAACTGGAAGACGCATATTTTAATTATTTTCTCGATAGATTTAATAGAATAAATTTATGCACGATACGACTCGACTCGAGTTAAGTCGTTCACCGGAATGTCAAGAGCTAATTGTGAAAAACGCAAGAGATTTCGATGCATTAAGATTCCTTCTAATATATTATAGTCTCGTAATAATTTGGTAAGTAAAATAAAAAATAACTATTTTTTATTATATTGTTTAATATGTTTATGTACTATTGAGCAATTTTTATTAACTTTAAAATACGATGATAATTTCTACGAGGATTATTCGATTTTAGTTTACAATTTTATATTTTATATTTTGTATTATAAATCAAAACATTATTTTCGACCGGAGATTAAATTCTTTTCGTCCTTTTCTAACATTATTTTTAAAAACTTGAACGAAAAAAAAGTAAAATGTTTTTTAATTCAAGAAAAATACGACGGTTTTCGATGAATTTTATATTTTACATTGATAATACGCAACCGTTAAAAGAAAACATGAAAATGTTCTCTATAATAAAGATAGTAAAATAAATTACAAAATATAATTCATCTTAAATCCGACCAAAAGATTTTACGATCTCAGAGTGTAGAAGAGGACGAGACATAAGATACACAAGACAAGGAGTAAAAAAATTAAGGGTAATGAAAATGCCAAAATCTAAAACACTCCAAGCGTATCATTCCGCGCATTCAACGCGCCTTTCACTTCCGTTTTTCCATTCTCTATTAAAACATATTTGTTTTTTTAGTTTTCTGACCCGTCGTTTTAAAAATTATTATGATTTTGCTTTTCTTTGCGATCTAAGATTTTTTAAATCCATGTTACGATATTAATTCAGCATACTTATTTTGGGTATCGTTAAAAATATGATTAGAATAAAGGAAATCCTATAATACGGACATACATGGAAATTACAAATAATAAATTGTCAAGATGACGCGATAAATTTGATTGCGATTTAAAGGCTTCGCGTTCGCATACAGTTAGGCATTTGCTGCATTTTTTTTTATAGATAACTCTCGATCAACGGATCTTTATTTCTCGATCTTTCTCCGTAACTTTAACGTATAAACTTATATGGAAACGAAGCAGGTATATCGAAATCCCTCTCTATCTTTGTTCTTTTCTTTTGCTCAAACTCTAACTCGCTCGCTAACTTTTTTCTCGTTTTAACCTTTGTTGTTTTTATACCGTACTATCTCTCTCCCTCTCTCTCTCCCCCCTCCCTCTCTCCTCTTTTACTTTCTCTCTTCTAGGCATCTCGCTAACAGTTTCCATTCATTTCTCATTCGTTTTGTTTCCACTCTATCTCCTCTCTTTCCTTCTTCCATTTATCATTCTTTCCTTGCTTTATTCTATAGCAGCAAAACTCAAACAATCGTAATACTGTTATGGCATGCGCAAAGTTGCACTTGGACCAGCTTGTCATCCTCGCCCACAGTTTCTTGCGCTCTTTTTCTCGAGTTGCCTCTTTTATCCTCTCACCTTTCCGTGTCCTACAAGTCCATTGGGAGAAAAATGGCGCTGGAGTCAAAGAAAGCATCCCAAGCCTGCGTAAAAATTCTATCTGGGAATTTTCAATTTTACATTTAAGCCAGCAGGTGACTACGTGTACGACACGCTAGACTTTTTGTTCATTATACCGTCCCCCGAATTCCGCTTTTTATATCTCTCGAACCGCCGTTAGTGCGCGAACTTGTATATACGTGTACACGTAGTAAATACGAAAGAAAAAAGCGAAGGATAGTGGCGATAGAAAATAAATTGATCGCGATAGAGAAGAGGAGATTGTTATACAAGATTTATAGCGCGCTACAAAATAATCCTCTTGATTAGAAGTAATGAAAAAGGAAGGCTAATAATCGTAATCAAGGAACGTCGATACATCATTTTTTAAAAGAGAAAAAATGTCGAAAAACATTTTTCTCTTTTATTAAAAGTTTGTTGTTCGTCCGTTGAATTTAAATTGATAATATTATCGTTGGTAACGGTAAATATAAATAACGCAACGATATTTTTACGCAACTCTTTTCCCCTAAAGATCGATATACGCTTAGGTACGTTGGTACTTAATAATATCGTATCGTTAACAAACCTACTATTTTTTTCTTTCACCCTTTTTATAATGTTGTAAAAATATGATTTATTTTCAAAAAAATTTTTTTTAATTTTGTTAATTACGATAAAAATATTGACTTATAAATAAAAAAAAAGAAACGCATAAAATTTTAATACAGAAGCGGTACGTTTCATGGCTTTTTGGAAAAAAACATTATTTTTCGCCATTTCGAATAAACGTGCTTATCTTTGCTTAATGAGTATTTAAAACAACTTTTTAAGAACGCTCAAAATTTTTTTTATAGGTATTTTTAAATTTGTCGCGGCATCTGGTACACAAATGAATATTTTTTCTATATTTTTGAGGAAAAAGCGCAAATAAAAAGTCGTATGAACTTTTTCTGTAATAAATGAGTCGCCATCTATAAAGAAATAAAAGGTTAGATTAGATAATTTACAACAGGAGTTATAACCACCAATAAAGTAACACAGTTTTTTATGATACCTCTTCGTACGTACGTCCAAAGGGCTGTCTTTTATCATGACAGCGAGTGCCGCATGCATACAGAAGAGTAAAGTTATTTAAAGCTCGCAACGTCACGCACTGAAACTCGCCCGAGGCCTTTTCGGCCCTTGGAGAACTTTTCATGCAACGTGACTGCACGAAACAACAGACCTTTCGTATCGATTAGGCCCGCATTAACCAAGAGCGCGTATTTCACTACAGAAAGCGCGGCTCTACGTATTCACAAAAAACAAATAGAATGACATTGAATTTAATGCCTGGAAATTATATACACCTGAAAAAGAAGAGTACCTTTCTCATCCTTGCATTGTTTAAAATTTTCTGGTGGACCGGTACTTTGTCTTTCACGCTATTTAATCCTAAAATATTATTTCATCTTGTTTGATTTTTAATAAATTCAATGAAAATACGAACATTACAAAAATATGAAGATTACAGAAGTATGTTCATTTTTAAACTAAATAAACTGTATACGTGCGAAATTTTTAATTATTTACATATTAATAATTCGGATTTTTATACGGCGTGGACAAAGCTTATTCTAATTTAATTGAAACAAACGAGTTAGTCGTATGAATACTAACATTAACACTTGAATTCAAAAGAGAATAAAAAATTCCTTACAAATTTTATTTATTATACTAAATTTTACAACCAAATTTTATATATATATTTATAAAGAGAGAGAAAGAGAGAGAAAGAGAGTGAGAATATTTTATGATATAACTAAAATATAAAAATACTGTTTATACACATTTGAATCAATTTAATTACGATATTGTAAATCATAATATAAAATATTAATATTCGTGAAATATAGTAAATTATAATGAATATTTAAAGAATTTGTAAATTGACGTTACCATGTTTACGAAATTTATCGTTGAGTATTTTTAGTAGTTTTAATTTCATCTAATCGATAAAACCCAATTTAAACGAACTAATCATTTAAAATATTATTACACTACGAAACTGTTGCATATGCAAAATAAAATCGAAAATATCAATAAATATAAATATTATATTTTTTTTTATATCAGTGTGCACTCGTAAAATTAGTTCGTACATAACATTGTTTTTTATATGTATGAATTTACTTTTGCTACTCAATTATATAATTCTTTACCTACTTTACCTACTTTACCTACACGTAAATACATTTAATTATAAGCAAGTTAGTCTACTCGATATATGAATATGTCGACGCATATTGGAAACGTAAGAAAATGTTTATTTACGGTAAGCATAAGTGCGCTACAAATTTGGTTTCAATTATTTTCATGTTGGTGTCCCTGAAAAAAGTGACCCTCCGATCTCCTGCTGTTTTAGATGTAGACCCCGCTTGGAATGTTAAATACGCATGCGCAAGTAACAACTACGCATGCATAATTTTTTTTAAATCCGATGTAACGATATTTGACCGAACGCAGGATTTGTTTTGCTCGCGTGGTTTTCCACTTTTGACTGGCTACGTACACGATACATAAATTTTGAGCGCATCTTAACTGTTTTTAATCTCAAATTATTCGAACCAAAAAACAGAGTATGATTCGAGTCTCGAAAAAAATTAGTAGAAAAAATAATTCTAATTTATAAACAAGTACTTTTAGATTTCACGTTCGTATAATTAAATTTTAAAAAAGTAAGAAGAAATTAAAATAATAAAAAGAAAATAGTTGAAGCTAAATAATACAAGATCGTACGAGTAATGAAGAAATATATTTAAAAAATTTAACGAGTACAATTAAGGAAGAATTAATAGCGCGATAAATTTAATGTAAGAAGTAAAGAAGTAAAAAAAATTAACAAATATTAAAAAGAATTAGGAGGTGATAAATAAAAAGAGATACAGTTGGAAAATAGAAATATATGTCTGGTGTAAAAAAAAGAGACTCGCAATCGACAGAACAAATGAATGAAATAAACAACGAAAGACAAAAAATATCGTTCCGTGCGATTAATAGAAACAAAAAAAGAAGAATTTTTTAAAAATTTGAATTTTTTTATAAATGAAAAGAGAAATAAAAAATAAATTCAATCAACGTATATTAAAAAGAAATAGAAAAATCATAAAGACAAATTAAAAAAATGATGGATGAAATAATAAAAGTCAAGCAAATGAAATATAAGACGAGAAACGGAATTTGAATAAAAAAACATAAACTTGACCAAATAAAAATTATACAAGAAGAAAGTATTAATCCATACAAAATATAAAGTAAATAATAAAAATAGAAAAATCTAGATGTTACATAATGAATTAAAAACAATATTCAATAAATACGAATTAAAGATGCACGTAAATATTTAAACGCTAAATCGTAAAAATAAATAAAAAAAATCATGGTTAATAACTAATTCGATAAAATTTTGCTAGGATGCGTTAAACATTATTACCATTGAAAAAGTATTCGTTGAGTTTATTTTCAAAATTCAGATCAAATAGTCCGTACACATTCTATTTAGAAGGATTCACATTATACGTATAGATAACATAATTTCAAGAAAAAATTGGCATCCACCCAATAAATGTATTATTGAATTGATTACGTGTCTAGAATTAAATACAAAGAAAATGGATAAATTAATGAATTTGGATATAGAACCGTATTATTATAGTTATAAAAAATTTTTCATAATATATAAACTGATAGGTTCCATTAAAAAATATTAAAAATTTATATTAATCATATTTTACGAGGGTTTAATAACTTTGGCAAAACATCAAATCGATATCGGTAACGGAAATATTTTCTCAAATTAAAGAAAATGCGTAAAATTTTCAAAATACGAATTTTGATGATTCGTTCGACGTAGAAACGTTTGGACAAGAGCGTCATGAAATTTAAATGTACGAAATTCTATGAAACGCAAGTGTACCATAAGATAACGATACTCAACTATTCCTAATTCATACCGAACGTTTATTCAACGGTGTTAATTTAACTAAATTCAACGACGAATCGGGATTTAACACATACTCGCTTACAATCGCGGATAAACTTATTTGCACGGTATTCCAGTTTCGCGAACAATTAAATTCAGCATCAGCGTTAAAAATACGAAGTACGTTCGATATTTGCCAAGTTGGAAGCGTCGAGAAAAACAGAAATGGATGGAGAAGTTGCGTCTACTCGATCAAAATAGTTTACAGAAACGAGAGGCGAATCGAAAAACAGAGCGACACCTGTCAACGAGTCAAATCAAGTCGAGGACGCTCGGGGTAAAATTATCCAGAAGCAACGAACATCAACTCCGGCAGCAACGGGGACGCGACGTCGGCTCCGGGCTCAACTCGACAGAGGGCTAAATTCAAATTACAAGCTTGCGTGGCAGTTTGCGAAGCCCGAGACATTCTCGACCGCACGACTCGTATCGAGGCGGCGACAAGGACACCCGGAGATCGCCACCGGGAATATCAGCCTCCCCCGCGCTTCGACGTCCGACCTCGGCTCACCGCACTCGATCCGTCCGTCCGCGGGTGCCGGGGACTCTCGACTGCGTGCCCCGAATCGCCTCCGGCCCTTCGACGACGCTTCCACTTCGCTAACTGTCGCGGCTTTCGCGTCGCTTCCACGACTCCTCCTAATTTTACATTCTTTCCGGCTTTCGAAGAGACGAGCGCTTCCGTTCCTTCGAGGCCTTCGAGGCCTTCGAGGCCTTCGAGGCTACAATGATAACAATTATCGATAAAATATCGAGGTGAAAAAAAAACTACTCGCCTCGTTGCGGCTCCTCGAGACCCCCAACCTTCTCCTCGTAATGATAAGAATTTCGATTCGGTTTAATGCAACTTCCCAGCGATAAAATAAAGAGGACGATACCCGAGCTTCGTTCAATAATTTGATTTCATTCCCTGCGAAAATTTTATCAATAAAATCGGAAGAAAACTCGAGTACGGAATTCCACGGTTTTTAATACGTTGGATAACGTAACGATCCGAATAGCTTAACTCGACGACGTAATCGAAACTATAACGCGATACTATAGTACAAACTAAAATGCTAAATCTCCGTACAACGAGATAAAATTATCGTACCGTTTAATACAGGAACAACATTAAACATCCCGTACTATCTTTAATAATTATAATAATTGTAACGATCGTTGAACATCTACCGGAACATCACCGACGCTGTCTTCGATATTTTTAAGTCGATTTTGCCAAAAACCGAATCTTTTACCGATTGATCGTAATTTTAATTAATAAGGTAACACGCGATAACAAGGTGATTTTAAAATAAAAACTAAAATAAAAATAGCGCTCGTTGCTTTAACAAACGTAATCAACGATTCGTTGATTACACTTTAAAAAAGAAAATTCATCGTTAATTTCGTGAATATTTCCTGAATACGGGACTCGAATAAATAATACTGGTAGATTTTTTTAAACAGTTTTATGAGTTTCATAAAGATTTTAAAAAATACGTTTAAAAGTTTAATATTTTGGAATGTCGAACCCACTAATATTTAACATGGCTTGGACAGAAATTTTTGTATTTATGGGTAATAGGAATTGAAAAATTGTTTTTTCGAAAAATCGTTAAAAGGCTCTTTTTCATTCTCAGAATGGGTGACCCACTTTTTATTACATAACCCGGACCCATTTTTACTCATTCTTTTATTCGGTAATTTATCATGCAACCTTCATCGTTATTCTCGTCGATGTCAATATCAGTTAGCGAAGACCTTCTTGCATTTACACTAAAAAATAGTTTAAAAAATATCTAATTCTGTATTCTGCAATTGTGAATAAATTGAGAACTCGTTAAAATTACAGCGACACTTTGCGATGTGACAAATTTTATCTTCCTGCACTGATAATATATCTACTTATTTACCTTACTTAAGGGTTTAAAAATAACTTACACAATTTTCATTAGCTTGTAAATTTTTCTCAGAATAACCATCAAAACGAATAATATTTTTTACTTTATTTAACCTTAATTTTGAAATGATATATGTATCCTGTAAAATTTAATCATAATTTAATAATAATAAAAATTATGTATAAAAACGTAAATTATTTTCCATAAATTACATAAAAATAAAGAAAGCACAAGTTTTTATTTTTGAAAATTAAAATTCGTTTGATCATTTTACAAATTATTTAAAACATGATACTTTTACATTTTTTGTACTTGCCGAATAGTTTTATTATTACTAGTTTAAAACATAAAATTTAAATTTTCATTTTTTTCTTTACTATTATACGTATCAACTATTACGAATGATCAAAATGAATGTATCAAATATATTAAAACAGAAATGAAAGTAAAAAATATATTACGCCATTATTTGATAACTTCATAATTTTTAAAAAGATAACAAATGAATATTATAAAATTTTTATTACATCAAAAGTTAGAATTTTTACTACTTTTAATTATGATATTACATTGATGATTAACTAATGTTTTACGCGATAAAATTTTATAAATAATGAAAAAAATATTATTCTTATTTTATATTTTTATAATTTATATGATATATCGCGATATCAATTTGTTTTTATAAAGTATTATTATACCATACGGTATAGGATTAGTTTAAAATCGTTAATATTTACTAATTGGATAAGCTTTGAAAACATTTGACAGCGCAGAAATTATACAGTTTGAATTTAATTTTGTTATCTAAAATAACTTTGATGATAATACTTTGAAATTAAACCATGATTTTGGGAAGAAAATATATTTTTAAAATTATTGTACGTTATGTTTAAATTTTTTACATTTTTTTTTATATTTGTTTAAAATTCGCAAAATTCTTGTAGAAATATTCATATTATGACACTTAAAATGCAAGATATACTTTCATTTTAATTCTGTTTTGAACAAAATTTTTATTTACTATATTCAGAACCCTAATCAAATTCAGACGTGCGCCGAAATTTTTGTTTCTAAATCAGCATAAATGCATATAAATCGTCAAGTTACAGTACATTTAATAAAATAATAGAAACTGAATTTATTTTTTAAAGTTTTCAAAATTTCTATATTCTGTATATGGATCGATATATCATATTTAATTGAAACATCATTAATTTATCGATATATCCGAAGCATGTTTTACATTAAATAAACGATGTTGTATTCAATGTAATAAATACCTTTACATCTAACAAATCTCTTAAGATAACTACTTTAAACTAAATATTTATCTTTCGTGAAACTATTAGACGATATATACTTTAACTTTTCTAATGAGATTGGTAACAGACGATAAACTCGAATGATCGATACTAAATCGCTGCTTTCAATAGTCAGTATAGAAATTAGCCTAGAATTAGTAACCATTATCTTTTGCCAGTATCGAATCATTTAACTGCAAATATTCATTTCGATGTATCAAAACGATTTATCAAAATCTTTTTTAAAATAGTTTTAATTATAAATCTTTATTATACGCTTAATGGTATAATATATAACTATATTCAAACATTTGAGTTAATTTTAATAAAAAATTCGGTAACCGTACTTTCGAATTCAACTACGACTACATACATTACAAAGGATCTAAAACAAACTTTATCGATAAAAATGTATTATACGTGTTCCGATCAATATTTGAATATACTTTCACAGGTCGTGTTTTCGTGTGCTTTTCCAACAAAAGTGGCTTTTTTCTCTAGCCTACAATTTTAGAATCTAAATATATAAACAGTATTCCGTAGTTTTGTGACAATTGTATCGATATTTTTCTTTCGGTCTTATTTATTTTTTATTTAAATTTAACCAAATAACTATTTAACGATTGTTGTTAAAGGACATTTTTTTCATTTTAATTAACAGAAAAAATGTTTTACAAAAAAGATTTTCCTAAAAAAACAAACGCTTTTAATTATATACCGTTAAATTTTATTTTCAGAACTTTCCCGCGTATATCATAAACAATCGTAAAAAAAGGATGATTACATTTCAATATAAAATTTTTAAAACCTCGTGCATCACGGCTACGTTTTAATTTTATTCATAATATCGTTATAAAATCGTACCGTTTTGTTTTAAAAGACTGCGCTCGTACATCGTTTCATTACAAGTATGTTTTTGGTAAACATTATTATAGAAAGGCTGTTAGTTTCCTAAAATAAAATATTATGTGTTAATACGTATATATTTCATTACAGACTTTGAAAAATAATTTATAGGTAAAGGGTAATTATTTATTTAAGAGTATCTATACAAATTTTTGTTCGATCGATACGTTTACACGATCGCTATTTCAAGTTTGCACAAGATGAATTGAAATAAATAACAGGCGAAGAAGAATAATTTTTTGTAATTTTTTGTAAAAGACTATTTTTCTCCTTTATAACGGTATTTTTCACAGATTTTGAAATTTCATCGAGTCAAAAAGCGACAACGTTTATATATTGTTTTATTCCATTAATACAAAACTTTGTTGAATAATCATTGCAGAAGAAGATAATTAAAATACGTTTCCGCGATACGAACTTGATAAATTAAATATTTTGCAGAGCGATATCGCCAATTCTGAAAAATGAGATATTTATCGTTTTTTAATTAAAAATGATAAAGCTTTTAGAAAAAAGAAAAAAGAAAAAAGAAACGCACGTTCGGTATATTACTCCAATTGGAGAGGATACATTAAACTACGCTCTTCGCTGTATTTAATATCTCAGTTTTAATCGACATTTCGCTTCGATAATAAATTCCAATTGTCGTAAAACGTGGAAGTAACGCTGATTGGATTAAAGTGAAATTCGAAGCGAAGTTTTAGCGCGTATTATCGCGTAGGCAAAGCTTACTATTTACCGAGTGCTTATGCATACGCTCGTGAATTATGTCTGTTAAGCCTAATGCAGGCGTTACAAAGAGAGAACGGTACAAACATCGGGCATGATTGAGAAAGAGAGCGAGTGGGAATAAGCAAAGGAGTAAAGTAGCGAGAGAGTAATTAAGACGCGGAGCACGAAGGAAGAAGAGCAGAAAGGAGAGAAACGGATACGGATTTCAGCGTATTCGGCCTACGGCAAAGCAGAGGTAGACAAGTTGGCGGTTCCGGTACGCAACTCACGAATCCGCCGACGGAGCGGGAGACGGATAGCGCCGCATTGTAGGGGGAGTACGGGGAGTGCCGGGAGTGCCGGGAGTGCCGAGAGTACCGGGAGTACCGGGGGAGTACCGGTGGAGTACCGGGAGTGCGTACTACCGCCACCTACAACAGGACTCGCGAGAGAAGCCCCGGGGAGACCTAATTCGAGGACGTACCTTACGTGTACGTACTCCACCCTACGTACACGCGCTCTTCAGAGCTCCATACATATTCAGAGTATTTGAGCGGGCCGTTCGCTGCTGCTCGTGCTAGCCAACTTGGAGTACAATGAGTCGGCGCTGGAGGGAAGAGGATGGCCGAGCGTGGGACGCGAGGGGTTGGCGAGGGGTTGGCGAGGGGTTGGCGAGGGAGACGAGAGGGGGACGAGAGGGGGACCCGAGGGGGACCCGAGAACGAAGAGAGGGATGAAACGAGCCGGCGGGAGAAAGAGAGTCCGAGGAAATCGTCCGCGAACATGAATATGACCCGCGCTCGGAGGGAGAAAGCTTGTTTTGCTGTACACGTTAGAGGAGAATTGGATGCACTTCTCCCTGGCCATATATAACGACCTCTCGTCTACGTAACGCTGGGATGGATACGAGCGTGCGTCGGAAGTTTAGGGTTAAAGGAGCCGGAAGTTCGGCTCTTGTCGATATCCGCTGGGAACCTGCTTTTCCGCGTTATTTATGCTTTGATAAATATATATATATTCATACGTTCGATTGGGAATATGATTAATTTCCAGGCCCGTGGCGACAACGACGAAAACAGCGAGAGCGAGAGACCGCGACACCGAGAGAGAGAGAGAGAGAGAGATAGCGAATGAAAGGAGAGACCAAAGTTGCATCATTCTCGATGATGTGATCCGATGCGAAACGGATTTAGTTTTCGTGTCCAGCAAGTTTTATCGATTCCATCGAGGACTTTGATGAGAGAATATTTTATACGATCGTACTCCGACAAAGGAGTACGCGATTTTTGCGCATAAACAATTACTTACGTTACTCGATCCTTATTAACTATATTTTACTCGATTATTATTACGATCAAAACTTTTCAATGTAAATTATAAACAAATTTTTTTTTCAAAATCAATTCGTTGATATAAAAATTGTGTATAAAATATTATATTCCAACACTGGTATCATTAACCCGTTTAAATATTGTATCAATGGATGGATTTTAACGAAGATTGGCATCGTTTTATTATCGTACACGCTTCTAATAACATTTTTAACGAGTTCTTCGCGTTTCTTCGCGTTGAATAAATTGCACGTTCGAAAGGAATTTTATTTTTTAAAAGTACCCTCGATCTTCTAATTTTCGACGATTTAAATCTAAACTTTTGTTGCATCTTTCATAAATGATAATAAATACTTTTCCGAAATTACTCGTACAAAAATATTCGTTTTAAAACAGAGAAATGATAAAACTGCTGAATTTAAAAAAATTTGTTCAATTAAATTTAAAAATAAGTAAACACGGCAGACGACGAAGAATCATTTGCGTTTGTGAATTCCAAAGAAAATACGAAAATTTTCGTAATATTCGTAGTAAGATGAAGCGAGCGAACAACAATTTCGTCGACGCGTAAAATTGAATAATCGGCTCGAAAGACCCGGACATTAATTTCCTTCAATTTACAGTTACTATTTTATCCATCGTTCCGTATCATTTCTATCTCTCTTTCCGCATCTTCTTTATCCCGTATGCGTATAAGCGTATTTGGTCTACGTATCTCTCTATCTTATCCACGCATACTTTATCTCACATTTTACAAAAACCTTGCCAGCGGTACACATTTAAGAGCGTCATCGTCTGGATACGATAAGTCATGTCACCGTTTGCGATACGCAACACCTTACCATAATGATTCCTCGAATAGTCCGTATGTATACCGTGACCTCATTGTTCCAAGCTAAGATTCTCGTTCTTCGTTTTCCTCACAAATTTTTCTTTAATTTTAATTGGCTAATTTTTTCCCATTTTAATATACAATTAAATCGAACTAAATGACTTGCTTTACATTAAATACCAAAATTCAATTGCGAACGTTACAATGATTCCCATACAAACTTATTGGATATAAATTTAGATGAATTTCGTTCTCAAGGCTCTCACTTATCGAATAAAAAACATACTTATGCAGTAGGTTGTATAAGAGAAGCCTAGTATAAGAGATATTTTTAAAATATTCTTGGTACGGAAGCGATGGCTAACTCTAGTACGCGAGGAGGCGTAGACTTAATAAGCGACCCAGTCTTCTTCATAGGTGGTACACGTCGAGTGGTCGAGTGGTCCAGTGAACTCGTTTTTCCGAACGAAGGCGTAAAATCGTTAAATGGTAACCTAAATAAACGTTTGCTTTTACAAAGCATTAATTTTATTTACTTATTCTAAATCTGTTTATCGGGCAACCTTTCAGTTTCAAACGCCTCTCGCTTATTTCTTAATAGAATCCATGTATAAGTAATGAATTTCAAATGTATCGTGAGCTTCTCGGTTACAAACCCGGAAGCGATCAGAAACAGAATCTATCCATGCGTACGTTCGCTCCCGAATATTATACGCCCACGTGTCTAAAGCATGGACAATCGGTGTAATCTTCCCGACAAATCCAATTCACGGTACCGGATAAAATTATTACGAGTTACAATGCAAGTCAAAGCGAAATACGTTGATTATTTTTTATCGTTCGAACCTTAATTTTTTACTTTTTTCGAGAGCTTCCGCTTCGATAAACCGAAAAAATATCGAATCTTTTAAGCGCGTTGACTCGGTTAAGCTACGATTAGAAAAAAATTTCTAAAATTAGATTCCTTTGAACCGTCTAAAACAAGAATTTAGCGTAATTACGTTTGAAGCATTCGAACGCTCGTAAGCATTTCTCTTTACGCATGCGTAAAAGAATAATTTGCTGCGCTTCGATACCGATAGTTTTTCAAACATAAATAAACCTTAAGTATAGAAAACGAACGTTATAATTGCGTCGATGTACGAAATTTCAACCATCCGATACAAAATATCCGATGAAATACGTTGATTATACATTAAGAATTTATCATAACCTAAAAATTCGTGGACACGATAAAACAAAAATTTAATATTTATTTCAACTCGTTTTTACCTTTTCATTTTTCTGTACAATGGCGCATCGATATGAAAAAATAGATAAAATAGACATCGTCGTTATTAAAATTGAATTTTTTTATTAAAAATTTAAAAACTTATTCGTGTTTGCGTTGATAACTAAACTACATTGATTCTTATTTCGAAGAGCCGAAAACATTTTTTTATACAGCTATGTTATTTCTTTAATTCAAAAGCACGAAAGAAAATGTTTGATCAAAGAAAAGGAGAACGCGATAGAGAAACAATCGTTGTCTCGAGTATAGTGAACGAGCAGTTTGCCGACTATCCGAGGATAAAATAACTGCCGTGAAAGGTACGAAAGAATAAGTTCGATCCTCGCATGGAAGATTCGTTTTTTCTCAAAGTCGAAACTCTTGGAATAAAAGTTACAAGACATTTATTAATTTTCGTTCGTAATGTGAATTTAAAAAGTAAAATACGATATCTAAAAATAGCGTATTCACTGCTTTAATTCGCATAATGGTTCGGGATATTTTGTTTTTATTTATGGATATATGTGTACTTTTAATTTTTAAATAAATAAGATAAAATTTAAATACATCGGAAGAAAAATATTCATCTTTCATTCTCGTGAAAAATGGAAATTAAAATTTTAAATTAATTTGATTTTCCTGTTTTAGTAGAATAAAAAAATCTCTTACGTCGGGTAAAGTAATAAACGTTGTAATTAAACAGAATTTTGACAACAAAATCCATAACAACGGTAGAACAAGAATCGCGGAAGACTACATCGAAATCTCATCACGCGATTCGGTTATAAAATTTCCGAGTAAAATCAACTTGTTTTTGTTATTTTTTTTTCTAACGAACTATGTAACGAGTCTGACAGCGGGAGGAACAACGCCGACGACGACGACGACGACGACGACGACGACGACGACGACGACGTCGGTGGCAGTGACAACGAATTAATTCCTCGGCAATTTACGTTCCGATGCCATTCCTCGAATATTTTCGACTCTGGACTCGGACATCGAGTAAATAGGCAAGAAACGTCGAGTCCGGAAAATAAGTATCCGCGAAGATTACCAGTTATGAAGTCAAGAAAGGAGAAAACTGTGAGAAGCGAACCAAAGCCCTGGGCGAAATATCGACCGTGAGGTCGTTAGAGCTAACTATGACTTTGGCGGAGAATCGAAGCGCAGAAACGAAGTTTGTTTCGGCACGAACTGTTCCGCACGAAAACCAAATCGTTGTTCGAAAGACAATGAAATCATTTTTTCCTTTTCTGTCTGCGCTAAACTTACATTTGTAATTAGAGAAGAAATTTCTTTTAAATTACCGTAAGATTCAAAAGCGTTAGACAAGGGAAATACCTTACCGAGTATAATTTACAAATATAATCAACTCTCTAATGCATGTGATAAATATTTTTAGAAGAACAGTTTCCGTTCTTACCTACGTAAATATTTTAAAGTTTATTCCTTGCAATTCAAACTACACCGATTATTTCTATCCGATGAATTTTTTAAATTAAAATCAAAAGTCTCCGTTTCGCGAATGCCAGTTCCAAGTCAGATTTTGCATTCGAGAAACTTTAAAAAATGTATTTGTAACTTAGAACTTACCGTAAAACACATAACACGGTTACAAAATTAAAATTAAAATGCGTTAAACGGCCCAACTTTCATATTAATGTGACTAGCGTAAATACTTATATTACTTTCGTTGTACTCGAACTCTTTGAAAATTGAATATATATTGCATTTGAGAAACTCGTCCTGTCTTATTTACCTCGTTTAATAATATAGAATATAAATTTACGTAAATCTAACTAAAATAAATAACTTGGTTATGCCAAAAGTTACATGAACAGTTTAACGAATTGTAGTTTGGAAAGCATTTGAAATTAACTAGATTTTACATTATTGCGAAAATTTTATAAAGTTTTGCGAAATAAACTTGAAAATTAGTAGACCGAACGCAAATTATTTTAAACCATCGTTATCTTGGAACTCGTACGCGTACGGCGCAAAATGTATCAATTTTCAATAATTTCGAATAATTAAATTCACGATTAAAGCGTCTATGTTTGAAAATTATATTCTCCTATATTATATTTTAAAAGGTTAAAACGACTGAAACTAGATAAATGGACTTGGACGTAGTAGAAGAGTAATTTTGAAATTCATATTATATTCGGTTGATACTTTGTTTTGCCATGAATTTAAAAACTGCAGATTTTCAAGGAGATGTTCGATAAGGTAAGAGCAATAAGTTGAATGATAGGAACGTGAAATAATGCTTATTTTCGACGTTTAATCGGTATCGTCGGTATCATCGGTATAACAAACGGCCTATATCCGGAAAGATTCCCCTTTCCGGGATGTATTCTCTCGTATCGTGCGGAACGTACCACAGAGTATAATAAGATCGTAAAAACGATGATGTAGGAGGGAGGCAAGGAGCCCATCGTACGATCTCGTATATCCGCAAAGTCCGTATACCTACAAGCCTTTGTATATCTGTATCTTTGGATGAAAGTTACAAATATCGGTAACAAGTGAGGGTCCATTAATTTTTCCTCGTAACTCTTAGTCTACATTTCCTTGTCGTCGTTATGCCCATCTAAATCTTCTTTCTATACTCAATTCCCTTTTACTATCCCTCACTATTCCTTCTTTTTATTTTTTGTTTTCTTTTATAAAAGTGAATAATCATCGTTTATATATATACATATTCGTATAGCTACAATTATGCATTCTTATCGCGAAAGTTTTTCAAATCAATATTATTTCTTCTTTCATCCAACAGAGGAAAAATAATCGATAAATCAAAAAACTTTTTCATTCAAGGATTCTGATTGATACCTTATAGAGGAAATTGGAATCGCTAAATCTCTATCTTATTTTATATTCTACATTTATCAAAATACTACAATTTTTATTTTATTTGAAAAACTAGGTACGTAAAATTTTCAGTTTTATAAAAAAAATTTTCGATTAAATTCGTTAAATTTAAAAAATTCAAATAAAAATTGAAAGAAATATATATGTAAAAATAAAATAAATTACTATTCTTGAAACGTAGACAAATGTTGTATCCGTTACATAGAGAAATATATTTTACACGAAAAAATGTTATTTTAATTATTTTTGCAGCTGCGATTTTATAATCGCATAAATAGTAAAGGTAAATAAAAATTTTGTTTCATCTTTTATGTTTCAATTCTGTGTATTTTATTGAGTCAAATTTTATATTTATAATGAATATTTACATACTCCTTACTAATAAACGAAAGTAATGATAGTTTATATTGCATCGATATATTACAAGTAACGTATTTACATCGATGTTTAATAGTAATCGAGGGTTTGGACTCGTATAATCGAGATTCGCATTTCCAATCGAGGGCTTATCGGAAACAAAAGTTTGGCTATGAAAATCGACCGGACTTTTACCGATACAAAAAAGTAATTATTTATCTCTTATTTATCTCTTATTTATCTCTCCTGTCTTTTCCTTCATCCATCTTAAGATAATCTATTTTTCTTGTTCTAAATACTCGTAGACATGTTTATGTATGCGCCCATTTATCGTTTCCTTCTTCTTTCGACGCGTAGTACGTGTATACGTCTGCTCCGTATTTCGCTGTTGCGATTCATTTCCCTCTTCTGACAACCATATCACCCATCCCAACGTCTGCTCCTTCCTCTTAAATTCGCTGCATTCGCCATTTGTCCTTTTATTCGTTGTCGTCACACTCTTCATACTACGTTCTTCATACTCTTCCAGGCGAAGCTCTGGTAAAGACTCTCCGTCGTTCTCTCGAGTTTGGTTATTTTTTACTCTCGGTTACCCACCTAGCAACCTACTTACGTGCCTACGTGCCTACGTGCCTACGTGCCAACGTACCTACGTACCTACGTACCTACGTACCTACGTACCTACGTACCTACGTACCTACCTAACTACCTACCTAACCTACCTACTACCTATATTTTATTTCTACACGTAAATCCAACACCCCACGCTAAAATTTTGTCCTGCCCTCTCACGTGGGCGTCCATGCATTAGCCCAGCTCGAGGTGTTGCGTACGTTCAAAGCCGCAACGCCCGATTGCACGCGCGTAAATATTTATGCGACCGAGGCCAGAAGAGTAAAGAGTCGATATCCGATGCGTCGACTACGGGGTTCTTACTTCCTACTTCCTCCCTCGGAATTTTTCGCAAGAGCTTCGATCCAAGAGGGTGAGGAAAGAGCTCGTTTTTCCTCGCTCGTCGAGCGATTGAAGAACTTTATTCCGATTTCCTCCGCTCGAACGACGTGACCGCCGGGACAGATAAAAAAAGCATAGACTCGTACTCTAGGCTGCGCCATCTTATGAGCCGAGCCGTAACCAAGATCCAAGGAGTAAAGATGTGTCGTGTGTCGTGTGTCGTGTGTCGTGTGTCGTGTGTCGTCTGTCGTCTGTCGTGTGTCGTGTGGCGTCTGTCGTGTGTCGTCTGTCGTGTGTCGTGTGTCGTGTGTCGTGTGTCGTGTGTCGTGTGCGTGGTAGCGGCATCCTTCTCCCCTATGACGGAGAGGTGTCGGGGAGAAAGATGTGCCGATAAGCAAAGAAACGGGAGGCGTTGAAGGGAAGACGTTCACCCTACACGAGAACCCATTTGTAGCCCAAATTTAACTTGTATCTGATAAATGGATAGTTCTCTACCGTTATACGATGAATAATAAATTCGATCGAAAAGTACATAAAGAGATCTTAATGAAGAGTAATGAAAACTTTCGATGAATCTACGATTAGAAAGAAAAAATAATTTAATAATAATAATAAATAATAATAATTATTATTATTATTATTATGATTATTGTCTTTTGTTTCATTCGCGCTAAGTAAAATAACGGCCGATCAAATATGTATTCGGGAACAATCGGATATTTTTCCATTATCTCCACTGTTCCACTATTGTGTTTATTAAAATAAAAAACAATTTTTTTCATAATTTCCAATTTGAAGCGATAGATGCGAATAAAAAAAAATTTATTTTACTCCGAAAATATAGATCAAATGTTAGTAAATATATTATTTTTCAAGGTAAAATCTAAGATAAAATCTGTTCGTTTTATTAAGTTAATTAACGAAAGAAAATGCCGTAAATGTCGTTAACAAACAAAGCGGAGAGTTAAATACGTATACTTTGCATTTTACGTTTGCCTTTTCAAATTTGCGAATGTTCTATTTACTTTGACTTACTTTTTGTTTACGGTATGTACTTTTTTCAAAGGATTTTTTTATATAAATACTTTGCAAAACTTTGTATATTATCGTCCGAGTGAATTTAGGATTTCTGAATTACGCGAAAAGGTAAATAAGAATTTTATCGAGAAAATTATAAATAAAAACAAAATTTTAGTGCGCAAAAAATTTAAAAACTTTTAATATTAATGAAGTTAAATTCACATTTGTATCACTTTTATTTAAAAATCAACGGATATTAACGTTTTTGAAATTTTTCGAACTAAATTTTCATCGTAAATTCAGAATTTTACCAGTTATCGAAAATACCGGAAAATTTTAATTACTTTCTAAAAATTAAATTTTGGCAAAAAATAACGACAAACACCTACAATCCTACGATTGGTAATCACGCTTTGAAAATATTTGATTTTTAGGATAAGATTTAAAGATCGTTTAATCAATAATCCACTATAGAATTTTTCAAACGGTACAATATCAATGTTGTACATCGAGTTGTACTTTGGGATTATAAAATAAGTTATTATTCGATCAACTTGATAAAAAAAATGTTATATGCAAATTTAATAACTAATAATATAATTATTTTTTTCGAGAAGCGAAAAACTATATTGGACTACAATTATTTTCGTATACATCGGATAAAAATGGATTCGATAGGATAGATACGCGATAATTGCTGTAAAATACGCGTTTGCAGAGATGATATTAATCGAGGAAACAAGATACGAAGAGAGTAAAATGGTACGACAGGAAACGGAGAAAGTAAAGCAGAGAAAAATAATTTGAAGAGCGTCGGCGAACGATGATTGGATAGAGTAGAAGTGCGATCCCGAGATCGGAAAAGACAAGTTCGCGTTCACCTCCGTTTTAGCGGTGCAGAGCGGAAACTCGAGTAAACCTCTTTAAAAAGATCCTAGCACTTCCAGTGCTTTAAGGAAGGAAAGGGAAAGACTTTAAAAAGTCTACGGGTATATACGTATACACGTATTTTCTGGTACTTCCGCCTGAAATCGCTCGTCCCTCCCGCCGTGCCATTCATCCTTTTCTGCCTCTTCAGCCTCTTCTGCCTCTTCTGCCTCTTCTGCCTCTTCTCCCTCTCTCTCTCCCTCGCCTTCTTCTACTTCGAGGTTTGCCTTAATTGCCATGCTACACTTTCGATTGGATTCGCTTTTCGAAATTCACGCGTACATACGTTGCTCGTGCGGATCTCGGACCGAGGTGACCGCTAACGAACGGAAGGGGAAGTGGCGGAGGCGGCGGCGGTAAGGGCCGGAGGAAGGAGGGGGGAGAGAGAGAGAGAGAGAGAGAGAGAGAGAGAGAGAGAGAAACTCAATTTCTGCACTTCTGTTCGAGTCGTTTTGAATGAGGAATGCCGTGAATGGCTTTGTCCTTTCTCAGAAGCGAGAGACAGACACGTTTACCGTCGGGCGCAAGATTGGTGAAAATTCTTAATTGATGAAAATTGTAGGGATGCTGCTGCCGAGAAAATACAGTTTACGTAAGTCTATTAAATTATAAACGAAAGCGAAGGCTTTGAAGTATTTACGTTAGAATTAGCTTTTCCAATAAAGATAACGCAAGCTCATCGCTGTAAATTGAAGTAATGTTTAATTCCACGCGTGTTTTATTCTTGCGTTCAAAGTCCTGATTTATCGTCGAAAAAATTACGCGTCACCCGTTTCCAATTTTATTACTATAGAATTAGTTTTTAAACATCCTTTAATCCGATCCACTGCAATTAAAACATTTGGAAATATCCGGTAATTATTTCGACGGTTTTATTACGTTACAAAATTATTATACAGTTTCGGGAATATTAACGAACGTACGTTGTAAAATTTTTAAAATCTAAACGCGAATCGTTTCGAAAAATTTTTGTTTCCAATTAAGATAGATTTATTTCAGTTTCATTTATATTTATTAACAGCACCTATAATAAATACAGACAGTTATTAAGTTTTAAGTGAAAGCTGGTTTCGTCGACGAGCAAAGTTAATTAAATTAGCATTTTTCAATAGATAATCTATGACCGACATCTAACGTGAATTTTAATTATTTACAGTCGCGTTGATTTAACTTATAAAACACTAATTACACAGACTATATATTTACAAGTACCACTATTATTTTTTAATACTTTTGTGTTCGAATAAAATATATTTGTGCGTATTTTCTCGTTAAGTGAATTTTAATTCGCGATATTAAATATACAATGAAACTTTGGCCGAGTTTTTAAAGCGTTGTTCGTATAAATCTCGGTGTACTATTTTAAATTAAGATTTACACGCGACGTTTAAACGTCAAGCATTTGCATCGCGACATTATTTAAGAATATTTACTTAAATAATTCGCCAAGAGGACGATTAAAAATATTCGTTGTTCCCGCGTAGACAAATTCATTACGTTTTATTATTGCGTTCGATACTTCCTCGATATCGACCTATTTATTTTTTTTTTTTTTCGAACAACGTACAAGTTTCGCCGTATAGATCTCTCGTAAAGATTTCACAAGCTCCTCTCGAGAAGTTTTAACGCCGTGCATAAAGCCGGGTCAACCGTCCGAAAAAAGAAATAAAAATGCGCCGGTCCGGTCGGAGTTCGGCTGCCGGTGCAGCGTTTCGTGGTCGTAAAGATATAAACGAAACAAAAGGGAACCCCGGAAAAGAGGAAGAAGTCAGAGCCTCCGGGAAGCGGTGGATCCGCGATCTCCACCGTCCTGAGAACGCTCGAAACGTGGAACGAAATCGGAACGTCGGACGCTCGGGGAAAGGACCGCGACCGCGGGGGGATAAGAAGCGGCGGCCGCGAGAAGCGCAAAGGAATCGGTCCAACCGGCGGCGGTGGTGGCGGCGGTGGTGGCGGCGGTGGTGGCGGCCGTGGTGGCGGCCGTGGTGGCGGCATCGTCGTCGTCGTCGCGGGCAAAGCCGAGTTCGGTCTCGAGGTCAACGAACCGACGGCCACCTTCTACCACCAGGGCGCGCCGCTCGCGTCCCTGAACCTCCGCTAGCCCGAGAGAGTTTTCAACCGACTCCCCGTGCGCCGACGACGGGGATCGCGAGGAGCTCGACTCTCCCGAAACCGAGTGGCTCTGCCGAGGGACCGAGTAATTGGATCGGTTCTACTCTCGAATCGTTGGTCGTTCTTCGTTCTTCGTTACTCCTTCGTTACTCCTTCGTTACTCCTTCGTTACTCCTTCGATTAGAGACAATTTATTCATATCGACTCGGCGATTTACCACTCGATGTAAGACGGCTCGTCTTGTATCTCTCGAGGTTTCGGTTTTATTATTTCGCTTTATTGGCTCGACTCGGCTACTCGAATACTACGTTCGAATCGGCCATCGCGTGTTTTATTTTTCATCGAGGCAATTCAACCACGGCATATTTAAAAATACAATCTTGCCTCGCTTTACGGTGTTTTTAATTTTAATTTAACATTTTCGGAAATTTTACTGGGATATCCGTTGGTTCCGGACACCGGAAGCTTCCTCTTTATTCGAACGGCGTACAAAGCTTAAGGGTTCGCTTCTTTTTTATAAAAATAAATTAGTCGTCTTTTTCAAAAAAAATAACGAGAACGGTTGCTGGAATAAAATGTTCTCAAAGTTCTATTGTAATGCGAACTTAAACGGATTAAAATGTGACCCGGTAACACAGCAAATACTCTCAACTTGTATATATGTGTGTGTGTGTATATATATATATATATATATAAATATCTTTGATGCTGATTTTTATTCTGAATACCTCACCCACGTAATTGTACATATTGTTACTTCTTTCTTCTCTCGAAGAGATTACTTTCGTTAAAATAAAATGATAATGAAAATATAGATGTTACTCAACGATTAAATTTCGGTAGTTGAGCAATTAACGCATATCTTTTACAACGGTTAAATTTTACGCTTACGTTAATTACCAGTGTGATTGAATTTAACATCATCTTAATGTTGAAATTTTTTACGCGAGATTATACGTTCAACATTCTTCCTCGCGAAACAACGCGCGTGCGTGCGTGCGTGCGTGTGCACTCGCGTGTGCGTGTGCGTGTGCGTGTGTGCGCGCGTGTGCGTATATAGTTTTGTGCACCTGGTGATCGAAGAACACACTTAATTTTAATTTCATATTATGATTTTAATTAAAATACCGTTTACATAAACTTCTATTTTGGTTGATAAATTTATTAAAAAATTGATTATTCGTCGTTAAAATTAATATGTAAGTAATAGTTAAAAAAATATTTTCTAATAAAAAAATAATATTCCGTTTGATAAACTTTGAAAATTTTCAATACGTTATTCGATATAAACTTTATTTTAAAATCGAAATATTTCAATAGAATATGGGTCACAATAAAGTTCTATTTATATTTCTTATATGTACGGTTTAATTGTGAAATGAAAAATACAAGACTATATATCGGCACAGTTTTTATATTAAATTTATAAACACTATATTTACTTTGTATTAACGATAAACGAGTGATCGTATAATATTTGGTATTTTTATCAATAAAATGTATCATTATAATATTGTAATATCGTTCGAGAACTTCAAAAAATTCGGTATATTCAAGAATTTTCATTAGATATAAATTTCCACAAAATAATATATTGCACATTTGAAACATACAAATTTTTATCGATTCGTCGGTACAAATTAGATATTCGTATACGGTAATTTTATTCGAATAAAATTATTTTTTACATATAAATTTCAAGGCTAATCAATTTTGATATTATAAATTTTATCGCCGGTCATAAAATATAAAGTAACGCATACAGTAGTAATTAATTACGCATTTTAATCTACTATTATTTATCTCGTAAGGTATTTCAGAATATATAAAAATTATTTTTCGTAAGATACAAATACTGACTTTTGTAATAATTCATCGCTACAATTAAAATAAATGTTAAATAAGTAACAACTTACTCGATACGAATTAATTTATACGATATCTAATAATATTAATTATATCGAGTAATTACAAATAGTCAATTTAGAAGTTTTACGCGTAGGATATATAATCGTAAATTCGGAATCAATAATTTTACGTTCGTAATTTTTTTGAGATACGATTATAATTAAAAATAAATAATTATTTTTAAGTACGTAATTTATTTAAAATGTTCGGATTAATTTGTAGTAAAACGATATAACGCAAAAATAACGAGTCGCTAAGTAGTATAATATTTTCTTATTAAATTATAATTAAATTAATGTAAAGCTAATTTTACAAAGTTTTATAAAGTTGGTTTAAAACGAGAAAATTACCATAAAAAACTGGAAAATTTTTTACGACTTGTCTTATAAATGTAGAACTAGATTCGGAAATGTAAAATTTTCCGACGCGTTATAATAAAGCAGACTTTAATTCAACCGTGGCGCTAGAATTTTATAAACATTAAAAATATCATAAATAATTTGTATTCACCCTTCGATACGGTATAAACTTTAAATTAAAACTAAATTAAAAAGGAATAATTAAATTATATAAATTTCAAGGCATAAACTTCGTATTAATCAATTATAAAATACTATCAACCCATGAATTTTAAGAGGCAGTGCATTATTCGAACCGTAATCGCAACGATAACCCTCGTCAATCCGTGAGAGTTTACATTTACAGTTTAAAGAAAAATGCGATCGCCTAAAAAGTCAAAACGCCGGTAGGTTGTTGGATAACTCGATAAGTAAATTAATGGATGAAGCGCGTGTGGAAAGAGAGAGTGGCGGAGTTATGGAGGGGGGGGGGGAGCGTGAGAGGAGGATAGACGCGGGACGATAGATCGATAGATCGGTCGAGAGGAAGTACCGAGAAAAGGAAAAAAAGTGGGGGGAGATGGAAGGAGCAACAGTCGAAGTAAACTACATCTGGAAACCGCAAAAAGGGCCGGGAGGCGAAGACGATGCCGCGACCGCAGTGCAGTGGCCTGGACTGCGCAATTACACGGCGCGAGAGAGACACGGAATACAAGTAGGAAAGAAGGAGTACGTACCTCCGGATAAAAACGACCGAGACTCAAATCCCTCGGGAAAGGAACGACGCGCGTGCGCGCGATAAAAATCAAAGATAGAATCTCGCCGCGAACGCTGGCGCTAAAGTTAATTGCAACTGGTTCGCTCTCTTCGGGCCGAAATCCCAGAGAGCCCCGAGAGATAAGCTTCGGGGAAGGAGTCGAGCTATCCGCGAACCTCCGCCGCGACGACTCTGGAGAGGGAGATGGTACTCCTTTCCTGGGAGCCGAACCCCGACGCTGAGACCCGGTGCTTAAACCTCGCCGACGTCGCTTCTTCCGGCTCTTTCGGCTCTTTCGGCTCTTCTTTATTCAGCCCAATAAGGCGTTCCATTTTCACTGTGGAAACATCCCAAACTCTCGCCGCGCGACAAGTTATTCAAACGAACGCGTAAATCCAAATACTCGTCCTCGTTCGAGACGATAATCTAGCGCTCGATGGATACTCGTAGCTCCTCGGACTTGTAACGCTGATAATTGTACGTCGGGACGGGACGGCGACTCGCCTCCGAATCATCAAGAATTTTTTACGTTCGAGCCTTAATAACGTTAAATCGTAGTCGTCGTTTACACACTTGTCGCAGTTTTTTATATTTTCTAATCGATTTATAATTCCTTGCGCAAATTTATCACCGTGATTCGGAGCTTCGCGCGAAAATCCTGCAATTACGTATAAGTGAGTCCACTTTGAACGAAGGATAAATATGCATCGCTATAAATATATTATAAAAATGTGAAAAGTGCAATTTACCAAAAATAAATTTATCATCGTTGCGTAAATAATAATAGACGGATACCGAAGCGTCGTCAGTTTTATACACTCGAACGACGGTCGAACTATATTTTGCTATTACGGGTTGACTTTTTCCCTTAATTTAAACTTTGACTCCTCGGCTTTGTATCTCGGTAATTTGTAATAACGAAGATGCGCTTCCCGACGACTCGAAATAATAAAAAAGCGCGCGTTTGGCTTTGGAAGGACGCCTCCTAAAATTGGCTGCGTCGGAACGGAGATGAGTCGAGTGTCGCTTCTCGCCTCTCGCCTCTCGTCTCTCCTCTCTCGTCTCACGCCCCTCGTCGTCTTTGTCTCGGACGATCACCAAGTTTATTTACCTAAGCGCCTGGCGTCGTGCGGTTTTCGCAGGATCGATCGAGGCGACGTCGTTCGCACCAGCGCATCGATTGTTTCCTTGGGTATCGTAGCTGTCGGCGGTAAGTAAGACGGGTTAACTCGCAGGTGTCGACGAGGGTTACGTTTCTTCCCAAACTCCGGGGCCTTCCCCAACTTCCCGCTTAAATATAGACGCCGGGACTTCCGCGCGTTTTAAGATCCGACTACGCGCGCATCCGTTCGAAAAAGCGGTTGATTCTCGCCCTCTCATTTTTTTCGATGCAACGCGAATTTAAGTTTTATCACCGACGAGTTCCAAAATAATTTGCTTAATTTATACTAGATAATCGATAATTCGGGGACCGGGAATAGATATTTTCTTTAATTTTACTCCGCGTTATAAACGTATTATTAACACGTATCTACGAAAAGAAATCAAATTTCAAAATCGTTGCTCTCGAGAAATCTTTGAATAGTATTTTTTAAGCACGCGATCGAACGTTCGCGCGTAACGCGTTATCGAAAATTGATAAGCCTTCGACTTCGTATCCATCGAAACACAATAATGTTTCCATGATTTATTCTTTACGTTTCATTAAATATACGAGACTCGAAATTTATAATGATAACAAAAATGCGTGATCGACGATTCGATTCACAACTTGGGGAACGTTTAAATCGAAGATAATCGAGAGCTTGAATCGGATTTTGGTAAAAGCGAACGAAGGAAACCCGAGAGACTCGAAGAGCGGTGCTATAATACGACCATCGAATGGTCCATCGTATGGACCATCGTATGGACCAGCGAACGAACCACCGACTGGACCACCGACTGGACCAACGAATGGACCACCGAATGGACCGGCGAAACGTACTCGAGTATAAATACGATAAGTAGACTGGTTAAGACTCGCATAATTTACGACATCGTCGCCTTCGTACGAGCGCCTCGCGGTCGTCCGATCGAGAAGCCGAGGATTTATCGTCGAACGCGGGTAAAACGGTTCGAACCACCCGGAGAAGAACGCGATCGGTGGAATGGAAGAACGCGATGGACGGGCGAATATCCAAAAGGAAATGGTTTCGCGCTCACCTGTTAAAGCAGGAGCGGCGATGCCGACTCGCTCGCCTCGGGGCACAAAAATCGAGGTTCACCGGTACAACCAATAAACAACACAAACAGCACAGAGAACGGCACGAGCGAGTGCCGATGCAGCCGAGAACGAGGCTGCGGATCGAGACGTAAACCCGCACACCGCGTCTCTCCCCCGCGCAAAGGGACGCGCGCGCCTCCGAATCCCCGCGCGAAATCGTACGGAGAGAGAGTGAGAGAGAGAGAGAACGGGAGAGAGCGGGAGAGAACGAGAGAGCCCACGAGAGAGCCCACGAGAGAGAGCGATAGAGAACCGACAGCGGACGTTGCCTCGCGTGCGCAAGACCCTGCCGAGTACTGACTGACTCCGCGAGACCGAGAGCGTCCGGCTCCCGGGGGTTCGTCCTAGAGCGACGGCGGCAACGGCGGCAACGGCGGCAGCGGCGGCAGCGGCGGCAGCGGTGGCAGCGGCGGGACGGCGGCGACGGCGGCGACGGCGGCGACGCCGGGCTATCGAGCGCACCTCCGCGTCTCGGCCAATCCCCGGCACCGGCGCGTCAGGGACTCGGCCAATGGCGCGTCGCGACGGCCGGCAATGGCGTAGCATCGGGAGGACCGGCGCGTTCTCGCGAAATTTTCGCGCCTCCACGAGTCGCGCGGGACTTTCCCGGGTGCTTTTCTGGGTTCCAGCGCCTCGCCGTCGGTCACTTCGGCAGCGGGACTCGAGCGGTTCGCAGTCGCCTCGGCTCTCGGGGCCTGAGCGCTCGAGTCCTCGGAGGATGGAACGGTGGTTGGATCGAGGATGACGACGACGACGACGACCAACACCTCCTACCATCCCCGTCGGTTCGGATGCCTTCCTCATTTTTTAACCATCTAACGCGATCTTTGTTTTTGGACTTGGATCTCGACTGCGACCAGGGACTGTTACTTTTTTCTTACGGTTTCAGGTATTGCGTTGGATCCTTCTCGATCGTCGTACCTTCCAACACCTCGAAAACTTGCACTTTTGAAAACTAATTTCCGCTGCTTTCTTCGAGGTAGGAGTTGGTGGCCGATTGTTGGTAGTCGTAAGGAATTGCGCTCGACTCGGAGTTAACTGCTGTTTGGTTTACTTATGGTTATTTTGCGTTGCGTAATGCAACGATTTACGTTTTACGCGTAGGAGAAATACTCGAAAACTTAACGACGAACAATTAAAAACGATACTCGGATTGTAATTTTAGCGCGCGATGTTTTTACCGTATATTGCGTTTCTTCGAGTTTGATACATACGAATAATATTTGCATTTTCATGGCACTTGTACCTTTGTTCGTCCAAATTTTTACGATGAAACTATTTCGATGATATTGTCGGTAGTTACGAAATACGTAACTGTATTGCTTTCTAAGATAACGGAAGAAAAAATTTTATTTTGTATCACGGTTGGTTTACATTTTTTTCGTATCCGCCCTAAAAGAAATTTTGTGTTATATTTTCCGTTACGATGAGCTTTTTATTTTAAAATATTTTAAAGGAAATTATAAATCATTTTAGATTTTTATTGTAAAGAAACTTTATTACATATATATAAATATATATTCGTTTCGTATTTTGCAAAATTGTACTTTCGTGAAATAACTAAGTATAATTTTAATTGTCGAATAAATAAAATAAGACATAAATAGCGACATTTTGCAAAAAAGAATTAAAAATTGAAATATCTAAAAAAATAAGTCTACTACTAACGAAGACCTTAACGGTTTGAAATTCTTTTAGCCTTGTTATTTGCATTTCCTAGTACAACGCAACTCGAAGGATATCATAATTCAAAACATTCAAGCGTTTAAGCGCGATTAAACGGTTAAAACATTTTTATACGTTAGATTAAATGAGATATTTAGATTTAAAGTATAATACTTAATTAATGTAACGAATAGTTGGGTAAATTATCTGAAAAATAAAAAAATATTTTTTAAAAATTTTTTTGTAATTTAAAAAATTATATGATATTGAAATAGAAATTATGACTTAATTATAATAAAACTATTAACGAATATTTTCTGTGACAAAATATTTGAAGCTTTAAATTTTCTAAAATATTTGCTTGGAATACACACATACAAAAACGAAAACTATTCAATATTATTTTGTTTCAAGTTATAAAATAAGTAAAATTATAAAATATTTATTTATCAATATAATTGGTTAAAACCTATAGTTGATGATCGTCTCAATAATTTTTAATACATTATTATATCTATCGTTTACCAAACAATTGATTTGAAATTACGAAATTATATATAATTGATACATTTAATTTGATACGTGTAAAATCAATACGTATTAAAAATATTAAAATGTAAATAATATTATTTTAACATATATAACGAATTAAGAGTTTAAATACTTTTCTTAATAAAATGTTTGAATCGTTCAAAATTAATTGTATGGATAAACAAATTTATGCATTTGCAAAACTCTTTCAAGAGTTTGAAAGCTGCATCTCTAGAACATAAGTTTTGTTTGAAATAGTTGAAGATTAAAATAATTATGAACGGAGATCTGACGAGAATGTAAAATGAGGTATGACTCTTATAAGATTACCTGCAGAGTCAATGGTTTTCGTTGCAGCATCAAGTTGAGCATTGTAATGAAGTACCATCAAATTCTTAATCTATCCTTACTCTTACTAAATCTTCAAAATTAATCACGAAATTATTATGCTTGATTGAATTAGTTCTCGTATTAAGATACGTTGCTTTCAACTATATATTGAACAATATGAAACATGTTGAATTCGATACTTTTACATTTTCGAAACGCTATTTCGAAACCTTCTGTTTATTCTACAACTACTTGTTCGGATCTCACTCTTAGAATAATTAGATGAATGGAAGCAGTATCTTCTGGAAATTTCTCCTCGAAATATTTTGTAACGATGTTGAAATTTATTTGTTTGGTACACTTTAGATCGATATTATTGCGTTACATTGTATTACGTTTGAAAGACGTTAATATTTTAAAAAGTAAACGACACTTGAGTTCTCTCAAGCGTATTTGTTTTCATATTTTCCTGTCTTTGAAGGTGTATCTATTGCAAGTGACAGTCTACCCGTAATACAATATTTATCAAAAAATGACAATGGATAATTACAATAATTGTCCCGATTGAAACATTTTCGATCGGTGTAAGTCATAAAATTAAATTTGTTCCGAGTGCGCTTCGTTGCAATAGAAAATATGTCGACTCGAGGCACTCCTTTCTATGTTTATAATAGAAAGTTATATTGTTTCGATTTGTGCTGAGTTCATAAATATATGATAAGTATTAAAACACTTCCTTACATCGGTAAGAGTATAATACAAGTCAATGAACATCGAATGCCAAAAGGCTTTGAACAGATATACACAATCGTCGCAGTTAGTAAAGTTCTAAATCGTAAATCGAATGAAAAAATAAATTTTGTAACTTTCAATTTGTATTGTTCACACAACTCAAATTAAATATTGATTTAATAAAAAAACTACAACTACGTATTAACAGCAAGCGCTAAAAGCACGAATATTTTCCATACAAAACGTTGATCTTGATGATTAAAAATATAATAAAAATCATTTGTATTCGAAAGTTTTAGCACATTATTCTAAATAATAAATCTTGAAGTATCTTAGACCGTAAAATCAATAATGAAAATTTTTATTATTGAAATTATTGGAAGCGAAATATGAAGATTCGGTGATTACAAGACAAATATTATTGTTATTTTTACCATTCTTATTTATTTTAAAAATATCGATATAATAGTTTTTATCGTTTTTAACTAATAATTAGCATAACACAATGAACGTTTTATTTAAAAACTCAATTTCAAGAACACCTCCACGTAATTTAAAATGTCTACATTATATAATCGATTATAAGTCGATTTTCATATAAAATCTTGTATTGAAAAGTAAGTGTAATTATAAAATAATGATGCATTGTCATCAAAACTTTTTAATGTGTTCTTATGTTACAATCTATAATAAAAATTATAAAAATTAAAATAATAGCTTTACATAAAATATGAATATCTATGTTTATAATTCATTTTATATTTACAAATAAAAATAAATATTATTTAACACATCCAATATTTAAACTTAATAACACTTTCAGAAATTAATTCAACATTTATGTATTTCACTAAAAGATACATTTTAAAATACACATACAAAAATAAATACAATTCCATTCTATATTTAATTGAATATCACAAGTTTCATTTTCTTTATTTAAAGAAAACTTAGATTTGCAGTAAAATTTTCTTAAATATAGAGAAACGTAAGATTAACACTCTCAAACTAAAGCAATTAATGATCCAGTTACACTACCAAAAGTTCAGTTCTTAGCTCTCATTCTTTTTACTTCCATTTCTCTTAATTTTTCTTGTTCCTTAATTTTCATGACGCTTTCACAACCGCTTTTTAAAGTAAGTCACATATAAACGCAGTGCATAATTTCTGTATGATTTATTATATACGTACATTTTTTTTACCTTATGCCAAAATCTTCAATATGAAATAATAAAAGAATTCATAAAAATATAACTTTTTACTAAATTTGTTTAATTTATATTTTAATTTTATATATTGATTACAATTTAGTTTGTAAAAAATTATTTTTTTACGAATATACGTGAAAATAAGATGACGTATAATCGATCGTCATATAATATGAAATAATAATGAAATCTAATAAAAAATTCATGTTGATGAGGCTAGAAATAAATATAATTAATTATAACACAATATAAAAATGAATTTAAGAATCAAAAGAAATTAATAACATTTTCTTATTTTATAGTAATAAAATTTTTGATTCATAAATCGCGATACTTTGTTATACGTATTATTATAAATATGATGTACGTACATTTATTTAATCATAATAATAGTATTTTATTTATTAATTTTCAATATTTCTATAATGCAATTTATTTAATAAACAATTAGTTAATAACGCATAACATCAAGTAGCAATAAATATTAATGTGTTGCAAGAATTTTTATACATATCAGATAAAAACAATTATAATAACGATGTATTTTCATAAATAAATCAATTGAAAATCTTGGTCATAAAAAATATATATATATATATATAATTATATTTAAATTTTGAATTATTCAAAATTGATGTAATTTACAATAATTAATTATCATTTCTTTAATAAAATTCACTTATAGTAAAACTTTTAGGATTTAAATAAAATTTGATTATCTATTAGAATCTAATGCATAAAAAATTTATAGAAATATTTTTGATTTACGTAAAAATTGTTACTTAAATTCATTTCTCATGCAAAATTATTCATGAACTCTTTGGTATTTTATTTTTAAATGTTATAAAATTTACGAAAAAAATATACCACTTTTATTTATTTAACTAATTTATAAAGTGCGATATTAATAATACAATTACATACGGAAGTACATATTAAGAATTGATAAAATCGATAAATATTAAGATTATTTTGCATAATTTTATGAGTTATCGATATAAAATTTTTGTCAATATATCAAAAAAATTATTATTATTCGTTTTACATCGAATTATATGTTTTGCTTTCCACTCAAAAGTGAAATATTATTATTCTAAATAAAATTAATTTTAAATTGTCTTGATTTCTTATATTTGTAATATATACATTTATTTATTAAATAAGTCAAATATATTATAATAAATTTAGAAAATTGTAATACGCGAAATGATATACTTTTGTCTTTATAAACGAATAACCGTAGGATACGATAATTCGTTTAAAAGCTTTCATCGAAGGTATCGATAAAAATTCCTTAAAACCCTTGAATAGTTAAAAAAAAGTAAAAGAAACGCGAATAGAAACGATACAAAGAAGTTGAAATATATCGAAGTATTGACATAAAACAGAAAGTTATAGTCCAATTTCCAAAATTCCTCTTTAACTTACATTCAAAAAGAAACATAAAAAAGTTAGCTTCGAAGATCGAAATAAACTCATTCATCATCCAGTCGAACACCAGCCCCATTATACATAGAAAATGCGTAGATTCATATATAAGATAAAGCTTTTTGCAAATAATATTCGTTACGCTCGATCAAAGTTACTTCTACCTTTAATATTTCTCTAAGAACTATTTAAGTAAAATTTAGATATTGATCGAAAATTTAATACTCGATTTAAATTCTCGTTTGTAATTGGATCGAAAATTTGAAGAGCATTCCTTTTGCTATTAACAAAACAATCATTCCTTTACAAGGAACAATCGATATAAATAAAAGGATAAAAAGGAGTTGCGTTGCAATCGAAAAAAAAATATGGGCGGTATGTCATCCATCGGAAGTATTTTGTTTTGATTGTATTATCTCGAATACGGTCGAAGTACAGCGAAACTGAGTCGTTAACGAATGGATCCCGTGGTAGGAAAAATATCGCATTATCGATAGTCGGCCAAGTTGGATCATTAAGGATCGCGCAGAGAAGTTGTTGGTTGGCGTTGGTCGGCGTTGGTCGTCGCCGCTGCGGTGGTACGGGGAGCACAGGAGAAAGAGAGACAGCGCGAACAACGTCGAAGTAGCGCAGTGTCGTTCAAGCAGAATTAACTGTCTCCGTCTAGTTTGGCTAGGATTCAAATTGAATCGACTATCGTTATGCATCGGAATTGCGGTGCGGTCGCGCGCACGATTCATTCGATTTCCGGTCCAGCGCGGATGGTGAACGACGCGCGACGTATATGCGCTAAAAAGGTGCGACTGGAAAACGCCCAGCGAACCGTAATTACGATCGCGCAATTATTAAATAACGCAGACAAGTGCACGCGACCGCATAAATATAAACACGTCTCATTGTTCCTTGGGGCTGTTTGTAGTATTATGTATGTACGTATAATATTACAAAGCACACGACCATTCGATCATTTATATATTTTATTATTTTAAATATATTACCGGGACGCTGCTTCCCTCGTCCGAGGATTATGATCCCCGCGTATTATTTTATCGCGAATTTATAACGAGGCTTTTTCATCTTATCCCGTTGCGCGAAAATCGTATCGTGTGTAAAATTTTGTTTCGTCCGCGGCTTTCTCGATCGATTTTGTTTTACATTTCTCGTTTACCTTTTAATTTTAATTTTTCTGAAAATTCGTTACCAAATCATCGACGCGTTCGGCTTTCCATCCAAAATAATTAAAGACTGTAAACGCACATCGATAAAATAAAAAATTGCGTTACATTTTGAGTGGATATTCGATTTACTTTTTATCTTTTTATCCTTAGGCTTAAATCTTTTTTTATTTTCAATGTTATTTAATTTATAAAAAAAAATTAGACATTTCCGTCTATCCGAAACGATAGCGAAACGAATAGCGAAGAAAATTTGAAGATCGCTGTTTAACGATTTTTTAAAATAAGAGAACTTTTTACTTTTTATTATTTTTATTTTTTTTTAATATTAAATTTATAGCCGTCTCGTATGTTGCACGTTTAACTACGATAAAGGATAACCTGGTAGTTAAAAATAATATATAACTATAATAACAAAATTTTATAAAAATGTACACCATAAATGCGTACATTCGGCGATACAAATATTAAATACTAAATATCGATTTTAAGTTATAGAGATTTACGATAAATACCGATGAATTTAAAGAATACCGTTTGCATTGAAAGTGTTTTCTACAACGATTGAAATTTGAAGCATTAAATATTTAATTATTTAATCTATTGGTAATATTACTATTATATTTACAGCGTATCTATTTATCGTGTTTTTTAATCGATAACTTTTGAACCTTTAAAATACTTGAAACGCAACTCTATAAGAATTAAAAATATTATAAGTACCAGCTTTAAGATTCTAAGGCTTGAAGCGATCGCTTTCGAATAACATAATCGTACGTTGCTCTAGTATATCTTGTATTAAAAAAATAAAAATAATTCATACAAAAGGCATTAACGAATATTCGAAGATCAAACGTGGTCGAAAGTTTTTCATTTTGGTAATTAATATTTTATGGTAAAGAAATATTACAGATATTTAATATTATATAAATATTAAATAGAGGATAATATTTTTGCAAAATTTCAACGGTTTAATGTCTAATATTCATTTTTGCATTAACAAAAACGGTTTCGGATACTGCAATTATTAAATAAATTACTTTAAATTAACTCTAAAGATAACATTTATCGATGTACCTTAAAATAGATACGATTAATGCATAAATTACTAATAGTACTTTGAATCGGCTTTACAAGACGATAATTATTTGATACCTCGGTGTGCTGTCCATGAGCTTCCGTACCCACTGGATACGAAACACCTTAGTTTTAGAAACTACTCCGTAATAGTTCGAAAATTAAGATATGTCTATCTACCTTTAAAATTTGTATAACTATATGTTTTCTATTGAATTTATACCTGAGATAATGATGGAATTTTCATCTTTTCATCAATAAAGATATAATTATTCACGCTTTTGAACACATCATTTTTAAAATACAAGTTGATTCTACGATTAACAAACATTTGATTGGTTTAATTGGTTTAATCAGATATTTTTCAAACATGTTACAAGTAAATAATTTAATATTAAAAATAGGTAAAACGATGTGATAGAAACATATAAATAGGTAAATTTCATAAATGACTGACTCATGCTTCGAATGATTCTACAATTTATAAATTACTAAATCTTTCTTCCGATTGGCTATGCTTAAAGGGAAACTTCATCAATAAAGATTACATCGACTGGATCATTTTTCAAATTATTACATGGAAATTTTTCATTCGTTTAACACTGTACTCTTTAAAAAGATTCCTCGTTTCTATAATAATACTCAAGTTTCATTTTATTTTATAACACGTATTAAACTTTATTTAAACTTTTTAAGACTTCTCTTTCTTTTATACGGTTTTGAGTTACATATAAATTATATAGAGGTAATTTTAAATCGTTTACAATCAAACTATTTTTATAAGAATTCAAATACGATATTAGTTCAATTTATTTTTCACAAATAATTAATAAACTAATCAAAGGTTTAGTCACACGGCATTTTTTAAATACGGCATTTTTTAAATATATAAAAATATGCTTAAAAAAAATCGTAAAAATGGTCAAGATACTAAAGATAAAAAGCGATATTCTTATCTTACAAAGTTTTATGTTTTTTTTATAATTTCCTAAAGGAAATTATTCGGGATGAAATTCAAAAGCGGGAAAAAGAACAAATTTTAGATTAATATTACGATAAATAATATTCTTAAAAATAACAATTTGGTAGAATGTACGATATGAGTTTCCGCGTTTTTCAAGAGTTTTTCAAGATTCCGTAATATATTGAAATTATATTAATGCAGGTAAATATATATAAATACACGTATATACGCTAATATTTATCTAACAATATATATTTATACGTACGAAATTTATACACGAAACGTCATCGAAGTTTATCTACTTACACAAATATTACAGCGCAGGCAACTGTAAAAGAAGCGAAAAAAATCCTCGGCCGGATTATTAGCGGACCCGAAAATTAGCGGAAGCGCTCGCAGAGATCGAAAAGACGAGGAGCGTCGTTTAGCCAAAAATCAATTCCAAAACTTAACTGCGTAAGCTTCGCGGTGTTCGTCCTGGAGCAGTCGAATCACTGCTCGCAGGGTCGGGGGACCCGGAGAAACCGGACGGAGAATTGGCGTACGTCACTGTTGGTACGCTCACGTCTACGTAGCGCTGCGGTAAGTTCAAACTAAATTACGGATTCGACACACAGTTGGTTCGACTAATAGATACGCACCGCAGGATTATCGTCATCGGTTATTGCATTCGCTACGCAGGCTGTCATCGAAGGGGGTCGAGATTCCCGTGATACACCGACCCGGAGATAATCTTGCACTTATTACGCTTAGGTACTGTTTGACGATACACCAAATGTTGCATACGTACGCGAGTAGCCAAAATTTGCCTATTATCTCTAAATGTAGTCGTTGCTTATACGGTTATCGGACCTGTCCGCTGTATTTAACTTTACCGTCCGAGCTTGAATTATCATTCGTTGTAATCTAAAGTAATAAAGTCCAATTATTATATTCGACGATTTAAACGGTTTACCGTTCCGCGAGAAATGGCAAAATAAAATTTCACGTAAATTTGCAGATCCGTATCGAATCTTGTGTAAATGAATTCGTGTTCCTCTCGTCTTTTAATTTTTATTACTTACCGATATTTCTTACCGCAAACCACTTGCAAGTTTTATTTTACTTTGTTTAAAACATTATTCGAGTCAATTTACAAATATATACAAATATAAAGTTATAATTGTTTGAAATTTTGTTTGAAATTTTGTTTGAAATTTTGTTTGACATTTTGTTGTCGAATCATTCGAAACCTTTTCTAACCTAATAACGTACGTACGTACGTAGCTTAAATATTTTACAAAAATGCCAACGGCTCTTTTGAGATTCGAATAAATGAGAATCGAGATGCAAACAAATATATATGTATGCGAATAGCGATACATAAAAAATATAATGATCGTAAAATAATTGAAAAAAAAATTGAAAAAAAAATTGAAAAAAAAATTGAAAAAAATAATTAAAAATTAGAACGTAGAAAGTATAGAATTCTCGAACCGTAGATTCAGCGAATAACGTTGGTTATATCGAATGTCGCCTTCGATTATTGTATCGGTAATTCGTTGCTGCAAAGATCTTCGTACGGAAATAAATACGAAAAGAGAAGGATAATAAAAAGTTGAAGAAGCGACGTAAAAAGTTCCACGGATGAAGAAAATCCCGTACGTGTATTACATATTCTACGAATGTGTACGTAACTATCGGTACTTCATTTCCCACGAAAAACCATAACTGCTTGGTAAAAATAATATGTTGATTAGAAATCGAGTAATACGGAGATGAAAGGGCCAGTCGGAGCTTAAAAGCAGAGAAGCATTTGATTGTTGTGGTCTCGGATATTACGGAAGGGCGAAAGCGATGAAATTCTCCCGACGGGTAAAGCGGCCGAAGGAGAGGGGAGGAGCCAAATAGGGACAACCAATCGAATACCGCGCCTATTTCCCCTTACCTCGATTCCCTTATTAAGCAATACCGAGATTTTTCTTCTCGAGTATTTGTAATCTAATTTGATGTTCTTTTGCATTAGGAAAATGTACTTACCGGAAGACAGATTTTTCTTAATCGGCGAAAAATCTCCCTACGTGATTTTTTTACAGTTTACGATTTTATCTTTCCTTTCTGAATAATATCTAAGCTAACTAATATTATTATTTTTATACTGTATTCGGAAAAAACTATAAAAAGAAAATTAGCTCTTGCGTATAAGACACGGATCTATAAAAATACCGATTTACAAATTTTACCTCTGTGCTTTTATTATTAATTTAAAAAATTGCTTATTAATATTGGATTACAATTATATAATAAAATAATGATAACGATACAAATGTTAACGCATACGAATGAATTACAAGTAGATTTAAACGACGGTATATTATATTATGATAAATTCTAAGTTGTATAAAAAGCTATGCTTTTAAAGAAAATAAAATCGATTTATAAATAAATGCTTTCTGAATATGAATCATCGAACATCGAACAGCGTTAAAAATATTTCAGAGAACTTTGTGTATTTTTAACAACGGAGAAAAATTTAATAGAAAGAGGTAAGCATTTTATGCGATTGGTTATCGTAGTTCGACTTCTGCCTTTCTCGATCTTTGTACTCGATTTAATTATACGCGATTCTTGTACTTGGCCGTGACAATAAAGTACTTCTTCAAATCTGAGCGTCGATTCATCCGTAATTCCTCTGCTACTTGAATATCGTTGCATAATTTTCCTTTACGACTAGTTAAAAAAATAACGCTTGTACGAACAATAACACGAAGGTTTATGTTTATGCATTGGTATCGAATGATCGCTTAGTTTCATCGAGTGAGAAAAAAGTCAAGCTTACGCAATAATTATCGGTTGATGTATCGTTTGTTCTTTTAATTATATTGATTTATAAAGAAATGGCATTTTTACACCGATTCTTTACAAAATGTAAATAATACACGCTATTTCTCATTATTCGTCTAAAAATAATTTTTTTCTATCGTTTAATAATCAATAATATGGTAACTGATATTAAAGAGTATTATATTAATATATTTATTTTTTAATCTTCGAAAATATGCATAAATGCATCGATTAACTCAGTGTTATTTTAAACAATTAATTTTCATTAAATTTTTTTTATTATTTTTCTGTAGTTATTAATGTTTACATTGTTTCTTGTAATTAATATGCATACATCGAAATTAAATTATACTTTTATTATAGATTTTATATTTTAAAAAATCTGTCATACGTAATCCCATTCATCATTTCAATTCAAATAAAATGTACTCGTTATTCGTATCAATATAGGAAAGAGCATTATAAAAGTATTTTATTTTGAAATTCAATTTTTAAAATTACGAAAAATTGAAATTTTTTTATCAGATTTTTATTATTATTAAAACGTCTTTTCTATAATTACTAAATATAAGATTTATCGTTCGACAGTAATTGAATCGATTGTTAAGATTTTTTAAAAAATTTGTAACTTTCTTTGGATGCAAGATTTATTTTCAGTTATTATTGTTCCAATGTTAGCTTTATTAAATATTAAAATGGAAAGTTATGCCATGTTTGATAAAAATGTAAAATATATAGATAATTCACAATTCTGGTAATAATTAAATACATAAATTTAAAAATTCAATGATTAAAAATGAAATGACATTGGCTTAAGTTTTAAAGAATAAATTATAATTTATTACCGAATAAATTAAAAAATTAATAATTTTTTAAAACCCATTTTTGGTTTTTAATTTAAGCAATAATTAAATATTTTAGAATATCGGAATATATATTTACTCTATGGTCATTTTACTGTTAAAAAATGGTCTTTATATTCTATGTTGATTTTTCATTGCTTTGTTTATAAAATAAAAAGTTAATCGAATATTAATTTTCATATAATGATTACAAAAGATATTTGTATCATTGAATTGAAGTTGAAGTTTTGCAATTTAGAAGGTGAATAGAAACTTTAAAAAAACGTTTAAAATAAATAATTGGTATCGGAAGTTCATCAAGGTGAATATTGCAAAGCGAGTTAAATTTTGGTCAGCGATAACGGAACTGTATTATTCAATTTTGAAAATGTCGTTTAAATTTTCAATAAATATTTTTTAAATTTTTCAACTTGAAAGTTTATAAAAATATATTTAATTTTTATTTTGGTTTTCCTTTAAAATACTATTTTTATAATTATGTAGTATAATTGATAATTTCAATTCCATTTAAAATAATAAATTAATTATGTACTATCGAATGAGCTATTGCATAAAATAAATTAATTACATTGAACATTAAAATTATAAATGTTTCAAATTATTAATATTGGTTATTTATAATTATAAATTCGAATATTAATTCTATCGATTTATTTTATTTTGGAAACTAACTGTACTTATTTTAAAATACTATGAATTATATACTATTGGATTTTGTAACAGTTTGTAACTTTATTCATATTATGTTTCATGCCTTTGTGCATTTACTGAAATATATTATTAATATATAAAATATTATGTACATATTCTATTTACATATTTATCAAAATATTTACAGCAGATTAAAATTAACGCTACCTATAACCTTTGCAAAAAATTTTATTTAGGTATTATATTTATGGTATTTTTAAAAATTCAAACACAAAACGTAAAGTGAATATAAACAAAGTTTTGTATTAAAATTGAATTTTTTAATTTTAATTTCAACTTCTATGATTTTTTTTTTCTCTTTCTCTCATTTTACTGTTTTTGCTCTTTTTCCTCAATCTTTTTTTTTCTTTGCATTTTTTTCTTTCAGCGTTAGACTAAAACTATACAGTATTCAGTGTAAGCAGTTTTCAAAAGTTTGATCCAACTGCAAATTCTCTTTCGATTCTGTAACTTTGGCAATGGTCTTATATTTGTTGTTTGCTGTTACAACGCAAAATACAATGTACCTAGCAAGTGGTGACTTTTTACACAAAAAGTTTAAAGATACTCGACGATTAAAAGAACTATTTTGATTCACAATTTATTTAAATCTAACAAAATTCATTTATACAATTGTACTGTAATTGCATTACAGTTTAAAATTTAATTTTTATTTTAACAATTTATATTTATAAAATGTTTATAATTATGAAAAAGAGTTTTGTAAATATTTATTGTAAAACAAGTATACATTATAAATTCAAACAATTAATTTATAAATTGCCTAATTTTTTTTTCATTCAAAATGAGCGATAAAAGTAGATAAAAAACTATAATATTCTTAATATACAAAAATTAGAATTTTTTATTATTCGTCTACTCATTCGGGGTATTAAAAATTATTAAAATCGTTATTTCGAAAATCTTACAATGTTGTCAATACATATTTTTAAAATCAATTCCGAAATTTGAAATTTCGCATTCGGTGGTCAAAGAAAAATATAATTATGAATTTAGACACGTAGAAAATTTATTTTGTGTACCATTTAGGAATGTAATTTACGAAACATAATAATTATTATATATATATATATACACTTTCAACATTTCTATAATATAAAAGATCATCGATGATAATTTTAAGTAATGTCCAAATATTTTTTATGCATAATCAGTAATTTATAAAAAAGTAGATCTGCGTTGATTGTTAAAAATTTACGGAAAATCACTAGTTGAAAAATATTCAATTTTAAACCGCAGCATTAATTTCTATTATAAGATACGAATATTAGATAATTGCATTCGAACGAAAATGTCAATTAGGAGAACCAGGACTTTACATTCGATAAAAAAATATCAAATCGAATGACTTCGTTTCGAAGAAAACAAAAAAATTAACGGTGTAAATTACTTTGCATAATTATCGTTATTTCTCCTTTTGTCATTCGTATAATGAAAAAAATTTTGTTCAACTCTAAGATAACGTATGGCTTGAACTAAATTTTATTCGATTATCCGACGGTAATCCGATTTACACCAGAAAGCGTAGAGCTCTTCATTACCAACAGTGTAAAAATGATGAATTTAAGGAATAAAAGAAAGACCGTGATCTTCGATTTCCTCACGTACACAAATTCCAAATACGAACTTGTCATTCGAATCGACTTTCGCTGGACCAACGAGACATCCATTCCTCTTCGTGAACGAGTTTCGTCCGACCTTGGAAGCGCGGCCGATCAACCGTCGCGGAATCCTCGACGAGGTCCTCGTTCAAAAGCTTCTCCGAGCGTCGGCCATTCCTCCATCCGAGGACGAGTCGCCCGTGGCCGAGTCGAGGTTTGCTCGGAGGTTCTTCCTTCCTCGAGCTCGTAAATCGCCGTATCGATATGCCGGAAGTTGACCTCCATCGATCGGATCTCCTCGCGTTTCACCGATAATCATCTTTAATCGAAATCAAGACCGACCTTTCGCTGGGCAAGAGGCAGGGGAAGAGAATTCGCGAGGTCCGATCGCGTTTCGCGGGCGGTAATTTGATCGCCGCAAACTCCAGGAATCTTAGAGACACGGACGCGAAGTAACCGTCGCTTCGATTCCTAACGGAGAAAAAGGTAAAAATAAAGTCCTACCGCGAATCGTTGCGACGACGGAATAAAACGATGAAATAGCCGTGGTTGTTTGTTTTCGCGCGTTGAGTTTTGCAATTCCGAAGAATATAGAAAGATACGAAGAAGCGGGAAGTAAATATTCGGACACGAAACTCGTCCGCACTGGTCAGAGGACGGCTCGAATTACGATACACGGATCTCGGGAGTTCGAAGTGCATTCGAACTTCGAACGAGGACAAATGTCAACCGTCGATGATTCCAAGAATCTCTTCCTTTCTCTTTCGCTCGGTTCGAGTTCGAGAAACAAGCGGTTGGGCTCAGTTTTTTCGCGGACGGCAGCTTCGCTGTTAAAAATTGATCCGTCGGACGTTCGGTTCTCTGTTTTTGTTTACGTTTTCGGTAGTTAAACGGTCAGCCGGGAAAATTCCCCGATCTCCCTTTCCCGATCCCGCGAGAAACGGTTGTCGGTCTTTCCTCGTTGCTTCTCCGAATGGCTTCCCGACCGAGGATAGATTCTTTAAGCGTCTTCGATGATACGAAGCTCTTCTCGTAAAACGTCGGAGTTGCTTCGCGTTCGTCGGTTTTTACAGCTCGAAAAATTAGGTTAAATTCATGGCGTATAGCCGGAAGTAACGATTAATCCACATTACGCTTATCGGATCGTTACATTATTCCCTTTCTTTTTTCGATCCGTCGTCTAATTTTTTAATCAACGTTGCGTCTTCTTAGACAGATAAAGAAATCCAGTGGATCGATGTTCCCAAACTCTGCGAGTTAATTGAATTCGGACTCGCGGTTGGAACGCGAGAGTATTTTAATTAATCGACGAACTTAAATTTGTACTTTAAATTTGTACTTTATCATTTGTTCCGTTGACCGCGTACGTATGGTTTTTACTTTTAATTAATTTATGTTTGAGTTAACGAGGAAATTGCTGGTATGAAATTTAAAATTTAAGGTTTTCCGTGCAAATTCTTACGTTTTCCCGAGCGGGTAAAGAGTTTTCTCGAATAACGCTTTTTAAAGTAGTCTCGGTTCATTATACTTCGGATATTACACTTGATAAAAACAGTTAAAAGTACCTCGGCTAGATTTACGGGATACCGGAGTTACACGTATCGGCTGATTTAGCCTTGCTCGAATCCGAAATTCGAAATCCGATCTTCTCGTCGCAGCGGAATAATTATCGAACCGCGAGCTTCGATGGGTTATCCTCGAGCTTTCCATTCGCGGAGATCGAATCAGTTTAGTCGCGGACGGGACGCGATTTTAAGGATATCGGAGGCGTTTCTCGCGTAAAATCCCGCGTATCGTTTCTTCCGATACAGATCCAACGATGATTCGGATCTTATGCGAAGGTTAAACTTCGAACGAAAAGTTCTCCGGGAATAAAACGATTAAAAAAGGTTACGAAACGAGGCAGAATGCGTATCCCGTAGCTGGAACGAACTTCCTTCAAAAATAAATCAAAGTTAGTATAGGGATCCGTCGGGAATCCGTCGGGGATCCGTCGGGGATCCGTCGGGAATCCGTCGGGAATCGGTCGAGGATCCGTCGAGGATCCGTCGGGCAAGGTTAGAACAGCGAGGAAAAATGTAATCGAAAAGCCGAGTTCGTGGTTGGACTAAGGCGGCGAATTCGATCGAAACAGCGTCGCTCCTCTTCGGAGGTTCGCGCAGACTTTCCACTCTTTCGATTCTCTCGATTCTCTCGGAACTCAATTTTACTTAATTAGTTCGCTTACCGGAGCCGCGCGTACCGAGAGAACGCGGAGAAACTCGGGAAAGACGCGGAGCTTTCTTCGGACTTAATTTCCATTTGTCATCGGCGTTAATTGGATGGTATACGTAGAAGCACCCTCGGATGAAAATCCAAAGGGTCGGCGAACGCTTGCCTCGCGGAAATTTTCATTCGTTTGGTTATGGCGCGAAGGTTACCGAAACGCGCGCAAACTTTACTTGGACGAACTCGCCGAAAGAATTTTCTTACACCCGAGCTTGATTTCGTTACTCTCAGTTTTCCAGTTTTCCTCTCTTTGCGTTCGGCATCGCGTCGCGAACAGCCCAAAAATATCGCCGAATTCGATTATTTCGATGCTTTTGTTCGCCTCCGCTTCCTTTTACTTTTTTAAAAGGCTCGTTCGGAAGACTCGAGTTACGCCTCGACGATGAATCGAATACCGTCCGAATGATAAAACAGCTGGTAATTGTCTCGTTATAAATAACGATTGGTCCGGGTGATTATCGGCAAGAATAACGCAAGCGTATCGACCGACGACTCCTGTAGGTCTAATGGTTACGAGTATCTTCTTTACATCCGCTCGCCTATTAGTTGCCGACTCGAACAAGTTACGCTTACACGTTGGAGCGAAATTTAATTTATCGAGTAAAACCGTATCCGTTACGTTGACGGTATCAAATTTACGTTTTAAGTAACGTTTTCCTTCGTCGCGAAGAGTTTAAATACGCGTACGTCCGTCTTTGAAAAAGTTTTTTCAAATATTATTTCTGCAACGAGACAATTACGAATTACCCCAAGATCGATGATCGCGTATTGGTTATTGCGATCGAGCGAAAATACTTGGTTTCCGGCGGGAACGAAACATCGAAAACGCTTTTTCCCCGTGTTAGTTCAAATTTAGATATCGGCACTGTCGCCGAATAATTTTTTATAACGTTATAGATGACTGCGAATAGACACGTCGATTACCGATACGCGTAAGATTAACATTTGCGACGTTCAAAAAATTAACGAGAGCGATCGTTTTTAAATATAAATTGTTTGTACGATCATAAATTTGTATTCCTTTGTTCATTTTTTTACTATTTCAAAGCTATTTCCGTATAAATTTCCATCTACTTTGGACCATCATTTTTGTTCCAAGCCATTTGTAACAGCTTGACAGAAGTAATGAAAGCTGTCGTTGCGATACCGCATACTCATCTATAACGTTCCAGTCGCATCAAATGATATAAAAAATGTTAGGAATGTACGATTCCCATAAAGAAACTTTCCAACCATATTATTTATAATCTTCGTGCGCCTCTGTGTATTTGTATATAAATAACGAATAACGTTGCCGTGTAGGTTCGATTATCACGTATAAATAATATCTACGATGTAGGAGTAAAGTGTTTATGTTTTTTGTCCGATCAACGAAGAGGCGATGATTTTAATAACGATTGTTTTACCGATGTAACGTATAAATAGGTTCCTTTTAAATTATACATAATAGAAATTTGAACGAGTCAAAGATTCGCGATTTTCGTAAATTTCGTACGTTTCGGTTCGTGAAACGAAACATTTTCCGAAAAATTCATGAAATGCGATAAATTAAATTTTACAACTATCCGATGCGTTGAATAAACTAATGCAAATAATAGAAACTAAAAAATAATTGTTATTAATAAAATTTAGATATTTTTAGTATTATATTTGTCGTTAAATTTGTTTGGTCGCGTTACGGTAATTGCTTATTGAAATTTAAGTACTAATTTTGTTTTAGACGATAAATCAATGTTGAGTTATTCCAAAAATTATATTTAAAATTTCAAGTATAAAGGCCGAAGACTACTTCGAAAAGTATTATAAACTTTCCGTATGAAAATTGCCGATTATAAATTATACGATATAAAAAACGAGTATTCTTGCTGTCATAGCTCGAGCGTTATAAAATAAAGTATAAAAAGTAAAATCAAGCTATCTTTCCGTGTATTATTGAAAATAAAATAAAATAAAATTAAAGTGAAAAATGTAAAGAGAAAATAATGTAGTACAGTGGAGATTGTATATATGATTTAAATGTACGAATACGTGCAGAAGGAAGAATAACGTTTTTCTTACCTGTAATATTGAAATAAAGAGCTTTGCGAAGAAAATGTCGTTGATCTCGAATGTCTGAAATCTTAAAAACGTGTACAGTGCAAAATAATATACTCGTTAAAACGAGAACGAAAAATTTATCGTGTACACATTACACTATAAATACATTACGCTTTATTTGAAAAATTACTTATAAAAAGAAACGATTTTAATAAATATACAATTTTAAATCAATCCGAAGGAGTTTGCGTATATATAATACTTTTTACAAAATATTTTGCTTACAATTACGGGAACTGCGATATAAATGGGAAAAAAGATAGAACGATTGTCATTATCACGCGGTAAATCTGAAATAAGAAAATTTTAACATATAAATAGAATATTTGTTACTTGTATTCGTTAAATTCATTCGTCTGTCGAAGCCAATGCTATTACAAATATTTTGTGCAGCTTGAATTATATATAAATAAGATATAACTTCGGTTTAAAAGTTGAAATAACTTGAAGGGATAAACTTTTTTTAAATATCCTTACCATTAATTCGTGTTTTTTAATACGCAAGAAAATAATTGGTTTAGATTTTAGTCGAATGTCGTATGTCTTCGATACGCGGTGCATCAGTTTATTCTTACTAATTCATTATTAATGAAAATACCGCGTGTAAAATGTAATCGAAACCGAAAACAATGACAAATACATTTTGTACATAAAAATAAAAGATATTTTAAAAATGCTATCGAATTTGTAAGCTGTTACGTAAGCTGTTCGATACGGATGGGAAACCGCATCGAAGCAGAGGTCGACAATTTTTGTTATAAAGTTGGTTACTACAACCAACTTACAACACCGTTTTTTACGTGTACGCGTCGCTTGTAGTTGTTTACGCTCGCGTAAAGAAGATTCTGCAACGGTTGCGGTACGAAGTTACTCCACACCGAAGTGCCGATCTCCGTTCGGTTGCTCGGTTGTCGCGTCCGTTCAACCTCTCGGCTTATTTCATCTCCCGTTCGCGTCGATTTCGCTGCGTATCCTAGAGCTTGTAACACGATCGCTCTGTCCACATGTCCTATTTACACTACAAATCCCAAAGGTTGTGCCTACGAAGAACAGGTCTATCCTAATCACCAACCTATCCAAACTCAACACGACTATCCGCGCTTATTACAAATCGTCTAATTGCCTTTCCGTCTTACTGCTCCGTATATATTCGCTGATTTCTGTTTATTGCTGTTTATCGCTTCTACTATATGTATATTGAACCGCTATTAGTTTACGATCACGTTTACATATATTATATAAATAAATATTATCGAGATTAGATATCGCGTATAAATGTTAAACAAAATAAGATTATTCAAAATATTTAGAGACGTTCGCTTAAAAATTAATTGGTCGTTAAATATTTCCTAAACGAGTGGTTTATTTTATATTGCAATGTCTATTAAATGTAAAGTTCATCGATAATTAAAAATATACAAAACTACTTTTAAATATATTCGTTAAATCTATTCGTTATCTAAGATTAATGTTCTAATGTTTCAATTTTTCATACTCAAAAGTAAATATTCTACATTTGCAAATATTTTGCTTGTAACTTAAAAATTCTTTTAATATCAAGAGTTTTTAATTTATAGAAGTATAATTTAGGTCAACTAGGATAAATTTTTAGAAAGATTTTTTGTTAATTAAAATACTTATCGCCCTGTATATTTATAAACATACTTTTTTTATTTATTCGCGTGCAACGATTAAAGTATAGAATTTATCAAAATCGATATAAGGTAATCCAAATAAAAATAAACATATTAAAATGTTTTGATTAATGTAATCATTGTTTGCGTTAAGTTTTTAAATATTTATTTATCATTAAAGAGAATATTAAAAAACGAAAATATTTAAAAAATTAAAGTTACTAAGTGAAAAAACAGGATACATTTTTTAGAATACATAGATACATATTATTATCCCGAAAAACAAAAAGATGTTGTATATACATATTTATTTTATACATACAAGAATAATGTTAAAATCAATAAAGTAAATTTTTAATTATTTCTCTAGTAAAAAAATCAGTATCTTACTCACTATAAATGTTTACTTATTTCAAATATAGATAATCGATCGATTTAAAAATGCTTAATATTTAATGTTTTAAATATTTCAATACGATGTATAAAATGTTTTTAAATTTAAAGTTCTGATTTTGAATAGTAACCCGATTTCTTTGTACGTTTGCCTAAATATTAAACTTTTCAATTTATTAGTTTTTCCATGTGTTATTTTAATTACGTAAATAATATACTTGTCAAAAATTTAATAACATACGTGTGCCTTTTGAGTATTTAAATAGTATGCATACGGTTATCGAGAGAGCTTGTACATAGTCCTGCAGGAAATCAAGCTTGCAAGCTCATCGCTTCTCATTGTTCATGAATATGTAGCTTCGCTACTACCATTCATTCATTTAATATTCAAGGAAAAGTTCAGTCAACTATCGCTGTTATATATATTATACGTAATATCGCGATACTTGTTTTTCTGTAGCAATGCCGCTTTATTAATGGTTATATATCGGCGCTAAAACCAGTCACGTCTACCAATGTATTTATGTCACAATTTAGAAGAATAACTCTCTTGTTTAAGAACAAGATACTCATATTAGTAAGGTACACTTTTTCACAAAAAAGTGTCGAATATACTTTTTTTAGCGCTAGTTGATATCAAACTTGTTTTTCGCTTATCCATTTATTTTATAAATACGTCCAATAATTATTCACGATTTATAGTTGAGTGATTTCGATAAAGCGCTTTCAACATTCAATGAAAAATATCGTTTAATATTTGATTTTCGAATCGTGCAATATTTATCGATTAAAGATTTGTACACCTTAAGAAAAATACATAATCCGTGAGTTGAATAACATTTTTTTTTTTGGAATAATGTTTGTTTAAATCGTATACAAAAGGTAATAAGAATACAATTTTGCGCGAGCAACCAAAATTTTTAATATTTTTAGGCTTTACTTTGTAGTCGATGTCACGCGGCGTAAAAAATTTTGAAGTGGTTGAATGCGTAATTTTGATACGATGTTCGTAGTTACCTAATTTTATTAGTTTAAAATAGAAATTGAATCAATTGTAATTGCTAATGTTGTAAACCGCAAAGGATGAAGAAACCGTTGCCGTATATCCTTTTCTCGATAGTCCATAATTACGATCGTGTGCTTTGTGCGTAACTTTAAATCTCGCTAGTCGCAAGATCGAAAACGTTTACATACATTTTATACGTAAACGACAGACGCTAAGAACCTCGTGACCGGTTACGCTCCGATCGGAACGCTGAGGTCAACGTTTTCCGTTCAAGGCCAAAGTACGGAGAGCTAAGGTACGAAGTACGTACTTACGTACCGAAGCCTATGGACTACGAAGTATATAACGTTCACTCGCGGAAGAGACAGAGAGAGGACCAAAAGGGAAACTTGCAGCATCTGGGCGTACGAACGTATGATTCGCGTTAAAGATAAACTCGTAAAATTGTAAATATCGACCCTTGTTTTTATTTTGTCGAAGGAAAATATATATTTTTATGCCGAGATCGCTTAAGATAATAATGATAAAAAATAATTTATGACAATTTATCGTACTTACATTCGTTTCAATTCATCTTTACGACAATGCCAAATATATTATCGATAATAATTAAATTCACATAATTCGTTATGCATTTTTATCGAAGTAAATATTTATTTCAATATGCAATAAAAACATAGGCTTTTTCAATTGTAAAACATTTGTTAAGAAAGTTAATTAGTTTAAATCGATTAAAGCTCGCAAAGTATTAGTTTTTCTTAATGCGATTTACCATATTCTTGTTATGGTATCCTTGCAAAATTTTATTTTATTAAAATTAATATTTCTATCGTTATTTGTACGTACGGGTTATAACGAGATCGATGAAAATGGCGCTTGGCCCAGTTTATAATTATATAATAGTTTTTAGCGGCAGCAAAATTAAATATTTTTATTTCTAAGCATCGCATCGTTGTGACGAACGACATTTCGTTGTTATAAAAAGGAATTTTACTCGAGTAGTACACACTTCTGTAATAAATTTCGGATGCTAGGATATACGAAAAATCAATTTGAATCTTGGACAGCTTCTCTTTAAAAAAATCAATATTGCAGAATACGTTTTAATTTACTTTATCCTCCTGCGAATCATCGGTGAAAATAAACGTATAAAAACATTATCATTTTTTTTAGCTAACGAAAGATGTTTTTTCGATAAACTTTCATCGATTACTTTTCTTCGATTTGAATAGCAGTTCAATAATTAAAGTTTCCACGATTTCAAATTAACATCAAATTCGTGTAATATTCATTCGCGGGTATTTTTGCTCGTTGATCAATTGGTACGGCTTATGTGTACCAATTTATATAGTATGTTTGTAATACTATATACTAAATTACACACGTGTAATTTTTATATGCGTTATTAATAACGTAAATTGAGATATAATGGTCTCAGAAATATTATATATTTTACTCAGAAATCTTATGAACAAAATAATATGGAATTTTAAAATGATATCCGTTGAGAAATAAAACCTGAACATCCAGGTTCTCTTTATTTTTAATATAAGTTAAACTTTGTTTCAAAGAATTTTTATAGACGTATACGATCATTAACCGTCGGATTTCGAGAATTTATCTCGACTTTAATTTGTTCGGATGCTTCTTTATTTCAATAAAAATATTTCATCTCCACTTGGAACTTATTATTTGGTTAAAGAAAACAAAATACATGCTATTTAACTAACGCTTATTATTAACTGGCTTAAATATAAATTCTTATACTTGATAACATTACCCGATCAGAATTTGCAGAGATTACTGTAACGTACTAGGAAAAATCAGTATATTGTTGATATTTAAATATAATACATTTAAGTATGAATTTTATATTCAGTTTTGATTATCTTTTAAAATTTTATACATTATTTTCATAAAAATTTCCATTAGTTTTAAATTTACTACATATTTCAATATATTTAAAACTGAAAGTTTTAATAGCAATTTTAATTTCTAGTATGTACATTATTTATACTTTTTTTTATTAAATAAACTACTTTGTTTTCTACTTATATGCGATAAATATTTCAACGAAACTATTGAATCTTTGAAAGAGAGATATGAAATCTTTTTTTATTAAATTCGAGTAGAAACAACGAATGAGAAAAATGGAGTGCGTTGAATAAAAAAATGGCACTATCTTTGAAATTGCTACCATTTTATTTATACTTACTTAGGTTAATACGATACAAACTGTTATTTTATAGTTCATTTATATTAATGTTGAAAGAATGAATAAGTTTGAACCATTAATTATTAATACGGTAACGAAGCATCGCATTTTAAAATATGTAAGAAAAAAATACTAAAAAGTTTTACAAAAAAGATTTCCATGTAATTTGAAACTCTTTAAAAATAAGATTTCATTAAAATATAGACTTTACTAATGTGTAGATACTCTTATTAATTAAGTCAACTATTTAACTTTTCTAACTTGTAAGGCTTTATGTTAGAAAAAGTATTTTTCTTTCTTCCGATGAAAGTATCTTTCACTTGTTGATTACAGTATTTCTTTATTAAACCGATCGATGTTAATTCGAATTAAAATATTCGTCAAATAATTTATAAAATCATTTTAGTAATATAGAAATTCAAATGCGTCCCATTTAAATTGTGAAAATTAAGCCGAATTCTTCACGTTTGTAACTATATTATATTTAAAATTGACAAAATTTGATATTTTTTATTTAATATTTTATTGATATAAAATCATAAACTAATAATAATAATAATTATTATTATAAAAATAAAAACTAATAAAAAGAAAAATAATAAAAAAGATATAAAATATATTATCAATTTAAGTACTATCTTATTTTACGGCTGCTCTTCAGAATATAAAACGTCGAGAAAAAATGGATAGTTTTAATCTAAAAAATCATAGGAGTATTATCTGTATACTCTTTCATGATTGCATCGATAAATGGAGTGATAAATCAAAATGACAATTGAAAAATTTTTGTTAAAAACAGTATGCGAAATATGTCACGAATAATGTCATTTAATGGTCAATAAAGAGTAAGTATATGACTCGATTTTTATGCTTCGATAAGTTCTCACAAATGCATGTGAGAAATAATGAGTAATTAGAGTTTTGATTTATTCAACCGACGACACATATTTTTTATTTATTACAGTTTTACATGATTTAATTTGAGTTTTAGAATATTCGGTTATTGAAAACTCTTCAAAATAATAAATATGATATTTTAAAGAAACAATTTTATTTTATATTTTTATATTTCTGTTTTATACATCTATTTGGTAAATTTATTATTAAATTTGCAGAGTCAATATTGTTTTAAAAAAAATATTATTGACGCGTAAAAGGATGTACAAAAAGATCACAGATGTTTTATATTCCAGATATTAATCTGGAGATTTATGGGTTTTCAAAATCTAAATATAATAATAAATATATTTCAAAAATGTAATTATTCATTGAAAAAACAAATAAATTATTATCTCACAATTTTAGATTCGTATATCGATATACCAAAAGTAGCTTTTAATAGTCAATTTTTATATTACAATCAAATGTTTTTTAGATATTTATTATAACGTTGGCGGTGCAAGAAATATGAATATTTAAAAAAATTTTAAATATGAAAAATCATTAAACTAATTTTTTTCTAGATTAATTATATCCGTCAACTTGATGCGCTATATTATTTCTATATTCTCGACAAAAAGTATAGCAGAAACAAATAGTACATTAATACATCAGTTACATTTATATTTGCAAAGTCTTTATTTAGTAAAGCATTAAAAGTTAAATGCTAGTATACTTTCAACAAGACAGGACTAATTATTTTTATTAATGTTTCTATAAATTTAAGTCTATTTATATTTCATATTATAAAATTATTTATAAAAAAATCGTATTCAGAATTAAGATTTTCAAAGAAATATTTATTATATAAGTTCATGTACAAACAATAAAATTAAAAATGCTTCGTTAAATATTTTATTATTACGTACTTAGAGACCCAAGATATTTAAGTCTGAGATATTTGATTTTAAGATAAATGAATTCATGTAATATAATTAAGGAATATATACTGAAAATTGTAAGTGAAAATCAAGAAATACGTTTTATTAAAAGCATTAACAAACTGTACATTTTATGGAATAAATTTTGAAATGTAAATATATACTAAATAAGATAAATATTTTTTAAAGAATCAGAGATTAAGTGTAAATTAAAAAACTGTTAATAAAATTATATTAATACTCATAAAAAGATAATTTAGATGTATTAACATTAAATTCGTAATACATAGAAAATATAAGCCTGTTTTATTGATAACGTAAAAATTACAATATTCTTACAACTGTATCCGAATGATTTAAAAAATTTTAAAATATATTATTTTTCATAGGTAAAAAATAAGTGTCAAAGATTTTATAAATTAATGTAAATGTATGTAAGATATTAGTTAAATATTATAATTATATATTTATGTATTTAATAAAGATGTTATGTTAAAATATAGTCCTTAAATCAAATATAAGTAATTCGGGTTAGTTAAATATATAAAAATTCAATTTTCGTGTCATAGAAAGTAGTAAAAAATAGATTAAACAAAAATATATTTATTACACTATAATTTCTGGTATTATGTATCTAACAGAAGAACAGAAGTTGGCAAAATAAATGAAATTCTGAATTGAAGAAGAAATAGAAATACAACGTCAAGTGAGAGAGAAAGAGAGAGAGAGAGAGAGAGAAAATGAGATTGAATCCTTTTTCTTTTAATATGTATTCGGGTACGTGCGGTTGCATACCAGTTTTGGAAGAACAGAACATATAAGTGCAAATATTATGTGTATAATTTTTACGGTATTTAAAATGAATTTTGATATTTTTTCTTAAAAATACAATTATAAGAAAATTATTTAGAATTATTTTAAGTAAAAAAATATTATTTTTAATACAGTTTTTTCCGTGTCAATACGGTTGATATTTACAAAGACTTTGAAATCTTTTTATATTTAAAGAATTTATTTTACAATAGTGTATATTTATACATACATAAATATAGAATAGTATATTTATTTATTTTAATGTTCAAGAGCTTTAGAATTAAGCTTTAGAAAAGTTATGATTTTTTATCAATACTTCGTTAATTGTTTTTTTTTTCAATTTTTAGTTGTCAGAAGACCAGTCTTTAAAAAATAAAAATATTGGAAGGTCGAACATAAAAAGTGTGGAGAAAATGTTTTGCGGAATTTTTACTCTGAAATACTCTAATAAATGACATCCGATATCAAAGAAATTCTTTTAGAGTAAAAAATCTACAAGTCCATTGATTGTCATGAAACTTAGTCAAATATGTTAAACACCTGAAGTACATCTCGATGACTCAATTGTGTACATCCATTCTGGTCATACTCCTGCTAAAAGTATTATTAAGGAATCCAAATGATTCGAAGACATTCAATGATAAATCGGCAAAGTCTTTTTTAAAGAGCAGCCCATGGAATATTGAGGGATTGAAAATAATAATATAAATAATAAACTTCATACTATGAAGAAAAAGTTGGTCTAAAAAAAACAATAAATTATTTAATTGAAAAATACTTTTAATGATTTTTTAAATCTGTCTAGTTTTTAAATTAGTTTCACGCTAGATAAAGATGTATTTAAAATATTAATCTACAAAATTATTGTATATAAAATTGTAGAGAAATGGGATGAAATTTTTCTTTATGACGAAAAAAATATTTTATTATTTGTAAAATCAAATATCAAATAAAAATGTCTAAAATTGTTAATATCTGATATTTGCATTTTATACATATTTATTTTATTATTTTCATTATAGATCAAAGTGATGCTAATAAAGAGCCAGATGAGAGAAAATTCCATTTTGGAAATGATAGTTGTAATATATAATATTGTAATATTATATATTGTAAATATTGTAATATTCTACGTCGCACATAGAAAATGATGAAAAAATGATAGTACATAAAATTTAATAAATCTAGTTAAATATAATACCGAACTAAATTTTTGTAGTAAACATAAAACTATTCTAAATATTATAATTAATGAAGAATCTCATGATTTCTGTATTATCAATGAATACGATGGTTAAAGATTTATCTATAAAAAATTTAAATGATACGAAAACCAAAGCAACGGATGAAAATCCTATGATTTCCGTATCCACCTTGACTTTAATGGACAGCGAAGTTGAAGATTTTAATAAGAAAACAATGAAAATGAAAAAACAGATTTTGTTCAGAGAAAATATACATGAAGCTTAAGAACTCTTAGGAGTAAAAAATTTTTAGTGTCATTGATCCCACGATTAAAATAAAAAAATTTTATGGTATGTCAGTTCACTTTCATTTTTATAATTGATAATTATACGATATCATTGTTCAAGAATGTAAAATTAATTTTTAATTTATATTTATTATATAGAAGAAAGTTAATGAAGATTTTAATATGGAAGTAGATGACATTATACAAGAACGCAAAGACGATCCATCTTGTCTTGTTCGTCAAAAAATTCAATTAAAGGTATTTGATTAATGTAAATATTTATAAAAATAATGTATACTTTTAATTGCTGATATGAAAATCGATGATTTCAATTATTAATTTGACTGCTCTTTTTTTACAAGAAAAAATATTATTAATATTTCACAATTTAATTTCATGTATAAAATACAGGAATTCTATTTCAATACGGATAGTATAATATATCAGAGAATCGCTCCGAGACAAAAAACATTCTCTTTTACATTAAAATGAAAAAGAAATATTTTACAGGTATTTTTATTATATAAATTTATTTTAAATATATATACATATATCCATACGTAAAAATTTAACTCATACAATTAATATTTTAGATAATAAATAAAATTGCAACTTATAATACATCCGAAGTAAATACGATAAGTAGTATCTAATACACCAGTTTTAAACTGGAGAAATAATCGTGTTAGTTTAGTTTTATGAATTTTATTAAAAGTAATATTAAAAAAAATTAAATTAATTAATTTTTTAAATATTTGTATGTTTGGATACTTAGAATAAATTTAAATAATCTTATCAGTCCAGTAGTTGAAGTTACTAATAGAAACAAAAATCATCATCAACTCCTAGAGTGACGAAACAAAATTAAAAAGTAATTTTTTTAATTTTTGTGTAACTAATTTTAAAATTTTGATGTAAAACATAATGTTTTAATGTAGAAATCATTTGCTAATTCAGAGTTAAGAAAGGATAAGGCAAACTTAACTGTCGAAGAAATCAACTAAGTGAAGTTAAATAGAAGGAAAACGAGAACTTCCAAATCTCCAAAAAATAATATAGATGAAATTGAAAATATTAATGAGTTTGCATATAAAGACCGAGAGCAAACTCGACACCGGTTAATGGAAAATCGAGTTTGGAAACCAATTCAAAACAAGTTTTAACGCCAAGTTTAAAGACAAGAAATTCATAAGTGTATGCCTGTATAAATGTATATTTCTTTTATTAAATATTATGTATTATTAAATTTCAAGTTGCAAACATTTCTTATAGAGATTATAAGATAAAATAGAACCTGGTTTACAAGAGACTAATAAAAATGTTACGACATCGAGAACATCAACTTTAATACCTTTAATACAAAGTAAATACATTAAAGGTATTATTTATAAAATTATTTTAAATCATAATACGATTTAACTTTACTGTGATTGTTTTTTCAAAAAATTTTCAAAAATTTGTGAACAACAAACTGATGCAAGTAAAAAATTGAGCAAAGCATTGGCATCCCATCGACGAAAAAGTTTACTATTAAATATTTCTTCAAACACAATATTTTACGAAATTTAAATTTTATTTTCAAAATCAATTTAAAATTATTGTTTTGCAGATAGAATAAGTAACGAGCAATGAAGATTAAGAATGGTCAATGGAATTTACAATTATTATTAGTTTGTGTAATGAAAATTAAATATTAACAAGTTTATGAAATCAATGGATATTATTGATTTTTTTAACTTTTATTTTAATAAAACGAAAACAAATTATTTAATACATTGTATTTAAATTTGCTCAAAAATATTTTCGTAGAGTATTAAACTATTAATCGATTAATCTTATTTTTATATATTTTATTATAAATTTATAATTCTACTGAAATATATTATAATGAAATATTAATCTCGCGATCTTTGTGAATAATTTAAAATCTAATTATTATAATATCTACTTTTACAATCTCAATTTTTGTATAATAATAGTATAATTAAAATATTTTATTATATAAAAAGTAATATAGTGTTAAAACACTTGTTTTTAATGTGTTTATATAAAATAAATTTACAATATAAATTATTCGTTCACATTTTGTCACCTATTGCCTGATGTCTGTTTTGTTTTTAATTCTTATACATATTAACACTATTAACATAGTCCTTTAAAATTTAAATTTTATAAAGAAGATTCGAATCTTCATTAACATGAAAATCATAGGGGATTTGCCGTACTTTCACCTTACCAGATATAGATAGAACTAATAATAAGCAAATTATAAATTAATATAATAACAGAAAGAATATTAATTTTTTAATATTTCATAGCAGTGAATTTCGAAAAAATAATATTATATTTTCAGAGAATCTCTATTTTATAAGAAAAGCATCAATAGTACAAAAAATTTCAACGATTAAAAAAAATTATAATTATATCAGATTCTTACTGTATACTATATTTAATTTACAAATTTTATTTTCATTTATTTTTCAAAAAACGAAAACCACAATTTTTGTTCAATATTTTTATATAACTCGTAAATAAATTCAGAGAAATAATATTAAATTCCCACTTGATAATTAAAAAAAAATTAAGTATACATTTATCGATACGATTATACGCGATAATTTTGAACTCACTATCAAAGATTTATATTTTATTTTCATAAGGCGCGATAAATACATTACCAAAATAATTTTCTTTCCACTATAGGAAAGCGAGAAACGTATTCTGCGATTGGTATCCGATTTCTGATTATGTAAAAAATATAGAACAGTACCAGAATTACGAAGATGCCAACATAGAAATTCCTCCTTCAGCGAACGGACGAATAAAGTTTTGTTCCATATGGACTAAATTCAATTTGAGCGTCACCATTACCCGTTCGAAAAGAGCCAAGTGGACTATCTTTATATAAACCTAACAAGTTTCATGTAAAATACAGTGATACAAAATTTTTGAATTTTTATTTAAAAATTGTAGCTGTATATTTAGAATAAGTTCCAAACGCAATTAATTCTGCCAATTCAGGATTTTCTCGAATACACGAAACGAATCCCGTTACATTAGGAAAATCTTTTTTCAAATAAATCCTATTTATTTGACACCAAAAACGATCAGTCTCAAATACTCTTAGGTAATTCTTAAATCCTCCTCAAATTTGTCCACGGGTCTCGTTAAATTGAATACTGATTTCAACTTCCACTTCATCTACATTAAAGTAAAAAATAATTAAAATAGCGCTTTGTAAAATAAGACACCTTTTCATTTAATTTATTTCTTAAAACTATAGTTAACAGGTTAATCAACACATTTCATTGTTTTGTATAATTTTCGTTTAAAGGAAAGTTTTGTACATTAATCGATTGTTTGCCAGATAAGTTGCTCGAAGACATCCTGTAAAAGCATCCCAGAGATGTATGGGGGGCTGCCTTGACTTGTACTTAGGAAACAACGCGTCGAGGGATCCCAAGAACTTATGCATGTAAACCAACAACTATCGTACATTAATCCACCTTCTTTGTCTTTTAATAATAATTCGTAAAAAAGTACACTAATAAAAAAATTCTTAGTTTATAATTTTCGCCTGGAACTAAAATACATGTATCGTTCGGTGAGCAATAGAATCCCTATGTAAAATTTCCATGTGTTTTTATTGGATTAAACTCTTTCCTAGATGAAAATATCAAAGTAGATATTCTCATTATTTAGTTTGACTATTTAACTCAGTTTCATCGTTAATATTATCATTTTGTAAATTTAATTTATTCAAATTATTTATTAAAATGTATTCAAATTATATTTAGTATTAACTAAACTTTGAATAATAATAAACTACTCTACGTTTACTAATTAACCACTTATTTAATAAAAATTTTAAATACAGAATTTATTATAATTTTGTATAATAATTTGATTTATTCTTTTGAATATAAATAGTATTTAAATTATATATTTTTTCGCATGTATAAATACTCTTTATTTATGTGTAAAAAAATTAATGCACATAGTAATTTATTTATCTGATTTAAAATATTTTATAACGTATCGTTAATAAAAATATTTTAATTACTTTTTTTATGTTTCTTCTACGGTCACGTAATTCTTTTCATCGTTTGAAACACTAAAATCATTGCTAGTTTCCATATACCCATTCTGATCTTCTGCTATTTTATTTTCTACCGGTAAAAACGGGAAGCCATTTTTATTATTACTTGATAGATTTTTAGATTTGATTTTCAAAATCTATAATTTTTCCACTAATGTAACGATTATTTTTCTAACTTTCTTTTTTCGAGTTGTTCAGCCAAATTTTACTCAAAAACTTCACTGCTGTCTATCTTTTATTTTAAAACCAAGACACTATTTAAAAGACAAAAATAAAACAAATTAAGTTATTTGTGCATGCAATTTAATATTGTATCATTAAACGCAGTTTTGATAGTAGTTTAATAAATCAGTTTGTATACGCATCTAAATTATTTGTACTTCATACGAATTTGCACGTCCTTGAATCGCGTGCTTTACCGACGGAAACTATTTTAATTTGTTACCACGATGATTTAAAAAAATATATAACTTATAATTACACGATTCTTGCGTGAAAGTTAGCTATTCGATTATTTATTATACGAATAAAATTGGTTTGATTTTACGAGTATTTCTTCTAAATACTGAAAATATATTTAAATATTCCCGATCCTATGAAATTTATTATTATTAGTAAGATTAGATTAATAGAAAAAGTGGTAGATTATGTGTTTTTTATTAATTCTTTGCATAAATAAATAATGTAATAAGTAATAGCATAATTATATCAAATAGTATTAAATTAAATTAAGAATAATATTAAAGTTTATAATGATAATAAATTTTATAATTATATTGTAAAAATTCAAAGCTGTTAACAAAGTAATAATTAATAAATATAAAAAATGCAAAAATGAATTTAAAAATACAAAATTAAGTAATAGTATAAAGAAAACTTGTATGCATATGTTTAATACGAACTGTATAAAGATAATTCAACATTCGATACATGAATTTAGAATTTGGGACTGGAAATGTAACAGTATCGAACGTAATAATGACCGGTCAAATTACCATGAAAAATCTTGAATTTTAAACTTGACCGTGGAACGATTTAATTTTTTCAAGAATTAGTAAAAAAAACTGGTGTACTTAAAAAACATCCTAACGTTTTAATTATCGAAAAAACTATGAAATATATAAAATAAAATAAAATAATTCGCAACAAAAAATTTTTACGAAAAATGAACGAATAATTATAATCTTACTTAAGAATAAACGATATATATTTTTAAATAATAAATTTTTGTTACATTTTATATTTTAATTTTTAAACTTATAGCAAATCGGTTGTCAAACTCATCTTAAATACCGTACAAATATTAACATCTTTCAACAATATCACGATTAAATAACGATCATCAAATTAATTAAGAATAACATTTAATTTTCACTCTTTTAAACGGTGTTTTAATAAAGAAACTAAACATTGAAAAAATAGTAGCTTTAAGAAATTTAGCAACATTATAATCATTGGTAGAAAAATTCAAATAAATACATATTTATAAGAATTTTAATACATTATATACATCCAAGTACAAGTATTTTTTAAGGGAAGAAATAAAATTTTTGTTTATTCGTAACAAAATCTAAATTCTAGATTTTTTTTATAAATCCGGTAGATTTATGAAAATAAAACAATTCGCACAAAATTTTTATACGATGATTTTCTATACTTCATAATATATCTATCGACCTTATAACAAAATGATAATTATATATCATTTATAATCAAGTTATATTACAAACCGATACATCGATATTACCGCACGGAATATTTAGAACGAAGCAATGCATTGAATTGTAAATAATTTGTGGGAACGAATCGATGGTTGGTTTTTTAAAATAATGTACGTAATTTCTCTTTTTATAAAAGTTGGGAAGGATAAAAGGATTACAGTAATGAATTATGGGACGTAAGAACAGTTTATTAAATTTTTCTCATATAAATACAAAATTAACGAGGTTTCGACGAACGTACGAAATAAGATTACTCGTTCAAGGATACGGAATTACGTTTATTCGACTATCAATTATATTAATACGGAATTATAAAAACGAAATTTGATTACCTAAATTACTGTAAATTACTCTATCGTAACTAATCGCTCGACCTTTTTACTTTTTTCTCGCTAAAATTAAAAATCGCGTTAATGACGAAGGTTTCATTTATAATTTAGAATCATTGAAATATCGTCGTTGGTTTCGTTATTCGCAACATCGCAACGATCATCGTTGGATAAGTTCGATAAAAGAAATCTCGAAAGAATTAAAATTTGATTGGATAGACGTAAGAAGGAACGAGAAGGAACGAGAAGGAACGAGACGAAGCCTCTCTCTATCCTAAGAAGAAATTGCGAAATAACGACTTTCGGATTCCGTCTCGGGTATTTCCCTATCCCGGCCCTTTCGCTCTCGATCGTCGCGTGACGGTCACCGGCGAGGAACCGTCACCGTACTCCATGGAATCCGCGAAATAGAAGGAGCGAGAAAGCGAGAGAGAGCGAAAGATAGTCGAGTCGGTCTCTCCACGGTGCGTGCGCACAGAAATGTGTTTACTCGGTAGATTTCGCACACACGTACACGAGTCAGGTGAGTCGAACGAGTCGGGCGAGTCGGGCGAGTCGCGCGAGTCGCGCGATTGACGGTTCTCCTCGGACGAGTCCTCGCGGTCCTCGGGATTCTTCAGAGTCCTCCGAGATCGTCTCCGAGTCCAAGACGAGCCGGTCGTGTCTCGATCTTCCGGCGTCATTCCGTAAGTCGTTGCCACCGTTGCCAAATCTGCGCTGCTTCCCCAGCTGTCAGTGGAAGGGGAGAGGTGAGTGAGACCACGCGGAAAATCCGAGTTCCGTTTCCTAGTTTCCCCGCGATTACGCTTTCTTCGATCCTTGTCCTCCTTGTTCTCCTTGTTCTCCGATAACTCTCTCTCTCTCTCTCTCTCTCTCTCTCTCTCTCTCTCTCTCTCTTCCTCCGCCTGTTGGCTGCGATTACGCACACGAGGGAAGAGGACGACGTATATTCCCGAGTCTGCGTATCATCTACGCTCCGTACGTCTGTTTACGTCTCCGCGGCGTCGAGGAGTCGTACGCGGATGCACCGGGTTCACTTTTTTAAGCGTTTCGTCGGTGCCTCTCGCGTGTACTTTGCCGATAAGCACACGCCGGGGCTAAAGGAAAGGTTAACGACGTCACGACGTGGCGTCTTCTCCCGATTTTTCTCCTCCCCCTTTCTCTCGCTCTCGGCAAAGTATTTCGCTTGTTTTCTTCCGACGAGCAGAATTCGAAATCTCGAAAGGAGTATGTACGTTGACGTATAAACTCGCGACGCGTCTTTGATCATTTTGTTTTTTCCTTTACTTACTATCGACGCGCGCGATTTGAAAACGAGCTCGAAGAGTTCAACGGATATTTAACCGATGTTTAATGGATGTTTAATGGATGTTTAACGGATATTTCGCGAACAATAAGCTTGGAATTAAAGGACTCTGATCCCCTTTCCCCGACGCCATTAAATTTCGTCTTCCGATGTCGGGTCTTCTTTCACCCGTGTGCACAAAAATGTCGGCGCCCGCGACGAGCGCATATTTCCTTTTCGTTCTCTCTCGTCCGCATCTGCCGGTAATTCCCAGTGAGGCGTTGAACCATCCGCACCGCCGCCACCGCCGCCACACCGCCGAAATCCGAGTTGGTTCACCTTTCCTTTTCCGTTAATCCGTGTGTCGCTGAAAATATTTTTTCACCTGCTGCTTCACCTCAATTTTATTCTCACTGATTACTCCGGCGCGACTTCGGACTCGCGAGTTTCAGGCGCGGTTCGTCCTTTCTTCCTACGCGGCTTATTTCCAAACGGTCCAATATTCGATTTCGTCTTCGTCCAAGCTTTACTTTCACGTTGTTACCGGCGATTTTCTTGGGCGGGTATTGGAACTCGGTATGGATAATAGGTAACTCGACGGAGTAACTTAGAAGAATTCGTCTATGGCCGTGTAATCGTGTCGTAAATTTGATCGACGCTTCGACGAAGATCGAATACATTTTTGTTTATACTTTTAAATCTTTTATAATCGTTAGCGATAAAAAGTAAATACAAATTTCCAACGTTCGAATGTGAAGATAAACTTATTTATTTATGCATAGTTCCCGTAAGAATTGTTTTTAAAAATAATTTCTAGACTCGTGATTTATCGGTATTTTATACATTTTCGTTTTTCGTACGGAACTGTAAGCGAATAATGTAAACTACGTTTGAATCGATATACTTTGAAAATCAAATATAGAAACTTCGTCTCTGCTATCCTTAAATATTCATGATTTAATACAAGTGTGTATAAAACATTTTTTAAAGTAATCTCACGATAATAATTATTTATTTTGCTCGATAATTTTTATTGTTATACTTTATCGGAATTTTTTTTTATAGTATTTACGTGTGCATTACTTTAAATTCTTTTGTCCGTGATGTATTAGGTAATATTCGCGAAATAAATAACGAATAAAATTAAATTTATTATAAAAGTATTTGATCGTATATTATTATGTAAATTAAATTGCAAATAGGAGATTATATTTTTTTTTATTTAGATTCAGTTCTCATTTTAAAAAATAAATTTATAATTGAATCAAAAAATAACTTGAATATAATAATATTAATAATAAATAATAATAATAATCAAGATAAATCCATAAAAATAGTAATATGACGTTACACGAAAATATTATATCATAAACAACGTATTGTCCATTTGTAATATTAAATATGAAACGTTTTACAATAAAATATAAATTTAATTGTATACAAATAATTTGTATTAATTAAACTAAAATACGTTAAATCAGTTCTAAAATAAGCACCGAGTTTCAATTCGAAAGGTAAATTCAACTACGTTGAAATTATTTGAAGCAAGTAATTTTATTGAAAATCTATAACCGAATGGAAGAAGTTTACGAGAATTTGAAAAGAAATATCGCGATTGCTAGATACAAAATCAATAGTTCAATTAATTTTGTAAAATAACTATAGAAAAAATTACTTGCTCGCGATTAATTACCTAAATTACGACTTAATAAAAATTTATAAGCAATTATTCATAAACAGAAATATGCAGTATTCTTGATTAATATTCTTCGGCTACTAAGTAATTTATATATTTTAACTTATTTATTCTGACATTATCCAAGTTGCCAATTTACACATATCACATTAATCAGTATATTGTGTTAATTTTTAAGTATTACTCGAAATACAAAGTTTCTCGATATTAATATCGTTAAATTTTAATGCAATACACGATATTCTTAAATTTTAATTTCCTACTAGTTTTATCCATTTGAAATAAAAAAATTTGTGTATTTTACAAATTATATTTATAAGTTTGGTATTTTACTGTCAACCTCGGAAAGTTTAGATTCGAAAAGAAATGATCCGTGATAGAATATTATATTATATTCGGGACACTTGAAGTCATAATACGAAACTGATATCGCACGAACGACTATTATCAGCGAGTATTTGCGAGTATTTGCGAGTATTTGTGAGTAGTTACGAGTAGTTGCGAATAGTTGCAAGTATTTGCGAATATTTGAGAGCAGTCTCCATTGTATCGAAAAATATGTGGTCAGTCATGGAAGAATTACATTTTTAACCGAATATTGTGTCAATTGTGTAAGATATTTTATTAAGTCGCATTCAAAATTAACCCTTTTTATAATGGATTTTGCGACGATTAATGCAACAATATATGGTTTCTTTTTCATTTCCCATTTCAAAAAATTCTTTTTGTAAATACGATTTGATTACGATCCGACAAAATTTTATTTTTTTAGTGTCAAAAAATATTTGCTTAGCTTATTTATCGGTATCGATATTCTTTCAATGAACTTTTTCATATTGCGCTGAAATTCTTTTAAAAATGGAGGGTAACTAAATGTAAAAGTAAATTAATAAAATACAACTATATTGAACACCTGTTGATTACGATTATAGAGTAGAGTAATCAAGCAAAACTATTTTTTAGATATTTTTCTTTTATTTTATCTCTTTTTATCGCTAGCTTAATAATTATTATTTTATTTTAATTATTTTGCGTTACAGATATATGTATTATTCATTTCAATTTTCTTTTGTAACACTCGATACTATAACTCGATAGGAAAAATGAAATTTAAAATTTGATATCCTGTCAATTTTTTGTAGAATATTTTATATCAAATTTTAATATTATTTTTTTATTTCGATTCAAAACAGTTTTATTCTGAAAACCAGAAATATCAATTATAAAATACTTTAATACAGTTGATAAGACAAAAACTATAAAATTTATTTTTTTTAGTTTTATATTTATCGTATTTTATCGTATCTGTGAATGATTAATTGATAAATAATTATTATAAATTATTTTTCAATATTTGCATAATTTTTGATGAAATAATTAATTTTGACTAACAATATAACAATATGTTGTTTGTTTTAAAAAAACTTTTTAATAACGAATGTACTTTTACCATTTGTTAAATGAATTCTGAATCCATATGTTTATAATTAATTACCGAATTTTACCACAACTTTTTTTATAATTTCTTCATTATGTTAAAATTTTTTCTATTTTAATTAAATCGATTTTTATTATTTAAATTGACACAAAAAAGTTGATTTTCATGCCTATAAAATAATTTATAATTTATAATTATTTACTAAATATCTTCCGTAACTTTTTTTTAAATAAATTGAATTATTGGTAAATCGATTATTTATTTTTACAGTTATATATGAAAAATCTTCGCAATCTATCTTATAAATTCTTATAATTTCGTAAAAATCTATAATAACAAAACCAAGAAATTAATTTATCTTATGAAACCTTTTTTTTTAATAAAAGTAATTTATTTATATCAACATCATTATTAAAATTTTATTAAGTTTTTTTTATAAAACAAATATTTTGAATTCGAAATAAATCAGAATTTTTTATAATTTTTTTTTTTTAATTTCTGATACACATAAAATTAGTCTTCCGTACCAAATGATAACAATATGATTTCATATAATACAATTCTCGTATTCAATTGGTTTATTTAAATATAAATTTCAAAGTACAAATTTAATTGCCATACTAATTACTTAATTTGAAAATATATTTTATAATATATTAAATACTATTTAGACAAATATAAATTCATTATTATCTAATAAAATAAATATCATTTAAAAGTATCCACGGCTAATATTACAATTAAGTTTCGGCTTGATTCTAAAAAACAATGTTTTATAAACTTTTATAATTTAGCCAATTAAAGAAATAAACAACGATCGACGTGAAATTTCATAAAATTTGAGAAGTTCATAAAGTATATTCGTATATTCTACGTTTTTTAATATATATTATTACAATACAAATTTTAAGTTTTATAACAATTCAATTTAAAATTTTTATATAGACTCTGTTTAACATCGACATACTTTTATATAGAAAGACGTTTCTAAGAAGTTCGAATTTCTTTTTCACTATGAAGCGAGTTTCCATTATTTATGGAGGACTTTGTACTAGACAGTATATTTTTTATACTAAAAGGTTTAAAAAAGATTTTTAATAGAAAATATGTGTTTAAACTTTTAATAAGCAGAAGACCTAGAATACGATAAATTAAATAATCGACATTCGTTATTCTTTTAAAAACTATAACGACTAATAGCAGAATAAATAATATAGACTGTTATTAGTTGACTCGTTTTATATTTCTTCTACGTACATTTTTACGAAGAAAAAGTTTGTAGACTTTTCTCAACATTGATTCGATAATACTATTAAAGTTCAGATACACGTAAGATACATTTCATTAGTCATTGTTCGTACTTAATTATAGACCCGTGAACATTATTCTTAAATCATTAAAAATTTATCCGCGACATTTGCATACGAATGTTCCGATCTTTCCTACAGATAGAAAAGATAACTTATTTTGAATAACAGAGGAGTGATCGACATCCATAAAGTAGTCTACATTCGTTATGATTCAGTGGCGAAGTGGTTTTTCCTAAAGCTAGAAGTCCGTCGATAATATCTTTCATCCGTGAGTAGTAAGATAATCCGGTATTTGGAATGACATACAAATTTTATTCTTTAGCTCCCGTCTGAATCTTGAATCTGCTTTACTTTACTCATCTGTTCTTTACTCATCGCTATGATATATCGAACTTCTCTTCTCGTAAATAGTGCGACTTTTGTTTCAAGTCGAATCGTTTCGTCAAATTCAAGCGAACCGCTGACATGGTATTTTTCATCTTCCGTATTTTAATAATTTCATTTCATACGAAATGATTTCTTATACGATTTCAATTTTATAGAAAAAGCTATTTATCGATCTTCGAGGTTCATTTCAAACTTTTCGAGACATTGATTTATTTCATTAAATATCTCTACAAACTTTCATTTTACACAGTATTATTTTTATCTCGAAACCATTTACCTTAGAAACCATTAGAAACGTAGTATCCAAATTCGTAAATTCGTAAAGTAACGGTTGCGTCGATATTATTAAGACTACATTGTATCAATCGAGTACTTGGAACATCGTTCGATCTTTTATTCACGTGTACATCCTGTGTTTACCATTTGCTTATCTCCTCGCAGCAAAATTTATGCATACGCATATTTTTCAGAATTTTACTGCAGAGTTGCACAGGACTCGCTCATTTTGCTAAAAGTGAGTTTAAAATACCGAGGCTTGATCGTAAATTAGTTTTTTATACAAGCGATTTTTCGACAGTTGTTTTTCCATGCGTACATCATTTCGAAAAAAACTATTGGATCGAAAAACTTTGAAAGTGGAGAATGGACACACGCACGCGCATGCGCACAAATCTATTTTCAAAATAATTTCAAAAATCAATGCTGGAGTAGTTTTTCGTGTGTTATAGGAAACTATTCGAGAACCATCGATTTTTTACTTCCTCGATGAAAATAATGTATCGCAATTCGTTCAATTATATCTATATTTTACATACTTATTATTCTAAATCTATTTTCTTTCAAATTGCTTTATGTTACATAATGTTCGAATAAAAGATTCCATCTTTCGTTTAATTATTATAATTCGAATCGATTTATTATTTATTTAATTATGTAAAAATATCAGTATTTTATCTATTTAATGCAAATTTTACCCGCTAGTGCAACGTAAGCACATAGATAACTATTATAAATCTCGATTCTTCGTCGGTGCGCTAATCCTTTATAATATAACAACGCTTAACTACGTTTTCGTACATCTCATCGGCTCGCACGCGAGCTTGAATTACATTCGGATTATATGCAAAATCTGTTTCCACCATGATAGCCTGAGTTTCTCTCTGAAATTAATTTATTACAGTTTCATTACGTTTTGACTCTAATAAGCCTAGTACAAAATGATTTATCATATTAACAAGATTCACGAAATCGATTTTTATATAAATTCTATATTTTCTTCCGTTCGCGTTTTTCGTTTTTACATTTTCAACGTTTACGTTAAGCTCTATTCGATTCAAAAATATACTTAAATCCTTTAACCAAGAAAATTACCAGCGTAACGTAATTTATAATAATAATACAAAATTTTACAAGAGCCAATTCCTTTATAACGTTATTAAAATATAAAATTCGTTTAAAGAATTTAATTTTACACTAGTGCATATTAAAAGAAAAAAAATACATTCATAATCGTAACGCGTATTTCGTATTGGAGTTTTAACTGGATAAAAATAAAAATGAAATACATCAATATTTACCAATGTGAAAAAAATTATGAACAACGAGTAACGAATTTTTACAAAGGTACATACAAATATAAATAAATGAAAAGCAAATATTAATAAAATACAAATATTTACTTCTTCGTAACTTCAAAAATAATATAAATTAAAATTATTTTTTTAAATTACATCTAATTATTATTCGTAAGATTCAATACCGTATATTTAATAAAAATACGATATATTATTTTTTATTAAAATAACGTAAAAATATATAACTAGGCACATTTAAAAATCTTTTTTTTATTAAACATATTTACTCGTTAATTATTTGTATCGAATAACACAACGATAAGACGCTTAGATCCTATCGTTTTTACCCATACATCGTTACAAGTTTCGATTTCAACAATTTTTTTCATTGAACGTTCGAAATACGAATGAAATAATTAATTTCATCGTCGTATTTATTTATAAAAAACAAGAATGCGTGAAAATGTTAACAATTTGCGATGCACGACGCACAAAGGATACGTTATCGTGAAAAGTAAACTTTATAACCGCTGTAATTAGTTTTGCGCGGGAGAGTTAAGAGACGGGACGTCGACTCGGGATTAATTAACGAAAGAGCCTATTTTACGAAAAATTGCGATAATATCGGTAATATCGGTGAATCGAAGCGTTCGAAACTCTAAAGCTATCCAACGCCAAAGTTAAGTCGGACTCTCGTCCGTCGTTCCAGCGACAGTCGGATTATTTCGATCCATTGTGTCGTGCCCTTTCCAAGTCCGACGATCCAAGCGGTTTTCCAGGTGCCTTATCCGAAGTCCGAGCGAAGCCGCAAAGAAACGCGCGATTCCCTCGAATCCTCCATTTAAACGTTACGCGTTACCGTTCAAACCTAACGCTCGCAAAAACCAACCAACGAAACGATAATTATGCCCTTTCCAACGATGCTCCGACGCTTACTATTTACGAATGCGCGAGGAAGGTGCGAGTGAGAAACGAAGGTGAAACGAAGGTGAAACGAAGGTGAAACGAAGGTGAAAACGGAGAAGGAGCTTAGGAGACGAACGGATAAAGCCTACACGCGATCCAAGTCAAATAAGCTCTTTACACTTAGCGACCCGATTTAACGCCACGGTTACATTATGTATATCGTGTACCTGTGCAAATCCTAAGCTGTGTTCGAACAGCCACTGACCTGCATCGAAGTTGTTGGTACTAACGACCCTCTATACGGATGCGGATATGGAAGCGCCGAGGAAGTAACGAATTTATATATATTTTATAGATCGAACCTGATATCGCCGTGATCCTTCGATGTCTTCGATGCCCTCCTTCAATAATTTTATATTCGGAAATTGTATCGGTTCTTTAGCGTCTCTTCGTTACAAGTCGCTTCGGATGCCTTATTACCTCTGTGTTGCTCAATTTCATTGCTTCTAAATTACATATTTAGAGTACAAAGTGACGATAATTCGCATCGCTAGCGACAAGACGTTCCGAATTAAAATTAGTTCTCCCATAAATTAATCTACGTATACGATACAAGAGTAACGAATGCGCGGATACATCGTTTCGAATGTTGGTGGTAAAATAGTTTCTTGGTTTTGGATAATAATCCTTTAATTATACATCAACGTATATAACTTGTGAGGTGAAACGGTTGAAAAATAATTAGTTGGAAGTATCGCCAATTTTTTTCATCGATCGATTTTTCCAGTGTACGCGACAATCGAATTCAAAGTAGTTTGGATTCGATTTTTAATTTTCCGAATATAAAAACGTTCGTTGTAACGATCGTATACCCGAAAACCGCAATTTTAGTAGTAATTAGTAGCGCGTAATATTCGGATAGAAGTTCCGCGGATGAGATTTTCCCGCGGAAGATGTACGAATGTTCTGGTATTATCGGAAGACTTGAGAGAGGCTCGGATGAGGCTCGGACGAGGATCGGACGAGGATCGGACGAGGATCGGACGAGGATCGGACGAGGATCGGACGAGGATCGGTGGAATCGTTGATTCGAACACCAAAGAGAATTTCTCCGTTCTTCGTCTAACTTAGTTGTCTTATTTACTTATCACGTACACAGACGTTTAGACCACAGTATCTGTGAATTATTTAATATTCATAAATCTATGCGAGATAATAATTCTGGTTATTGCGCTTCCATCATCCAATATTTAGATAGTTTTCATTCGTTTCATTTTTTAAGCTTGCAATCGACCTATTTAACAAAATATTGCATTTCAAAAGCATTTTCAAAGCCTGATTTTCCGTATGCCGTTTAAGACTCGATGCTTAAGAATTTCGAAAGTGAAAATATATAAATGTTTTAGGAAAATCTCCGCGGTAGTTCGAAGCGCGATTAGAAATTTCGTAAAATCCATATTTTTTAAAATATACGTACCGAATCTTCGTAGATTGCATCGTTGCATACCGGAAAATCAAAAGGTCGATTATATTCGTAGCGATAAGAAACGCGTATTGAATTTCATGCATAAATAAATATACCGTTGCAATATAATTCGGTACGAGTTGGAAGACGGAGAGAGAAAAAGTATTTTATTCAAGTTCCTGCGATTCCAAAGCTCGTTAAATCGGTAATATCGTTCGCGTTATTAATATTTTTATGCTATAATTTGCAATTCGGATAGAATCGTAATTTAGTCGTAGAATCATAATTATAGATGGGTGGAAAAAATGATTGTAATTTTTGTAATGTTTGTAATATTGTGCAATGGTTTTTTTATTCGACCGGAGCAGAGGTTAGGCGTTACGTCTATCGATGAGTCGAAGTATATCAAAAGTTGTAAGTTCACGCAGGAAGCGAATATCGAAGGACGATTCAATAATTTCCCCGCATTCATTTGAATATCATATAAAATGTAAAAATGGATGCAGTGCGTAAATTGGCTCGAATGGAGGATCGAGGTAAGCGTTTGTCACGATGGATGCTTACATCGGTCCAACAAAATGTTCACCTTCCCGACAGGCGGACAAGCGTCACGAAAGATTAACCGAACGTGAACGAGTTTCAACTTCAAACAAGTTGAACTTCAATTTCGTTCGACCCCATCGTCCTTGCAGTTAACGGTCTTACTAACTCGAACTGGCTTTTGCATTATTAGTTTGCCTCCTCCGAGCTAAACCTATTCGTCAATTTCGAAGGAAAGAACGTAGATCTTAATCCGCGTCTTTCGTGGGTTACACTTAATATTAGAATGTATCGCGAGTTGGTTCATTCGCCATTAGATTCATCCATCGGTACACCAACGGAGAACGCAACTAATTTGTTAACATTTTTATATATTCGCCACTTTCGGTTATCAAAGCATTTTGATACCGATGAACAATTTTATTTACCGTTGCGTTGCTTACAGACTTTTTTAAACGATGTAACTCAATGTTACCGATATCGAGTATTAGAAATTATTCTTCCTTATATTTTTGTAACGATCGAGTAACGGATTATCAATTGTATCAAACGTAAAGTTTCATATAAATAACATTAAAGTAATTTGTTGCATTCCGTGCGTTCGTTTAAAAAATATTGTAAACAGCTCACTCTATTGGTATATAAGACGTGGTAAACGCTCGACCGGTAAAAAGGATAGTTTTTGTATCGTCGTCTTAATAGGTAAATTCACTCGATTTTTCTACCGTGCCTGCAATCGACTTTTAAAATATAAAAACGAAATGTATTCACAGTACTATTTTCGTTTTTGATAAGCTTGTAAATAAATTAACATTGTAAAAATAAAAACAACATTTATCAATAACTTTCGTATCTACAGTTTTAATAACATACTATTTTCAGAATTTACGTTACCTTATGAATTATGAAAGATAAATAATCTCGTTTGATTAATTTATATTTTATTTACCAGAAGATATACATTGGAAAAATATGTGTTACAATTCACCAATAAATATAACAATAAATAAAGAGTCATAGCTTTAATTAAATAAATACGTTCTATGAGTTATAAATAATGTTTAAAGTTAAATATTGTAATATATAAAAAAATGTAAATTTTAATATTTCGTTTGATAAGATTGCATACGATTTCTCGATTATTTTATAATAATACATTAGAAACAAAAGTAAAATTAATATTTATCTAAAATACAGAAATTTATAATAACGCTATTTCAATAAAATTTTATTCTTAATCAATATGAATTAATTTTATCGAGTATTTTAGAATTTTAAATATAATTAATTATTATAAATAATTATTTTAATAAGGTTTACAAGCTTATAAAAATCTTTATCAAATTACAAATAACGTTTTATAGATTATTAAATGTTTATAAGCAATAAAGAAATACGGTTGATTTTAAAAGAGTTGTTATCTTTATAAAAATGTTCTTCTATATAAATTTCCGTATAATATACAATAGCGAATGGAATCGGAACGTTTCGTCTTTAAGATACATATTTTTTTATTCGTAGTATTCCAACTTGCATATTTCTTTCTTGGAGTCGTCCTCGTTCTACGATTCGAACACGATACTAATTGCTTATGTTACGCAAGAAAATTTTCAGACGTCAGAGTTTTAGCATTAGAAAATTCTTGATTTAAGGTTTATTTACATTTTTTAGCTTTAAACATAATCGATTCATAAATATTTCTATATATTAAGTTTTGCATTGATATTAGTTTGTAAACAACGAAAATCATTTATGTTTCCTCAACAATTTTATAAAGAGTTTAAGATAAGTACAGCATTAAAGATTTACATCAATTAATTTGCTTTTCTGAATTCATTATTTTGTTTCGCGCATTAAGATTTACTAATAACAATATGCGTATGCATAGCCATTTAGGTAATAATGAAATTAATTCTTGCAATTCGTGCATCCAATATCCGGTCGTGTAATCCAATCTTCCCAAAGTCTCGATGGCATTTTCGGCGTACACTTTTGCGTTAGGGAAATAATATCTATTCTAAATAACAAGAAAATTTGACGAATTATAAAAGTTTGATTCGTATCGATTAAATTATATCTATATCTCGTTAAATTTGAAACTAAAATGAGATTTTTAGTCGTAGGCTTGTGATAATTACCTGTATTAAAACGTCGAAATTAACCATATTGGTATTTACAAAAAAAGGAGCAAGGCATTGTATAGTCAATCCACTTTTGGAATATTCCGTTTGAAGACTCTCCGACAAATATCGCCCGTATATTTTCGTAGACGAATATATCGACATTAAGGGCACGGGTACCAAATTTGAAGACGAAGAAATATTAACAATGGCTCCTTTTTTTCGTTTTAACATATCCTTTATAAGCATATGCGTCATTACAGTTACAGAATGAATATTTATGTCTATTATACTCCACACATCATTTTCCGAAATTTCATCAAAGTACATTGGATGCGCCGTTAGTTTTCCCACGTTGTTAACTAATTTTTAAATAATCTATAATTAGTCTACATTCATGCAAATTGAAAAATAATTATTTTTTTAAATTATTTTTTAAAGCGATAATTAAGTCTAACCGAAAGAAAAATTGTCCATTATTTACAATTCTATTTTATCTATTCGTTATTAAAAATATCTAATATATTTATTTCGTATTAGTTATAATTATTAGTAAATTGCAAAAAGTTAATAAATATATACTAATAAGTTTTAAATTATAGCAATTTTAATTAGGAAAAATATAAATAATTATTTTCGAGAGAGAAACACATGATTTTTAAATCAATCTCTAAAACATAAATATAAAAAAAAAATTTTTCCCTTATGTTTATTATAAAAATCTACATTTAAAAAATTGCAAAATTTATTCCAGTATACATATACATATACATATCCACACATGTATGATTTATAGTTATATCGTGTTATGTATTATAATATTTCCTTCGTTTGTCTAATAGTTCAAACAATTTAGTTATAATTTTATTTTCTTCTGTCGTTTGATATCAATATCGATATTAAAAATCAATGATAAAATATTTAAATTTTTATTAAAAGAAATGGAAATTATTACATAGTATTGTAATTTTGCAAATCTTCGAGAATTTCTTTGGATTTTTTACGGAAACCTACAAATATTTACGAATTCATTAAAATTTAAGATTTTATTCAAATATGTGTTACACATTCTCGACATATTTTAAATTCATTTAAAAACATTTTTCAGGAGAATTACACTTCAAATTTACCATTTTATCTTTTCAATTGATAAATCAACAAATTAATAAATTTACAAATTTGTAAATAATGTTAATGGTATTGTATCGACAAATATTATATTATAATGTTAAAGTATATTCTATAAAAATCTCAATGTTCTGAATATATGTAATAATACTGTATATAATTTGAAGCAAATTTCTTACAAATATTAACGATTATACTGTAATTTATTTCGATATTTATTAATTTTATTTTAATCTTATAATTGAAACGTTTGTATAAAACATTTATCGATTAATTTGTCTTGGGCATATTTTAAAATTTATATTTTAGAACAATATATAATTGTAATGTTTTAACATATTTAGTAATTTAAAAGATATATAAAAAAATGTAAATTATTATATTCTTATCAATTACAAAAATTAATTTTTCATACGGCAAACCAAAATATATTTAAAGTTTATTTTATTTTTAAAGTATATTTTAATGCATTTTTAAGTTTTTTTAAGAAATTATATTTTCCCCTTACTTTATAAAAACTACTATAATCTTCATTATTTGAAATATATTTAAAAGTTTCATAAGTGCACAATATTTAGATATTATTAAGGGTTTAGCCGATATATTTTAGAAAAGTGATTAATATTTTTTATTAAATCACCTGCATAAAACATTAAAATTTTTTTTAAATATCACTAATAATACAATAAAAAAATTAAAATGAAGAAACATAAATCTATTTTAATAAGGATATTGAAATTGTAGAGTAAATAAAAATAACAAAATCTATTATAAAAACTCCATATACATTTGTATACACCTAATAACAAAAAACTCTAAGTTATGAATAATAAAATAATAGACATTGAAGAAAACGATTAATATTTTAATATCATCCGGTAGTTATATTTATATCATACTTAGTACGTCATAAAAAATTATGTATACAAAAATTGCTATACTAATTAAATTTTTTTAAATGAGAACAAAATCATTTAAAATAAAGAAAAAAGCTGTAGAATAAAATAATAGTTGTTTGCAATGAAATGAATCGCGAAATCGGCACACCTTAAAATTTATACATAAACAAGTATTTTCTCTCGGAAAGTAATACACAAAATTTCTTAAATACGAGCAGCATCAAATGAATTTATTTAATTTAATCGAAATTATTAATCAATATATATATATATATATATATATATATATGAGCAAGATAATCCAATACTAAAAAGAAGAAAATTTTCTCAAATAGATCTTTCATAATAATTCGGTAAACTATTTATCGACAGATATTAAGTACAAAAAAAATTATGCTAATTATATATTATTAATTAGATTATTTACTGGCATGTGATAAAAAATTATCTACGTCATTGAAAAAATTTTCAAATTATAGTTTTGAATTATTTATGATCTATTAATAATGCTGAGGGAATTAAATTAATTTTCAAGTTGGAAAAAATCATCGATGAAAAATAATATTTGCAAACTGGAAGTATAGAACATAAAGAGTAATTGGAAGTAATAACAAAATTATAAAAATTAAGACTTTTGTTTTTGCTATCGTTCCGACGAAATTAAAAATAAAACCAGAGCTTACATATTTATTATTACATAAATCGTAAAAATTAGATAATCAGAAGACTCACAAATATATAAATAATTCAAAATATAAAAATAAATAAAAAAATAAAAATATAGAAAAACTAATCGATGAATGATGGAGCCAAAATGTAACGTACGTTAATACATCTTTTCTTAACAAGATAATTATCAATAATTAATTTATTAATTTTTTAATAATATATTTCAGTATTATTAAACGGTTTTTACGTAGCGTGAATATAAATATTTCTAATGTATGGACAGAAAAAGAAGAAGAAGATAGAAAGAAACATAGAATTAAAAAGATTAAATTAAAAAACTTGTACATGTATATGAAAAATATTTTTAATTATCCCAAGACTTTTCTGAAAATATTTCTTTGCATAACAATTGAAATTATTATCGAATATTAAACTATTTTACTACATTCGATATTTTATAAATAATATGTCTTCTAATATTTTTTCTTTATTTCTTTTTATTTTTCTATCTTATGAAACATAAAATTTGATACATCTTTATATATTATAGGTTTAATTGTGGATTTATTTTCGTTTCTTTTTTTAAAAATTCCATAAGTAACAAAGATTGATTTTTTATTTTATCCGAAATGTAATTTCATTCCATTTGAATTTTAAATCGAGTCGTCAATATTTGTTACATTGTAACGATAAAAATATTTATATAAAAAATATTTTATTACTATTCGGAGTAAAATAATATTTATTTGTTACAAGAAATTAAATATTACGGAAGTAGCAACGTTCAATTGTATGTACACGTGATTATCTAGTAAATAAGTAATCATGCGTAAACCGCAAGTAAACACTTAATAACTAGTAACTTTGTCCGCGTAATATATAAATTTGGCCATAGGAATATAAATTTAGCCAATAAATATCGACTGATGAGACGATACTTATTATTTTGATGTCTATTATCCCGAAAATGTTTAATACATACATGCGTACCAACTTAACGCTTAACTTGAAGCTGATCTTACTCTTAAACGCTAAAATTTCCGGACACGTCATTTATTAAAATGCTATATAATAATAGATTATAAGAATACTTTATTATACTTTTCATTTTCTTTTATGAAAAATGATTCTCTCGTTAAAATTTTAAATGAATAAAAGGTTATTTAAATAAGAGGTCCATTTATTCAAAGACTTACTTTGAGATTTTAAATTATTCGTATTAAGTTAATATACGTATTAGATAAAATATTTGATGTAAAAGTCTCTAGAATGGATGGTAATTACATATTTTTAAGATTTATATTATCAATTGAAATATTGAAGTTTGATAAATAAACGTCAAAATAAATATTAATTTATCTATATTATTAATTATAAATAGCGTTTATTAGAAATTCTATGCGAAATATATTAAAATACAATTAAATAGTATATTTGCGATCTTACCCAATATTCCAACAGGTATTTCACTTAATTCTGATTTAATTCTTTCATATTCATCCAGTCCTTTGCTAAAATCTGCTATAATAATTTTAATTTTTATCGAAGGATTTAATGATTCAAGTTCACTTTTAGTTTTTTCTAATTTATTCAACGATCTACTAATAATCACAAGATTTATATTCCTCTTGGCTAATTCTACTGCATATGCCTTTCCGATTCCGTCCGTAGATCCAGTTACAACTAATACAATTATTCTATATTTAATAGATATATATAATATAATTTTAATCAAATTTCTTTAAAATAATAGAAGCTTACCGGCCCAGTCTCCATATTTTTGCTTCAAATCAATTGGTTTCAATTTAAATATTTTGATGGATAGGATGTAGATTACTCGATAAATATATAAAATATATCGTGCAGAAAATAATATGACTAAAAGTATAAGAATTCCAAATGTTGTATCCATAACGATTCAGGGGAATCCTTTTCTAAAATTTCAAAGTAAATTTAATTACAATAATTTTAAGTATATTTATTATGTAAATAAATCGAGTTTGTTACTAATTGTATCAACTGACATAGAAATAATTTTAAATATTTTCATATAAGTAAAAATCAATTTGACTTTAATTTAATTTAATTTTATATAAATTTATATATTCGATAAATGGCACATTAAATAAACCAAATTAATAATAATTATTAAAATATATACCAGTGAGATTATTTAATATTAACGAGAAAAAAATGTTGTAATAAATTCGACAATTCTACAGTTAACAAAGACTAATTTCTGGTTCAACCTTTTCAAAATTTACTAATCAAAAAAATGTTTGATTATATATTATTTATTATTTGTAACATACAATAAAATATACATTTTAATATCTCAATATTTTATTCAATTTATGAAAAATGGAACCAATTATTTTTAATACTAATAAAGTATTTAACTTCTGTAAATAATTTTCATAATTATAAAATTTAATATATTTCTATGATTTATATATTTCAAATATTTATAATTTATATATGCATAACAGAATGATGGAAATATTTTATATTGAAATAAATTGTGATCAATGGTAAAATAAAGAAAAAAATATTTTGCTTTAAATTTCTAAAGTACTTAAATAATAAAAATAGGTAATATTCTACAATAAATATTTTTAGTATACACAAATAATAAATTTAATATTCTACGTGTAAATGTACATCCACGCGTTATTTGTATTATTTTTATAATAATTTCAATATTATAACTGCTTAGTTAACAATAACTTGTAATCATTTAGTTAAAAGAAAAATATTTTTTTTGCCAATTACTAACTATTTTAAGACAGATGTTCATTTCGTTCTATCGAACTTATTTGTGATTAAACTTAGATCTCAATGATTTAATATATATATTGATAATTAAAATTGTATTTTAAAATGATTATATTATTTTTGACCATTTTGTTTATATTATTACATTACACTCAAAGAATATTTTTATCGTATAAAAAATTTATTGTGCGGTGAATGTAGATAGATAATATAATTATACATGTACGAAATGAAATTTGCACGTTATTGATTACTCGAATTATAGTATCGTTCATTACCGAAATTATACACAAAAGAGTGAAATTATCTAATATGCGAGCTATAAATTTATTACGACTTGATAAAGGTACATCATTTGTTAAAGATAAAAAGAGTAGCTTCTAAAAAGAGTAGCAAGAGGATAAAAAAATGAGATGGTAAAAAAATGGGTCATAAGATCTTATATTATATATCAAATTGCCGAAAAACCGTTTTAGTCTCAACGGTATTGAGTTTTATCTATGAATATCTCGAATAAAAAATTGTAATAAAGTTAACGTACGCTTAAAAATTCATCTTATAAATTTTTTTTATGTAATTGCAAATATATCATAAAAGTATTATTATGGAATTAATTATTGGTTACTCATAATTTTATTTATAGTTTTATTACCTTCGATATATGTAACAATGCAGTTATTATATGTGAATTTCGTCAACGGATTTTATAAAGTTCCTATATAAATACACGACAGAATTTATCACAAGTTTATAAAAGATGGTACGAATTTTGTTAATTTAGGAAAAAAAAATTTAAAACAAACCATCTTACCTTATTTTTGTATGCTCTCTATATATAAATTTTGCTTTGCGTTTGCGTCTTTATATTACAATTGAATTTCATGGATTTAAATACTGAATCAGATCCAATTTTAGAAAACTAAGCACAAATAAAATATTTTCATAAATATTTACAGAACACAAAATGAAATTCACACAACACTTTTTCAAAAACTTTTTATAGTGATTAAAATTATATTTATTCGATAAGATTGATAAAAGAATCAGTTATCTTGTGATTCGAGACTCTCGTGTACGAATATTACAGCTCGCGTCTAAAGACAAGATCTATTATTAGATCAAGAGGAAATTAAATGAATTGACAGTAAAATATGACTGAGAATATAAAATACTTAATTGTCGAAGATATAATACTTTATGTAATTCATTATATTTCGGCTTTTTAACTTAATTTGATACGAAGGAAAAAATCTTGATCATATTTATGTAAATGTATATATAACTATTGGCTAATTTTCTCGCCAAACACCTTCCACTTTTTTATTTTTGATTCTAACCTCAATTGATAAAAATATAGTATCTTTTAATACCATAAACTTTTTTTTTTGACCATGATTAATTTACGTAAAATTAACATTGCTATAATATAATATTGTTAACGATAAAAAGTAAATATAGCTATAACGAAAATTATAAATTTTTTAAAATTTTATATCGTCACTTGAATATGAATCGAAAAAAATCATGTAAAACTTAAATGGTTGTAATTTCTTAATTTTTATGAAAATATGGGATATCGTTTTAAAAACTCATAAACTGAATTTTTCGTACTTTATCCTGTATATATATTTGCTGGTGTGAAACGTATAATTATTTGAAAGTTTTATTGTCAAATTCAACGGGTTTTTTTGTTTAAAATGTTACTTTTGAGCTTATTATTTATAGCTGTAGTTATTTTATCAATCTGTTTTAAAATAATTATTCATTAAGATAAAGTATCTTTAAAATTCTGTTTTAATTTATTTGAATTACTATTATTTAATTTATACATCGTTGTCCTATTTTGCATTTATAACAAGCGTTATGATTTTTATTATAATACTTTATTAGCACTTTTGAATTTAATTTTTATCGTATGAAATTAATCATTGAAAGATTTACTAAAAATAATAATTTTATTTTACAGCGAATAAAATCTTCCAAAAATTAATTAAAACATAATAATTTGGAAGTAATTTATGGTATCTAACACTGAATTCTTTTTATGTAGAATAAATTTTTATGGTATGATTTTTATATTTTTAACATAAAAAAAAATTTTTATTATATCATATTATAAAATTAGATAATACATGCGATAACATTTTGATATAAATCATTTTTAATGTTACGATCGTTAAATATGACTGAAAACAATTCAGTTCAAAGTTTAAAAATAATTTTTATCGATTTACGATAAATCAAGAAAGAATAATTAATGTATATAATACTACACGCAAAATAAACTTAATAACAATTTTGTTTCAAATAAAAAATTTACATTATCTACTAATTACACTTATCAATATAAAAAATATTAAATTATTATTTATTTACATCGATTGAAGCAATACGGAAATTTAAACATTTCGTATAAAAAGATCCGTATACATTTTTATGATTTTTTTTGCTTAAAATAATCATTTCGCAATATTTGATTCATTGTCTGGCCAATCTTCATTCGTATCCAAACTGGTGGAATCAAGGTGAAAAAGTTCTGTATTCCATGCGCCCAATATCCAGTACTGGTATTTACTTTTCCCAAAGTTGTAATTGCATTTCTAGCGTAAGTGGTTGCATCCGGAACGAATAAACTGGACACCTATAAAATTAATTGTAAGTTACAAATGATATTTTTTTAAAGCAGTAATTATCGACTTATTTCAAATTTTGCAATTGTTTTACTTTGCAAATTATAAGAGAAAAATTAACATTAAAAAAATAATAGTGCACAAATTATAAAATAATTATTGACCGAGTAAATAGTAAAGAATGAATTATTTATCGGAGTTAATCTGGTTTAAATAAAAAAATTAGTAATAGATTAAAAAACTTAAATACGCGACAAGTTTAAAAATTTAAATACGTGTCGTTGAATATGCTAAAAGTGTATAAGAATTATCGATCGATTAATTTTTTTAAATACAAATTGAATGAAACGAGTAAAACAAAATTAGATTCAGCAACCATAATAAATATTAATTTTTTTAACAAATATATTGTAACGATTAATTACGAAGATAAATTATAAATATTCATAAATATATAAAATTGTTACCGTAAAACGACAAGAAGAGTATGTGAAATTTATTAAGTTATTTTTTACGAATAATAAAGAAATTTGCGAATAAAAATTTAAATTTATGTTTGTTGGTACAAATAAAAAATATGAATTTAATCGAATTTAATACTTATACGGATAAAATGTAGCACGTTATTAAATAATTACACGGTAAGTATTTTTTGTTAATGTTTAAGTGTATATGTTTTATGCACGTAAGAATTTGTCATCGGAAAGTTCACGATCATCTAGGAAAGCTTTACGATTGTTTTAAGGCAGGTTTTTAAGGCAGGTTTTTAAGGCAGATTTTTAAGGCAGATTTTTAAGGCAGTTTTTAATCGATAAGAATCACGGATGGAAAGAAAATGGACGTTGATTCGGAGCATCGCGGTTCCTAAAAATTACGGAATACTTTGAACGATAAATAGAAAATGGATTCATATAGGAAAGATGTGGACGCATCGACCGAAGAAATAGAACAGTTTATACGAAAAAACGAAATTTTGCTACGTCTTTATAGTTATGAAATTGTTATTGCGCTCCAATAGAAATTGAAGCGTATTCTTATCTCTTACCGAATAACGGCGAGTTGCGTATTTTAGTTTTTACTCCAGATATCGAAAGTTGGCCTCTCGTTGCGTAACGGGTTTCGAATAAAATTCAAATATTTTCTTTGTTCGCGTATTCTCGTATCGATCCGAAACGGAGTTCGGCTCTTAGTAACGGCTCTTAGCCATTCCAATTCACAATGCGTTCGCATTTCCAAGTCGATAACAACGCAAGCGCCATTGTTCTCTCGATTCTCCGGAATGAAATTACCAGCGGGTAAATCGAACGGACTGGGTGGAGTCGTCGCAGGAAAGACGAGTATAAGCTCGTTAATTCGATAAGGAGGGGTTTTGATAATTTGATAAGTTGGTTGTGTAATCGGATCGGAGGATGTTCGGCTGGGATCACCTGGAGTCGCTGACTGAACGCGTTCATCTTCGTGTTGACGAAAAGCGGCGTGAGATGTTGAATCGTGAGGCCGAACTTGGAGTACTCCGCTCGGAGGGCCTCGGAGAAGCTGCGCACGTAGACTTTGGTCGCGGCGTAAACGGTCATGAGAGGCAGAGGCTGGAGCTCCGATCCGGACGAAATGTTCACGATGGCGCCTTTGCCGCGCTTCTTCATCCCGTTGATCACCATCCGAGTCATCAGAGTCGTCGCTCCGACGTTCACGTTGATGATGTCCCAAAGTTCCTCCTCCGGGACTTCGCCCAAGTACATCGGGTACGAATACTGTTTACCAACGTTGTTAACTGAAACATTTCGTGCCGGCTTCTATTACGATCTGTTGTTTGCTTTTTTTTTTTTTTTTCAATTTCGTAGCGTTCGCCAGTTTCGTTTCTTTTTAAATGAAAAGTTGAAAAGTTGAAAAGTTGAATGTTAAAGTAACTTATCGGCCTTTTCTCAATGTATAAAAACCTTTGTGAAAACCTTCGTTTACGAATCGATCTAAGATCGTTCGACCTTTCCCTCGAAATCGACGATTCTCTCTTTTATTTTAACTCGCGTGTTCATCCCGAATTCATAGCTACATTACAATTAATCAGCCGATTATTTTAAAAATTAGTTAGTCTATAACGTATAATAATTATAATGATATAATTTTATAATTCTGAAGTGTAGATAAAACACGAGCAATCAATGTATTTAAATATTTAATTTCACTTTAAAAAATACTTGTATAATATTTTTTACGCTTCTGCGCGTTTATAGTTACAAAAATTGACGTTTTTTTCTGAACGTTTTGTACGTAAACTTAAATTTTCTTTTGTTTAAAATGCTACTGTATTATACATATATGTATTGTAAATAGTACATAAAAGAAAATTATTAATTTACGTTGTTCTTACCTAATACTCCAATTGGGATATCCTTCAGCTCATCTTCAATGGTACATAAAATTTCTTTGCCTTTGCTAAAATCTGCTGTAATAATTTTTACTTCTACTTTTGGATTAATTTTTAAAATTTCATTTCTGGTTGTTTCCAGTTTCTCCAAAGTTCTGCTTATAAGAATCAAATTCATATTTCTTGCAGCCAATTCTTTGGCGTAAGCTTTGCCAATTCCATCGGTAGAACCAGTTACCACTAAACCAAAATCCAATACGATTATTAGTATTTATTACAATTGCATTCTAAAATTATGAACTTAAAATTATGCAAATATTTTTCTAAACAAATTTTAAAATATTTTTATCGTAATCTGGATGCATTTTGTATATATCAAGTTACTTTATTACATTGCGCGAAAATTCATTTTAATCGTTCGTTGAAAATGATGAAAGAATCGATAATTTTACTTGATTAATAATTAATAAGTTTATTTATATTTACGTGTATGTAATATTCATACTGCGAACGTGACTTGTACTTTTAACGTTAATTACACTATTTATTCAGTTAAAAAATTATAGAGTTGTACAGCTGATCGCATACGAATGTATAATATATTATAATGAAAATTTAACAAATTTGATAATTATTCTGAATAATCTTAAACACTATTTTGATTATTGCGATTAAAATTTTTATTTGATTTAGAATAACTGTAAACTATTTATGACTCTCTACGTATTTAAAAAAATTTCTTTATTCGATTGATAATAGAAATAATTAAGTATTTATTTCATAGAAAACGAAAACGAGAAATTAGTTGATAAATGTATAAACATAATATGAGGAAAATTCATGAAAATGCAAAAAGGTTGTTAAAAATTAAATTATATTAACATTTCTTTACTTATTTAATCAAAATAATTTAATTTACTCTCAAACAATAAAAAATTGATGTAATTATTAAGATTAATAAACTTATTAAAAATATTTAAATTAAATCTCAACATTGAATCAGTTACTGGATCAATAGTCGAAATACGAAACATTTATTTTTATGAGCTCAAAATGAGTGATTAACATTAGCTTTAATTTAAGAGGAAAATTTAATTTATACTTCTTAAAAGGAAATTTATTCAAAATTATAAATGCATTACGAAAAAATTTGAATATAATATATCGTAAAAATATATAATTATTTAAACGTTTATGAAATTTTTAAATTGTAAGGTAACATTAAAATATCATAAAATTATTTAATTAGTTAAACCTTTAAAATATCTTTATTTGACAATTGGATTTATTTAACTTATAAGAATCGTACCATTTTTATACGACTATATCAAATTTAAAAAAAAAAAAAACATCGGCTATGTAAAATGTAAGCAATTCCTAAGGAAAGTATTAACCAATGTAATTTTTAGTTGATGCATAAAAACGGATACATCAGCATTTATCGTCACGAATCGAAGGTTATATGACAAAATAAGACTATAAAATATGAAACAGGTAGTAATAAAATTAAAAAATTCCATAAAGTTTTTTGTATAACACAACGAGTGAAAAATATAATTTTATATAATTTTTTATATAAAAGTAATTACAGTATAATTTTTTATAGAAATTAAACGATTAAACGAACAATATAATTATAAAATTCAAATTTATTAAAATTTCTCTACAGATATAATTATAAATTTAGAATACTTTTACGTAAAATTTATACACATCGGTATTTTAAGCACATCAAATTCAAATTTAAATTATTTACTAGAAATGTTATCCTTATCGATAATTACGTAAATTATCGTATTCGCTCCGATATTATTACCCAATTTTCTTCGCTTGTTTTTTTTTAAACGAAAAGGTCAAATTTTAATAAAATTTTAACGGAATACTAAATGCTAAAATGTAATTTTTTTTCAAACACTCGTGCGAAACGTATCAAAATTATCAAGCAAATACGTAATAAGCGTGTCACGTTTTAAAATATTTGGCGAGTTATTTAAGCTAGACGATAAAGATATGTTACAAATACGGTAAATTTTAAGCTATCGAACCTTTTGGAAAATAAGTTTACACCGTTCGCTGCATCGGTTGCGTAATACGCGAACGAGCAATCGATCGTTAAAAGTGAAGAAATACAAATTTTGAAAGGTGGAAGCTCGGACTTGAACAAAAGAGAAGGAATATTTACTCATCGATATTTACCAGCCCATTCTCCAAACTGCTCCCTCAAATCGACCGGCTTGGAGTTAACGATCGGTAGCAATACTTCCCAGGCGGCGGTGACGACTCGACTGATCGGATCCAAAAGGGCCCAGACGACGATCAATCCAAACGACACCCAGAGTGCGATTTCCAGCAGCATTTTCCCCGGCGATACGAGTAACCGACCGGACCGAGAAATGGACGGAGGCTGTGATCGAGGCTGTGATCGAGGCTGTGATCGCGGCTCCGATCGAGGCTCCGATCGAGGCTCCGATCAAGGTCTCATCGCACGGATACGATCGCGCCGAGCGAACCCTTCACCGAAAGAGCCGAACCTTTTCTTCCTCTACGTTCCTCTAATTTCCTCCACTTTCCTCCGAACCCGTTGATCCAGCTCCAGCTCCCGATTTTACCTCGACTACGCCGATTCTCGCCGGGATTTGTCGACGCTCGAGCCCGACCGAAGCGACCAGAGGTTCGCGACCGTACGAAACGTACGAAACTCGCGAAGGCGAGTCACTTTCTCCGCACCGTCGACGCGTTTATCGCCGGCTACTCTAGAGGCTGTGGAAGGAGTCGAGCGACGGCGACCGGTGACTGCTTTCCATTTTTTCGAGGCTGGTCGCCGATGTCTCCGACTGCACCGACGTTGCTCCTTCGGAAAACCCGTCGGATAATCTTACGTCACTTACTTTTCGTTCCAAGGTTATCGATTCCCGTACTCGGACACTCGAACGCGAGTCTCCATTACTTTTCCACGTTCAAGACCGAGAGATACGTTCCAATGTACGCGCACCTATTCGTTTCTTTCAATCGTTCTTTACGCGTTAAATCATTTTATTATTGATCTTAGTTTACGAGTTTGTTTACAAGATATGATAATTTTATTAGTCTTAGATTGACTCGCTCAAATCTATCGATGCTCGTCTATCCATCGTGTTTATTTTACATCGCTGGCGATTCAATATTCGACTATTGATTTATTAAAAAAACACTCCAACTAGTCGTTCCTTAACGAGTTTAACGATATTTTCTTTCGTGCGCTAGAAATTGAACCAAAGGCGGAAGTAACGAGGTATTTACTAATGTCGTGAGTCGTTCCAAGAGCAACGGCGCTCGATTTTACATATTACGGATGAGGATAGTATATTAGCGAGAGTTCCATCGTCGATAAGAGCAAACTCGATTTATCGCTGACCATTGTTTTGTAAATAATTATGCTGCGTAATATTTTGTTCTATCTATTCTATCTCCGAATTCGTTGTACGAATTACGTACGGTAGGAATCAAAATCCGCTGCAAGACGATATTCGTCGAGATTATCTTTCGATCGACTTTTAAAGAGTTTCTTTTCAACGTCGTTATTTAAGTACCTTTAAGTATAAAACCGTGATTCTTGCTCGCGTTAATTTTCTTAAAGGTAAAAATATCGTTACCTCTTTAAATTCTCTGTAACCCGGGAATAAAAGAAATTCCATAAATAGTCGAAATACTTATCGACGATATCCAAAGATACGGATCGTTTATTTTTCACCGAATAAACAACGCAAAACAATTTTCGTTGGATTTAAAAAAATTGAAAAAAGGAATTCTATCGTTATTCTTATTATCGATTCTCTTACTCTTCCCGGAGTTGATGTTGTTGTTCTGTCGTGTCTTCGTATCGCTGTTTTGTTGTTGCGTCGATCATCCTAGCGTTCTCCGATATCGAGATCGGGTTCGATGGGATTGCCAAGACTTAGTTTATATATTAATTTAAATTATATCTCGTTTAATTAACGATTGATTAACCGAGTATACTAATTATTTAAAAGTAATTTACAATTCTTCATGGCACGTTGAGTTTGAATATTTGAATATTTTTATGTTACGGTATTATTGATTTTTGTATACATTGCTGAGTTTCAAGTATCTGTGAGAGAGTGAAAGAAAGAGAGAGAAAGATTATCTCTCGAAATAGAAATTGATCATCGTATGTAACTAATCCATATCGAATTTATATACATTTGCGAAAGTTCGAAATTCCGTGCAAGTACTTCTAAGGAAATTGAATCATATTTATTTTAAATTAATATCTTCAATTTTTCGATAGTATTTATTTATTGCTTGATAAATCACTAGATATTATTGTTTTATGAAAGAGATATTTTAATAAATCAATAAATATGTATGTAGATATGATCAGGTATATAAGTAGATAATAATAAGTATAATAATCATTAAACAAATATCTAACGTTAAAAATACGTAATTGAAATTTAACAAGAATTATATATACAAAATTTATAAATTAAATTATAATTCGAATAAAAAATAATATAACTATATATTACATATGGTCTAAATATATAACAATTAATGTTGGATATATGTTTTCTGTATATACAATTTTTTAAGGCTTTTTATTCCGTGTAATTTTTACAATCAAATAATAAATATATTTTAAATATTGTTATCAAAATTACATTCATTATATTTATTTTTATTATCGTTTTAATTATTTATTTCATTAATTATAGTCGTTACAATTAAAAATATATTTTTTATAATGAAAATTATAATATGCGAGAATTTTTGTACAGTTTATGAAAGTTTTTTTTAAAACAATCCGACGAAAAATAATTTAATTTTTTCGGAAAAAAGTATGATTTATATAATAATTTATTTTTAAATAAAAAGTATTAATTATTATTTACAGCGGAAACTATTAATTAAAAATATTTATTAAAAATATATTATAGTTTAGTTTTACATAATGTTTTATTATACAAAATGTTAAACACTTTATAAGAATTTGGATCTACAAAAATACCATCTTTTTATAAGAAATATAATAATTAAAGAAGAAATTAAATTTTTAACGATATGGCATACATGAATTTTATTCTTCGAATGTAAAATAAGCACCATTAATTCTAATATTACTAAGTATCGATCTACAAAAATGATATTACGTTAAAATTAATGCCATGCATTTCATATTATGCTTTATTATGGTTATAAAATTTATTTTATGATCCACGGTTTTAATTTTATAACCCAAGTTTTTTATTATTTCTTACGTAGTTTCGAGTCTTCGAAAATGTAACGATTTTGTTCGGCGATGAAAATATTTTTTAATAAGAAAATGTAACTATAGGTAACATCGAAAATATTTTTAATATTTACAATTTAAACTCAAATTTTAATATTTGGTTAGTATCCACAAATTATAATCACAGAAAAGGAAATCTATAATCCAGATAAAATTTTAAACGAATTTTAAAAATTTTTAATTTACATTATTCGTACTTTATACATGAAATATTTTCGATGAAATCAGATTTATTAAAATTAATTAGAACTACAAATAATAATAAAGCTACAAATAATCAGTACTCGTAACACATTCACATCAATATAGACCGAACACGCCTATGAATTCTTAGCCCGAAGTCAGTAAACATCGACTCGTACGGAGAGGCTTAAGCGATTAACGCCTCGTACGTACGCTTGTAAGTAAGATGAATAGTCAGGAGATTTGCGAGATCGATGCCATTTTATTGCCACAACCGGTAAACTAAAAAATTGTGGAAACGTTGCACCGGTGTCATTTTTTATGCGTAAGTGCACCTTTTCCGCAAATGGCATGAAACTTCTAATTATAATTCGCATTAAAAGTTACACGCTCTTCTCGTATCTTAGTTTACTACCTTACCTTTACTTACCGGTTTAGAGATCAACGTTTAACTTTTTGCAATTATCCAAAGTTTCCAAGCGGCGATTAACGAAAATTCAAATTTTATTTCCCCGCTCGAACTTTTACGAACGCGAATTCGTTAGTTTCGAATTTTTAGTATTTAAACGGTATATCTGTATATCTATACCTGTAGGAAAAAATTAATCGAGAAAGGAATCCGTAAAAAATTCGTATAGCAAAAATGGAGATCGAAAAGAAGAGTATGGACCAAAAATTACCCTCTAATTATCTTATTTTCTCGTTCCCTTAGCTTCCCGCAGAAAGAAATAATCAGAAAATAAAACCCATTTTAACCTTGTATTTTAATTGTAAAAAAAGTATACGCTGTCGTTATTCCTTGAATATTCAGGAAGAAAACGAGCGACTCCGTTAACGGTGATGTAGCAAACGCCGGAAAGTCTGGGGAACGTTATCGCGAAAGCACCGTAAGTCTAATGCAAATAAATTGAAAACAGCCTCGAGCGAATTCAATTTTAGATTACAATTGAAGAGGTTAGACGCGGAAGAGACTTTACAAGAGATTTTAAAAACAAAGGTATTAACTCACGAGTAATTTATTAAATAACTTTAAATGCTCACCGACAAGGTGAGGATTTCGCGAATAAACTCCTTCGAATCGACACGAACGATTGGATCCAAGATAATGCCGATTTCGATCATTCCGAGAAATTTAACTCGGAAGTATTTCATTTTGAAAATAATTTTCTACGAAGGAATCGACGGAACTCTTTAAAACAGGTTTTAAACTGGCTTTAATACTCCGATTACGCCATGTAAATTTACATCGAAGTAAAAACTTTTCCGCAGTTTCCTGTTCGAATCCTGATTTTTATATTTTCGAGCGTTTCACCGACGTTTCACCCTCGACGGTACAAACAATTTTATATACAGCGGTGTTACCAATTCTATGAACGCATCACTTGTAAAGTTATAAAACGGCGCATCGAGTACATAATACGGGAACAGAGTTAAAACGTATTCTAGGTTTCGACCGATGCGTGTATCGGCAAAGTCGAAAAGTACACTCGAATAAAAGGGACGAATGCGGGAAGGTAACCGGAGAACGAGGGAGAAAGGGAAGGATAAAGAATCGTCCGTTCGACAGCGCTTGAAAAAAAGATAAGAGTGTCGTTTACGCGAGCGATCGACGTACACCGAATACCATTCCTGAAAAAAGAAATGTGAAAAGAAGACCGTGAAGGAAGATTAAGGTCCACGGCAGAAACGAAAAGTGGACGCGGTTTCGAACACTTTAGTAACGGGAATTAATTCGGGCGAAGTCGAACGGTAACAGTTGTAAATAGTTTCTTACTACTGCTTCTCTCTTACTTATATCTTCGGAACACGTAGAATTTTATCTTATTGGCGTTTCCCAACTTTTCGGTAGGCGGTTATCGAGCTATATACTTCGAGCTGTTACCCAGAGACAAATGTTACGCGCTATTTCTGCAACAAATAGTAAAATCAATAATTTGTATTGTACGATGTTTATAATATTTTATTTATAAATTTTAATGTACTAAATAATTTTTAACGAATTAATACAAAAGAAATTTGTCTAATTATTAAATTTAATTATTCAATTTCATTATTCAATTTCATTATTCAATTTCATTATTAAATTTCATTATTCAATTTCATTATTCAATTTCATTATTCAATTGCATTATTCAATAAGATTACGATAAATTTAAATTTAAAGAAAAAATTGTCCTTGTTGGAAATCTATAACGATTTTTATTAAAAATAATGCAAATTTATCATATAAAGTAACGTAAATCATTTTTAATGTAAATGATCGATAACGCACGCAATGAAAATACAGTGTATAAAAATGTATTTCAGCTATACGAGTATTTAATTATAACTCAGAGACAACTACAACGTAATAGATTAATATTTATCAGTTTTGATAAATTTGCTAATTAATACTAGTGTTAATAAATCCGATGAAACAAGAAAAGAATAAATAAACGTCCTTTACTCGATATAAGTTTTTTTAATATTGCGTAATTAAGGAAAAAATAATCCAGGAAAAAATATGTGTATCAAAACAATTCAATTCGGTTGGTCAATGATAAATTTCATAAATACGATATTAAATTCTATTTATATTTTGATATCGATACGTTTAATAAATTTATTATTTATACAATTTTGAAAGTTTTTGTAAAGCGCAATTGTAATTAAATTTTTTTTTCTGATTTTTAATTTCCCGATTCCTTAAATTTTTTAATTTATCTCTATTATCGACCGAAGCTATAACGAGCAACAATTAAAATTACTTTGCGTAAGTATTGTAAAATAAATTAATTTTTTATTCGTGTGTCAATTAATAACATTTTCAATTTTCTTCGTAGTCAATTTTTACGAGTTATACGTTCAAATTCAACTTTGATTTATGGTTAGTCACTTACTAAATTTTAGATTGAATAGTTTATTTTTTTGTAAATAAATTTTCCGATTGTATATAATTTTTTTTGCTCCCTTTACCGTTGAATTATTTATAAAAGTTTCAAGTGATATTTTTTTATTTTTCAACTTGAATAATAATTGAAAATAACTTGAACAATTTTCTAATAATAAATTTATACGAATGGATTTTGACAATAATTTATTAATAAATAAAAAATTTTAACTCAAAGCATTATAAAGAATTATTATACAGTAATGATAAGTAAAAATTTATATGTTAGACTTTCTTATAATATAGTAGTAATTGAAAGTATTTAACGAAGAATTATTTGTGATTTATTTTTAATTCAAAGATGGAAAAACAGTGAACGTAAGGATCATCGTAATAGTTTTGAAGAATTTTGTTGAAGAACCAAGGAAATAAAGGATACGACGAGTAATGAACTCAGTGGCGACGGTAAATTTAAAAAGTGTGACAAGAAATTGTCTGTTAAAGCTTCGGTTGTTCCGTAAGAGTCATTAAAGTAAGAAAAAAATAAACTAAAAAAAAAACTACATAGTTATTGTACAAAATATTCTTATAATTCCTCATTTTTTTATTTTTCACTTTATCCTTGATTGACATTAACCCATATAAACCTGATTTCTCATTAAACGAATTAGTACATGCACACATACATACACACATATATATATATATCTATGCATACCTGACACGTAAATTTACGCATATCCATATACATACATAACTGCATGCAGTTAGAACATTTTTTTTTCTTTTGTGATTGCATGCGATTTAAAAGTATGCGGTGAATATATGAAATCTAGAACAGCTGCATTTATACAATTTCTCATTTTGCAGTTGGTACATTATTATTAGCTAACAATTATTTTATACACCAGTTGCAGTAAATTAATTTCATCAATTTAATCAAGTTGAAGAATAATTTCCATTTATTATTATTATTATTCTTAAAACAAAATTTTAAGTTTTGATCCAAGGAATAATTGTAATTTGTTTGAAAATATTAATTGTAAGTGTTTGATTATTTCTCTTAAATAATTAGAAGTTTATAATTTAATAAGTTACTTTTTGATAATAATTTTATAGTTAAATTTTATGATTAAAATTTTATTATTTTGAGTGACATTTATAATTCATAACTTCGAACTCATACTTTTAAATATATCAATATTTATTTCTTGGTGTGATCTTTTTTTGAATATTTGTTTCAAGTAAGATTATGAAAGTGACATATAATTAACTTGATGTATTTTACATTTATTTAAAAGGAATATAATTTAAAATCAACTTAGGTATAAAAACTCTTGAGCTTCAATACGTAAAAAATTAAATATTTGTATTCTATTTAAAACCAAGTCTTAGGTTAGAAGTTATTTACTAAATCTTACATTGTATAGAAATAGTTCATAGTTTTCTATGCATTTGAATAATAAAGAAAAAGTTTTCATTAAATAAACGTTTTTTTTTACAATAAATTGAATAAAAAAAGCTGTATATTATTTTACATAACAGAAATTAACTTAAATTAACTTAAATTTTAAATAACAGAAAAAACAGTAGTATGCAAATATTTGAAATTAATTTTTATTGTAATATACTTTATAAATTACATATATTTTTGATCATTAACAAATATACGATGAGCAATTTAAATTAATTAGGCAATATAATTTTTCAAAGTATTTATAATTTATAATTATTTTTGTTATTATACCTTTTCACCTTTCAAGCGTATTAAAGAAAAAAATAATATTTTTTTTATTACACTATCATTTTTATAACGTTTTTCCTTTTCTATTTTTCAAAAATCTATTTTTTCTCAGTTGGGTTATCCTATTTTTATATATATTTTTATATTTATTTTGGTTTTTTTTACACATAGAAGCTATAGATTTCAATAAACATATTAAATTATTAATTTTACCTTTGCATTATTGCATCTCAAATTATTTCGACTTATTTTATTTCTTTCTTTACTTATGTCTTCATAAGACGATTCTTATTGAACAATTTTATATCTTTACTTATATTACATTTTACGACTATATGAAATATGTAATATGTCGAATTATTCTTGCATGCGTAAAATACGTTAAGTAATTATTATATCAATATTTTTTTCAAATAAAAAAATTAAAAGAAGGTCTATATAAACATTTGTGATAGTGTATAATAAATATTTATAAAAATCAAGACACCTTAAATTTATTTTCTTTGTTTAAAAGTCCTTTAAGATATAAAAACAAAATTGTTCCGCTTGCCATACTTGACCTAAAACTTTCTAGAATATTTACAAACTCTCAGATGAAATGTGGAAAAAATATAATAATTTTTATATTTTAAAATAAATAAATATATTTATATTATTATTAAAAAATATTTAAAATTATAATACTAATTTTTTAAATAAAAATATAATAATTTTATGTAATAAATTTCTATCGTTTTTATTAATTTATTTAATCAAAACATCAAAGAAAACTCATACCTTTTTTAGTCGAATGTATATTACAATTTACTGTATCTAATGTATTTGTTTTTACTAGATTATAAAACTTCTATTTAATCTCTGAAAAATTAAAAATTTTTTATTCCTTTTTATTTCTCTGCTTACTTTTACTAAAAATAATAAGTATATTAAATCAATTTCTGATTCATTGAATCTCTTAATCTTGAATAATATTAAATTAACATAATCGTAAATCGTATCTTAGTCAAAATGAAATATGATGTTTATCATCTATTTGAATACTATCGTAATTTAGAAAAAGCTTCTTACAATAAGTATTAAAAAAAGTAAAACCCAAATTAAATTACTAATTTTCATAAAAACTTGTTAATTTATTTCTTATAATGAAAAATAAAATATGAATTCAAAGTTTTGAAGCACATTATTGAATAAAATTTAAAGCTAATGTGTATCGTTTAGCTTTTTTTACAATTGTTCGTTTATAAATTGATTCATGGAATGAAAAAAATCAAGGTATACGGACATTTTGATATACATTAAGTGAAAAACCTTTAATAAGTTTTATAATATTTAATACGTCATAGAGATTACAGTAAAATAGTTTATAAATTTTTTCGCAATTAAAGAATCATGACCGAACTATAACTATTAATTTTTTACTGTTTTTTAAATGTTCCTATTTGAATACCTTATAAACTTATAGACCGTGTTAGTCGGTAAGAAAAGTTCACATTTAATATTACAAGAACCACAAAGTAGGAACAAAAAAGGGTTCTTCGAGGATAAGATTAACCACCAACTGACACGTGTATTATAAAACACGTCGACCGAAGAAAAAATTAAAATTAAGATCGCTTTAAACTATGATATTTATGAACAAAATTTACGGAGCTTAATCATAAAGTAAGAAAGTAAGAAAGCTGTAAAACAAATTGAATAAAAAGGTAATTTGACCACTAGGTAAATAAATAATAAAATGTTAATCATATTTTCATTTTATAAATAATGCAGAATTTTTTATCGGTTATCGATCAACCGAAAATGAAATTTAATTAAAGTATTTATGTAAAACATAATTTTTGACACGTAATGGACGATTAATAAAATATTGCATTTTAAAATAAAAGAATAATTAATCAAACACGATGAGAATGTAGAATTAAATATATTAGTAATCAATGTCAATTTTTTCAATACTTAATTTTTAAATTTGAATATCATATTTCACTCCTTTTCAAAATATTTAATCCATCATTTATATTAAAATAATGAAGCATTTTTTTTTAATTTCAACAAGTTTGTAGTAGATGTAATGTACTTTCTTACTATAAAACTAACAAGGTTCCTACTTAAAAGCTATCATAACTCTTGTATATTAAAGAAGTTTCCGTTATTCCGATACGTACCTGTTCTAAGCTATAAAATAGGGCGAGAATATTGCATACTATAAGGAAGTACCGAATAGGAGAAAAGTTCCTACCGATACGTAATTATACGATCTTATGCGTTTCGATATTATTTATTATAGCGATTTCTTACATTTAGCGCAAGAGAAGTTATCGATACTCAGAGAATTAAGTACTTTTCTTTTATAATAAAAGGTTATAAAACAACAATATGTATTTATTTATCGTAAAGTTTCAACGAGATTACCAAAGCAATTGTATTTTATTTCATTTTATCGTATATTTATATTGTATTTTATCGATTTTCAATTAATATGCATTCGCAGTTTTTTAAAGAACTTATAATCATCATTTTATTATATATTTATTTTTTCCACGGGTCAACTTAATCGTTACGTATATTCGTTTAAACGTAATTTTCAATTAAAATATTTTATATTCAATTTTTTAAGTCATTATATTTTTTAAAATAGAGATAATCAAAGATTAACAATTAATTATAAATATGGAGAATTATATATTATTTATCTTATAAAACATGGAAATCGGTTTGTTTAATACACTAATTTACGAAATTAGGAAAATTTGAAAACGAAAAAAGTAAAAACTCACAATTATTTAAATGTTGTAAAAGCGATTAAAAGTCGATAATTATACAAGTTGAGACTAAAAATCAGCACGTGTAAATATTCTATTAGGAATTCCGTATTCGATCAACGAGTATAATACACGTTGCATTTGAATAAAAAAATATTTCTCGTAAGTTCGTATTTGTTTTCGCCCAGAATAAAATATATCGTTGGTATTATGATAATTATCGCATCGACTATCGGATACCTATTCATCGTAAAATTTACGTATCTACGGTATAGTAGTTTATTACGGAAGAAGCGCGAATAAATCGATACTATTTCTTAATTTAGCTTGACTCTGAATACTTTAAATGTACCTTGTCCGCGTGTTAACTTTATATTTATAAGCAGGTCGTTAGAAGAAAATAAATGTGTCATCGGACCATTTACGGCCTTCGTTCCATCCAAACATTTCACGCGCTTCGCACATATCGCGAATGCCAAACATTAAATATATTCGCGTTAGCGTTTAATCGTTCGTGCGCGGAATTAGTTTGGTTGAAAAAGGAAGGTCGGCGGATCGCGATAAGCCTTAAAACGGGTCCGACCTGAAACATAAATCGCGTTCCCGGTGCAATTTTCGACCAAGGAAAACATATATCTTTCGGGATAAAGCGCGGAGAAAAGTCTTCCGCTTATGTAAATTAACTTAGGTAATTTTTTACGACGCCGTTGTCTCGAGTCGTCGGGCGTATTTTTAACTCTCGAGATGCCAGCCATCCTCTCGAATACGATTTTTGCAAAACGCAGTCGTCGGAACTCTTCTCGAACGAGCGAACGATGCCAAAGGAAGCCAAGGCTCAGCCAAGGCTCAGCCGAGGTTCAAATGAGCTCGAGCGATAAATGAAACGATCCGTTCCGAAATATGGAAAACGGAAAACATAAGCGACAGGGAGAAAAGCGGAAAAATGTAATATTTGCTCGGTCCAAAGTCGCCGAGGACCTTCTAATGGAAGGAAGACTTTCTAAAGGAAAGCTCGACGTTGGGTCGCTGCTGCTTCGATTCCCGGCGAACTCGTAAAAACCGCGAGTCGACCGGAGCCATCGCTTATCGACTCGAGTACCGGATCGCGAACGGCACGCGATAAACGCACCGGTAAACGAAGCCTCGATCCTGAAAACGAGAGAGAAGGTCGGCAACGTCGCGGCGACAGAGTCGGAGGAGAGATAAAAGAGGACGGCGAAACTCGGAGAGAGAAAGAGGTTGCGCACCTTCTCTCGGAGGAACGATCCTCTCGAGACGAGACGATCGCCAACCGCTCCACTGACCGAGTGCATCGAGTCGCGATCGCTTCGTTCCTTCGTTCAAGGCTCCGGGCTCCGGGGATGGGATAAGAGCTCGTCGCGACGTTGACGTGCGTTGACGTTGAGTTTGTCGGGATGCCAGAGGGTCGGGATCCATTTTCCGGCTTCCGTCGCTCGTTCTCGCGGGAGGAGCTGCTCGGGATTCCGGCCACCTCCGGAGGTCAAGGTAAGTCTTTATCGGTGCGTCCTCGCGTATTCGGAGTACCTCCGACTCTTCGTCCTCGTCCGAGATGAGCTTCCAATGGACACCGGTTTTCCATTGCAACCATTTTCATCTCGATTCGTCGAGTCCAGTGATCGAGAAATCGTTTATATCAGGACTGAGTATCGATGTCGATGGTTCGTCCTTCGAAACTAGTAGAACGTAATTTTCAAACGCCTACGAAACCAAAGGTCAATCGGGAACCTTTTACGCGTTTCAAAGTAAGAATACCAGAATACCGCGCAAAATTGTTCGCGCACGGAGGAATTTGAACCTGCGCATTCGTTATTTACACGTTACGTCAACGAATTAACGGTTATTATTTTAAGGATGAAAAAGGTTTTCAAATCGGACTTGAAATTTCAAACGCGTATCGCCTGAATCGCGTGTAGAAAAATACCTGTTTATTCAGCATATTAATTTTTACGTAAGAATAGTGCCTTGAATGCACACAGCAAAACTTTTCGATACGAAGGAAATTACATTTGAAGTATAAGATGAGATTGTAATTTAGTTGCGTTAAAATCATCTTTCGTAATATTTGCGTTTCAATATACATTGCATTAAATTTTAATTTATATTTGTTAACTTTTAAGTATGATAATTTCTACCTTTAATTCGTAATCTCAATAGTGAATACGTAACCGAACATTTTTAATATCGAACCTGGTAAATAATTATTTAATTTTGTTCGACGTTTCTATAATTACAATTTTAATATATTAATTAAATTAGATTTATTTGAATTTATTTTGTATTTAAAATTTAACTTAGTCGATTATTATTAAAGGTATTTGTATAGAATAATATGTTTTAACATTTCTAATTAAATTTAATTTTAATAATTAGTGTTTTATAAATAGTAACAAAAAATAGAAATTAAATAAAAAAATTATATTTTACATTATGAGTTTTATTTTATAATTGTTAATCTTTAAAATTTTTGGCAATAATTTGTATATATATATATATATATACAAATATATATACACAATTTTTATAGGTATAGTTATAATTAGTATACGTAATAAAAATTGTAAATATCTTGATAATCAAAGTATTTATTTTTTAGATATGAACAAAATTGAAAAATCTCATATTAATTTGTTTTGAAAAACTATAAAACAGACATGTGTTAATCAATGTTAATCGATAAATCTATTGATACGGTGATCTTACTGGTACAAAAAATTCAATATTACTCTTTTCAATATTAAACATCATTATTTATGTTAAAAGATGTAAAAAATTCTTACTTCATAACCCGTTAACTTTTAGTATCTGTCACAAAATGAAACATTGTTTTCTAATAGCGCCATGAATATTTAACGCGTACTTATATCCGAATTAATATGGTACTAATGATTTAAAATTGAAATATGTAATAAAGACATTTTCATTAAATACAACAAGCAATTTAAAACGTCAATAGACGTTCTAATATAATTTATAGAAATGAATATTAATATTTTTATTAAATTCATTTAGCGATAATTAATACTGAAAATAATATTATTTATTTTCATGAATACGTTTGTATAAATTGATATTTTATACGTACAAATTTCCAACAGCATTCGAATTTCTGAATATTTTTTTTCTCGTGGTACTTATTGACACAAGTGATACGAGTTGCGTTATTGCGGTTTGTAGTTGGAGGTAATCGTTTCTCAATCTTCGAACATTCAAGTATAATCGAACAAAAACTCTTGTTTGTATACCTGTATTCGTACAAAGTGGATTTTTATGTATTTTGTGCGTCCGATGTTTTTATTTACGTTAAAGTATATTTTAATAATTGCACTCCTGGCATTTTAGATACACCTTTAAATATAATTTTAGAAAAACCATACACACACGCGCATGTATATGTGCATCCGTCAAGAATCGAGTAATTTCATTATCAATATAAACCTCGTGTACTAAAGAATCTTATTCGGTAAAATTTAAACTTGATGCACAATTATTAACGTATAAACAAATTTAACGTCGTATTGCGTTACCGATAATCGGTAATAAAATCTAAATAGGTCTTTGTAGAATCTTATAATTTTATTACAAAAAGTATATATCTTTGTAAATAATGTAGTAAAATAAAGTTTTATTGGATAATACAGATTTTTTATTAGTCGAAGAATATTTTTCAGGAGAAATATCGTAAGTAAATAAGATTGTATTTACTATTTTAAATGCTTTTAAAGTTATCAAGGTTTTATCCGGAGAATAAATTAAACGAAACTCAATTGCCTGTATGTAAAATATTAACCTATTTTGGTCTATATATTTTTTTATCACTGTTCGATTTACGAAATCAAAATCGAAGTATTTTGGCAAATTATTTCAACAAAAATTCGTGAAATTTGAGCTGCTCGCTTAAATTATTAAATAGCGTTAAAAAGAAATTAAAATTTATTTCAGCCTGTGTTTGTAGAACGATCTATTAGATGAATAAAAAAAAAATTTAATATTGGTATTATTTAATATTTCGTAATATTCGGAAGATTTTTATAATAAATTAAAAATACAAAGTGTTTATATTATTTAACTATAATGAAGAATATTAAGAAAACTGTGTTATTCTACAAATGTCAGCAAGTAACTGTCGACCCACTTCCTCGAGTCGAGTCGAATGCGTTTTTACAAGACGGATGCTCTAATGGTATGTCTCCATCGAAGCGCTTGGTTGACTCTCATTAATTAAAATTCGCGGTCTGTGATTTTTCGGATTGTTCTGATTATTAAGTGATAAAACTTATAAAACGAATGTGTAAATTACCTTTTCTTTTATAATAAATTATATTTTCAAGAGAAATTACTCGAAGAAAAATCATTCATAAAAATATAAGCGAATAAATTTATTATTAATTAAATATTAATTTACCGAATTTAAAAATTTAAAAATGAATGATCGATTTAAAGAAAAATCATAAATTTACGATTCTGTTTCTTTTGATTTAAATCTAAATTTAAATTAAGACGAATTGGAAATTCTTAGTATTTAATTATCGATACAAATTCTATTTAGAATATACAGATGGAATATATTTTAGACATTTTTTTTTCATTTACTATTAATTAAAAACAATATTAAATTCGCGATGTAACGTACATATGAAAAAAGAGAGAAGAGTCTCGATATTTAAACTATAAATAGATTATAAAATAAAATTAAATTATGTAGAATGTAATTTATCAAAGTTTATGTTTGTGTCTTTCGTACATTGAATCTTTAGCAATTAGTTGAACTTATCTAGAAAACAGCGGTTTTACAGCAGATAAGCGAGAAGCTTAAGTTAATCGAGGCGTTTAAGTAAATATTTTCGTGTAATTATTTAAATTATGTATTTATTAACGGTAATTAATATTAACGGTGTAATTGATTTTATTTATAATTTAAAGAAAACATTGGCATATTTGTATTTTGTATTGTATTTCGATTAAACAATTTGAAAAGCTTGACTTTTCAAAATATTAAGCGATATCTTTTTATTCTTTCAGGTTTCAATCGAGCAAACTAGTTTCAATTATAATATTGAATCGTATTTAAGAATGAAAGGATGGACTATCAAAGTTATTGCCATCTGCTTCTTCGTATGGTTTGTGAATGGTTCCGCGGAGAGAGTCTGGAACGTGATTGGAAATGGCGGTGATATGGAGAACAATGAAGAATTAACTCTGGATGAATCATTTTACTCGTGGTCGGGTCCCAATGCTTTAGCCAGATCAACGCTACTCGATCGACAAGAGCAACTACAGTACAAATGTAATCAGTTGATGAGAGATAAAATGTTGGAAAAGATCCAAGATCCCAAAGCATTCCGTAATCTTCTAGTCGATGAGAAGCATAAATTACTTTATTGTTACGTACCTAAGGTATTTCACCATAAAATCATCTTTTAAACGTTATTTCATATTTCACACCTCAACCAAATTATTCTCCTTTTTTCGTACTATTTATTTTATGGATTAGATTTTTCTATTAATGGATGATATCGCGCGAAGATTAGAAATTTTCATCGCTGAAAAAGTAATTTAAAATTTAGTTAGTAGTTTAAAATTTCTTTGGAAATATTTGGAGATTGGATTTGTAATTAATTAATAATTTATAATTTTTATTAAGAAAACCAATTTTAATTTGAAAAATTTTTGGTAAAATTTATCTTTCGAACTAAAATTCGTATTAAATTTTATTTATTAAATTGAATTTTCAATTTTATAATCATATAAATAGAAAAACTATTTTTAATATGTTATTGTAAAGAAGTCAAGGAACGATTAATGTAAAATATTTGCATTGGTCGAAATGGATGACTAAAATAATATTTCCTCGTATTATAAATCATTTAATAACTGTGAATTTATCGATTAAATAAAATGTTACCTACTATTTATTTAAAGAGATACGTTGAAAGTAGAATACCTTTATAAACATTTAGTCGGGTATTGTTTCAAACTTATACGGATTCGTATTCCCATCGTTACGCAAAATATTTTTTATGCTTGATTTCCGTAAATAAATAGATCTAAGTTATTTTACGAATATTTTAAGAAAATTATAACAAATATAAAATATTTATTTGCTTGGAGTTAGAAATATCCGTTATATACGTTTTCTGATAGTTTTTGTACTTTATGAAAATATGTACATAGTAACGAGTGCATCGAATACAAAAATGAAAAATGGAATATTTTAAATAAATTTGAAAGTTAGAAAAAATAACCGAGAGAATTATGATACCTGGAAACTTTAAAAATAGTACCGAAGTTTGGAGACTTAGTATCGCGTTATACTTTAAAAAGATTACGATCGGTTAAATTGTAAGGTAATAGTCGTAATTACCGAACTATTTCTACATTAACTAATTTTATCATCGTATTTTCATGCTCTTGTTTTTCTCTTACCACCATCAATTTACCTATCTTCTATCCGATGAAATAAAAGAGAACATCAAGAGATCTTGAAGATTTACTACGTAAATCTAAAAAAATATAACCGTACTCTTAAGCTCCGCTTGTTTATACGAAATGACGCACAGCTCATATAAATTTACATGCAATTTTATAAATTTTATCAATTTTATAAATTTTATAAATTTTATAAATTTTATAAATTTTATAAATTTTATAAATTTTATAAATTATACGAAAAAATTCAAAATTTGTGTTTATTATTTGTAAAATTTGTAGGTGTTTATTACACTTGTCTCTTATCGAATTGTCTCAATATTGTCCGATCGTTGAAAAAAAACTTATTTCCTCCTCTCGAATAAAAATCGACGTTCACGACACGAGCGATCCTCGAATTTCCTCTTTACACCGGTACTTGATTCGTATGCTGTATGTAAATATCGTGGGTGGAACCGATCATAACTTGGTTTATCTTAATCTTTGTGTTTAGGTCGCCTGCACGAACTGGAAGCGCGTGTTAATGGTCGCAACAGGTATTTGGGAAGGAAGTTCGCCGTTGGATATTCCAGCGGATTTGGCTCACGCCTCGGGAACTTTTAAACGGCTAAGCAACTTCGCAATGTCGGAGATCGAGAAGAAACTGTTAGCCTACAATAAACTGATAGTCGTTAGACACCCGTTGGAACGACTCGTTTCCGCTTATAGAAATAAATTTGAAGCGAAACGTGAAAAGAGTTCCATGTACTTTCAATCGCGGTTCGGCAAGAAAATAATCAAGGTTTTTTGCTGTGCTTTTTTTCACTTATGTTTTTCAAGAATTTTTTAGCGCTAATCTGAATAACGACGTTTATTTAACTGTAATGCATTTCGATCAAACTACGCGATAATAACGAGTATTTCAATCTCACTTTGTTATTTTTTTACGTTAAATGTTCTACAGAATTTTTTACGCTCACATTTCAGTTTCTTACAAATTAAAATTACTCTAATAAATTCGGTATATCAAAAATTTAATCCTTCAGAATTTCTGTTTTGCTTCCGAGTTAGAGTTGAGATTAAAATTAACGAAATTTTGAAAAAACATGGTATAAAAAGTCAAAATAAAATAATAGTATCTTAGTATAAATACATTTAATATAAATAATAAGTTTTTATATAAATTCAATATTAATTTTATAATTATTTATAGAAATTTCGATACAACGCCACCCAAGAATCGCTGCTAAATGGAGATGACGTTACCTTTGGAGAATTTATCGATTTTATAACGGATAATAGTGAAAATTCGACGCGAAATGAACATTGGCAATTAATTTCAGAATTGTGCCATCCTTGTTTTGTAAACTACAACCTCGTTAGTAAATACGAAACTTTGATGGAAGATGCGACTGAAATTTTAGAACGAATCAATGCGAGTTCGATATCGTAAGTAAAATATTAAACATTGGTAAAATTTTAACCAATTAATGTTTACATTACATAAAATATGTGAAATTTCTTCGAACATGGTCGTATAATAGGTTATGTTGTTCAACTACTATTAATCACGGAATACTCTAATGATAAATGATAAATCTTTATCGAGAATGGATTTTAAAAAATAAGAGAAAATTTATTAGATAAAAATATCAAATATTTATACCGATGTATGTTTATTCAAAACTAATTTTAAATTGCAACGATTGATGTGTTTATTCAAAATTAATTTTAAATTGCAATAATTTTTACACTCGTAATTATTGATAATTAATCAATTTTGATTTTGAATTTGTACAAAATTAAAAATGAATTTCTTTTAAACCCGATAGACTAATTATAAATTTATAAAAATCAGTCAATATATAAATACTAAAATAATAAATATGTCCTATAACTTTTTTTACAGATTTCCCGTAAGGCCACAGAATAATGAACCAACCTCAAAAATATTGGATAAATATTATTCAACGTTAACTTTGACTCAGTTACGAAATTTAGCCGAACTGTATCGGTTGGATTTTTATTTATTTGACTATTCGTTAGAACAGGTTCTTGGTTTTTCTATAGCCTAAAAATGAATGTATATACAAATTATTTTAAACGATCCAATTGCGCGAAACGATTGCTTATCAAGTAAATTTGTACGCAAATTACACAAGACATTTAGTTTTATACTTTTATAAAAAAATTAAAATTAAAAATAAGGAAAAACTAAATATAGAAATTTAAAAAATCGAATGCTTAATTCTTAATACTGAGAATTTAAAATCTTTACCGTAGTAAACAAAATAATATTTTCGAATATTTAAATATTGTATATATTTATTTATACTTATAATGAATCTAGTCACGTTAAGTTTCATGAAATCTTATTTATTTAAAGATTGTGTCATTTCATAATATGGAAAATTGAGAAACAATTGCGTATTTTTCAATCAAACTATAATGATGTAAATATTATAATACCTTATTTTTGATACTTGCATTTATATACTGCAGCCAAGTTCAACAGTTAATTGTTTTAATTATTAAACAAAAATAATTTTACGAATATGTAAATTAAGTTTATTTTGTTGATAAAAAAATATAATATACTTAAATGAATATAATAAACTTAGATACAGCTTCTATAAATGGTTGTTTATTAATTATAATATTTATTAATAAATTTATTGATAAATTTGTCGGGTAGCACATAATTTTTAATCAATAGTAGCAGAAAATTAATGATATTGGTTTTATTAGTTAAAATTTTACTTTTAATCAATGTTTTTTATTAATAAAAAAGTCTAATATAATATTTAAAAATATTTGTTGTACAATAGTTTATATATTTAGATGTATAACATTTTTTACAGTATATCATAAGAATCGATAGAAAAATAAAATTATGTTCATGTTTGTATGCTGCAAAGTTATAAAAAAACTGCATAGTATTTATATATTTCTAGATATTTGAAGAAAATATAATTTTTTTCATATTTATTTTTTTTGTATTTCATATTACTATATAATATTTAAAATATTTAGTTTGTGGAATAAATTAATTATAAACATTGTTTACTATTAGAACTGCGAACAGTTTTAAGAAGTTATTCAGAAGTTTAGATAGAAATTAACTGTAAACGAACATTAAGAAATGTATAAACTTATATTTTGAATATATGCATTTTTTATATTTAAAAAAGTAAAATACTATTTTTAGCAAAGTTTTCTTAAATTAAAACTTGTAAATCAATTGTAAATAATACTATACGAAAGTGAACACGTAGGAATAAATTTCTATCATAATTTTTTCTTTTTTATTGAAATAAATCAAAGTAACTTCATACAAATTCAATGATATCTTCTAATAGTTAATTAAGAATGTATTACATGAAATTAATTATAAATTTTAAATATAAAATTATAATAAGTCAATTTAAATTATAACCAAGAAATTCTTACCTATAACCAAGATTTTCTTTAGTAATTACACAGACAATTATATTAATAGGTTCATGATTATGAAGTAATATTGTATTTTTAACTTTTGAATTATGACTTTTAATTTATTAATTTATTTCAAAAATATTTTATTAAAAGTAATATTTTTTATAGTTTTAAATTAATAAAGTTTTTACAAATTGCATTTTACAATACTAAAAAATGTACATATTAACCAAACTTAGTTTGGATTTATTTTAATAAAAATAAAACTAAATAATGATGAAGATTAAGATTTCAAGAAAAAAATGCCATTTAGCATAAATTAGATCAAGCTATGGTAATAGGTTTAAATAACAGGCGGTTATTAATACAGTTGTAAGATCTCAATCTTTGCTTCCTCAATTTTCAAATTTTTAATCTATTCAACATTTTTCTCACAGAAGTTTCTATTGTATTCTTTGAATACAAATAGGAAACACGTACAATAACGCTTGAAAGATTTTATGGCTGCCACTCAAGAATTGATGAAGTGTGTGAAAGATAAAAATATGAAAACAAATGTGTGGAAATTTCCATCCTTTGCGTCAGTCACAATAATTATTTTAGTCATCGAACGATGGTATCGTTTTGTAAAAATATTTTCTATGCGTTGAATTATTTATTTAATTACAGAAATTAAGTTAAGTCCATTGTTTATTGATTATTATGATTTTTTAAACATTAAGTTAGAAAATATTATTTATTTATCGATATTATTCGAAATAAGTGCCATTATTTTTATAAATAAATTTACTAATTTAACGAATAATGAAAGTCTTTATAGTTTTAAAAAAAAGTACACGTAGTTTATTTATATTTTATTGTATGAAAGTTCTAAAGAAAAATAATAAAACAATAATTATTCAAACTTTTCAAGATTTCATCCATATAAATTTGTCATAAAATATTTTACAATAATTCTCCTATTTATATAATTTATAATGTATATTATAACGATGTGTATTTATTTTATAATATAAGAGTTGAAAGTTTTATTTGAACACAATTTAAATAGAAGCAAATTAAAATAAAATTATAGTTATATTCAAAAACGTTAAAAATATATGAAATTTTCAATTTTTAAAAAAGTTCTTTTAATTAATTAAAAAATATTTATTTTGTTAAAAAATATTGCATTAATTACAGTTTCAATCGATTTCCGACACGAATATATCGACCGGGTTAAGTTGATGTAACGAATAAATTAGTAGTTACATCTGGATATATATATATTAAATATAAATGCTTTTTTGTCACGGTAAGATAATTTTCGTGCTTGTGCGTAGAACATTTAAAAATATGTAAATAATTTAAGAAATTTAAAATATCAGCGATACGTGGTAAACAGAATTTAAACGACGGTAAAGAGTAGATAAATAAAATTATTAATTATACAAAGTAAGTTGAATCGACGATTTTCGAACTGAACATTACATTTTTTAATTGGAAAAAAACCGTATATTAGCATTGGGTAACGGCTCAGAAATATTTGTACGTTGAAAGTTTCGTTCCCGATGAATAAATATTTTGAAACCAACGAAAACTCATTTACGGATTATAATTTTCCACCAAATTAAAAAAGATCGACATTTGAAGGGGGAAACTTTAAAAATGCAGCAAAAATATTTTGTATTCCAGATGAATTTCGTCGACAGTTCGTTGGAAGGTTCGAACCTCGTCGCGGTGTCGGGAAAAAATGGAAACCGCCCAGGTGAAAAATCACCAAGACGCGAAGAATCGCGGATACGAGCAAGGAGTAAATTTTCCACGCGCGTAAAATTAACCGGATGGAGCGCAACGACGCAAAGGTGAAGTCGAGGAAAGCGTAGGTCGAACGCAAGAACCGCGGCAGCCCCGAAATAAAACCCGCGCACTAATCACGTGACCGGACTCACCGTCGGTCCATCATCCATCAATTTAGATAGTTAGATAGACGCGCGGTTGGAGCTTCGCCCTCCAAACGTACCGCCGCCTCCACCGAACGCTTCGATCGGATTTTATTCTCCGCTCGAGGCAGCAGAAATCGGACGAACGCGCCTCGGATTTCCGTCGAAGGTCGATCGAATCGGTTGGGTTTCGCTTTTCGCGGTGGATGGCGACTCGGACTTTGCGCGATCGATTTTCCGGTCTTTTCCTTCTTCGGAGTTCAAAACCGCGATCTGTCTTATTTTGAAACTGCCGGCGACGCTTCCTAAAAGCGCTTGAAAAAGCGACGCCTGGTATCGACCGTTCGATACTTTTTATCTCCGTCTGCGTCGCCGGTTCCTTTCGAGGTTCAAACTAATCCAGGCATGACCAGAAATTAATACTTTCGGCGATTCGTCCAATTTTTACTCCGAACCTTGAATATAAAGGATATATACATATAAAGGATTGATCGAATCCAGTCTTTTCAAGTACGTAATACGACGACTCGAAATATTGTCTTTGGTTGATCGATGCCGCTTACGAATTATTTCCAAAACCAAAAAATACGAATTGAAAAAATATTGGTTCGCGAATGGCTTAAACCTGATTTTTTGAGTTGAAACTGCGTTCGTAACGATAAAACGAAACATTTAAACTTGTTAAAATAAATATCCGTTATAATAATTCTCTCGTATTTTAAAATAAATTTTGTACGAATATATTTTCAAAAAGCATACGTTAATTTTGTATACGGTACTTTCGAAGGATGTATTCTTTACGATAGCCAGAATTTTTACAGTTTTTCCATATTTTTTGGATATACGTTACAGGTTTTTATAAAAAATTGAATATGATAATTAATTTTTGTAGCTGTATAAGCGGAGGAAGAGAGATAAAAATAGAGAGAGAGAGAGAATGAAAGAGAAAAGAGCCTAGAGTTTAATAAATTATTTTTTGATAGATAAACGGAGATGTATACGAAACTTGTGTTAATTATTATGTCAAAATATACGCTTAAAATTCTTATGCTTTTCGTATAATGCGAAAAATTATTCAATTATTCACTTAAATAATATTCGAAAGTGAATAAATATAAAATATGTTAACTTTTATAGAGACGCAATTATTTAAATGTATTTTTAAAAATCATTTATGTGGCTACTAATCTCGCAGACGCGCAGATTGACACTGTGTAAATGACATAAGTTTTTGAAAGTTAAATTAAACGGTTTTAAACTCGCGTAAATAAAATTTGCAAAATACATTACATCGACGTAAACATTTATCATTATCAAAATAAAGGAAAATGTTTAAAATAGAATACAACTATAATATAAGAAAAATATTTTTCTGTGATGAATTGATTTTAATGTTAAAAATATATTAGAGTTTTGTTAAATTTATATTTGTATTTAATGAATAATAATTCTATTTAAAATCTTCAATGATTTTGGAAATTTAAAAAAACTTGAATCAGTTTTAAATAAATTAAAATTTTTTAAATTATGATTATTATAAGTAAATAATATAGTTTTATGACTAATAAGTATATAAAATCAAAACATTAATATTTTTGTAGATTATAAAAAAATATTTTTACGAACATAAACAATTTAGAAATTTTTTTAAAATAATCTTATTTAAATTTAACTTAATCTTATTTTATTTAAGTTGTTATATACATGTATAATTATAAAAAAATAATCAGGTTTAAATAAATTTTTTGTGCAATTTTTTTTTCCTTTACTAATGTTTATTTATTTTAACTCAATAAATAAAATATTTATACAATATGTTGCTTTTTTTTCAATCGTACTCAACAATGATTTTAGATATAATAATTACGTATAATAATTACGTACGTTATTATATACAGCGATCGAAGTATTTTCTTGTTTTGTGCACTTGTAACGGAAGAACAAATGTTTTGATAACAATTTTATACAGAAAATGGGTAGTATTAAAAACTGTACACTTTTTTTGTGGAATGAAACACGAGTAATGATAGATATAATAATTTTTCCTATCATCGTTCAGGATTATAAATTTATAATATTTTTATGTTTAATATTTTTTATTGCAGCATGAAAAATCAATGTTGTATATAAATATCGATAATCGATTACAATTTTATCATTGACACTAAAATTCAGAGTTGAAGTTTTTTTTTATCGATAACAGATTCGATCGCTTTATGATTCTACTCTCGTAAAACAAATTCATACACGTTCAATCCTATTTATCGTTAGAGGTATACTATAAATTAGTATTTAGAGAAATATTTATTTAAAGTTAGTAGCAATTTTTCAGTCAATAATTCAAAGATAAAATAAAAATTTTTTAAAATATAATATATATTTAATATGCTTTTCAATTTAATTAAAAAATTTTAATTTTAATTCTACCTTTCGATCCTAAAACGTATGATATATAAAAGTAATTACATAGAATTAAATGTAAATTATGTTAAAAATAAAGGTTTTTTGGAAAAATAAAATTCTAGTTAATTTTTTTTCAATTATATATATATTTTTATAAAGGCGACCATTTAAAAAATTGTAATTTCCGTTTATTAGGTCCGACTTGGTAGATATTGGCTTGGTCACATTTATTTCCAAAAATAATTTGAGCCCAATAACTCAATCAATCTACGCGAAGTTTTATTTAAAATCTCTGTTTGACAATCCATTAACTTTGCTTATTTATGATTCTCGAGTACTCGCAGCATCGAATACGTCAAATAACAATTTTTTCTTTTAAAGAATCGGTAATGTCTATCCCTCATATTTCATTTAAACTCGGACTTTTATTATTTATTTCGACATCTAACGAGTTGATAGAACTTTGTCTCGATCTTTATACGTGGTTGGCTCGATGGCACGTGATTCGTCCTCAACTCTTTTTAGCATCAATGGAATTTAGAAATGTCGACATCGTTGCAGTGGCTGTTGGCGCCACCAAAGATCAGTGCCAGTGTTTTTATAAAAATACAATAAAAGACTACCATTTGAATTCTTTGCGAAACCTGGCAAAACTCGCCCAACTGTATTTTATTGTATATTTATTTAATTAAAAGACATTATCACTTTTAAAACTTCTTTTTTTATATTTTTAAACAATTTTTAAGCTTGTGAATTTTTCAAATTTATCATTCCGTGATGTACAAAGTTCAAATAAAAGTTCATACCTTATAATGGATACGAGTACAGATGATTTTATCCATATGTTAAAGAAACAAAGAGGTAATTATTTAAAGGTTAAAAAAAAGATAAAACAAAACTTTAGTCTTCAAAAGATATTATTTATCTCGTTATTTTTATTCCTTCTATTTTTAGTCGTATGAATACATTTGGCTTACGAATAATGAAAGCATATTTAAAAGTTGTAATGATCTATTTTAAAATATTTTTTCCAGTAATTCATCTCAAATAATAGAAGAGCTTTCTTATCTTTAAAAATTATTACTTAACGTTTATGGTTTTTTTTAAACACATTCTCAATTATGGTATTTAGATATATTTTAAAAATAAATTTGAAGGCTAGAGTATAAATTGATCGTTCATAAAAATATAAAGAAAAACTTTCGATGGTCAAGCAAGACATTTTTCATAGCAGAATTAGCAATGACAAAGTGGAATTGACGTAAAAGAAATTTATCGATAAACTATAAATGCTTCCCTTCGAGTTCCCTTTCACTCTTTCTTTTTCTCTCTCTCTTTCCCTCTCTCTCAAGTTGTCTATCACTGTTTCCATTGTTCTCGATTTAAACTTTTTTATCGATCGAAGCAATATAAACCCTAATTACTTTTTTAAAATACAATTGAAAATATGAAGCTATCTAAAAGTAGTTGTTTATGTAGGTAAGTTAAATAAAAGTCTCAACTCAATGGAGAAAACAGTAGAGTATGGATACGTGTATATGTATATTCGAAGTAAAAGATAACGATTCATTATTAAAATGTTTTAATTGACATTTTAAGGCTAATAATCTTACTCTTTAATTAATGTATTAAATAGAAAAAATTTCAATTATAAATACAAACGTAAACTTTTTTCTAATCGTATATTAAGAATATTTTGTGTTTTTTATTTATATGCATAAGAAATTATTTCCATTTTTCGTGATACATATTGCGTTTAAACTGGTGTCTGATATATGAAATACATTATATTCAGTTTAATCTTAAAACATTAAGTATGCGATATCAAATCATTGCTGGGAAGTTTTATGTATTTCAGATTTGATCGATAATCAGTAATAATTTGATGAAAGAAAAACTTATACAATAATTTACCTCTTACATATAATATGAATGTTGGAATATTATTTATGATGTAATTTATAACTTTTAATTAAAAGATAATAAGTATAATTATTATGTATTAATAAATTTTTTGTAACTACAAACTTTAATTCCAATACACTTACACACACGTGTATTTTTCTATCTCGTATAGTTGGGTTATAAATTACAAATATAAAATACAAACTTGTTTTTTTTATACTTTTATACACTGCTTTGTATAATTTAAAGTTAATAAATAACAATTTAAAATGTTAGAATTTATAAAATTGTTTAAAATAGAGAAAATATTTATATCAATAGATATCAGTTAATATTATTTGATTTTAATTTTGATTACATTTAAATTTTAATATTTTATTATAAATATTTCAGAAATATCTGGTCACTGAATTATTACTATTAAAAATATGAAACTTACATATTTTTCTTTTACTTTATCATTGTATCAATGTAATTTCTTTGACGCTACTTTCAAATAGATTTATTTCCGTATTTGAAAATTTTATGATAAATTTAATACACATTAGTTTAAAGATACATCTTCATCTAAAAAAAAATTTGATATTTATTTTTACATGTTATAAGATAAAACATTCGATTGGTTTTAATATTAAAAGCTTTTGATAAACGGTAGTTACTCTTGTCAGTTAAAAAAAACACATGAATTTGAACAAAGAATCTTAGTATAAGATAATCTAAAATAAAGTAAGATTTTTTAAAATTTATATTTACGATGAATTTATATTCTTTATTATAAAGTAATAAAAATTTATTTAACAAAGTGTTTAATAATATGCAGAAAATTAATTACTTTCTTTTTTAAAAAATTATAATAAAAATTAAAAAATGTGAAGTTACAACAATATACAAGATTACAATCAAATCGAATCATTGGAGATATTTTCAAAACTTTTATTCGAAATTTATATTTCTTTATTTTTACAGATATTTTTTAGACATTTTTAAAAAAAATATGACGAGAATAATAACGTGTATGATTTCCATCGCTAATTTGAAAGACATTTAACGTATGTTTCAATTATTTTTACCAGCGTATTTAACGTTGAATTTTGTACTTTCGGACACATACAAATAAGTTTATTTTGAAAACAGAGCGTGAATTATTAAATTACGATCCATGCATTTAATATAACTTAGCTACAAGCCATTTCGATTCACTCTAATAAAAGAGTTAAAATGCACTTAAAATAGAAGCAGTTAATTACTTTCATTTTGAGAGTCGAATTCTATTATAAGATCTTAAGAAATATATAAGTATTAAAGATATGCGCATTAAAGAAAATAAATGTTTTATGCATTAATATTATTCATTTTATGCGTCAATCTTAATATGGATTAATATATTATTCTCATTAATATCCGATACTATGTTTCTGATTTTTTTAATTATGAAAAATTAAATACTATATCCAAATTATTATAAAACACGAATCATTCGTTTTATTATTTAAATGAAATATTAATTTTTGAAAATCTAAGCTCAATTATCGGTTATACGGAAAAGTTTTAAAACAATTTTGAAACTAGTAATAATTCACGTAGAGGATAGTAAATAATTAATGCGAAAAATGAAATGATGCAAATAACTGAAAGGAAATCTTTCATCGATACGATCAAAATAGACGCTTTTACTCACTGTTTATAAATTATCTATAAAAATACAATAGAGCTTTCATTAAAAGGTAAAGAAGAGTTTTTTAATAAATTTCCGCGTCTTATCTCTCGCATTAATAATTTGTGAAGAAATAAACACAATAAAAGTAATAATTTCACGTTGTCCTCGCAAACTTGTTTTGGATAATCGAGCAAAGGAAAGCAGTCGAGTTATTTCTCTAAAACGGGTAAATCCTTTGGAAAGCGCCGGTCAGGACGTAACGAGGATCAATTTGGTTTTCGAGAAGAGCGACGGTTTGAGACGGGAGGGGATGATTTTCCGCTCCTGGAGGAAAAAAAAGTCGGCGCCGTCGAGGCGACTGCGACTACGATGGAGACGGCGATGGAGACGGCGAGGGAGACGCCGACGGAGACGCCGACGGAGACACCGACGGAGACACCGACTCCTGACGAGACTCGCGCTTGCTCGTGACGGACAGTAGCTAACGAATCGCTCCAGTCTTCGACGAGCCGCAACGTCGGACGATCAGCTTTTCTCCGATACGCTCGGGTTCGTCCGTTCGAGCTTTAGTCCTTCGACGGTGATAGACCAAACTACGGGTGGGTGGACATTTATGGCCTTGGACTTCTTTATTCCTAAACCTACCAATTTCATTTTCTTTCCGTTATCCTCGACCACCAGCCAATTATTTATTTATTTATTTATTTATTATCGTCGTTTTTCTTTCTTTTTTTCAAGGCTTTTAAATATTCGCTTCCGTTTAATCGTTCTTTAGTAGTTTAGATAATTTAATAATCCTCGTGATATTTTGAACGAAGGTATGTCCGGTACGTCGGCTCAGAAGCGAAGGAGTTCGCTCAAAATTCCGGTACCAAATCATGAAACGAAGAACATCTTAACGACGTACTTTATTCTGCTGTTACTCCTCATCTCTCTCTATCTACTGTATTCGGGTATCTTTTAAAACGAGACATCCTGTAATCATGGTAAGCAATAAATTATTATAAGTTTCTAGTAATAGTTTTAAATAGAATCGTTAAACGATTTACACTAGTTTCTAATACATTTTGCAAAAATTGGAGCGTAATCATAAGATCGTTCGACGTATTTTGAATAAGTTCAACTTATTCGTTCTCGGATTAAAAAGAAATATTTGAATGATTCGATCTTCGTAAGCCACTATTAAAATGATAATTTAAAAAAAATATTAGTTTTTTATATTTTACCTATCTTTCATTTTTATACTATACTTGTATATTCTTATATGTTAAGAACATGTTCAAAAGATCGTTGTTTTTATGATTTATCCGAAAATTAGCGACGCTTAAGCTCATAATTTGATATGAAATAAATTAAAAATAACGATTTAAAACGTCTTTACCGCTGTACAATTCTACGATCTTATGTATAAAATAAATAAAATTTAAAGACTTTTTTGAACGCCAAAAATATGTACAAAGACATGAAAATAATTTCAGGGTTGACGCACATTACACGAAGAAAATAATATGCACGCCAAAGAGCACAAGGATCAACGAGTCGACCCATTCATTTTCATTCACCAGTGTCATCGACTTCTTTGCGGATACTCGTTAAATCGACGATTGGAAAATTAAATAGTTTGAAATTTAAAGATAATATTCGCGTAACAAAAGCATCGCCGTGCGTTGGAAAAGTATTAGTTCGAAGTCAACCCTCGAGCAACCGCGAAACATTGTTCGAAGCAGTCGATAAATATCATCGAATTACCATCGATGTCGATGCGTAATTAGCGCATCTCGATCAAATCTGTATACGAGTCGCGTGTCCATAAAATTTTGAACTATATTTTTGTACATGGCAGGGCCGAATATTTAAACTGGCATTCGAGTTACGTCTTGACCTTGCGACAGTTCCGTTCCAGTTTCTTATTCCCATCGTTACGCTACTTAATTCTTCACATTTTAAAATATATTTAGCACCGCTTCGTATCGTGATTCTGAAACGGTCGTTATTTAGAAATAAACGTTAAAAAAAAACGCGTCCAAGCAGTAAAATAATTACGAAAGTTTTCACGCTGTTTAATTTTTCGTGCGAGATGTACGAAAGGAGATCGAAATTTTTAAACTTTGACAGAATATTAAAGCGTAGCGTAGTACAAATTGCGATCCTATTTTTAAATGTTAAAAAGTAAAAAGTTCTTGGCACGAAAAGTAAAAAAAATTAACGCGAGATTTAAAATCGTAAAGAAGAAATATTCCTGTTATTCCTGCGTCTGCAACGTTTTCCGACGTGCGTCAAAATTAATCCGTTACCCTCGAAAAATATGAATCTGGAAGACAACGTCGTCAAAAATTCCCGGGGCGTGAACGAAAAAAAAAGAAAAATAAGGTACGAAGAGAGGAAAAAAATAATCGTAAAAAATACAGAAAAGTAATGTACGGGAGTAAAGTAAAGTTGCGTATGTTCGGCGTAGGCGATCGGTCGAAAATAACCAATACTTTCGGATACTCGCGCATCATCGCGGCTGACGGATACAGAGAAGATCCCGATCTGTATTTTCGGAAGCTCCTCCAGAAATAGAAGCTCTTTGAGTTTAGTAGTCGCGAATCGCGGAAAAAAAAATCACCTGGTGAGGTAATAGCCGAGAGGTAATAGCCGAGAGGTAATAGCCGAGAGGTAATAGCCAAGAGGTTACCTGAAAAACGTACGAGGGTTAAAAGTAGAGAATTTTTCGTGTCGTTGTTGGAGCGTTGGTTTCTTCTATATGGAATATTTATTGTGCTTTTCGATAATTTATTACTTACCTACCAAAAGAATTCAACCGAGGTCGAAGTAAAGAGAAACTATATTTTTTTGTAACTTTCTTTGAAACAATTATAAAAAATGCGTATTCTTTAGGAAAAGTAACGTAGTAAAAATAATTACAAGTAAACGTGCGATTTTAACGAGGCTCAGTTTTCCAGAAACAATAGACGATTAAAACTTGGATTCGATTCGTAAAAACTACGTTCGTTTGCATAATTCTACATATCTCTCCGACCATTTTCAATGTATATAAATATTTATTTATATGGAGCAACTGATCACGTCTTAGTACAACAAATTAAAACTATATTGTAATTCTGTGTGTAAAATTATTGAATAAAAATTACTTTGTACAATGCACCTTGGAATTATTAAATCAATTACATATTGAAGATGTTACTATTTAACAACTAATAAATATATTTTAAAAATACGTAATAAATAATAAATAAAAAGTTTTGCATTTTCGTAAAGAATTTGTCGGAACATAATTCGTCTTAATTATAATTTGTCAACCTTTTTTATCGAATCGATGTATGTGTACATATATGTACGTGCATGCGATAAACATATAAAAAAATACTACGAAGGATGAATTATATTTATATTTATACTTGGGAATAATTTTTGTAGGGATGAATTTAGGTGGCGTACATATAATTTATATGTACATATATATTTATATGTATATATTTTTAATAAATAAGTAAGTAGAACTTACAATACAAAATCATACGTTTCAAAATTATACGTATAATTTACGAATAAATTATTAAATTAATCGTAAATAAAATAAAATACGCTATAATCATATTTTTATTTCTAAATAATAGTTCTCGATTGATTTTAAGACAATATAAATATGATGCATTTCGAAAATAAAAATTAATTTTTCAAAACTATTATCAAAATTATATCGCATGAATTGTGATATATTTTGCTCATTTTAGGGAAACATTTCTATTAAATATATATCTAAGAATTCTTTTCTTGCAATAAAGTTTTTTATATGAAGTCGATAAAACATGATTTTATAATCGACGTATAGAAAATTACAAATATATTGTTTATTAATTGTAAATTTGCCAATACAAAAGCTTATATCCGATATTCAATAACTTATGATTCCTTTTTAATTATTTTGTAAAATAATTTATAATGCAATATATATATACATTATACATATTTTATAAATTTTATTTTAACGATATATTCCGAAAAGTATTAAATTTATGGATTTAAATATTTTTTAAAAATCTTTAAATGTCAATGCGTACACGTGTAAATATTTAGGTAATAGTCGAATAAATGCATGAGATTTTAATATTTTAAAAATATAAATGAAATATAAAAAATATTTATCCAGGAAAATTTTTAAGGTGGCATTATTAAAGGTTTTAAGTTTTTATTTTCTGTACTTTGGGTTATCGAATGGATATATTTATTCCAAAACGTTAATAATAATATCATCTTGTTGTATTAAAATTAATAATAAAATTTAATTAAACCTTATATAAACGTTGCAATTAGAAAAGATTTACTATTTCTAAATATTTTAAATTAATTTTGTACTACAAAAATTAAATATTAACTTAATTTTTTTATACTTAAATATGCAAATATACTTTTGAAATCTAAATATGAAAAATAAGAGTAATTTAATTTGAATATCGGGTAATAATAGAAATAGCGTTAAATACGTTGAGTAAAAAATAATTTGCCGTATTGTTTTCGTACTATTAATATAGCATTTTATCAAAATATTTTAGGTAACTCAGAAATTCTAAAGTTTTAATAAGATTTTCTTCTTAAATCAATATCACCTTATATAGATGCACATTGTACCGAAATATATACATACATGAACAAAATAGAACAGCTGTAAAATTGAAAAATGTTGAAGTATTTTCAAATATTTATACCAAGCAATTTAAATAATCGAGTGGCTAAGATTAAACCTTTTCGTTTACAGAGAACAAGTATATATCGAACTTTCGATGGGATTTATCAAATAGTATTTTTAAAATTCAAGACTGCAACTAAACGACGCATAAATAACCTAATTTAATTTTTAAAGTCATGGGATTGGCTGTTCTGAAAAAGTCGAATCATAAATAAAATATCGTTGCCATTTATTTTTATGCACGAAAAATGTATGCGCTACCAACTAGTTATTAACAATCAAACGAATACATCCGAATATTGATTTCTGCGCTAGAGATACGTTTGTTCTTTCGCAAGATTCATCTATCAGTTTCGTACTCGATTAATTTTTAAGTTGGTTTCGATCAATTGCGACCGTACCTAGGGAAAACTAGATGAATTTGATTATCTAAGCTTTGCTCAAGGACAGCACTTATAAGGTAGAAAAACACGTAAAAGGCTTGGAAAATCTCGAGTCTGATTAACCGGTAACCGATCCTCCGGTTATTTTCCGTTATTTCGACGGATTATTCGATTATTTATTTCGCTTACGGCTTTGGCGTCGTTTACTCGAACCATTAAAACGATTAAAACGAAGGATCGTCGAAAAGCTCTAGGAGCGAATTTCCCAGCGAGTCGTAGGTTCCGGTAGTCCGAACCGAATGAGTGAGGAGAGACTAAAGGAGAGACCGAACGGAGCAGTTCGGAGCTTAGACGATGTACATCGTCGCATCGAGAGTCGAGCTCCGGTGAGCTTAGCTCGAAATAGTAGAAACTTTTCTTGGGCATCCTCTTGTAGTCGGTTTAACCATCGGCGCTGATTATTTATAAATGGGAAGTCAATCGCGAGGGGAAAACGTAACGCGTTGTTCCGATAAGAAAGACGGTCAAGGATTCATTTCTCGTTGAAGCATCCAAGTTTATTAGAAAGTCGTTTCATCCGAGACGATCAAAATTATAGTTACAATTGCGATCGATTGTATTCGTATTAATTTGTTTTTAACGATGCTTATACCGATACGCTTTATTTTTCTATATCGTATATATATTCTATACTTTAAAGTTTTTGCGAGTACGAATTATAAGGATATACGATATCGCAGTTATTTCAATGTTCTTATTCGAGAATGAAATAAATTATAAGATCTAATTTGAAAGAAGCTAATATTTTACAGATATTCGTATTTCTATATTTCATATTCTAAAAAAATATATTTTGATACGTATTTTTGTTAAGCGCATAATATATTTTATTTGCTTTTCGAAGTATTTAAAAATTTATTCGATGAAATTTGCCAACAAAAATTTTAATTCTATATAATATAATCTGTATAATATAATAAATCAATCTATTTCGATAAAAATATAATTCCTTTTATAAAATGATTATTCAATCCATAAAAATGGTATAAGTAAATAATAATTAAAATGTATAAAGGATCGTTAACACCGATGACGTATAAACTAAAATTAATTTGTATTTTTTGAAGTTAATGTTACGTATCGATTAAATAGTAAGAAACAATTTTTTAATCAAATATTAGTAAAATTTTTTTCGTTTCGAGTTAAAAGCTTTTTTATAACTTAAAAATTAAAAATAAAAATATCCAGTATTAAATCGTTATAAATTTAATATCCACTTTTTTATGCTATATCGTAAAATATAATATTCTTCTTTAAGTTCATAAAATTTGATATAGTGTCTATGATATCGTTATTTATAAATTTATTTTTGTAATTTATAAAACGAAATGTTCTTTTAATTCAGAAGACACGGAACTTATAACAATACATCACTTTTAACTTTTATTCGATACGAATAAATATATTTTAATTGTTTAAAAGAAGAAAAAATACTACTTGAAAATATACTTTTTTATGATCAATGCAGAAGAAAGAGAAGAAACATCGAAGATCCATTATTTTATTTTATTTTATATTTTTAATATAATTCTTTATATTCGGAATGCAATTAATTAATTAATATATAACTGAGTTTAAATTTATATAAAAACTTTTTTTGGAGATATGGTAAAATATAATGCACTATAATATTTAATAATAAGAAAATAGGAAAGTACATCTAAATAATAAAGTAGTATCAATGTATAATGAACAAAAATCATTTAAATCAAATTGAATTTATCCATACAAGCTTACAATATAGTTCAATTTCTATATAGTTTTATATTAATCAAAGTAAAGAATATTTATTCAAAACATGAATATAATATTTACTTATATTTACTTATATAATTGTTTATTAACTTTTTGTCATAATATTTCCTATCTAATTAAATTAATCATAGTCTATTTGATTAGTAAGTAAGAAACGCAGATTTTCCTACGTTCAAAACACACCGATTTCAATTTTAAAATGATATTGCGCCACGTATACTTTAAATATATTTCATAATATTTGATTACACGAACATTGATAAATAATATTCGAATAATGTTTATTATTTTACAGATTAATTTTTTTACTAAAACTTCCAGGTTATTAAATTTCTTGAATAATATTATTTATAAAAATTAAAGAAAATATTAATAAAATTGAAATTCAAATACTTTTAATGTTCTTTTCTAATTATTTATTTTTAATATTTGCAATGCGTAGATACTTTGACATATTTCAGACATTATAAAATATTTTACAGAATATTATTTTGATTTCGATGGATTTATAGAGAAGCGATCATAGGAATAGCTAATTTGATTATAATAATATTTTTAATGAAAACGGTAACATCGTAGGATTTATAAAACTGAAATATATCGATGCAAAATTATGATACGAATATAGCATTATTTAAAAATATTTTTTCCGAGTACTACTAATTATACATGTTATTTCCTTGAATTGCGATAAGAAATCACCTTAAGGCAAATGTATCATTTACATATTTGTAATCTAAAAATTTATATAATTATTGCATATAGGATCGATACATTCACTTTCTAAATCCATTAAATAAATCTATAATTCCTATTAGAAATTACAAAATTGTGTTGAAAAGAGTATCTCTTAAGGCCATGTTTGATCATAAATAATTTGTCAAAGCGTTGCCACATCTTACCTCGCTAACCCTCTTAGAAAATAAATAATTTTTATAATTATCACTTTTTAATTAATTACATAGAAAAAAACATAAAGTAGTAAAATAAAGGAAATGTATACTTTCGACGACTTAAATTTATTATCACTTCTAATAACAAGTTTTCAGAAAACACTAACATTTATACAAATATCTTATCATATAAAAGTATAGGATCACTTTTACTTAATTACTCTATAAGATATAACAACGAATAAAATATAGCAAATGATAAAAATTTATGTACAAATTGCTTTAAACTAATAACAAAATTATATCAAAATCGAACTGTCACCATTATAAACTAGGGCCTTTAGGAAAGCATTTGTGATATTCGTCGAAAAGAAAATCATTTCTTCCGATACTTTCGGTATTCATTCAACAATGTTCGTAAATTCGTATCTGGTTTTGAACCTCACAAATATCAAATTGACTAGAGACTCTTTACAAAGAGTCAATTGCTTTAAAAAGTACAAAAATATTTTTTAAATCTCTTTCTTGAAATACATATTTGAATACATATAAATTCATTTTATATGCGTACATTTTATATTTTATATTTTTATTTTTACTCAGCTTTGTACTTTAAACGTATTTATCTGCTAATGTTGTATTAGCACGGGATCAAAAATCTTGAAACAAAGCTAACTGCTCGGCTGGCAATGGAGGTTGAGATCTCCAATCGGTTTCCGGGTAGTCGTCGAAGCAACTCGGATCACCGGGTGCTTTTAATCGTGGACTTATCGGTGGAACCAAACCTCTCAGCGGTACCTGAAAACTCGCGCAAATTCAGTTCAATTCAATGCTTATTTTTTTTACTCTATGCTCTCGCTCGATCCATCCGCTCTTTTTCATTCAAATTTCTACCTCGTAAATTTTACGTTTCGATGCAAATAAATATTTTCACGCGGAATATTGTCGCACTCCTTGGTTATAAATTTTTTCATTCTACTTTTAAAATTCGGTACGAAATCCGTTAACGTTACCCAAAGTCGAAGTAAATTACGATTGTTATAATTATTATTAAAACGGACATTCGCGCACTCGAAAATTTTTTCAGTAAAGTCAATTTGATTAAATAAAAATGTTTTTATCCAATTTCTCATTTTCGCATTATAAAATTCCATTGTACAAGAAAATCATTGGCGATGTTTTATTTAATAAAGATAATTTTGTTATTTATCTTATTTAAATTCCTGTGCCTGATTATTATTACCTGTGCCCAATCGAGAAGCTTAAACCACCGATGCCTTTTGATATCTTCAGCACCTTGTCGCATATTACCGAGTCTCTTTGTTCTATCAGCGACCAATAACTTTTTTACCAAATCCTTGGCTATCGGATCCATGTGTTTAGGCCAGTCTATTCTGCCACCGAGTATTTTCTCGTATATACCGAACGGGTTGTCATCGAAAAATGGTGGAAAACCCGCTAACATTTCGTAAATCAGAATACCCAAGGCCCACCAATCGACGGCTTTATTGTGACCTTTGCTTTGGATTATTTCGGGAGCCAAATACTCCGGTGTACCGCAAAGTGTCCAAGTCCTATTTAAAAAGATTCCGTTAATTTAGATGTAAATCTTGGTGACTCCATCCTTCAAAATACGAGAAAGTCGTGTCGCTTTTTACGATTGTCTTATTAATTAACTTAAAATTAATTAACCAAAGTACGTACTTTGTATAAAACGAGGTGACAACGTAAATTTAAATAAACTCATTTGGCATTGAGTCCGAGAATGAATTATCGTTACGAATTTAAAAACGTATGTGCCGATTAGCTCTTTCGAGTGGATTGATCCAAGTTTTATGCAAATACACAAACACGTATACGTGGAACATCGCTGAAAAATCTACCGTTCCGGTGATTGAAATATTATAGTTTAATTTTAAGTGTTGGGTTTGATCGATTCTTTTGAACTATCGTGAAATATATTTTTATTTGTATTCGTAAGGAATTTATTCGTACTTAATCAACGAATTTCCATAAATGTAAAATAAATTTCAATTTACCGTTATTGGCTAAGATCCAAATATTTAATTACCGATGGTAAAATTACGGCACCCATAAATTATTTGCTCGTTCGGGATTATTATTATTATTCGCAGTTATATGTCAATGCGACTATAACCGATCAACGATATGTTCCATTTTTAGTTGTAGTCTTTAAAATTTAAAACTATCAAATGCAATATTGGCACGTTTGCTTATCCCGTTGATCGAATAAAATAGTACGTCGCACATCGAATTATACATAAATACTGTAATCAGCCATTAGCAATATTTTGTAAGTATTCGATCTTTTACGATCTTTTACGATCTTTTACGATAAATAATAAAATCTATTATATTTTATTCATTTTCAAGGAGAAGTTGTTAAATTATTATACAAATTGTTATTATACAAATTTTGCTATGTTTATAACTTACAAAGATAAATAAATAAAGGTTGAAAATCATTGAAAATATAATAATTCCTAATATTTGTAATGGTATAAAAATTCTTGCATATTGATAGCGGAGATAGTAAAGATAAGAAAAAGTTGCACCTATCGCTTAGTTTCTTGGAGAAGCCAAAGTCGGTGATCTTGAGGTGTCCTTGGCTGTCCAACAGCAAATTCTCCGGCTTCAAATCCCTGTAGACGATGTGTTTGCTGTGCAAGTACTCGAGAGCGCAGACAATTTCCGCGGCGTAAAAGCAACTCGTCCTGCCCGAGAATCGTCCTGCAGCGCGTAAATATGAGAAAAGCTCTCCTCCTGCCACGAATTCCAGCAACATGTAAACCCTTGCCTGATCTCTGCCACTCCAAAGCCTGACCGCAGACAACGAAGGAAATACTTTATCACTCGTCAAAGCTTTTTAAGCGAACGATCGTATCTCGGATTTCAATCGGCTGTTTCAGTTACATCGATTCCGTCGTTTCAGAAACGATATTATTCATAAATTATCGTAAATTCTATACAATATTTGCATAATTTATTTTATTTTATTAATAATTTATTCGAAAAAATGTACTCAAATTAGCGTTGATTCTTCGTATCATTGTATTTCACGAAAACGTTTAATTTTACTCGATGTATCCGCTTGGATAAAAAATTTGATTCAAGATGAAGCTTAGGAAATTATTTATAATGTCAAATATCATCGTATTTACGAAGTAACGCTTCGCGTAAAAATTGATCGTAAAATTGATCGTAAGTACCGAAAGGTGAACAGGCGACAAATTAAATTAGAGAAAATTGATAATTTCTAAAAATTTCAATCGAATCGAAAAAGTCCGCACGACTTTAAAGACCGTTACAAAAACGAAGTCTCGAAATATCTGTAAGAATGGAATAAAAATGTTAAAAACTATGGTATCGGCTGTATTTACATCATCCGATAAAATTTGAATTTTTATGAAAGGAAGCGAGCGTAAAATGTTTTTGTAAAAAACTTGAAAGGATTTATATAGCATATGTAATGGAAGATCGGAGATGTCTCAACGAAAGAATATTATTTTTTGTAAATAAAGAGTAGTCGAAAGAGAAAATGGAAAAAATGCAGACAGGCTCGAGAAGCTAAGGAAAGAAGGTAGTAGGAAAGAAGGTAGTAGGAAAGAAGTAGGGAAGGTTGGTTAGTTCGGATCGAGTCTTCCGCACTCGGTTTCTGTAAGAACGAGTTAAACGTGCGATGCTTCCCATTGCCGAAATTTGGTAAACCCGCTTGGAATACAAAATACGCGCACGTGTCTCTTCGGGTCTCTCGATTATACTCACATATTAACGATGAAGGGATGGTTGACTTCTTTGAGGACCGTGATTTCGTTGCGCACGTGATCCACCTGCTTGAGTCGGATTACGTCAACCATGGATAGAATTTTCAAAGCCAGTGGCTTCCCGCGATGTCGGCACAGTATGACTCTACCGAAGGTTCCGGTGCCTTTGTACAGAATTCAGATTTACACAGGTTACATTTATTTTATTCCTCGCTGGGTTTAAACATAAATAATAAAGCGCTTTTCGCACCTCCGATACTTGGGTGCACTTTTTTTCATTACCGAAACTCCTTTCAACATTTTACTTTTGCAAATTTTTCAACCGTTTTTTTTCTATCGCTTTAACGATAAATCGAACGAGCGTTCGATTTTTAATAGTTTTCTTGCAGAGAGCGAAATAATTGTTTATAAATGAAAAAGTGTAACCGAAAATTATTACTTGATTACTAATATTTTGTCTTTAGCGAAATTCGTTAGTTTTTAATCTCTTCTAAATCGATACTTCTTTCGATTTTCAAATTTAAATTCGTAATTCGTATTTATCGTTCGATGTACTCAACTAGAATTTCATCTGTTTTAAATATAGTTAAAATATTTATTCGCTTATAAAATATTATTCAAAGCGAATTAAACGTTTAAATACGACATAATTTATATCGTTTGAATAATTTAATAAATGATATACGTAGACTTAAAACAAATTATTTTATAAATATATAATTCTATTTACTCGACAATGTAAATTTCAAGTACTAAAATTTCTCTATTTATATATTTTTGTAAAATACGAATAATAATGATAATGATAATAATGATAACAACAATGTTACTTTATAAAATTAAAAAATCAAGCAAACATAATTTTTATGCTTTCGTCAAAGCAATTATGTGGTTTCATTATTAAAATTTAATTCAATTCCTTTTAATCCTTGAAAATGTCTTAAATGAATTGTACCGTGTATTTTAAGAAACAAAGTCTATTAAAAAATGCATCGCATAAAATATTTAATTACAAAAAAATTCTTTACGCAATCTCCGTTTTTACGAATACAACGAAAATTAATAGCGAATCTAAGAACGAAACTTGGAATTTTGCCAACGAAGGAATAATGGAAAAAAGCTTTCGATAAACGTTCGAACGTTCGATAATTGTACCGAAAATTTTTGGAATCGCGTAAAAAAACTATGTACATACGAATTTAAAGAGTGCGTTATAAAATTGAGGGAAAGTTATGAATTTAAATGGTATATGCACTTAAAACACGTACAGTGCAATATTCAAAGCATTTACAAAAGTCATTAAAAAGATTTTGTAAAGCATCGGTTACGATGCTAATAACCACTCTATTCGTAGTTGTTATTAGTTCTTCCTTCATTCTCGTTTTTTCATGCTTGGTATAGTAGCAGAATAATACAACACCACAAGAAGTAATAGTACAGATTCAAATACGGTAAGTATATAGGTCAGTCTCGTCCTCCCTGAATAAATTTTACGGCTTAGAAATACTTCCCGATACGATGTTCCATCGTTCCATTCCGCGCGTAATAAATGTTTTCAACCAAGTCTCGTACTATCGTAAAAAAATTTGCATTCGGTAATTATGCGGAATTCTGTGCAATGATAAACCCGAGTTTCTACGTTATTTTCCGCATACGTACGGAATTATTTTTCGCGTTGCTCCAATATTCCTATTTTTCTCCGAATAATATCATCAGGAAAAAAGCTCACACCCGTAATCATCGATGCGCAAAGTTTTAAAATTTAAAGAATTATCCAATTATTTTTTACGGCAGTTTTACTTTACCGGATCTTTGCGGTACCGAATCGACGAGATAAGTTATCGTATATAAGTTGCGTTTTTGAATCCGGAAATGCTTCCAACTGTATCGAACGATTCCAACAACGAGAACGCAAATACAGTTGGAACTTTGAAAAAAATTGATAAAAATTGAAACGCGAGATCGACTTTATCGCGATTTTCCTTATCTCGTTCAATGGTACTCGATCTTTTATAAACAATATTTAAAACATCGATCACTCGGCGATCCGATCTTTTCGTTTCCTCGGGGATTCCGGTTTCTCGAAGAGACGCTTTTCGATAAATCGTAATTTATCGAAAATCTTATCGTTTACGGATTTTTCTTCAGGGAGTTCCGGAGTTTACCCAACGCGACGTAGAATTAAAGGTAGTTATTTTCCATTTTTTAAATATATTTAAATTAGGGACTCTGCATTACAGCGTTACTACGAAATTCTCTAAAAACATCGCTATAAAAACTTTCCCTCCGGAGAAGTAGTTCTGGATCAGGTTAATCTTTTCTTTCGCCATAAAATTACAAATGCCGACGAGCGTACTGTTACTTTTACCACAGCTTTTTAATGCAGCTCGAACAACGTATTTATGGTTTTTAATGCCTTTTCTAAAAATACAGAGATAAAAAGAGCGAGTTTAGTCAGGCACCAGCTCCGGAATTCTTCATACCTCGCAATTATCGGAAAAATGTGCGCAAGAAGTCTCGTATATTCAATTAAATGAACGTCCGCGAGGATTTTATTATCGGAGCGTTATCGCTGACATCTCGCGAAACGGGGGGAACGTGGGGAACGTGGGGAACGTGGGGAACGTGGGGAACGCCGACAACAATGGTCGGAGCGAACCCTGGAAAAAGAAATAGAAATCTCTCTTCGAGGTTGATCGTATCGGATCGATCGCGCGGAGCGGTGACAAGCTGAGACGGCTCTTGGACGATTCGCCCGCGAGGAGTTACACGAACCGTATAACCGCCACAAATAAGGAAAGGAGAACGTCTTGGCAAGTAGGTCGCAGGCCGGTGAGGAAGCGTTTCGTTGGTCGTTTCTTCGACCGTTTCGTTGGTCGTTTCTTCGACCGTTTCGTCGGCCGTTTCGTCGGACGTTTCCTCTTTATCCAGAGGTGCGCGGACTCGGACTCCGCTTCGTCGCGGCTGGTGGACGAGGAAAAAACGGTACAAAGGTACGTTAACCGGCTCAGGGAATTCGATGCTCGACTCCGCGTCGAGGAGAAAAATATCCCGCGCAGCAACGACAGCCGACTTTCACTCCTGGCGTTGCCGAGCGAAGCAGTCGGTCCCTCGACACTCCTGTAAAAACCAGGTGAAAACGAGTGTAAAACGCTCCAGCAGGTGAAAATGGGTCCAACGATTTGCGGATAAACGCGAATTACGAACGTTTCCCTTCCCGGGTTCAAACTCATTCGTAGAAAATTTTCTCTCGCCGTTCAGGCATTATTCGTAATTTGCCGGGTGGATCGTAGCGGTGCGCGTGAAACGCGAACTCGATGCTGGAATTATTAAAAAATACAGATGCATTACTCTACTCTCACCTCCCCTTTCCTCAAAATAATACCAAAATTATCCTCGTTTGTCTTCGTTTATCTCCTCTCCGAAACGATAGAGAAGTCGACAAATTCTCGAGCAAACTGCTTTTCTTTTTTATTTTATTCGAGAATACGCTGATTTTTCAAATTTACGTCTTCAAATTCTGCGTCGATTATTCAAACGTAAACAGATTTTACAGGTCAGAAATATCAAATAAAAATTTATACGGAATGTATGAATTATAAATTATATGACCTTTATTCTAACCTAACTAATAAATAACTTATGATGATTCGAATATTGAACTTAAAAATGCTTTTTACGTTAATTACTTCCAAATAAAAATATATTATGCATAGGAAACATAATTAATGAATGTACTTTACCAGAAATGTAAAAAGATCAAAATTGCCGAAGAATGTTAGATTTGTTTTATTAATCAATTTGGATTTTATTGCTAATGAATTATGCTATTTCAATTTCAAACTGTATTATATAATTTATAGTGATTACCATTTAACTATTTTTTTATCAATGTTTAGCAATAATTTATATTGTTAATACCGTAAATTGATTCAAGTATTTTTTATTTTATCCTAGCGTATACTTTTTTACCATTATTCGCCACCATTTATAAAACTTATATAAAAAATTTAGCAATTTAATTGTAACTGTATTGCGTTATATATACACGTATACAAAAATACTTATATGTATATTATATACAGTATTCATTATGCAATATATAAGTATTTATGTAAAAATATAAAATTTTTTTATTTTACTGTCTAATGTGCATTTTCATAAATTAATATCGTTGAAGGAAGCTCGTAATTTCGATATAAAAATGCGGGTATGTCTATTCCTGTATTTATAATTATCAGCGTAAATATACAAATTTTTTTTATTTATCGTATCGGATAAATTATTTTATAATATTGTAATAAAATATTGATTTTTTATTATCGTTTTTTTCATTAAAAGAACTTGAATAATATCTGTCTATTTTTTCTGATATTTATATATTATTTTTATTTATTGGTTTGACGAACTCCGAAAATTATATATTTTTACAGAAATAATGATATCTATATTATTATTGTTATTATTATCATTATTATCATCTCTATTATTTCAGTTTATAAACTTATTTTTAACCTTTGAATGAACTTTATATACTAAAATAAAATTATTTCTTATTATAATTATTTTTATATTTTGAAAGATTTTAATTTTTAAAACACATTATTGTAAAATTTCGTTTTAACCTAAAATTCTATTAACGCGAAAAATAATCAAAATATTTCTTGGTTCTTATTAAAAATATTCTGATACATCATTTTATATTTCACAGTTTGAAAGAAATGTGGTACTTGAATAACTTTTTTAACACATTTATAAGATATATTTATGATGCTTTTAAAATACTTTGAAAATTCATGAGGCATAGTGGAAATGATTTATTGTTCGAAACTTGTGAAATCTTCTTTTATCAGTCCTAGCATATTATAATTTCTTGAAAGTTGTCTTTATATTTTGTCATAATTATAAGTCATTAAAATATTTTTATTTCATAACAATAGTATTAAATATAGTATATATTTAATATTTCTATTCCTAGACTTTTTCTAGATAAATATAAATATGAAATACGTTAGATATTTTATAAACAATAAAATAAATTATGAGATACCTTACGAGACTAATTCAGGTAGTTTTTTTTATGTTTTTTTTTTTCAACTTTTATGCATTATTATTTCATGTTTCTTGCACTTTTATGCATTATTATTATTGAAATTATATAATAATCAGATATTCTATGATTATGTAAAGTATATTGCTAATTATAATATTTTTATTGGCCGGTATTTTTATTTTAGAAAATGTTTTCGTTTTCTTTTACAGTGGTTAAAATGAAATTTACGTTATTTCTATAAATATTGAATACGTTGATTTATATCGCGAATTTATCAGTCACGTGTATTTCCGCTGCATTCAAAAATTTGTACATGATTTATCGAATTAGTCATTTCTAACAATCAATAATTTATAACTTCCTATATCGTTAACTTAATAAAATTAACAATTATTTTACTTTTAAACGTATAATAAATTAATAATTAAAAAAAACTCTGTGCAAAAATATTTTAAATAAACGGTTAGTTGGTAATTAGTTCATAGAAATGTTAGGGAACTCCTAGTAAACCAATTAAGAACGGTAATTATTTAGTTCTCTGGATTACCTCGTTACTCTGGTTTATAAGAAATTTAATATCAAAACAATTTTTTAAAACAATACGAATTTTTTAAAAATTTTTCAACGATCGAAGTACTTTTAGAAATATTTTTATAGCGCGAGCTTATTTGATTTCTTGGCAACAATTTTCAAAATCTTTATTAATATTATAATTATCTCATAATTATGCTATAACATTAGTTAGATAATTTTAGATCTCGGAACTAATAATATGAACTCAGCACTTCTTTTGTTTGACAATTGTTTACTATTTTTGTACGCACAGTTTAAACTTACATATCAGAAAATTCAATGCTGAACATGTTAAAATTCTCGTAAATGGCATGACTAAGCAGGTATTATGAAAGGAGTAGCGGTTCTTTCGATACGAGGAAGATAAAAAAAAAGATTATATTTGATCGGTTTTAACCATAAACATTTCTCGACTGTTATACTTTTATTTCGAGAGATAGAAATGGAAAATACGCAGTAATTAAAAAAAGTGTAAACAAACGTTGCAATACAATAAGAAAAGTTATATTTATTAAAATCGTATTCAGTCGGTAGCAACGTACTTTAAATTGCCTAAATCCATACGCACGAAAGTGTATAAATATAGACGCGTTAATACTATTACGTGAAATTTGACGAGTATATTTAAAAAGTTGCTACGACGTTCTTAATTAGATGCGTTTGAAGTAAGCTTAAAAAAGACGTTGATTCAACATTGAACTTGAATTAAAAATTGAAAGAGATCGTTAATTCTTTTGTAGACGTATCGCTCACGAGTCTAAAATAATATTTTTTTGGCAAATTTGCTTTGGAAGCTCTTAATCTTGTGGGTAAACAGCCCAACTATTGAATATTCTAAGATAGAATGCAGTAATCGCTAAGCAATTATTTAATTTGATAATTATTTTATCTCATTTACGATTTCCAGAGAATAAATTAGCGCAATCGATATTTCTTTAAAGGAATCGAGATCTGGAATATAACGATTCCATTTGAATAAGGTTCGGCGTATCGCGTAGACCAACAAGTTTTTTATAGTAACGTCGTAGCTCGATCGTCGTAGCTCGATCGTCGTAGCTCGATCGTCGTAGCTCGATCGTCGTAGCTCGATCGTCGTAGCTCGATCGTCGTAGCTCGATCGTCGTTCCCCGATCGTCGTTCCCCGATCGTCGTTCCTCGATAACGATTCGATCACATTGTATTACAAACGCGCGCACGTCGAATTTCATAATTAATTCCTTTTGTACCGTAATCGCATTACTCGATAATAATAGCTCGGCCGCGATTCTACGATAGATCTTCATCGGGAAATATAATACGAAGGCGGTATTGTAAGAACCGTCGGGTAGGCGCAATCGATCAGCGTCGTTTTCTTGGGAAAGCGGCGAAGCTCCCGAGGAAGCCCCCGAGAAATGCCGGGAGAAGGAGGGACGAGGGAAAGGAGGACGGGATTGGTGATTCACCTTACCTATGGTCTTGATCATTTCGAGATCGTCGATCTCGTATGTCTGCAGGTCCTCCTGGGACGACTCCTCGTCCGAGGTCGTCTCGCTGGACATGTCGGGGCCGGCCTCAGCGCACCAGAAGCAGGAACAGCAGCACCAGGAGCAGCAGCAGCTTTGGCCAGGAAAGCGGAGGGGGCGTCTACGTCTCCGGTTCAACGATCCGCGGCGCAATATATTCTTAGAGACGACGAGCCCCGACTCCTCGGTCCCGTGGCCGCCGTCACACTCTCTCGATCACTTCTGCCTGCGCTAATGGATTTTTTCCGTGATCTGGCGCTGAGCTCTTCTCTGAAAGTATAAATTTCGTTGCTGGTGGTTGAATCGGTCGAGCCGAACCGCCGAGAGGAAACTGTCGCCGGGCAAGCGAGTGGAGGACGCCGTAGTCTTTGACGTAGACGTTGACGTTGCCGTTGCCGTTGCCGTTGACGTTGCCGTTGACGTTGCCGTTGACGTTGCCGTTAACGTTGCCGTCCCCGACGAAGATAACTCGCCGCCGTTGGTTCGGTTTTACTTTCGATCGCTGCTCGGATAAAATTTTATGACACGCGAAAGTATTTCCCCCGCTGGGACCGAACCCGTTTCGATCGGGGGCCAATCGTTTCGCTGAAATTCATCGAAAATTTCCTCCTTCCGGACCTACGCTATTCCAATGATCCAAATCGATCCAACGCGTTAATTAAATTCTACTACTTTTATGATTGTCAACCGTATAGCAGAAAATTCAGATTTATGCTAATCTATTTGGTAAAAATTCGAAAGAGATTTTCGATATACTAATCTTTGAACGGCGTTAAATAATCTTGCGAGAAGGTTACGAATAAACAGCTCTAATTAAAAGTCTCCATTGATTTATGTAACAATCGGATATCGCTATCCCCCCGCACACGTTTGTACTACATAGAGTTCGAAGCAAATTTTTTGCTTCTTTGAACATTGATATTGTATTTCTATTTTTAAAGAATGACTTTTTAACGATATACTTTATATTTAAAATATGTTAAAGAATCGTAAATCAAAGTGAAATAAAAAATACAAAAAATACAAAAAATACAAAAAAATTTCTGCATCTTCCAAAGCGGTATTCGAAATAAAAGTAATTTTAATAGTATATGATATTATATGGAAATTTAAACGATACGAATTACGGTCCGAAAATTCAAAAATTCGTACGTACTGTACCAATTTTCGGATAATAGTCCATATTCTAAATCGATCATCGTAATTAAAATTCCAACGTATTAAATTAATACATAAATAAATATTTATTGTAACGACCTTACTCTATTTTGATTTAGAATTATCTAATATGTTATAGTTATCGATTTCGAATGTAAATAAAAGAAGATATTTAGTGAAATCGTCGAGTATCGTAATTCCTTTTGTAAATTTAGAATTTTTTAAATGGATTATACTTTACGTAATTTTTCTACGATTTGTAATATAGTCATTTACAGGAAATGTTATTCATTTTATTTAATTACTACGTACTTAAGTCGACTTTAAGTTTTTTTGTTAGAAAATTATTTTTAAAATTTCTTGTTTCGTAAACAATTTATATATTTTTTTAACGTTTCGGTGACAAAGGTGAATCGACTAAATCCAAATAGTCGCAAAAAGAAAAGAAATAAATGGTTTTTTAATTTACTGGTCTATATTGTAATTTTTATTTTCGCGTAAAGCAAAAAATACCATGATATCGAATTAAAATATATTTCGCAGATTATAAATCATTCTCTATTAAAATTATTAAAATGTTTTAAACGTAAATTATTAAATTTATTTTATACAAGGTCAAGGTTTTATAATTTTATAATTTTCAAACTTTGTTTAATTTTAATAATCGTGGTAAATAAAAGTTTTCATATTTAATTTTAAACGAGAGCATATTTATTTTATTAGTAACAAAAATTTTGGTTTCATTTTTTATTTAAATGCAATTATTTTAATTTCTATAATTTCTTCAAATATAATTTAATTCTTGATTTATCACTTATTTATTTACTTAAAATATAATAAGATTGTTGACGTTCTCGATAATTGTTTCTCATTAAAATATTATTCATTATTATAAAAACATTCAGCTTCGTATGGAACCTTGAAAATTCTAGTAGTTTATTTACAATAAGTAATTTCTTTATATAAGAGAAACAAGCAATTTTCGTAAAAATTAGATATTTTAAAATCGTGTACTGATTACTGGTTGTAAAAATATGTTTCGAGCCAATTTTTCGAATATGTAATATTTTTAAACGATTAAATCAAGTAATTGATATTATTGTCTAGAAAATTATGTACTATCTAAAAATAAGAATTTTGTTTTTCTTATTTTAGTAATCAATATTTATTTCGTAAGATCGTTAATATTAATTTGTAAGCGATCGATAAACGATGATTTAACAACGAAACAAAATTGTTCGCGATAAGAATCATTTATAACAATTAAACAGAAGCGAGTTAAATATAATGCTTCGTATATATACGCGTACGCATGTTTACATAAAAACGTGTACATACATTACTTATATAACATAGACACAATGTCAATGTACCGAACCATATGTCGTAAAATTATTCGCGTACATTTATTATGAAATTGTACAAACTTTATTCGTCGCGAATAAAAAGTTGTTTTTAAATGTACAATACCGCGAGGATCGCGTACTTGTATATTCTATTTTTAAACAAATATCGCGAAACTTTCGATGCAGTTTACGTACGCAATTGGTGCGCAGTAAGGAGAATAAAAAGCGACCTACTAATAAAAAACTCAAATCAATCAATTTCTCCGTTGAAGAAACGAAGAGGTCGTTACGGTGGAAGAGAAAACTCTTTTTTGGTAAAGACGAGCGACCGTTTAACCGTCCCCCGTTCCAATAAGAAACCAGATTTTAGGTCCTTTCGAACAACTGGTCAGCGAAAAATACGGACGAGCAACGGAACAATCATTCCTTCGAACCGAGAATATCCGGAAGCGGTAGACGTTATTGTCCACGTACCGACCGTTTCGTACCGCAAAAGTTACGCAAAAAATGTACGCACGGTCTCCGAGCTGAAAAATATCCGTCAGAATAAAATAACGAATCGATAAGGATCAAGGTTCGGAGGATAAACGATACAAGATCGATGACAATTTTTATATAGATGCGATAGATGCGAGAGAAGGAACGAGACCCTTGCGTATCCGAGCACACCGACACCGAAACCGACACCGACACCGACAAGCCGCAGCGAGACGGCGCGAGTCGGAGCGAGACGGAGCGAGACGGAGCGAGACGGAGCGAGACGGAGCGAGACGGAGCGAGACGGAGCGACGCGGAGCGAGACGGGTGCGTTCTCGTACGCGCAAACCAACCCGCGCACACGCACCAACCGAGCTCTCCAATTTACCTGTCTCCACTGGTATCCCGTCATAGGTGAGCAACGAGAAGTCCATCAAACGACGAACTCGAGTCCATCGGGAGACGAGACGATACCGCGATGCAGCGATAACAACACAGTGTCACTACTGGCTTCGTGGGTGCAAACACGAGAAGCTCACAAGCAAAGTCACAGACTTTCACAGGTGGTATCACGAGTAACCGAGTCCGGCGGACTCCTCGGCTCGAAAATGGAGGGAACGGAGGATTCGGGTAAGCCGAAAGGCAAGGGAGTCGAAAGGGAGTCGAAAGGGAGTCGATAGGGAGTCGAAAGGGAGTCGATAGGGAGTCGAAAGGAAGCCCAGAGGAAGCCCAGAGGAAGCCCAGAGGAAGCCGGAGAATGGAAACGACGAGGATGAAAAGGTAGCTGCGGTTCTAAAGGCCCAGCCTGGGAGCTCGATAACTCCTTCCGTGATTCACGCGGCGAACATCACGGAACTGAACCGCTGGTCGCCGCGAGATCTCAAAAGACTCTCCGTCCTTCTTCTACCCCCACTCGCCTCCGGCATCATCTCTCTCTATCCCGCTCTCCTTTCTTTCTCTCGCTCACTCGTCCGCTCGTTCCTCGCTCGCTCCTCGCTCGCTCCTCGCTCTCTCTCTCTCTCTCTCTCTCTCTCTCTCTCTCCCCCCCTCGGCCGCTCTCTCGCTCTCTCTCGCGTGATTTCTCTTTCCGTACGTACTCGTACCTATACACGCATCATCGACTGCTTGTATATAGGTGACTGAGTTCGTACGCGTACATGGAATCGCGGTGATTTGTTGCGCCGGTTCGACGGGTTTTTCTTTTCTCTCCGGGAATCGTTAAGCTCTATGCCCTTGCTACCGTACATTGGAGAAGTTATCGGGATTTTTTATGAATACATTCGTTCCCTCGATCCTCCAAAAGTCGTCGTCCTTATTAAGCACGCGATTCTCCGTTACTTGCGTTTATTTTATTATTACAAAAATTGTGCCTTTCGTCTCCTGATTTATACGCACTGCAATCTCGCTTCGTACCAATATTTATATTTTGATAACTCGGAATTATTATGTTTATTAAAACGATATCAATTAATGCTCTAATTGATAAATGACGCCTTATTCTATTTTTACATTTTTATTTCGACATAAGAAGAATCGCGTGGACTCTGACGTTTTCGTTTTTAAATATCAAAATACATTTACACGTACTTTTTTCTTTGGACCGACCGACGGTTTGTTTTCGAAAAGAGAAAATGAATAACGAAGATTCCAATAAGCATAATAAAATGTCAAAGTTACCGATTGTAGAAACGTAAGCTTTCGAGCACGTGTTTAACGTTAACGCGATTTAGTTTTAAAATACTTATGTTGAATGGTTTTAGAAATGAGAGAAAAGAAAATCACGATTCAATTTTTTGTACGATTCGGATGAAGGTATAACTTTTTCAAGAAAGTAAGCTTTCGGATTTTCCATTTCGCGAAACATTGTATCTTTTTACGCTTATAAATTTATGTACTTGTGAATTTTATCAATTATTTATTTATAAAATTTGTACACGATCCGTTTGTATTGTAAAAATAAATATTAGTGCAAAGATTGATCGATTTGATTTGCAATCTTATGAAAATATTTTCTGTAAATAAACTATTTTTCACTGGGAATAAAAATTTACTCGATGGTTTACGTTGAAAGATAATTTAAAAGAGAAATAGGCAATTTTTCCCGAATAATCCGAAGTAATCAAATTTATTAAAATTAGGTAGATAAATTCACGATTCGAAAAAATATTATGGAAATTTCTTTATCGTGTCAAAACCGATTTAAAAAATTCAAGATATAACTTCTTACGAGTAATGTTTTTTAAAAAATTGAAATTTTAAGAGATAAAACGCACTTGCAAAATATCAAAATGGATTCGATTTATATAATAAAAAGGGTCGTACTCTTTTACGGAAAATACACATTTGCCTTTCAAAAACACCTTTTAAATAAATTTTTAAATTGTACATTATCTTATCTTCTTGATTTTTTGATAAGAGTATGTTTACTTTGCATTCAGAAAATTAACAACTATACAAGTCTTTTTTAACATTGAATTTTTTAATAATTACAAGCTCATTTTATTTTATTGAAAAAATGTAGAAATGGATCGATTATACAAATTCGATTGTTTACAATTAATGGATAATTAAAAGAGTTCGATAAAAATTTTAAAACTTTTTATTCAGCGAAAGAAATAAGATTTAAATATTTATTTGTATGAAATAGAGATAGATATTTTTTAATTATAATATCAATCGTATTTTTATACATTTATATAAAAAATATTTAAAAACTTTATATATATATAATATCATATAGTAATTTAACAATTTTTATATAAATAACCAGTGTAAATTAAAATTTGTTAAATAAATTTAATACATATTTAGTTTATAAAAGGTATGTTTGAATATTTAAATGATTAAAAAGATTTAAAAGTTAATTTGATATAACTTTATTATAAACGATTTTTTATGCTCATCGTGTTTCTTTTTTCTCGAATAGCGAAAGTAATTTATATTTTATAGCAACTAATTTGGAAGATAAAATCAATGCCGACGATTCAATAAAACTAGTAGCTTTTGACACCAAATAATGTTACTTAATCAACTTAACGAAAAATTATAGAAAACGATTAATAATCTTATAGAATTAAAATTTTTTGTAAATATAATTACATATCGAGAATAGCATATTTATCGTATTTGATGATGAATATATTTAAAACTACATTCTAAGATAAAATATTTTTCATATTTGTTACGCAAAATTTTATGTGCCTAGTGTAGAATGTTTATGGTACTTGTAGAGGTAATCTACGGTAGTCTACGGTAGTCTACTCTAACCGACAAAATTTGCTCTCCTCTATGATATATTATTTACGTATTGGATGAGGCAGGCTAAATCGAGCACCGACTAGTTATGTAAAAGAAATATGATCCAACTTTTCTAACACTTTTTCTGTCATGAAACAGTTACACGCAATTTTTTTTCATTTGCAAACTACGTTCTTTCGTTGATTTACACTTTAGAGCAAAAGTAAATGGTTTGTGAAAAATTCTGACATCGAGTTAGTATTTGAACGTATGTATTTTAGTTATTATTTAAGTTATCTTAAACAAGTACTTTTATACTTAAAATTTTAAAAAATCTTTATATACGTATATACGTGAAAATTTAATTCTGTCTAGATACTAATAACCGAATAACGTTTTTTGAATCTTTATTCACGTTAAAAATAGGCGACTGTTATTTTCATTTTAGCAAACATAATTTGTTTAAACAATATACTTTGAACACTCGAACTTGCTACAATTTGTGAAATAAAATATTACATATAATCATTTCTTGAATACATAAGATTCAAGAAATTCTTAGTATTTTAATTAAAAATTAGTTTAAACAAAAGTCATACTTCTAAATTAAGGCTTTAAAAATAATATAATAATACATATGAATTTTGGTCTAATCTTATTTAAAACTTTTATATTTATGAATACAAAAAAGTAATTTACGCGATTTTAATATGAAAATTTTTATTAACGTTGTATTGTTATTAAATTTTAAGAAATTTTTAATTTAAAATAATTTTTGATCGAAAAATTTAATCATATGTATCGTATAAATATATTTAGTTTGAGATTGATAATAAAAGAAGTGTGAATATTAAGTTATATTTTAAACATTATATTATAAATAAAAAATTATATTGTAAATCAAAAATTAATTTATAACATACGATACAAATATAAATAATTTACAAATTACAAGCGAATTATGTTATCTGCACAAATGGAATAAAATCGACAAGTTTTATACATTTCACCAGTATAATTTATTTCACGCGATTATAATCAACGGTATATAAAATAAACGTCTGACTAGATCTAACTCTTTTCTACTTGGGATATATCAATAATTATAAATAGATTATTAATATTTTAGAATAATTATAAATAAAGGATACGAAAACAAAATATTATGTGAATATTGATATAATTTTTAAATGAGCATGTAATATATAATATTTAGACATTTTTATTATTAAGAAAACAAAGAAATTTGTGTATGTTTGTGTTCTATAATAATTTAATTTCGATATATAGAAAATATACGAAAAGTAAGTAAAATAAAGAATCTTTTTAAAGTTGCTTATTCAATAGTGTATAACAACTCTTTAAAATAATAATATGAAAATAGAATATAGAATCAAAAATAAAACATGATTTCTATTCCAATAATGTTAGAAAATAATTGTGCAACATTCGTTATAAAAATATTTCGAAAAACTTTAAATAACTTATAAACAATGAAAATTAATACTAATACCGATACTAATTTTTTTACTTATTTTAACGCAAATTGAATATTTTCGTATTTTAAACATATAAGTTTTATAATAAAAATTAAAATTTTAAACTGAGTTTTATAAAATTCATAAATCAATGATAGTTTTATTGTATGAATTAAACTTATTAAATTACATAAATATTCCCATACATTATTTTTTCATATATATATATATTTTTTTTTTTTTTTTCTTGAAAAATGTTTGTATTTTACTATATAAAAGCCTAGAGATGCTGTACTGCAACAACATTTAAAATTTGATATCTACTAAAATTAATGGCTGTTTTTAAAGCCAAACTTTTATTAAATATTTTAACGTAGTTACTATATAAATATGTTGGTAAGATTCATCGATGATATAATTCATAAACTTGTTAAAAATCAACATAACCTAGAAATTCTTAAAAAGCAGTAGTTTTATGAAAAATATTTATAGTCGATAAAAAATTATTTTCATCATTATTTATAAAATAATGAAATTATCAAAAATTTATAACGAGATTATTTTTATTATAAATAATAGATTTATGATAATTTAATTAATGTATATCACAATGATAATTGTATTTGGCCATAGATTCGAAAAAAGAAAACATTTTTCTTATAATAAAAAGGTCGATTTAAAATTTATCAGTTTATCTTACCACTACATTAAAAATATTTTATACATATAAAATTGTAAAATACACATCTATACAATAATTTAAGAAAAATAATATGATTTAGAAATTCATATTTTTTAGCGATTTCATAATTGATGGTCGAGATCTTCTAAAAACGAAATCACTCACTTTTATTGACAGCTGGTTCTTGCTAATCTTATTACAGATCAATTTATGTCTCAAAAAATTGAATGATCAGCGAAAATTCTCAAGGTTGATTTATAATGATAACACTAGTTGATATCTTGAACAACATATCGATACAATTTTAGTTTGCTTCGATAATTGAAAATTTTTAATTCTATATAGTTAACAATAATATTTAAATTTTACTATCACGTATTAACTCAGATTTGTTCAAATATTTACGAATATTTATAAATATCCTAAAATATTCAATGCATATTTGAAAATAAATTTTTGTTATTTGAAAATAATAATATTATAATTTTAATAAATTTAATAAAATAAATTTTCGATATATTTTATATATAATACAAAGTTTTCGTACAATATTTACGTATTCATAAAAAGTACAGTTTCGCTGTAATGAAATAGAATTAACTATTATTAGACTTTATAAAAAATAAATTCATTCCTGTATATCTTAAATTAGGGATAATTGCTAATATAAAATTGAGTATGATAAAATTGAATAAAATTGAGGCAAAACAAAAAACACATTTCTTTTATAATTTAAGGTCAATAAAAAAGATAAAGTACGGTTCAATGGTATTTATATATAATATTAAAATTTCAATAAAACATTTAAACGAATAATATAAAAATAAATTAGTTTTCATTTTCATCGTTCATTTTTGTTTATATTTTGATTATTTACATATTTATCGCAAAGAAGCCGATAAATTTTCAAGTTTATTCGCGATGCACGTTTAAAAAAAATTGTAATTTAAATAATTATACATTATAATATTACGAGGTAAAAAATCTGCGGAATGCGCGGATGAAAGAGTAAGATGAAAAAGAAGTTTAACGTTCTTACGATTTGTATTCGATATAATATAGCAAAATATTTTGCGTTCGCGGGGGTGTACGCGATCTTTTAAAAAAAAAAACATATTTTGAATCCACGGTGTCGTTTTCCCGAAGTAAAAATATTTGTCTCGTTTGAATTTATTTCCAATAATTTATAAATACTCTAAACGTTCGATAAACGGAAGACGTTTATTCGTAGGCGATTAGGGTACGAGAACTACAACTATGAGAACGTACAAATGTTTTCCAGCTAAAAAAACTTGGTTACCGGTGGTAGAAAGAAAGTAAAGGAAGACTACTGATGCGGAATTATGTTTGGAAGATGAGCTTTACAACTGTAATTGGTTGGCAAGTTAGTTTTAAAGCACTTTTTTTCGAGCATGAAGCGTTAGCTCGTTAAATCACGTGTCTCGGTCGGTGTATTCGCGCGAGTTTAGTCAGAGCTTAAATTTATAATAAAGGACCTCGCGGCATAAAAAGAGATGCGTGGAGAGAAAACGAGACACAAGTCAGCCAGTGAACGCTGAACGCGATGTCCAAATTGTTTATTGACGTCGCGACAAGCGCAAGTTTTATATAAATGCGCGTCGCGTGAAAGGTGTACACGCGTGTGTGTGGATATAAGTTGGCAAATAGGTGTGCATTTGGGTGTGCATTTGGGTGTGCATTTGGGTGTACGTGTATATATGCTTGGACGCGGCACTGTTTCCGTGAGTTTTAACTTATTTTCGCACTACTGGCCGCGTTCCAAGTGCATTCGCGTCGTACGAACGTCACTCGGTGGAGGAGACGGAGAAGGAGACGGAGAAGGAGACGGAGAAGGAGACGGAGAAGGAGATTGAATTTTGCTATCCTTCTCCCCGCTCTCCTCTCTGCCGCTCGCCGCGCTCTCCCCGCTCTCCCCGCTCTCCCCGCTCTCCCCGCTCTCCCCGCTCACCACGCTCTCGCCGTGAATTATTACTTTACTCGTATTTATGTCGGCGGCTCGTGGGTTACGCGATCCACTTCGATTTTCCAGCGCCATTTGCTGCATACAAGTATTAAAAACTGCGGGGACTGAAACGCGAAACAGCTTTCACAGCCGAAGCTTGGCACACGCGTAGAAAAGTATCGACCAAGATCCGACATCTATACTTTTTTGAGCATCGAGTCTTCGCTTATTCGTTAAATTGGAATTACATATTTTTTTAGCTTTTAAAAATAAATGTCGTTAGCGTATACACAGTATTTATTTTGAGGACGCGTGCTACGATAAATATTATCCGTGTATGTTTTTAATTATTTTTTAACCGGTATTTTCAGATAAATTTTTCAGATAAATAAAAATTAATCGATCGATTTTCCTCGATTTTCCTCGATTTTCCTCGATTTTCCTCGATTTTCCTCGATTTTGCGATTAATTGTCTTATATTTTTCTAATCGTTATTCGTTCGTTGTATACAGAAATTAACCGTAAAATTCTACGCACTTTTAACGCTATTAAAGAATTTACTCAATTTTTTATAGTACGAATCACGAAAAATTCCTCGTCGGTCTTTACCGGAGTAACCAACTTTTATTCCGCGTATTCTAGCTACTAAAAATTTTTAACCGATGTAACTTGTAACGACGACAAGTATAAAAAAGTATTTAATTTTCAGTTTGATATAAATAAACTTTGATTTAATAACTTATAATAAAAGTCAAGTTTGAAAACGTACAAGAAAGTGAACTGCTATTTTTTATGCAAAAAATGTTTTATTTAAAAAAGATTTGTAACACGACTGAATACAAACTCGGCAGTTTTGGACGGGATACACATACAAATTTTGTCGCTACTCCCACCCATATAATAATTCAAGCGATGTCTCAATCTAATTATCGTATCTATTTTATTTTATTTCATTTTAAATTTACAACGATAAAGTCAAGGTATATCAATTAACGGTTGTACGAACAGAAACATCCGATGATATTTACAATTACAAGATCCGGTGATAAAGTTCAGGTAAACTAGTTTGTTATTTTATTACTTTTGACGTAATATTATGTTTGTATTATGAGCGTATAAAACAACTTAACTAGAACTAAAACTAATGATTTATGCTTATTTATATACAGAGAGAGACAAAAATCGAAAGAATAGTTACAATCCTGAAAAGAGTAAGTTAACCGATACGATGCATCACGAATAATGAATGTAAAGTAAACAGGTTTTAAAATTGACAACATTATTTATTAATTAATATAGAGTTAATATCTGTATTTAATATGTTAATATATAAAAATAATTATATGATTTTTATAACGGATTTGTCAGTTATTGTAGATATCTTGTTGTGTTTATTTTTCAGCGTGAATCCTTGACCGGTTTCTAGCCAGATTTTATCGAGTTTCTATTTTATTTTTAGCGAGTACATCTATCTAAAAATTAATAAAATAAATACTAATAAAATATATTAAAATATATGAATCATAATTTTCTTTTAAATTACCCTACCAAATTCATAAAATCTAAGAATAATAAAATATGCTACATTGAAACTAGTATTTGATCTTTTAATTGCACAGTTCTTTCGTATACTCGGATATTTTTTTATCCTAAATAAAAAAACTGAACGGTATATATTCTACTTTAAATATTAATTTATAACCACTCTATAATATATTTAAATCGCGAATATTTTTTTCAAAAATACTTTTTGGCAAATGGTTTAATATACAATGCATGAAAATAATATAATAGTATATTAATATTTCTAATTAAATTATTTTTTTAAAGATTAAATTCCAATATTTATTATCGATAACGTATTTAAATTCTATTTAATAAAATTTTAAAAACTCACAGAATTAATATTTGATTTCTATTACTTTTGTCCAATAATTTATTATTACTTATAAGACAACTATAAAAGAAAGTTTAAACCTCTTTTAAGTATAAAAAGTACATAATTTATAATATCATAATTTGCAATAATCTAAATTAATTTTTATTTAATCCTAAAATTTTTAATTTTAATTCTATAAAAGTTCGTGTTACAATTGCATTGTAAATAAATATACATATAAGTAATTTAGTAGCTATTTCGACTACTAAAAAATAAAATTAAAAACAATGTAAAAAGTAATGGAAAAATACATTCAAAACAACATTACTATATAATTTAACTGTTTATTTTGTATTATTTTAAATCGTTTATAAAAGAATTATTATATCTTTAAAATTAGTAGTTTCTTTTTTCTTTTTTTCTTTTTTTAATTAAATAACTACAGTAACAAAAATTCGTGTTTTAAAATAATAAAAAATATTAATTTTTTTTCGTATATTAATACAGTGCAATATTTGTAGAAATATTCTTTCTACATTTTTTTTATAAATATTTAAGCGAACGCGAAGATTTTTTGATGAATGTATTTTAATACTCGTTTCTTTTTCTTCTTTTCACCTTCTGTCTTTTAATTTCTTTTGAAACTGGTCTTTATTTTCGCAATATTCCAGTACTTTTTTTTTCGATAATATATGATTCCCTTACGTAACTTTCTTTTCTTTCAAATTTTAGTCTTGCTCTATATACACTGATTTATTAAAAACTTAAAACGCGTTTTTAATTTTATTCTTTATTATATAGTTTAACAAAGATAACGATATTATAGTTTGGTTCAAAATAACATTTTTCATGATTAAATAATTCCAAACTTATAATAGATATTAGAATAATGACGATAGAAACATAAAAATATTGATAAATTTTTTATATTATATTTTATTGTAAAAGTAAAAATGTGTTTATTCATTATTCGGTATCGAATATAATATTTAGGAAAAAGTTATATTTTTTATAATTTGTATGCGTAGGTGAATCATATTAATACTTCCGAGGATCGAACAAAGCAGGTTCAAAAAGTAATTAAAAATGTGCGAACAATTTTTTTACCTATTATCCGAAATTTTAGATACAATTGAAATGTTAAAGTAGCGGGTATTTTGAATAAAGTGAATAAGTTCGTTAGATAAGGGTTCGAAGAGTATCGAAAAAACAAAAACCCCAACTCGTATTACATAAAAATTACAGGATACACGTATAAATAATTACAGGATATTGCTTTTGTGTAGGTACGCAAGCAGGTATATAATGGAAACGAATAATTAATATAAAATCAGAAATAAATGTAATAAGTAAAGTACAAAATAGGAAATAATAACAACGCGAAATAACGAGAAACGAAAAAATAACGAGTCGGTAAAATAATGGAAGCATGAAAATGTTGGAGCAGATAAAAATGTATCAAGAATTTCCGCTTTATATTTGTTCAAAATTTACTCGAATATTATCCGTCCGCCTTGGCAGCGATACGCTCGGAATTGTTTTTCTCGTTTCGTTTCTAATTCAAGCTACATACTTATCCAATCTCTACCTGCCTGATTTAATTACACTGATAACATTGGAACCGGCGCAGAGCTTCTCCAGGTTGTAATTATGTAGCTTCCTTTGCTCTCCGCCACTCTCGTTCTCTTCAATTCCAAATATTTTTCAAAGCCTTTAAATTGCGGTTCGAGTTAACCATAAACCGCGTAGTTCAACATAAATTTCCATGGGTACAGCCTCCTCGTAATTTTCCGATTTCGTAGTTTATCGCTCTCGATTAAGAGTCGGGCGGTTACTTTTAAGAATATTTCTCTTTCGATTTTCGCAGTCGGAATTATCTTTTCACAATGGCTCGCTCGGAAAGCGGCGATATCCGCTCGGCTCGTTTGCTCAACCGAATCGAGTATACGCGGTGAATTAATTCGATCTTAAGTCATACATGATTTCCCTTTTAGCGAAAAAAGAATGGACGGATGTCGTAGGATAGGTTAAAATAAGTCCGCGGGGCTCGTTACCTAGTTGTCGATCCTCCAGCGAAGAAAATCAGCGCGTACCGTTTGGATATCCACTCGCGGGAATGTATGGAAACGCTGGTACATGCTCGGATGTGCTCTGAAATGCGCGGAAATGCGCGGATCCTCGGGGAACGGCTTCGGCGTCAGCGTCGGCGTCGGCGTCGGCGTCGGCGTCGGCGTCGGCTTCCCGGGGACGCGCTATCGAGGTGCGATCGGGGTTGGCGGCTTCCTCGTCATCCGCGGGCTCGATTGTCTCTCTTACTCGCACGCGAAACGACTCGTTAGGCCATCCTGCATTTCCGAGCGACCGTATCGGCGGACCGTGTGAACGTCGTCTAGGTGGCGGCTCACGCGCGCGCCGGAAGTGGCGAAAAAATGCGAGCCGGGGGAGCGAGGCGGGATGATAACGCTCGGTTTAATGAATAATTAAAGCGTCAACTTACGGGCACTTACGAGCGAGCAATTGCAGACTGGGGAACCGACGAGCGACGAACACCCAAGGAATATACTTTTTCCCGCCGTTCCTCGTTCACCCGTTAATGAACCGATTGCGCTGCTTCATCCGATGATTTTCGAGTTTGAGAAAAAATTTGTATTCGTTTTTAGCATCGGTCAGCGATGATTATTAATATCAATATAATTCCAATTTTTAATGGAATTTTTTCTTCGCCGAAGACTTTTTATTTTCGCTCTTCGCTCGAATGCGCTCGAAAGACTCGACGATTTTTAGAAATCGTTACGATTTACAGGGATTGTAAGATTATCATCGTTTATCGATATTTATACGTTTATTCTTTTACGGAATATACGAAGTATCTTAAATAAATATCGTGACGAATTCAAATTAAATAAAAATGACGAGCATCGCAAATAATTTGATTTATTATGTCGTACGTGTATCTTAAAACCTTTAAAATTACAGGCGATACGCGGCATCTAAAGTCGATCATAAAATAAGATTTAAGATATTTTGTGTCTTAATTGTATACTCCGAATCATCAAATATAATTTATTAAGTGAATTTAACAGTTGTGCGCGTATGTGCAGCGTGTAATTATCTAACACTGGGATGCGGTGTTTTAAACGCTATACGTTATCGTTTTACGAGTTCGTAAGGATATTTTTTTTATTCGATATTCGTTGTACGGGGCACGATAAATTTTATTATTACGATGAAAATGGTTATTTTGAATATTTTATTTAATTTCAAGCTTTATCGAACGGGATTTCATTGTTTTTATTAACACCTATTAACTTATCAGCTTTAACTAAATTTAACTAAATTTAACTAAATTTACATAAATACAAATAAAATGTAATAAGAAAATTTTAATTTATCGATACAACAGATTTTTTAGGCATAAATCTCTGCGTTACAAATAAAGCTTGTCGGTTTTAATATGAAAATTACTAAAAGTTTCGGGAGACTATAAGTTCTGCTTAAGAAAAAATTATATTATTTTTAACGAATTATTACATTTTTTACGATCTATAAAAGTTGTTTCAGTACAAACAGATATTCGAAAACATTTTTGTAAGTAAAAATGTTGTGTAGATGCGCTCATAATATATTCTTTAAATGTTTCAAAAGTATACGTTAGATTTAAAAATTTTTAGGAAAACTCCAGTATTTCTGGAAATTGTTTATAAGAACGCTGCTTTAGAAATTGTGATAAACAAGCTTAAAATTGCTCAAATCATACTTAATACACGAAAAATATCTTTCCGTATTTGAAATCTATAGTTGCTTCTTTGTAACAATGTACATTTTTTGAGATTGAAAAAAAACTTATTAAATTATCTACTTATTCCATTATATTTTCAATGAAAATCTCCGAAAATTACCGTAATCTCAACTCAACTAAGCTAATTTATGCCTGAAGCTATTGTTGCCAATTCTAAAATAATATTTCGTTTTCTCATCATTATATGAATTACTTTAAGTTAAAGCAGTTGTAATAAAAATAATCAGTTTCAACAAAGTAGCGCATTTGTATACTATAAACTAAATAAAAATTTGCTTAAATTACAATAAAACTCGATTACTCAAACTATTCTATTGAAATATGAAGTCATATTTTTAATCTTGAAACAATTTTTTTAGAAGTTATAGATTACACTTTTTTGTTTTATACGTTGAAATTTTAATATCTATCTTTTATGTTAGCAATTTTTTGTAAATATTTTGATTTACAAAATATAATTATTATGTAAGTAATGATTAAAAACTTTTACTAAATTTTTCGCTTAATAGGAAATATTATGTATCTCTTTTTCAAAAATAACTATTACTATATTCTATATCTTTTATTAAATTGATTCTTTTATTAATTATATTCATAAATCGCGCAAGAAAGCGAATAAAATTACATTGTATTATTTAATTTTTTAAGATCTATTAATAACTAAAAATCTTTTTCGATATTTCAAAAAAATTAAAGTAATAATTTTTAATAGTATAGAGTTAACTTTCGTAATATATAATATTTATTTAAGAGAAAAAATGTTTACAATAACAATAACAATATCGTTTTAATGATTTTTTTATTTTAACATAATTCTTAAATTAAAACATTATAGTAGAAAATTTTTAAGTTTTTTTAATTAATCGAAAAAATAATAACGCATACCGGAAATTTGGCATAGAACATTAAATTCAAGTAAAAACAATTTTTTAATTTAGCTGCCAAATGTCCCTTGTATTTTAGTTTTTGTTCAATTCACTAAAAATACGAGAAGTTATTTATTATTTTCAGTATAATAAAAATACGCGTTCTTTTTTAAATAAATCAATTATTATTTTATATATTACTATGGTATCTAATAAACATTATTCGGAAAACTATCGCGAATAATAAATGTATAATAGAAGAAGAAATATTTAAAGCAAATCTATAAATCATTTTATTAATAATAATAATGATTATTTTACTCGTTGAATTTATTTTTTGTTTAATCATAGTTATTTTTACGTAAAATACGAAATACGGATGCTTGAAATAACGTTTGACATGTTTAGAAGCTTAATAAAGGCATCGATTTTGAAGTTAAAAAATATTAAATAATGTCGATACTCATAATTATCGAATTATTCACTGTTAATTGAAACGAATATTTCATTTTCTTTATAAGTAAGCGATCGTAAATAATTTTATAGTTTATACAGAAACAGAAGGAAAACATTCTTTGATTTTAAGATAATTTGGTACATGCTTTAGTTTATACCAAGGCTATAAATCACAAGCATTGTAATAAGCTTGCATCTTAGAGTTTCAGTGTCGTAACGACATTTTAATTATATTAATTTTCCACAAGTGAATTTGCGCAATTCGTTGCCGGTCTATGATTATTTATATAGTTAAAGAGTCATGAGATCTTTCTCACTGGGCACACATTTACTAATGCAAACAGCAAAGTGAGTTCTTGAATTTATCGCACGCTGTTTCAGAAATTCAATTTTTTTACCCAAGCAAATCCTCTTTCGTAAATAAAATAAAATAAAATTGTTCCTTTCGCAAGTTTGCGAGTAAAATTAATTTATCGTATGTAAAGTTTATTTCCGGGTTTCTCTCGGTATCTATTAAATATATAATAACTTTAATAATAGTTAGGGGTAATATAATGTATTTGAAAAATATTTTCCTAAATATTTTAATGTGAAATATTCGATGTTTCTTAAGAACATTAAAACTAAAAATGTATAATTGTAAAGTCATTTCGAGAAAAGAGCATCTTGTTAAGAAATAGAAAATACGATGTACTTTAAATTTACATTTACGTATATAGTTTACGCGTTACGGAGAAAAAACTTTACACATATTTAAAACTATTCGTTGATATCGATACATAATTTATCCAAATACGGTAATCTGCTTTTTTTAATGGACAACAAAAGGATTTTAAACGACAATAATATACAGTTTTATTAATATTTTGTAATTATACCAAAACTATTAATACTGTATAATAGTTGCGTTACTTCTACTTAAGTATTTAAAAAAATTAACGTTTGTAATTTACTACTTTAGTTGTAAGTAATACGTCGTGAAAAAATACATGTATGAGTAATGCGAGCACATGCAAGGTATAGACTTTTTAATAGTAGCACCGTCATTTTTAATAATTAATGTATTCTCCAATTTGCCATCGAGTAAATCAATACGTTTTTTGAAACGAACGAAAACTCATAAATTCAAAATGAAAAGTCCGATCGTTCACTCATTGAAAAATATATTACGTTACGCAGCAAATATATCAAAGTTTAGCAACCGTATCCGCTTTAGAAAAAAATCTCCACATTTGAAAACAGCTTTTTTTCAAAGACCTCGTTATCGGATAATTTTCATATTAAAAATTACGTTTCAAGCCTCCGATTTTTATAAGAGGCAAGTTTAAAACGTTTACATTTATAATCGTTCGATTATAATTCGGAAATTAAGTTTTGGAAATTTAAGTTAGAAATTTCAATTTTGCATAAAAATGGGAAATTAAAAATGCGAAACCGTCGGTGAAACGTAAAATTTTTTATAAATTTGTAAAAAGAGTTTCTGTGTTCGAATAACGGTCGTAAGACCAGTTGGATATTTTCCGAAAATGCCACACTTTACTTTAAGTGATCAATTATTCGCTAAGTCGGCATTCGTTTACAAAAAACAAAGCAATTCCACTTTCGTTATTTTATACAGTATTGCAACGTCTCGTACGAATTCAGGACTCGTATCCGGGCTTAATTTTATAGTTCGATAATAGCGAAAAGATAACGGAAGACTTTTATGCAAATTGTGGAGAGTTATCAAACGCTACTGGAAGCTGAAACGTCAAACGGGAATAGAAAGAAACGTTTGACGATAAATGAAGTTCGTAAGTAAAGGCGAAGGAATTCGTAGGCGCGTGTTTCGGCTCTTTATAAATTTCGAGCGGGCAAAGATTTAGAGGCGTCTCGAAGGTTTGGAGGGTTTTGCGGAATCTAAGTTGGCGGGCAAAGGACGGAAGGAGAGGGTAGGAGAGGGTAGGAGAGGGTAGGAGAGGGAAGGAGTGGGAAGGAGAGGGAAGGGTCGCGAGGCGCCAAAGTCTCTAAGCCTCGTCGGATGCGAGGCGACGCGGAGGAAAGTTTCGAAGCGACCCATTTCCACGTTCGTTGTTTCTCCGAGGCCAAAGCGAAGAGCCGAGGAGTCGTGCGGTGCCCTTCGATCGAACGGGGGAACCCGTTATTTAAATTCAAATACCACTCGGACTCATCGAAAGCACCTTGAACGGGAAAAAGAAAAGAAGCGTTCATCATCGCACAAAGGCTTTCTCTCGGCTCGGACCCCGGGGGGAGGAGATCGAACTCGAACTCCAACTCGTGCGGAGCCGGTCGAGTAATCCGCCGACTTAGCTCGTGCCACGCAACCAAGTACGAACGTGCGTGGGCGAATCGTGCCGTAATACCTCGCAATTACCGTCGATTACGAGGGGAGAGTTTTCCTCTCTCTCTCTCTCTCTCTCTCTCTCTCTCTCTCTCTCTCTCTCTCGGACGCGCTCGGGTCCGCGAATCGAGGAGCAAAGCAGAGAGAAGGCGCGCCGGACGCGAAAGAAGAGCGCCAAGGTCGAGGCGGTCCACCGGGAGCCCGTGGATCTCGAGGAGTGTCTCGTCCCGGGTGGAGCAATTACCCCTTCGACTCGGACGTACGCACCACCGAATCATCGTCCCAGCGTTCGTGGACGCCCTTTTTTCCCTGTCGTTCAACGGCGAGCTCGGGAATCCACTTGCGCCCTTCGGCGAGGGTGTGTGTGTGTGTGTGGTAAGCGAGACGCGTTGCCCCCCGGGTTCTCCTGCCGGCGTCGCTCCGTAACGACGATTCCGAGGACCGCGCGCACCGCGGGATTGTCCTCCCCGGCGACGACGTCGGTCTTTCGTAAACTCCACCTCGATCCGAATTTTTTTCGGTCTTCGACGTTCGACCTTCCACCGCGCGGAGGTCTAGACGCTTTCGACTCGGTAAGCGCTTATAACCGATATTATTACGGCGAGGTATCGTTCTTTGCTCTTTTTACGGGAGCTTGAAACGCGCGAGTTTCACCGATGATGCAACGTGTACTTTTCATCTCTCTTTCGTTGTCACGGTTCGGAGCGTTGCTCGAAGCCACGCGAGAATGACTTTGGTTGAATCTAACCCGTACCATCTAACCCGTACCGTCTAACTCGTACCGTCTAACTCGTACCATCTAACTCGTACCATCTAACTCGTACCATCTAACTCGTACCATCTATCCTTTACTACCGCCTATCCTTTCGAACGCCCGAAAAGAAGACGTCGGGACCCGCGGAAGAGAATCCGAAAATGAAACCGAACCGATTGCGCGGTGAACCGTTCGAAAAGATCGATGGAAACAGCGTTGGTGCGAAAGTCGAGTCGATGTTAAAACGGATAAAAACCGAAGTTCGGTATGGCGCGATCGGATAAAAATAATTGACGGAGCTGAAAGTATTTTTTGTCCGCTTTGTACGATAGGGAAGATCGCTGTACGAGTTCAAAGGTACGGAGTGACAACGCGCGAGAAAGACAAAGACAACTCGAGAATAAAACGATACATGTTTCTTTATACAATTATCGTTCGTTCAACCTTTAATCAACGTTGTGTTTTATTTATTTTTTGACAACGATGTTTTATTCTCCAGTTGAGTCGCGATTCTATTTTTATTCTGGCTTTAAACGCTTCTGGAGATAAACCGTTGAAGCGGTAAACGAAAGATCGTTTACGCTTTTATCGTGAAAACAATGTACACTTCGTATTGCTCGTCCGTACGTAGATTACTTCATCGCGCGTACGCGTCAAATTTATAAATACAAAAGTTTACTTTTTATTTTTGTCGTTATCGAACGTTAAATCTATTCGTGGCTTCTTTGATTCTTTATAAGGTACGTCGCCGATACTGCATATTATTTTTATATCTTTACGATAGACGCTTCGTGAATTTCCACCGCTTCAAATTTTACGAGTCGTTTTATTATATTTCGACGCTTTTTTTTAATTCGTTCGCGAGAAATTTGCATATTTTTGAAACGTAACCTAAACGTAGATGTAACTTTACTCGAAAGAAAGTTTTAAAAAATGCTCTAGGAAATTACTAAGAACTTATTCCGTTTGAGCGAACGGTCGAAACAACTCCGCGTAATAATTTATAAATTCACGTACGCGCGTCCGTGTCGTTGGGAAAAAAGATTTTTTCTCCCGTTAATTAAAATATCGCGTAATAATTATGTAGCGCGTAAAAAAAAATTACACGATTTAAGAATACTTTCGAACATTTTATTCTTTGATAAATATTTGTACGCGTATACTTCAAACCGTCGTTCGTCGAGTTACGATAAAGCAAAAATCAATGAGAATTTTCACCGCGAACGCACACGTGTGTCTCGGCGTAGCTTGATTTCGTGTAACGGGACTGAAAAACAAAAATTGTCAGTCGATTAAAATAACCCGCAGCAAACAATGCGAACTTTATCTATTTTCAATTATGCGTGTACGTACGCACATTTCTTTTACTCGGTAAAAAGTATAATTTAGATAAAAAAAAAAAGAAAAAAAGAAAAAATGAAAAAATGAAAAAATGAAAAAAAAGCAAAAAAGGAAAAAAAAATAGATAAACGTACGTAGAAATCCGACTAATTCGGCTTATCTAAAAATTTAATAATAATTTAAAGGTACGTATTTTAATAAGTGTAAAAACATGACGTAACGTTGAACTGTACGAGTACAATAGAATATTATGCGGTACAATAAATACGCGAAGATAATTTACGTATCGCTGTCAAAACAATTTAAAACGAGTTATTGTTTTCGAGAAAGCGCTATTCAAGGAGATAGGAAAGAGAAAGAGTTGTAAAAAAAACTAAAATGCGAGATTTCAATAAAGCAAAATATAAATGAGAAAAAAAGGAAAAAAAGAAAAAGAAGAAGAAGGAAAAGGAAAAGAAATAATGAAATAAAAAAATAAACAAACAGACGCGGAGCGGATTACTAAATAGCGCGCTCATTTTTATGCAACAGATGGCTTTCCAAAGTGAATGATTCATGCTATACAAGGGGAAGCGAAGGAAGAAAAAAATAATAAAATGCGGGTAAGGCCGTGTCGCGGCCGATAGGTACACGTACGATACGCGTAACTTATCGTCGTATAACCGCGCGTGTGCGCCCGATACTTTCCGCTCCTATAGCCCGTTGCAACATCTGATAAAATTCAATATTCGAGTCGATTTAACGGTACGGGGAGGAGGGAGGTGGCTTTTTCTACGCTCGAGTACTCGGGAAACGCGTGCGAGGAATGACGGAGGAACGGAGAGGCAAGGCTGAGCGATCCCCAAAGTCACCCGAGGCATCCGGGGCTGGGCTACCCGGGGACGGCCAAACTCGACAGCCAAACTCGACAGCCAAACTCGACAGCCAAACTCGACAGCCAAACTCGACAACCAATCACACCGGGAAATTCATCGGTGCTCCTCTTTTCCTCCAGATTCGCTGCTCCTTCCCCAATTCCTTTACATTCTACCTCTACATTCGCTTCTTGCGCAAGACGCCTTACCTTTTCGGAGCGTTCGTCCCTCGGAATCCTTTATCCTCGATAAGATCGAGACTCGCGCTTACGCTTTCGAGGGCAAACGCCGAGTTACCAAGCGAACCCTTTTCGAATACCGTAGGATTCGAGGAGACCTTGTCGCGCCCTCTAAATTATGAGTTCGATCGCGCCTGTTAAAATAATGGATCCGGTGAAATACCGGACCGATTGAAAATTAAACGATATCTTCGAATCCTTGTTAAGTATTTTACAGTTGGTCTTATCGTTGCGGAATATCGTACGTGGAAAAAGTTATCGATTAAAAAAATTTCTCTATCTTTCTCTATCGATTCTCACGCGTTCGTAAATATCTTGCGTACTTTTCTTAATGTAATAGTCTAGAGAAGAAACAAGGGTAAAAAATTTTGATTCAATTATTATTTATCTTGGAACGAATACTTGGAACGGAATTACTTTAATACAAGTTACGCGTTGTAAAGCTAGAATTACCAACGAAAGCAAAAAGTATTTTCTCTCGTATATTAAATGTTTTACGTTCGACGATGGCGAGTACTCTTTCGAATATTACAACCGATTAAAATTTATCGAAACGAAATCTAGCGCGAGTTTTTAATAAAAATAGCTTCTAAATTTGTAAAGGAGAGACGCGTAAAAACGGTCGTCGTTGTAGTTTTTAAATAACGTTAATAACGGTAACGACAACGCGATAATTATAAAAGTTATAAATTTGCGGTTTAAAATTGTGACATTACATGGTAACCGAAGACGCGACTGGAAATTAGAAACTGTCGAAAGTTCGAACGATTATCGTTTATAACAAGTATTTGTATAAATAGCGGAAAATAATTATATATCGCGTGTGTTATTAAAGAATAAGGTAAACGATGTAACTTTATGTACGTTATCTTTACGTAATTTTGATCGTTGATACTTGATGATTGATCCTTGTACGCAAAAAATTTTTCCGACGGATTAATAAGCTACAAACGGATAATACTCTCGGTAATTACAATCGATACCGAATATCCAACAAAATACTATTTCAAACTTTGCGGATAATTAATTTTCATTTCTAAATTAATCAAACGCGAATCAAGTATCGAGGACTATCGCTATATTTCTTCCGAGCTACATGGAAAATTCAAGGCATTCGTCGGTTAGAGTTTCCGGGATAAAAGGTATCGACTATCACCCGAACAAATTTTAAACCAATAATCCTAATTAACGGCGATATTTTTTTTCGTGGATATCGCTCGAAAAGTAAGACGAGAAATTAACTCGGCTTGTGGGAAGGTAGGAAAGTTGAAAATTTTAATCGAAATCCGAATGCGTATAAAAGATAGAGGAATCGTAGGTTCGGTATCCACGCGCGTATCGTTCGTATTTATCGGTTTCGCGAGTAACGATGTTCGTAAATGTTCGTAAATGTTCGTAAGTGTTCGTAAATTATGGTAAATTAATCTTTGGCTTTTGAAAAGTATCGATCGCCTCGAGCATTTCTAAACATTGGGTTATTATTGCATAAATATAAAAAGCATAAACAATAAAAAGTCGGAATTATCGAGCAGAGTTAAAAACGTGAAATAATTTATTGGCTTCGTTGCTCGTAAGGTCAGCGAGTACGAATTCCTCCATGTGCCAGAAAGCTACATAATTTACCAACGCGTTTACAGGAAAGAAGACTCGAAAGCAACGGAGAACTTTCACGTACGTAGAGAAGTACGTAGACAAGTACGTAGAGAAGTACGTAGAGAAATACGTTGGAACGTTTCGAGCAGAGCTCCGACATTTTACGCGTACGGTGCGCTTACGCAAAATCTTCGGTTCGCAAAATCTCACGCGTCCCTTGATTTCTTTCTTTCGAGTTCTTGTTTCGTCTTGCTGCGACTGCGACAGTCTTTTCGTCTTTCCGAGGTTTCTCCCACGGATTACTCTTTCCGGTTGGCCTCGCGGCGCGTCGTTGCCCTCGTTTCCGGTGTGCCTCGGCGATTTCCCGAAAAGCCGCGCCTTTTTGCGTGTTGTCTTTTCATAGGCGACCTTTTCCCAAAGGTTCCCATAAACCTCGGAGCTGACGAAACGACCCAACCGAAGCATCGTTCTCCTTTTTCGAATGGATTTTCCTCGTACATTTTTTTTTTCTTAAACGCGATTGCGTTTCTTTTTTTATTTTTATTCGACATTTTTTACTTTTCCTTGCGACCTTTATATTTCATTCTTATCTAATTCGAAATAATTCCAGTACAAAAATTAATTCGGATTTCTCTTGGTGCTGAGATTTCGTCACGACTGGAAGACGTCGAGTATTGAAACGTCTTTCGAAGCTCTTTGGCCACGTGGCAAATCTTTAGAGAGCTTTATTACGTTACGTAATATCAATTTTAATACATTAGCAAACAAAGAAAAAAATTACGCTTGTCTTTTGGTATTTTACGAACTAATTGCCTTTAATTTTAGTTTTTAATTTATAACCATTCCTTGCAAAATCCACTGTTTGGAATCGTATACTTGACTCTGTTTTCAAAGTTTGGGATTCGCGTTTGTTTCGCCCACTTTACTTTTACGTGGAAGTGCGGATTCAAATTTACTTATCGTTGTGTTAAAATATTTGACTATTTAGTTATATTTCTCGATGGTAGAGTCGTTCTTTCGCATTATATACATTTTCTTATTAGTGTTTCGTGTCCATACTTTTTAATTAACCACAACCTTTTCTTTTCAATTTATCTTTTATATAATTTTTTAATCTCGGTACGATTATTTAACACGTAGACTACCTTTAGAAATAAGTAAGTTAAATTTTGTGACTTTACAGTTTCTTTTGAGGTTTAAATGTGGCTTATCGTAGACCGTATGCGATAATTTTTTACCGAATGTACAATTAACTTGCGCGATATTCGAGTTTGTTGACTTTTTTTACCCACCGGATATAATAGTTGTAATGTAATTTTAACGATTTACGATAATTATTTAGATTTATGGAAATATTGCAAAATGTTCAAAGCTACAATTAGATTTTTAAATAAAAATAATATCCAAAAGATTTTCTCGAATAGAGAACGTTCGAAGTTCATTTTTAGTTTTTACGTAATCTAAGTGATATATCTAAGAATATTAGTCCTTTGCCGAAGAACTCCCTTAAAAACTATATGTAAAAAAATTTATAGATTATTCAGATCTTCTAACGACTATTATTTAATTTTGAAACATTTTTTTTCTCTTCTATAACTGCCAATCTAAAAGTATAATTGTATTTACAGTTTCGAATTTTCTATACATATTAAATTTATTTTTCTTCGATCTATTTTTTTATTATAAACATACTTTCGAACTTCACAGCTCAAAACAAAAATTCTTTCTAGCATTTTTATTTAAATATCTTTTATAAGAATTATATCGAAAAACTTAAGAATTCCTTTACTTAAGTCAATACAACTTAGTTCAATTATTTATATGCAAAAAAGTCTTTGAAAATGATCCAATAGTAAATTTATTATAATTCTAAATTATAAGATTTTTTAATTAAATAAAAAATCAAAAATTAAATCAAAATTTTAATTTTGAAAAAATATGACAAGAGGTTTTAATTTGTTTTCGGTCAAGACCACTCTTTCTTTTGAGAGAGAGAGAGGGGGGGGGAGGTTGTCTAAAAGAGGGGAAGAATTGTCTAAATTTCACAAATAAATAGAATTATGAAGAATTGAATTCTGCCATCGAACCTTTTCCTATTCGCGAATCGTTAATCGATTCTTTTGTATTTAAAAACACATTTATGTTCTAGCACTTTAATTGGATCAAAGTGAAAGTGAGTATTAAAAGTCTTATGACACTTACATAGTTGCAAGTGATCTCGGTACTTATCGGTAAAAAGATCGTCTTGTACGATCTTGTTTAATAAAGACAATATCGTTCGAAAATTATTTACAAGCGATAAGTTTAAAGTATGTTTTAAAATAAATAAAAAAATGTACAGTGTAGCAAGAAATTTTAAATATTCTAGAATATTACCGATATATAAAACATTTATACGTATAAAATTATTTGTAGAAAATTTATGCTTTTATTTGTAGAAAGCTCATTCTAATTAATAAAATAATTGTAATTAAATATCATTACATATTTTTATCCTTATTTATAAAATATTAAAATCTTCGTTTAATGGAATAAATACAGTTATAAAATGAAATAAAAAATTTGAACAAAAGCCTTACAGTAAAAATAAACGTATAGATTCCGACGTAAAGGTATAATTTATGATAATTACAGAAGCCTATATAGATATCTCAGGAAAGAAAAAGTAATTTACGAAAGAAGTGTGAGAAATATGCTGCAAACCTAAACAGCGTAAAATCAAATCGATTGTACGGTATACGCGTCTACGAATCGAGTCTATAGATAAATATTTGTATAAGAACGGATTAGTTGTAGGACGGATTTCGTAATATCGGATCGCGGTGTCATTGCCAGCATTAAATAATATTAAAAAAATGTTTTTAATACGCGCGAAAACCGGATAAAATAAAGAATGGAAGGAAAAGTGAAAATCTTTGGGTCTGATCTTGTTCGCAGTTGTATTTGAAGAATGTCGGTCGGTTTTCCACTCGAAAAAATAAAAGAATGCGTGAGCTCGCAAAAAATACTCACGATCGGTAAACGCGTGTTCGTGCCACGAACAGGTTGGCCCCGATGACGCCTCTGCGTAATGAAATTCATTACTCAAAAGTGAGTAGTAGCAAGTGCCTCGCGTGGATCAGAGGAGTCTTCGCTTAGCTGCCGCTGCTGACAGACTTAGGGAAGGGTGGGAGAAACCGGAAGCGCTGCTTTATGCCTTGCTGCCCGCGAACAATGAGATCGCGTTCGTGCGCGCGTTCGCGAGTGAACTGCAGACGAGAGAGCGAGGGAGAGAGCGAGGGAGAGAGCGAGGGAGAGAGCGAGGGAGAGAGCGAGGGAGAGAGCGAGGGAGAGAGACTGTACTTAGCCGTGTTCTTCGAGCTGTTTTTTATTTCCATTCCGCTTTTTTCAATCGACATTAACCTTGGGCTCCGACGTCGATTCCATGCCTCGCAGGTGTTTTTTCTCTTGTATAGTGTAATTTATTGCGTTGGAAAATTATAGAATGATATTTTTCAACGCGCGAGTTCGTTCGAATCTAGATAAGCTCATGGGTTGGCGTGTGCCCTTGTAGTCCGCTGTTTTATTATAGAAATAATCTTTGAGACGTTGTTGCTCTATGTGTCTTTGCTTTTTATGATAGAGGATGAACGAGACCGATAATTCGCGAGTGACAAGATTGTCCGACGTTTTCCGTTTTCCGTTTTCCGTTTTCCTTCGGTACAGCTCTCAACTTTCGTCCGTACCCTTTACGATATCTACCTTATACCTAGTTTTACTTCCCTTCCATCTTACTCTATCTATGAAAACTCGACGATATTTTTATATTATATATATACAGCAATAAACTGTATCTTGCTTTCGAACCGTAACCGGTACATTTCTAATGGAAAAAAGCTTTTCCAAAACTCACCCGCAAACCTTTTTCACGCGTGTTTTTCCACGTTAACCTGGCGCTTTTTCTTTTATTCGATTCTATTTACTTTCGTCGAGCATCAACGGTTTTATTATAAAGCGACAGAAGCGTATCACGATACAATATATCGCTATTTAATCGCTCTTCACGGATAAAGTTCGAAATTAATTTTCAGGCGAAACGAATGTTCCGCGTAATATTTTTTATTCGTGCGTTTCGTACGAAACTAAAAATTTTAGGTATTACGGTAATTTGCGAGTCGGAAAATTACGCAAACTTGATATTCTTTTAATAAACCGAATCCACGCTTAACGACGACTAAAGTTGTAGCTACCAAATATCGATCTTACAGTAACGGAATACCGCGAATTTTTTTAATTCAAACGAGTTTTCGTGCTTCGTAACGCGCAAAATTTTAAATTTATAATTTTTAGTTTAGAAGGCGATTTCAGGAAGTACCGGAATTCTGCGTTTGAAGAAGGTACGCTCTTCGATTAGCCGTAGATAACGACACGCCGGTAACTCGTTAGCGCTCTCGATACAAATTCCATAAATTTATAAGAATTCGATAATATATTCTTCGAGTTGGATCTACGCTCGAGAATAACGCAACCAAGTTTCAGAGTAAAGTACGCAGGCGCAATCTCGGACGCTCCAAGATTTTATTCGTAACGTTCAAATGGAAAATTTTTCACAGCGGTCTCGTTGAGTTAAACGGTCGTTACGATCGTTGAGGCTTCTCAGGAATGTAAGGTCTGAAAGAGAAAAAAGATGTAAAAAATGTAGGCAAATGAGAGTAAAGGGAAAAGGAGAAAAACCGAGGAGCGATTCGATGGATGAGTCACGCGTTTAATCTTGACCTTGCCGAAGGTTGGTCCATCGGAGGGAACCGAACGAGAGTGGAACCGGCTTCGTAAATTTTAATGGAACGCGCGAGAGAGTTAAGGGTTCGGTGGAACTTAAGTCCCGAGGAAACTCGCCGAGTTCGCCGAGTTCGACGAGTTCGACGAGTTCGCCGACTCCGTGATCCGAATCCACGATTCCGCCGCTCGCGTGGAGTCGCGGAGCGGCAACAGGTGTGATGATGCAACCAGCGATCGATCGGCTCCGAATAGACGCGCACACACGCACACACACACACGTGCACCGCTGCTTCGTCGAATCGGCGATCGATCGAGACCTCGAGGTGCGCCGGCTTTATTTTTTCGCGTCTCTCGTTACTCTCTTTCATTGTCAACTTGGCTCGCCGTCGCTTACCTCGAGCCTCGTCGCGACCGGAGCTTAAGACCAACTCGTACTTTACTCCCAGGTACGAACACGTTCGCGAGTCCAACTACGATCGGAACTCCCGCCGAGATTTCGTTTTTCCGACGGTTCCGCAGGAGGATCGAGTTTCGCCTCTCCTTCGCCTCTCCTTCGCCTCTCCTTCGCCTCTCCTTCACCTCTCGAGTCGACCTCGTAAACGGACATCGATAACCGCGCGGATATTTCTCCAACGTTCCGGGCTTACATCGATCGATCAACGACAATTTTATACACATCGTATTAAATCATTTTTAAGACCTCGCCCGAAAACAAAATAAAGATTTTTCGAAGAGAAAATATTTAAGATGGTTGTACATACTATGTTTTTATTTCGGTTTCGTCGCTTTTACCCTCCGAGGATAATTTTTCGACGCGGTCGTTTATCGCCTAGCTAAAAATTAAAGGGTCGAAAATCAGTTCCGAAGTCTTCGATAATCTCTCGATACGTCAAAATCGAGGGACGCGATAACGTCGCTCCCTAGAAAATGTCAAAAATGTCGAAAATGTCGAAAATATCTAACTCCGTAATCGTAACATTTAAAAAAGTAATTTTTCGATTTCCTCGATGGTAAAATTGCAAGATTATAAATGACGGGATCGAATTTTCCCTTTAACTCGTTAGAAACGCGAAGGAAGAAACGCTTAGTTAAAATAACGGAATGTGCTCGGTACAGACTGTATCGGATTTCCCAAACATCCGTCCTTGGTTGCGCACCTAGACGCGTTCGCCGACAAACGAAAGAACGAAAGAACGAAAGAACGACAGAACGAAAGAACGACAGAACGAAAGAACGAAAGGCGTAAAAAAGTCTCGAGAAGCGTTGGAATCGAACCGACGACGCGTATCCGCCCGGTCGCTCGGAAGTCGCGGCTGATATCGTCGAACATCGAGAGTTTACCTCGTTTTTCGCGCGTTTCGTAACGCCACCGACTGCAACGAGGGATCGACATCCCTCGGAAGCGGAACGACCGAGGCAACGAGGCAACGTTCGCGGGGTTCTCACAGCGCGGATCTACGCTTCCGGAACCGAGAGAGTCCGAGGACTCCAAGAACCATCCAAGCCGGATGATTATCCGATAAAATCGTTATCGCGCTCGTTATTATCATTATTATCGTTATTAACGTTATTATCGCTCCGACGCATAAATTGAAGTTCGGATAAGAAGCGATCGTTGTCGACTCTCGTAAATCGGTGCCGCGGATTAAAAGGCAACCGGATTAAAAGGAGCCGGATGTTGAAATTCTTTTGAGCGTGGAGCTTGGAAACGATGTAATATCGAACGGAAGTTTAGCAATGTTTTAAAATTAAAAGGATTTTAGCAAAAGTAGATCGTTGATTCGATTTCCTCCGAGGAACTTTGGTAACGTTTGTATTTCGATACTCCCGATCGAGTGGAAAATATTAACGTAATCTTGTCCGTGATTCGAAAGCAACTACCGTATTTTTACGGCCGGGTAAGATTTCATTCGTAAACAAGATATATCGATGGAATCGCGCGGGTCGAAGTTGCGTTGGTTGCAACTCCCTTTTCATTCCCATGGTACGGTTTACCTTTAAAATATCCCCTTAAGAACATTCCCCCCCGGTGGTTTGACTTTCGAGTAACAACGGCGGGAGTCGGAAGCGGGGTTTTGGAGCGGTCCTTGGAGCGGACCTCCGAATCTCGCGGGCAGAGGCGCGGGTTTATCATCGGATTCCCCTCGGCGGCGAGTCCCGCGCTCGTTTCCCAGAAACGAGCAAGAGGCAAACGCTGGCGGCGCTCGGCTCCCGACTCGGGGCGAACGTTGAACCTCGAGGAACGCGCGAGTTCAGAGCGATTCGGTCATCGGCGAACGCGCGCGCATCGTCGTAAACCCGACTCTCTCGCTCTCCCCCCACGGCGAGGCCCTCTCTCGGTGCTCTCTCGGTGCTCTCTCGGTGCTCTCTCGCTGCTCTCTCGCTGCTCTCTCGCTGCTCTCTCGGTGCTCTCTCGGTGCTCTCTCGATGCTCTCTCGCTGCTCTCTCGATGCTCTCTCCCGTTGCCGTGCGTGCTCGTACCGCGTACGTGTACGTAGCCCGGACTCATTCGTTCTCTCCTACGTGCACTTCTCGGGCTTCGCGTTAGACGCCATCTCTTACCGGCTGATTTATGCTGGATCGTCCCGATTCGAATAAAGGACCTCGAGTACGTGCGCCAATTTCCCCGCTGATGCACATATTTCTACTTGTGCATACTTTCGAGATGTATTATGTAATGCGTTCGTCGATGCGAAAGCGGCCGTCTTCCATTGCCTCGATAGAAACGTCGAGTCGTGAGTCATGACGACAGATGGAGACCAATTTATTCGTGACTCAAGTTTTGTTAATTCTATCTTGCGATCGAGTTGATTAACATTTTTTTTTCTTTTGTCCGATCTCGAATTAGTTATTTTCGTATACAAATTTATATCTGTTCCGATTATACGAACGCAATTAAACACGCGAACCGTCACCGGTATTTAAAATATATACGCGTAGCGAGTCGAGATCAACGGAACATTTTTTCTTTAAATACGTATTTTATTTGAACAGCGGATTTTTATTATTTTTCCAGCTCCCGTTAACCAAAAGACATTTGTTTAAATTCTTTTGTCTCGGGCTCGTCTTTTCATACGTTTGTTCGATCGCGTATTCGACTCTTTTTTCGAGTTTTTTTTCGAGTCTTTTTTCGACTCTTTTTTCGAGTCTTTCGTTTTTTAGACGTTTTATTCAACTATGGAAACGCTCAAATTTTAACGAAATATTTGTTTCGAAGGCTCGGTAAAAACATGCGTTCGATGACGCGGCAAAATAAAAATATGTCTCGTACCGATTCGCTACAGACGCTCGAAGCAGTCGTCGAAACTTCCGAAAAAACCTACTTTAATTATAAAATCGCTCGCTTCGTTGTATAAAGCAAAGCCTTCCCTTTCGAAAACCTTGTAAAAAGAAACGATACCGATATTTTCACACGCTAATGCGTAAAATTTTCGATGCTCTTGCGAATCTTGATTCGAAAACAATTAAAAAACGATCTTAATTGTAAAAAAACTCCGGAGTAAAAAATTACATTCTACAACGACGTTAGATAAATGAAGCATTCGATACCTTATTCTTTATTATTATTATTTTTACAATTTGATCTATAATCGAATACGGAATAAGTTTTAATTATCGAATAACGCGTAAACCGAGTCAATAAGTTACGTTTAATACGTTTATTTCTACGATTTGTGTACATTAAAGTTACGTGATCATTTTCTTTTGTTTAAAATTGAAAATTAACGATTCGTTAAATCCGTACCAAAATTATACGTGATTCAAAATTATGTTGGTGTCGATCAAATATAATTTTATGGAACAAATTTTCTAATAAGTTTTATTCCAATTTTAAAGAAAATTTTAAAGAAAAATTTTGAATCACTTGATGTTAATTTCTTAAATTTAATTGATTTTATATATAATTAAGAATTCAAATAGAATTTTATTTATTTTAGGCGTAACTTTAAATATCGTCAATTTTTTTAATTTTTAAACAGTTCAATGTGTTTGTATAAAATCAAAATACTCGAACTTTTCAATTTCAAGATAATTATTCCGTATCGATCGACCTTATCGATATTATACGCTGTCCTCAAAATATGGATCAAACGTTATTTGATTTACCGTTAAAAATTTATTTTAAAACGAATATCTTTCAATTATTACTACTGCGTGTTTTTTGTGGAGAGGTTAGCTACCGGTTTTAATTTTTTCAGACATCCTCGATCCTCGTGCTGAAGTTTTTTAAAGTTCGCTTAATTTTTACGGTTTCCAGGGGAGACTCGAATCGTCTCTTTCGACTCTTTTTCGCTATGTCTTCTTAATTTTTTTTGGTTATCGCAACTTACAAATCTGCGGAGAAGTGGTTTTTATTCGCTCTTTTACCGTTGGATACTGGATTACTTCAAGTGGTAATGGCGTGGTAATCGACTATCGCTAGATGTACTTCATTTTATTAAAACGTACAATAAAATATGGTTTTTCTTGTACGACACAGATTATTTTTCATGTTTACGTTTCATGAATGTGTCTATAAAATTTTAAAAATATCCTATTTAATTAGATAACGCGTTACTGTAAAATATTATTTTTTGTTTTTTTCTACTTATTTATAAAGGATACAATTCTTTAATAATAAATAATTAAATATTTATGCCTTCACGCTGTAAAATGCATAAAAAAATTGTCAAAAAATTGAACATTTACATATTTTTTATGTAAGATTTGTTTAAAATTGAAAAAAAAAAGAACTTTGAAACTATCAGTCTTTGAATAAACTTTATAAAATACTTTTAAAATTCAGTTTATTTCTTTTTCTTAAAATTTTATTCAAAAAATTAAAACTCAAGTATTGTTTTGCTTTGAAGTTTCTATAAATATAGTAATTTTGTATTTATATTAGATAACTAGATTGTGGATTCTTTTATAAAAATAATATTAGCCGCGATAACAACGTTCTTGATTTCATACTTTATCAAATTCCTTACGAGTAGCATAAACAAAGAATTGTCTTTTAAATTTTTATCTAAAGCTTTCTTTCTATTATTGTACAAAAATAATCTCCAAACTCGTCTCGGCAAAAAATAATAAATAAATTTGGAACCAATTTTACGCTGAAAAGCAATCTTTATAAAAAATATTCAAGTTTTAACATTATAAAATACCGCACGAACTTACATCGTAAGGTGCATTACATTAACCGCATACAGATATAATAACATTGTAAAATGTTAAAGAATAATTTCAGTTTAATTACACAATATGAGTCGAACACTGATTACCATTACATCGAACATTTTTTACTCGAACAAATTTCATTTTAATTTATTTATTACAAAAATCGAAATCCATAACGCAGATATTGCAAAGTCATTAAAATGTTTGCTCGAGAATCGAATCGCTCGGAAAATAATTTACTATAATGCACGCGCAGGAAATAAGATTTTGAAAGAAAATTGGATATCCAGCGATAAAAAAATATTCCACGTCGTTGAATCGCGAACGTGAAAAAGAGAGTAGTTGGAAAATTTCGAATTTTCGAGCTACGACCATTTTTTCACGAATGTTTCTCGATACAATCGGAACTACCGTAACGTTTCATCGAGTATCCATTATAAGTTATGCATTGGTAAGATAGCCATTGATCGTTGTATGGACCATTTAGAATGGAAAACGAAGAATCGATCGAGTTCTTCGAGCACGAGAAAAAGAGAATGAGAGAGAGAAGGCAGAGGGTGGTGGTGAGGTGGAGGTGAGGTGGGGGGGTGTAGAGGGATAAAAGAGAAAGACACAGTCGCGGTGACCGAAAGGAAAGGAAAATTCGTGCATAAAAGCCGATCGAAGTTTTCGAAAGTCCGAGCGGCTTCGGCGCGACTCGCGTTGGTTGGTTCGTTGGTTCGCTGGTTCGCTGGTTCGTTCGCGAACTGCGACGCAGGCTAATATCGGTAAAAAAAGGCTCGTCAAAAGCGAAACAAAAGAGAAAAGAAAAATAGCGGGCTGGTGTTTAGTCGCTCCTCCATTAGAGTCGCCTCCCCCGCGTAATTTCCCCGATCGTCGAGCGCTTTAATTATCACTCCGTAAACCGGAGAACAATTCGTCGTAGAGCGCGCGAAGGAGGAAAGACGCCGACGCCGAGACGCGGCTGCGGCGTTGGAGCGGCGTTGGAGCGGCGTTGGAGCGGCGTTGGAGCGGCGTTGGAGCGGCGTTGGAGCGGATAGGGACCGAGTGGGAGGCGGGTGGCGGGTGGCGGGTGGCGGAAGGCGGGGGGCGAGAGGAAGAGGTAACGCCGATAAAAAAAGAAATCATTTCACTCACCTCTCGTGGTTGCGACAAGGTCCCGGACGCGCGCGTTTAATGTTCCGGCACGAGGCGAAGCGGCTCGGCCTGTAGCGCTTGGGCAACGTTCGACAATGCGCTTTTATGCTCGGTGCTGTGAGTAACCGCTGCCTTATCGCGATTATTCGCCGCTGGCTATTATGCGCTCGCTAGGATTTATCGAGACCGGCCTCTCCTTCTTTCTCAGCGTCCCTCCGGTACGTCCGCGCGCTCCCGAGTCCCGCTTTCACGGACGCAGAAAAACTCACCCCGCGAGGTTCGGCGGTGGCCGGATCTGGAGGACGAGGACGAAGACGACTGTAACGACGACTGCGACGACGCTTGCAACCAAGACCTACTCGTTAAATTCGTAAGGATCGAGCGAGGCGGGTGTTATTGTTTACGGTTTCGGGAAAGTCTACGAACGCTTCGCGGAAAACTGCTGTTCGCTCAGGCGTTGCCCATCTCGTCGTCGTAAAAATCGTAAAGATCGTCGACTTGGTTAGATTTTCTCTTCGTAGACCGCCGAGAACATCGATTAAAACTTATTTGCAATGGTGCACGGTTCGCTCGGCTCTGGGCTCTCGGCTCTGGGCTCTCGGCTCTCGGCTCTCGGCTCTCGGCTCTCGGCTCTCGGCTTCCGGGTGCTTTGGATTTTCTTCGATCGCCTTTCCAATTGTTCTTCGTAACGTCTCGAACGCTATTTTCCACGTCCTATTTCGCGATGGGATCGCGCACGGGATCGCGCTCGGCCAATTTAAACCGGGATGAAGCTTATTTCTAAACGCGTTATTACGGTGATGGTTGGAGTCTTCGGACGAATGAATTTTTTCTACGAATGAATCTAGGCAGAGCGAGATTCGTTGAATAGCCGGACGCTGTGTATGACACGGGAGTTCCACGGGCCTGTTGCTAAATTCCCCCGTGAATTCTTCCAGTGCCATTGACAGAATCCAAGCCAACTTTTCTTCTGACTCGCGAAGCGTTTCGCTTACCATTTTATTAAATACATCCTTTGCTCGCTTATCTCTCTGCGATATTCGCGAGATACTCGATACGATGATCCAACTTAATTATTTATCCGTTACAATATTTCTTTTAATGGTTGTCTTCGCGGTACTCGACCGTCCTTCCAATTAAATACGGTGTACGTTGTAAGAATGCCTTATTACGTACTTTTATTGATTTATTAAAATCGATTCGTTTCACTTGTTTCGTACATGAAATCACTCTTTACATCTAAAACCAAATTACGATCGAGTTTAAAGTTCTTTTTTCTTTTTCCGAATCAAATTCCTCTAGCTTATCGTCATCGATTTCAAAATTTTCGTACAAGATATACGCGAAATAAAATTTTTTTAAATCGTTACTTCAAAAAGTAATTTCAACTCGTAATGGATAAAAAATTTGAAGTTTATTATTCGTTCTCGCTGATTTAACGTTATACGTATCGAAATGGTTTTCTTCGTTAGCGATCGAAATTGAATTAATTCTTCTGTTTTTTTAATTCGAAAATTACGAATACAAAGATAAATCGTTAACTTCGAGACTTTGGTCTCGCTTGAATGTAAAACTACGCAAAAATCAATATAATCGTATCCGTATGAAATCGGTTCTTAGCAATTTTCAATTTCGCTCGAATTTTACGTACGCGATTACGCAACAGAGTTTTCGGTGATCATTTCAATTACTTCTTTAGATAAAAAGTATTATCATTTCGTTCCTTTTAAAAGGTTTTCGCACGTTAAGGATAGCCTTCTCGAAGAAATAATTAAAATAATTGCTTCGAAATAAAATTACAAAATCGAACGTGATGATAACGACAAATAATAATAATAATAATGATAATGATGATAATAATAACAATAGAAATAATAATAGCAATAAAAATAGCAATAAAAATAATTGTTGCGGTAAAAATAATAACAAGAGCTTTAAAATTTTAAGCGGTAGATAAACTCATCTACGGTCAACTATACGATTCAACCACATCGCTTTTCTATCCTTTAAAGCCCTCATCGTACGTTCAAGTATTCATTAAACGAACCAAGTAACTTCTCGCGAATGAAGCAATCGTTTCTCTCTCTCTCTCTCTCTCTCTCTCTCTCTCTCTCTTTCTTTCCATATTTTTCTGCCTCTTATCCTTATTGAAAGATCTCAGATATCCGATAAGAGAATCCTCTCGTCCAAACTCACCCCTTTAAAATGTATAAGCGGCCCAGATTACTCCGGATAAGATGAGGAGTGAAGCTCTCGAGCCATCGAGCTGAAGAATCTAGAAAAATCGCAGCTCTACACGAAATGAAGAAGTTAGCTGCGCACGTGTATACGCAAGAACAAGAAGATGAAGAAAAAGCAGTCGGTGATGGACGAAGTAGAAATTTCTCATGGGTAACCGCGTGCAGTATAGACGCGCGGACGCGCCAGTCACCGAGGAATGCGCACCTCCACCACCCCACCATCCATCCATCCCTCCCCCCCCACCTTCCTCCCCCTCCCTCCCTCCCTCTCTTACTCGTCGTAAATGATCGGGGGTTGAAAGGAAGAAGAGCTAGGCGAGAAGAAAAAGAGGAAAAGGAAAAATCATGGGAAAAAGATGGAAAGAAGGGATAAAAAGAGCATTAGTGACTACAGTACTGAACAGCGGAAAGAGAGAGAGAGAGAGAAAGAGAAAAAGAGGCAAGCGGATAAATGGTAAGGTTGAAGGATTTCTGGTTATAACTCTTCTGGCGCTACATGTTTTGTGTGAAATGTCCTTCTCGGTTTTTTATAATAGATGATGTACGACCGAAGATGAAAATACAACGAAATAAGTATAGAATATTATACCAAGGATTTTCATTTAACCGAATTATTTGTTTACGATTCAATGGAACATTTCGTAACGTTATAATTTATAAATATTAAATTTATGAGTTTCGTTCGTCGACAGCATTCCAAGGAGAAAATATCCAAATCTTCCCGTAATGGTATCGCAGTCGAGTTACATCGACTGAAATTTTACCACTTTGACTTTTTTTTTTTATAAACCATTGTACGCGTTCTTAGATTATTCGCTAAGGCAGATCGAGAACGTAAAATATTTTTTTAAATATCGCCTAGCGATAAACGTAGACATTGGAAATAATAATATTCGACCGAATTTACTTTCGTTACTTCCCGATTTAATATTTTTAACTATTATTTCTAGTGTTTCGTATTCTTTGAAACGAGTAAAAATGAAGATTCCTATCGTCCGTTGTACGAATGATGTAATATCACGCTTCGTTGATTTCGAAACTACTGGAATAAGACGCGAACTAGCAGTACATTCGCAATGTGTAAAATTCAAAAAACGTACGATATAGAGATCAAGAAAGACAGCGAACAAGTGTAGCAAATACTGCAAAAATAACATCGCGAAAGAAAATAAAAAAAGGTAGAGGTGAAATTTGCACCGAAGATTAACAGCTCCGACGAAGGTGGGAAGAGGAAATACGGAGAAAAAGGGATGCGACGAGACTTCCACGAAGAAATCCTCTCGGCTTTCTTTTCTCCTCGTTTCTTCGAGGCTTCTCTTCGCTCTGTTCCAGATCAATGACTCTTCGCGAAAGCAACCGACTCTATTTCTCAGCTATGATTCGTTCTCCAATCGTTTTCCACACCCGTTCTCTACACCCGTCCTCTACACCCGTCCTCTACACCCGTCCTCCGATTTCCCGTATCCGCCACTTCCGCTCGCTCTTTTTCTTTTCCACGGATTTTTTCTTTTCTCGCCGATACCGATATTTTATTCGCTCCACTTGCCAATAATATTTCCAGCGGATAATCTTTACGTTTCTTTATCCAAATAATTCTCCGTTTAAATTTGAGAGGGCTAATTTAAATTTGAGATTCGTTTGGTTTATTGACTCCAAACTATTTATTTCGAAGCTATTATTTTATTGGAACGATTGCTTTTCGAATGCGTCGACTTTTTTAAAATTTATTCACGGGTGCTCGTTTCGCGTTTGTATAACCTACATTTTTATCGCAAATAAATGGAAATGTCTCGCTTTGCCTTCAAACTGGATCGCGATTATATAAAAAAATTGAAACGTTTGAACAAATCGCTGTTTTTTAAACTACAGATTTTCGATCGAAGGTACCGCAGTAATACAACCGCAATTTAAAAAATACCAACGTTACTAATACTAACGGAGAAATAACGCGACAATGATACATTGTACCGCGATCGATGTGTTACGCCATTCAAAAATAGAAAAGGCGGCGTCGGTGAGCTAAAAATAAGGCGATGATGAAAAGAAGGGGATGAAAGGAGGCACAGGGAGGATAATGAGATAGCAGAAAACCTGTTTAAAGAGTTACGAGGTCGACACGGTGCGCAGCAGCTCCGGACTTTAAAAGCGCTTCTCCACTTTTCGACCTTCGAGCTCTCTAGACCCACGCGACTGTTTTCCATACCCATATTCATGCAGCCAACACCTACGTGATTTTAAAAGTCAAAGAAGATACCGGTTGCCTTATTTCTAGCCTTATTTCTAGCCTTATATCTAGCCTTATATCTAGTATGGCTTTACGAACAGGCTTCGATGACTAAACCGTACAATGGCGCTAATCTTTTGTCCGATACGCTTTTCTCTCCTAACTTCCAATGAGCCGTCGTAAATTCTTCTCTCGGACACTCGCGAGCGTTTCCTATAACTGTCCATCAAAACCAGTCACCGAACTTTTATCTTACGACGAATCTCCAAATCGAAGATTCGAACGTGCGACTTAACGGATGGCGCGCGTCAAATATAGCGAGGAGATCTAATCAAAAATATTAAATTAATTGGCGCGGAAATCAACCAATATTTTCAACTTCCGTACTTCTTCCGTACTACTGTAGCAAAATTAGGAAACGAAAGTACACCGTATCGAATTGCAAAAGTAACGCCGCGGTACATTTTTTACTTTAGCTTCTGCGACGGATTATAATATTTCGTCTTTGAATCTAAATTCGAACGTTAGGTACTAAAACGTTTAAATAAAAACTTATCGAGTTGTCTATCTTCGATCTTTGTGACTCGATTGGAAAGATCCGTCTATAAAAAGTTTCGCGCGATGATTCCTAAATTTGATCGCTATCTATTAAATGTATCTCGAATGGAGAAAATCGTAAGTATCGATCGCGTGATTTTTCTTAAAAAAAAAAAAATTTTTCTTTCAAAGCAGCGACGCGGATGTCCAAGTTCGCGTCGAGCAGAAAATCGTTCGAGCGGGTAACAATTGACGCCTCGATTAACTCCTTCCAACTTGGACGTTAAAGAGCAGTTCGATTAAGAGGCTCTTTCTCTCTTTGGCCTCTCGTTCCTCTCGCTCCTCTCGCTTCTCTCGCTCCTCTCGCTCCTCTCGCTCCTCTCGCTCCTCTCTTTCTAGGGATACAGAAATCGGTACTTCGCCACGGCCTCGCTGCTTGTAATCGATTATTCCGGAATCGAAGAAGCGAGAGAACGAGTGCACTCGAATTGCTTAAGCGTGGGAAGCGAACGGTGGAGGCTGAGCGGGAAAAAGGCTGCGGGGCTGTGATTTTTAGAGTGATCGAAAGGAAGGACGTGCAAGAAGGCACAATAAGAAACGGATCTATTAAACGTAGAGATGGAGAGGAGGTATCGCGAAAAAGAGAAAAGAGATCACGATGCCGTGGAAAGGCGCAATTTCAGAAAACAAAAGAACTTCGGGTTCGTAGTTTTCTTTACGCGAGTTCTAACGTAATGAAATTTCGTAGAAATGAAACTTTAATAGCGAAATAATACGCGTTTAAATTTTTTTTCTTTTCTTTTTCCAGCGGACGAGGAAATCGAAAGCCAAACCTTCGAGTCGAGCGTAGCCTCGAGTAAATTTATTTCGAACGATGCGACTTTCCTCTCGCGGATCACTGCCCGAGTTAAACGGACAAATTCGGTGTATTCCTTAAACTCCAGTGGCCGTAACATATTTTACGGCGATTCGATCACCAATTTGGAGATAAGCCGCAACTCGCGACAGTTTTCTTCCAAATTTCCCGCGAAAAAGAATATTTGCGTCTTCGTTGATAGTTATTGTAACGCCAGGAAGGAGACTGAAATTTCTTGTATATCTTTCGTTGGAACGATCGGCTAACTTTCGATTAAACAATGGTAGCGTTTCGTTCAAGGTATCAAAAAAGGTATAGGCGATAATAATTTTAAAACTTTAAAAAATTTTGCGTAATAAAACGCGCCTGCCTCGTCCTCTATTAAATAATTTTCGTTTAAATAAAGTTAACGGTGATTAAGAGGGTAATGGTAATTGTAATCTAGGTCCGTACGGATACGGTCCGTTCTATATAATAAGAAGTAGAACGTAAATCGAAAGTAACGAAAAATACGATTCGAGTAAAAATGATCGATCGATCGGTTCGTTTCGATTCGCGTGGAACGATTTTGCGCGCGATACGCGAAAGGTTACCGCCTGCTCCGAAAATCCGTTCGCTCTGGAAAAATGCGTCTGGAAAAAGGACTCGACGAAGAAGAAAAAATCCCGAGCGAGCGAAAATCCCTTAAAAATCAAAGGATGTTCTCGTTCGCCTTTTCGCTTTGATCCGTCGAACGTTCGCAGAGGCTCGGATGAATTTCTCGCGAACTCGCGGATCGACTTGCAGCGATAAACAAAGACCGACTCGCCTTTGAGATGTTTGGAAAAAAAAAGCCACTCGCGATTTATCACGGTCGCGTCGAGGCGCGTAATTTGGCGTATTTTGTAAGTTTTCGGCGCTCCGACCGAGGAAAAATGACGCGATGGAATCGGTCGAGCGACAGCGGGTGAGAAACTTGTCCGCTTTTTCCCAACGTTCGACGTTCTTCGTTTTAATGAGTGTCGGAGGTGAAGCGGGAGCTTGGGATAAAACGATGAATGGGAAAAAACGCGAAATAAGAAGGAAAAGAGCGGAGATGTGTATGTAGCAGGCGTAGCGTGTCGAAGGAACGATTTCACGCGATGGCGCAACCGCAACGCGATCGACCTTTTCCAAAGTGGCGACGAGAAAAAAAGCGCGACATCCGAGCCGAAAGAAAGAAGCGCCTGCACGCAACGAAGCTTCCCTTTCTCCCCGAACTTTCTTTAATCGATCGTTCGGTGTTCGGACACGTAGCTCGGATTAGAGCCAAGATCGACCATTATTAGGTAATTATAAATTATCCTTTCGCTGCGTCCGAGGATGCCCTCTTTCTGTCGGTGGGGCTCGGCGCATTCCGGAGGAGCAATTTTAGCATCGCGAGTATGTTGGTAAGGTCGGGTTGGTAGGTTGGCTGGGCGAAAGGAGGCGGAGATCCAATCGAAGGTCGAGGTGGTGGTGCAGGTGGTGTCGAGGTGGACGTCGAGGTGGACGTCGAGGCGGAGGTCGAGGCGGAGGTCGAGGCGGAGGTCGAGGCGGAGGTCGAGGTGGAGATCCAATCGAAGGTCGAGATGGACGTCCGGGTGGACGCCCGGGTGGACGCCCGGGTGGACGCCCGGGAAAAAGTCGAGGAGGACGCGGGCAAGAACGTTTCGATCCGCGGGTCGCGAGGCTACGTCCAGGCGAAACTCGGGCTCGCGGTGGAACGAAGCGGAGGCGCTGACTTAATTACGGCGAGGGAACGAGGCCCGGAGAAACGCGAGGCTCGAAACCGCCGTCGTCGGGTCTCTCGGCGCTTCGCGGTGGAGGCACGATGCGAGGCAAGAGAGGCGCGCGTATACGAGGAAAACAATAAAATGCCGCGGCGCGCGCGCGCAAACACATGCACACACGGATGTAGGTGGGGGGACACGTGCACACACGTAGGGGGCTCTGCTCTTCGCGGAAGATATACCCGATAGCGGCCGCGTGACTTTCGAAATCTCGTGTCTCGGCGGGGCACGATGTGAAATTATTGCCGCTGGAATCGTGAGAATCGGAGGTGGCGGCGGCGGAGGAGGCGGCGGAGGAGGAGGCGGGGGTGGACGCGATACCGACCGCGAGACCCGGTCCCGTCCTCGACGGGGTCGTCTCCCCCTCGGACCGGCCGCCCGCGGGAAGGGATACCCGCACCTCGACGCGGTGACAACGCGGCCAACCTCGATGCTCGGCCAGTGATTAACGCTCCCGTTACTTCTGGATTTACCTGCCGGTGTCCTGCCGGTGTCCTGCCGGTGAGGTCGGCGACGGGTAGCGCTCGGTTCTGCCCCGACCATCTCTCCCGTCCTCGCGTTCGGTGGAACACTCACCGCGCGGGAATGTTTTTTGCCTTCTTTCTCTTTCTTTTATTTTTAACGTCGCATTGTACTCTTTAATACTCGTGCATTAACACATTTCGGTATGATAAATGCGTGCTATTGATCGGTCATGCACTAGTAATTAGAAAGGTTGTAGTCGTTGAAAAGCGTCTGTGTACCGAAGCCGTTCGATTATTTGTGCATTCCGCGTAAAAAATACGTTGTGCAACTTCGTACATTGTACTGAAACTAAGTAGTAATATTTTAGTTTATGGCGCTCGGCACTCGCTATTTTGCAGTATTCGATATTCACTTTGGTTGGTTAACGAACGCGTACGGTGAAATATTTTCTACCGTAAGCTACTTACGTTTTCTTTTAACGACCGCGAATTCTCCAACGATAAATTTAGCGATAAATTATTAGAGTTTAATTAATTGCAAAATTAATTATTACGGGTACGAGCTATCGAGTACAATAAAATAAATATTACGCTTATTTCGAAAAGCAAAAAACTTTGTAGCCTATCTCGGAAATGAATCAAAAATTAATTATACAAAATTCGTTTTTGAATATTATTATACTTTATTTCGATGCTAAATCTAATTTGAATTAATTTTAATGATCTCAAAATATATCATTAACGTTGGATATTTTTATTTCGTATAAAGTTATTCGAGTATTCGGAGAACTGGTACTCGATATAAAAAAAAATATTTATTTTTAATGATTTTTCTATTAGAGTTATGAATAGCGATAATGAATGGCAATTTTAAAGTTATCTCTTTATAATCGTGGCACATTATTTATTAATTTATTTTCACGATATAATTATATTCCATACATCAATTTAATTCTGCTACAAATTAATTGAATTCGCTGATACCATTTTATACCAATACAATCGATAATAAGTTTTTACGCGAAATCTAGTTTAATTAGTCTTATATGTTACTTGAATTCGTAAACTTGTAGTTTAAAAATAAAAATTAGTTAAATTATAATTACGCTTATTATTTTAAAGAGTGGTTCGGATGTATCACACTCTATTATTAGAAACCTTCGAGCATAAACTTAATTTTTTTAGGTTTGCGTTAGTCTTCCTAAAAAAATTCAATTACATATTTAAATTCTGTTTCAATTAAATTTCAAATTAAAATTTTTTTCTAACTCGTACGTGTATATTCTAATAAATAATCATTCATATAAATATCGATAAATTTATCGTATTTGAATACATATAATTTACGTTGAACGAATATAAAATAATTACATCGAATAGTTTCTTAAAATTATACGCCACTGATAAATATCGTAATATTAAAATATTTATAGGATTCTTAATCTTATAATGTTTAACTGGAATATCAAATTTGAAACGTATTTTACGATAAAAATTAATATAAATAATTTACCTTATGGTATACTATAATGTACGCGTGCATCGATCAAACAATTTTATAATAATATAATTGAAGTTTATTTTTTATAATTTCAGGTCATTACTGTCTCATTCGATGTAAAAATTTTTAAAATGTGTAAATAATTTATTAGGAGGTGATAATAATGAAAAATATGCATTTGAAAAAAACGGTACGAGAATTTTATGTATAAGCGATAGGAACCTTGTGTTATAATTGCAAGGTTGAGATAAGACGCGAAAACTTAACAGAGCTAGAAAAAAAATTCAAGTTACGATAATAAATTTCTGAGAAACTGTGATTTCATAGACGATTCTTTTAGCTACGATACAAGTTAAAACTAACTTATATGCATTTTTTAAATCACAAGAAACGGAAAAACATTATTACGTAATTACATACATTTTTTTAAATAGAAATATTAATTTTTCAGCGGCAACGTGTACCAATGTTTACAATTTTGCATTTATTTAAACGAAATATCGTTTCATAAAAGTTTACGATAACGACTGGAACAAATATATTACATTCGCTAAATTAAATTTAATACTTATAAGATTTTACGAATTCTAATACGATTAAACTATTATATAATAATCGTTAAAGTACGTTTAAATTATCGTAAATGCAAAGTGTTACGCGTTCGTTATTATTTGTAAAATTTATCCTTTTAAAATTCTAAAGGATTTTTATGATCAAAGTTACAATAAATTACGACCAGTTGCTGTATTTACTTTATTTATTCGCTATCCTCGCGGATTTACCAACTCGCGCTTCCGCAAACTATTTTTAATCCCATTCTCGCCAAGCCTGAATAAATCCCGACGTAACCAACGTTTACGCGAACAAAGAAATCTCGTAACCGAATCAAAGCCAAATGACAAATTGGCAATGGGGACGGACTTATTAACAAACGAACGAACTCGTAATACGATCGTAACGCGATCGTATACAGATTCGCGGTAAGGAGCGTAAACGACGAGATTTTGGGTGTGCGGCTTCGAACCGACGCCTCGCACGGATACCGGATCTTCCTCGGCTACCTCCGACCGGGATCGCTCTTACCCCGGAGGAACCTCGCGAGGGCGACGCGCGTCCGCTTCCACCTCCGCGCTTACCGCGATAGCGTCGGATGCCGGCGCAAAAACCACTCTCTCGTAACGAGTCGTTAAACTTGCCGGCGTGGAACGATTCTCATGGAATCGCGCGCGCGAGAACCTCGGCCAACCCCCGCGGCCTCTTCCTCCCTCTCTCCCTCCTTTGGTTTTCCGCTCGGCGTCTCTCGCTCGGCGTCTCTCGTTCGGCGTCTCTCGTTCGGCGTCTCTCGCTCGGCGTTCCCTCGGTAACCTGCGAGAGCCGAGAACCGAGAACCGAGAACCGAGAACCGAGAACCGAGAACCTGGAGTCGGCAGAGGCTGGAACCGGCAGAGGCTGGAACCGGCAGAGGCTACAACCGGCTAACACTGGAGCCCTTGATGACTTTATGTTAAATTGATACGCCCAGTCAACGTTAAACGGCAGCTCGAGAGACGCGCACCGAGACCATCGCTGAGGAGAAAAGAAACGAACTCGGCGCGATTCTTTTCCGCTTTCGCGAAACTTGTCGTGTCGCAGTTTTTTCCTTAACAGCTTATTCGACTATCCAATCTTTGTTCTTGGAAGTTTTTATTGGCGCTTAGCGCGGCTTTATTCCTCTAATAAGTTCTAGAATTTTCCAGTGAACTATGCGCGAACCTCCGCCATACTTTTCCTTTTAACTCGTTACGAGCAAAAATTTATTTTATTTAATCCGCTAACTTCGGAATTCCGCTTCGCGTTCCGAGCGTTTTATTAATCTTGATAACTATAAAACGAAAACGAGCTGAACCTTGATCGTTAATAGTAACGATAGTAACAACAACGGCGGCACCAACGGAGCAACTTACATTTTTACTTCGTACCTTGACTCCGGTTCAAATTGTATTTCATTTTTTGGTTCTTTGCTCAATTTATACCGCTATTAATTACCGATCGATCAAAGCATTTTTTAGCCTACGTATACTATTCGAATTAAATTGGCTGGGAACGAAACGAATTAAAAAATACCCTCGCGATATTCCCATCGAAGTAACAAATGTTTCATGGTTGCCGATCTTCCGCGCTTTACGCGCCAAATTTGTAAGAATAAGAATTGTAATATTCGTTACGGTGGAACAGTAACGAAAGAATAGGTCCGTTCTTTCAAAGACTACGAATCGTTGATCTACGAAAAGTTGGTTCGCTTTCTATTTCTGAAAACAAGAGAAAATAAGTCAACTTTATTCCGCGACCGATTTCTCTAAAATTGATCGTTTAAAAAAAAAAAAGGAAGAAAGAAGCTTTCGCTGTTTCCTTAATCGCGCTCGTAATATTTTCGTGTATCGTTGGGTTTTAGCAACGGAACGAACTTTTAGCTCGCGCGAAACGATTTTAAGGGTATACATCGGAGTAACGACGTTTTTCTTTGGCCGCAATCGCGTTTAGCCTTCGGCAAAGCATGAAACCGATATAACTGCGCGCTGAATGTAAACCGCAGCAGCGTGGCACATGGAGAGACAAAAAAATCATTGGAGCGAATAAAAATTCTTTGCCGTACGAGCGAGAGAAACGAAATTCTTTAACCCAAAAGCCGCAAACTTCGACATTTTTATTAAGAACTTTCCTTAGACTCGCGTATGCACACCATTTCGATGTACGCCAACCTTACAAAACTCGAAACATCGCTTCGCAACTATTATTTCAATTTTCGTTTAAATAAAGCCTACCAAGATAAACCATAGATTTCGACTGAAAATTATTCGTCGATCTTAAAATTACGTCGCCTAATATTTAGATAATGATTCTATCGTTTTTAGAAGATTTTATCGACGTATTTTTCTTTACTTATTCGATAAAATTTGTTTTGCAAACGTTTCGTAAACGTAAACGATAAAATATTTATTATTTTTGAAAAATCAAAGCTTATTTAATTTGAATCGCGATAGTTTCGATGTATAAGATCGGGCGAAATCGAGAACTACATCGATTTAAAACTTTTTTGCCTACCGTTGCGAAAAATTGGAATTTTAAATTAATTTTTGTTCGCAATTACTACAAATATAACGGAACGAAAAATTTTAGCGGTGGAGCGAGGGATTCTTTTAAGATTTTTAAATTAATAAAAAAAAATAATGAACGAAGTAGAAAACCAAACGTTCGATACATCCGTTCGGATACGATAGTTTTTGAAAAGTAAAATTTTCTCGATCCTATGTTACAAAGATACACACGTATGTATAATTCTCATTGCTTAAACGTATAGCAAAGATTCGATCGAAACAAACGAAATAAAAACGTTGAATCGACAAATATTGATCTCTTCATTTTGAACTTTCGAAATATCGAATTAAAATGCTCCTATCGACAATATCAATTATTCGTGAATTTATTCGTGAATTTATTCGTGAATTTATTCGTGAATTTATTCGTGAATTTATTCGTGAATTTATTCCGGTAAGTGACGCTAAAGTATTATATTAATTCGGTATTTGTATAAACCCAAGCGAATTATATCCGAGTATCGATTATGAAAATCGTAATGGTAAACTAGTTTGTAACTTATTTGTATACTAGTTTTGGAGTCGGATCAAGGAAAAGCAGATCGCTATATTCCGATGCTATAGTTCCGATCGCGGGATTATTTACCGAAGGAAATCGTTGAATGGATAACCGTAAAAGAATTTTAAACGCGAGAACGCCAAGACGGATATATCTACGCGTGGAGTCTCGAAAAAGGTTCGAGCGAAGAAAACCGATGTTGGGAGTACCTGTTAACGAGAGGAGCATCGGCGAGAGAAGATGAAAAGAAGAAAAGGTCGCGGGAAAGCAAAGAGGAAAGCGAAGAGGTGGGTGGTCGTGTGTTGGTATGTTGGTGCGTTGGTGCGTTGGTGCGTTGGTGCGTTGGTGGGTTCGTGCGTTGGTAGTTTCGTGCGTTCGTATACACATGACAATCGTACCTTGGTTGAGGCTTCGATGAGCTCGTCTCCCGTCTCCTCGTCGTCCGCGTCGTCCGCGTCGTCCGCGTCGTCCGTGTCGACCGCGTTATCGGGCAGCTCCCAGAACGGAGGGACGGACCGAGGAAGGAGCTCTCGACGTCTCGCCGTAGTCGTGTCGTCGCCGCAGCCTCATCGTCTATGGTAACGGAAAAACGCGGGAAAGAGGAAAGAGGCGGAGGAGTACGCGGATAAGCGAGTGAAAGGAAAGTCGACGCTCGCGCGGTTATGCAACCACGGCGAGGAGAGGGACGCCCGGGGGGTGAGTGCGCGACACGTGTCGAGGTTCGTGGAAAATCCGCGACCCCGGAACGGGTGGCGATCGCGAGCGTCTCCGATGACGTTACGCGGAATCGGTGATCGATCGAACTCTCGAGTGCTCTAGAAAAAGATCGAAACGAATCGGCTCGCGAGACCAACATTAACTCGGGCCTACGAAAGAAATCGATTCTGAAAAAGATCAAAGATTTGTATAGGAAAGAAAAGGTAATGCTGCATGCCTCGTTTAGAAAAATAGTCTCTTTTCTATAGATACCTGGATAGAGTGCGTCGAGCCAACAAACCGAGGAAACGATCCTAAGAAGAGAAGCTCTCGTCGGAGGAGCGGAGCGATCGGCGTAGGCGGTGGTGGCGGAGGTGGCGGAGGTGGCGGAGGCGGCGGAGGCGGCGGAGGTGGCGGAGGCGGCGGAGGCGGTGGAGGCGGCGGAGGCGGCTGTGACGGCGGCAGTGACGGCGGTCAAGTCGTAAATTTTGCACTGAGCACCGATGACGGAATGGCTCCGGAAATCGCGAAGTACCGTTCCTGGTACATGGCGAGGGTGAGCTGCGCGACGGAGACGCGGGAGTAAGAGCGCGCGTGTTTTGAAAGACGAATCCGGTGATTTGGGCAATCGGAGACGCCGCGAGGTATCGCGTGCTGTTGCGTGATGTAACGGTGACCGCCTCTTTTTTTCCTTCCTTCCTTCCTTCCTTCCTTCCTTCCTTCCTTCCTTTCTTCCTTCCTTCATTCCTTTTTTCCTTTTTTCCTTCCTTCCTTCCTTCTTTCCTTCTTTCCTTCCTTCCTATCATCCTTGTTTTCTTCCTTCCTTCCGTCTTTCCTATCTTCCTTCTTTACTTTGACTCCGGGTATAACGGAGGGAAAGAGAGAGAGAGAGAGAGAGAGAGAGAGGGAAAGAAAAAGAAAGAACGAGAGAGAAAGACGGAGAACGCGCACAAAGAAACAGAGAGAGATGGATGATCGAGGAGAGAAAGAGGCGGATTCGGAATCAGCGACGATGGTTGCGAGCGAGGACGTTGGTGATAAGGAAGCGCGAGGAGCCGAGTCCTAGCGCAAGTGCAAGGAAAAGGTGGGTTGGTGCGCGCACCGGGACTTTGTTCTATGTCCAAGTCCCGAGACGACCGCTTGGTCGAAGTGACGTGAGTGAACTAAAGCTGCGGGCTGGCAGGTAACGCCAGGTAAACTCGCCTCGCCGTCGTGCCGCTGCCGCTCCCGCCGCCGTCGCCGCACCACCGCCGCTGCCATCGAGCAACCTGTGCCCGTGCCCCGAGCCCGTGTGCTGGAGAGTGGCGAGAGGCGGAGGGGAGGAGAGGCGGCGAGGCGGTGAGGCGGTGAGGCGGTGAGGCGGTGAGGCGGAGAGGCGGAGAGGCGGAGAGGCAGAGAGGCAGAGAAGAAGGTGGCCGACAGCGCCAGCCGGCCGTGAGCCGAGAGAGAGAGAGAGAGAGAAAGAGAGAAAGAGAGAAAGAGAGAAAGAGAGAGAGAGAGAGATCGCGAGGCCTACCAGCGCCACGAAAGAAAAGAGAAAGACCGAGGGTGGGAGGGAGGGAGGGAGGGAGGAATCTAAAGACAAAGAGAGAAGAGAGAGAGAGAACGAGAGAAGGGCCGAGGGACCGGAATCAGAGAGAGGGAACGATAGAAGGAGAATTAGAAAAGAATGCGTGAGAGAGAGGGAGGAAGAGAGCGAGAAAGAGGGGGGAGGGAATAATAAGGATGATAAAGATGAGAAGAAAGGCTACGGCCACGCAGGATACGGTAAAAAATACAAGCGAGAGGAGGGAAAAGTATATTCAGGTGGGGGAGAGCCGAGGAGAGCCGAGGAGAGAGAGGTAGAGAGTGGTAGAGAGAGGTGGAGCGAGGTGGAGAGAGGTGGAGAGAGGGAGACAAAGAGCGAAGAGAGCGAACCGCGGTGCCTGTGTGTGACTCAGCTCTCGGAACGAGCGAATAGGCCACGACGGAGTAGCAGCGGTGGCAGCAACAGCATAGTAAAACTTATGCTGCCACGCTCCGAGTCTTACTACGCCTGTAGTCGTGCTTTACGGTATATACACTCCACGTATGCGCGGGATATGGTATCGGGTACACGGTACAAACGTACGGGGTGCTCGTGGCGAACGCTGCTTTCGGATTCTGGCCTTTCCCGGATGCCCGCTCGAGAACCCGTCCGAGAACACGTCCGAGAACACGTCCGAGAACCCGTCCGGGAATCCGTCCGAGAATCCGTCCAACAATCCCTCCAACAATCCCTCCAACAATCCAATCCCTCCAACAATGCGTCCGACAATCCATTCCAGAATCCATCCGAGATCCCCCGGTTCCTTTTTTCACGCCTCTCCGAAAACCACTCGGAAAACACCTCGGAAAACACCTCGGAAAACACCTCGAAAAACACCTCGGAAAACACCTCGGAAAACACCTCGGAAAAAACCTCGGAAAAAACCTCCGAATTCGGGGAAGCGATTCTCCGCCTTCCCTCGCGTTTCTTTGAAAAATAAAAATCTCCGTCGGTCTCGGAAGTTCCCATCGACCGCTTCGATTTTCACTATCCCCGGAAAAGCAATTTCCCCAAAAAGCCCGATCGATCAGTTTCGCCGAATGAAAAAGAAGCCGCGCGTGACTCGGCGAACGTGCCCAACTCGTACGATGTCGAGTCGAAGACCGTCGTCGTTCCGTTATCGTACGCTCTTACGCTAAATTGTTTTCCACAGCTTTCCGTAATTGCGATGAAAGCGTTGGTTGCTCCATCGGTGATGCAATTTATTTATTATCGGTCCGTGATTTACGGGCGATGCTCGATATCGGGGAAGTGCGCGATCCAACGTTAACGAATCAATCGCTCGCGTCTATTTCTTATTTATTGCTTGCATCGTTTTCTTTTTACCTTCCGAATCGCTTCTAAATTTTCCGCGAGATTCTATAAATACGACGCGCGTGTACTTGGAAACTCCGTTTTTATAACCGAATAATTCTTTGAACGTACGTTTTTTCGATGCGACTTTTTTTTTTTCTCCTCGATTTTTTTCTCAATTTTTGTTCTCGAAAATTTAGACTATCGAAATTCGTGTAATAATTATAATGTTGGATAACGAACGAATACGATAGCGAACGATTCGAAAACTCGTGTATGCCTCGTTGCAACGTACACGAATTGTAAAAAACTACGTAAAATTTTTTAATTTGGCTCGATTATTTTTAATCGTATACGTTAAAAATTCACGCTTAATATTACGTTAAACAAATACGGAATACGCTTTGTCGATAAAAACTGATTCTTCCTTTTACGGGATTTTTTTTCTTTTTTTTTTAACTATCTTTAACACGCGCTTTATTTACGAACCCTACGAACGTAAGCCTACGCTATTTATATGATTTTTATAAATTCTTTCCTCGACTTTTATATTTGGAGCGGAAACCTTTGTTTTCCGACTGTGGTTTCAATCGATGAATAATTTGTATCGTATATTTGCGACTCGTTGATTCGCGTTAAACCAAGAAATATTTCGATAACCAATTTTTTGGAACAAAAATAAAATGAAAATTTTAACGAAACGAAAAGTTTCGAATATACAAAATTTATACAAAAATTTATTAAAGTTATATTTTAATATAAAATACTTACGTTAATTCATGCGCAAGTTTTATGTACTTTATTATTTCATAATTTAAAATTTGCATCGTATAATTACAATTCTACGAGTATCAACCTACCCGGTAATTATAGTTTATTAATATTAATTTTAATTAAAACTTGTACTTTGTTTGAACTTTAAATTAAAGATTGGGTGTTTGCTTCGTTCGATACAAAAGTGTCTTATAGAAATCGGTTGATATAATCGAAGGCAAAAATTAATATTCTAAATTAATTTCTATGATAATTTATCAAGTAACATTCTCCGATGTACCATACAAACTTGTCACTGCCTCTTACTCGATGTTTTCCAGACACGATAATTTATACATTGTAATTTTTTCGATACTATATTTTTATACGTCATTTATGTCGTTCGAAAAATATAGATTTCTATAATAATCGACTATTATTATTTTATCAAAGTAGCAAAATTATTTTTCGATATTTGACCTCGCAGTTGACCGATTAATTCTCTAATCGATAATCATTATTAAATCGGGTATATGTTAAAAATGTAACTCGAACTTTTAATTAATTACGCGTTGAATTATAAATTACTGAAAATCCCAAAGCGACCGCCCGTTCGAATAATTATCGTTACCGCGCTTAAGATCGATGTAAGCGGATAATTAAAGATTAGTAAACGAATTATTCGTTTAAGATATTCTAGGTAAATAAAAATAGTTGTAGTTCTATAGCGAGTTCACCTTATATTTACCTATATCGTATTCGTTCCTGTTTTTCCACCGCGATATTATTATCGACTTCTACGGGAGAAACGGCAATTTTAAAGGAACGAATAGAACAGCGATAAAAGAAAGAAAGGGCAAAAAGCCTGGTTTCGTAAAAAAAGGCCGCAGTTAGGTTGAAAAATTATCTCACACTAATACCCATTAAAATTCCCATTACCGATTCATTATCGGTGCAAGATCGTTAAACGGGCAGAGCGCATGTCGAAAAATAATCGATCGATTCGAACGGCTTTTCCCCCTCCGAATTCCCCGTGGCTCTAATCCCATTAAACGGTATCAATGAAAGACCGACTGACGCCCCCGAAGCGAGCAACGAGTCTCGCGTATATCGCGTATTCCACCCCTCGATTTTCAGGGTCGAACATCGGGTGCGACAGAGGTTCGTCTGCCCAACGACGGACGATCGACGAGCGACGATCGACGAGCGACGATCGACGAGCGACGATCGACGACCGACGACCGACGACCGGCAATTAGCGCAGGTGAATATTCGGAAGTTCCGAAGGGCGCTCCTCGTAGACTCGAGCATCTGCCATCGGCGGCTTCTTCGCAACCTCGATCCGCAAGCACAAAAACCATCGCGTCTTCGTTTTTGGAACGCGCTCTTCTTTCCGTGCGTTTACGATAACAGCCTCTAAAAATAGAAGCGAGCGCTTTTATCTCGTTAAAAGTGCAGCTGGCGAAACAGCGCGCGTTAGACGGATAACTCGAGCGACCTGCGATACAATACCACAGAAATGGGCTTTTTAACTTTTGTTTCGAGATTGCCTCGGTGACGTTCCCCGCGTAACTCCGCGTCTCTTTCTCTTCTTCCAATTGAAAAATACGAATTTACAAACGCTGCTACATCTCGCGAAATGCGCCGCTGTGCTCGATAAGTTATCTCGTAAAAATATAGAATGACTACTCAATGGGAGTAGCAAATGCAGCGGTAATAATTAAAAAATAATTAAAAAGAGAAAAAATATCGACCGTAGTAATTTTTTGGTGATTGTTTATCGTTTCTAGCGATCGGTTCGCGTTACCGACGATAAGAGAAATTATTCACTCTTGAAAATGATACCTATCGTCCAAGCTAACGAGCATAAATATTATCAAAGTATTCATCGTTAACATCGAGTGTACGTACGAGCATAATTCATCGGTCCAAAACTACGAATCCAAAATGCGACTTTGTATAGGATGTTTTTACGGCGATGGAATAGGATGTTTTAAGTCAACTCGTTTCGAGCGTTCAACGATTATCGGCAGCCAACGATTATCCTATCACGCGATTTTCGAGCCTTTGAATTTCCTTCGGTAATTAAAGCCTTTAAAAATGCTGCGCTTCAAAAGGTGAATTAGCCTTCGGTCCGCTAGAATTAAATATAATCGGAAATCACCGTTTTATCCGATTGTTTGGCAAAGTTTAACGCGAAGCCGAAGAAATCGTACGACGTTCCATTCCTGTGGTTTCACCGCTTATTTCGTACGCGACAACTTAACGTTAAGTACAGCAATAAAATATTCCGATCTAACGAAAACGTAATGTTCCTCTCCCCCCCCCTCCTGCTCCCCCTGCTCTCCCCCCTCGCTCCCCCCCTCGCTCCCCCCTCGCTCCCCCCTCGCTCCCCCCTCGCTCCCCCGCCCGTTTCCCGCTCCCGCGAGAGTGTAACCAGTAAACGTGTCATTCGTAAGCACGGCTGTGCGATCGTGACATTCGCACGGAGTCACCCGTTATAGCGCGTACCCACACGTGTACAACGTAACCACCTCGCGCCTCGACCAACCTCACCTGAATCCATCCGAGCGTGACTTTTCACGTGGAGTGTATGGTGCTTTGCTCGCTGCGCACGATCCATATACACGTACATGCACGTACGGAGAGGAAGAGATTCGACTAGGGCAGATCGTCGACGACTGCTACGTCGCTGTGCTCGTCGCTGTACTCGTCGTCGTCGTCGTCGTCGTCGTCGTCGCCGTCGTCGCCGTCGTCTTCATCGTCGACGTCGTGAGCGTGTAAGATAGACCGATAGAAATTAATGCGATGTGCGGTGGCTGACTCGTATAAGTCGGATCCTGCGCGCGCGCGAGGACCTTGATCGGGACTCGGGTGCACTTGGGAGCGCAACCGAGCGATGCGGTACTCGCGGGGGGAGGACGAGGAGGACGAGGAGGACGAGGAGGACGAGGAGGACGAGGAGGACGAGGAGGACGAGCAGGGCCCGAAGGAGCGCAGGAAATCGGATTTGTCGATCGGCTCGATTCTCGTGTCGGCCACGAATCTTCTTTCCTGTTTTCCTTTTTTTTTCTTTTTGCACAGACGATGATATCCCTTATCCTGTCTTTTTCGATCGATTTCCTTCAACTCAATTTACCTCTTCCTTCGTTTTGCAATGATGGGCGCGTCTTTTTTCCAATGGGCCGACTATCTGAAATCGGATAACTTTTTTCGCGGAAAGCTTTAACCACTTCCGAATGGATGTTCGTTCTTTGGTATCGATCGCTCGACTCACACTTTTCGAATATCTGTAATCGATGACGAGATATCTTGTTTCGTTAATGAAATTAATTTTCGGAATCAGAAGCGATATTAAATTAGTTTTATACGTTGCAACGGACTTCGAAAATCACCCAAGTTTCGTTGTATTATTTCGATATCTAAATAGATATTTAGATACGCGAATCATCCATCGAAATTATTTCCAACTATTATCGAATTCTCTTAACAAAAATGCTATTTTAATGGAAAAAAATTTCGACGAAAGGTCAAAATTATCCCAAAGAAGGAAGCATCGAAATATTTTCGACCGCGAATCTTTCAATTTTTGTAATTTTTTGTCCAAATAAATATAATCGTTTACGAAACTTCCGCATATTACGTACGATACGCTGATGTATTATTCATTAGATATAAAAACGTCAAAAATAATAAATTATCGAAAGATCTCTGGATATTAAATATCTTTTGGCAGCTTTGTAAATCAAAATTATATCTAGTATAGTAAATACTAAAATTATAGCGTGCGAAACTTGATTGCATATAATTATAAACAAAATGTGTAACCTTAGACAGGAATCTTTTTAAAAATATTACGTTTGATATAAATAACTGGTTATAACATCGTTTGAGACAGTTTTAACACAGATTTGTTTAATCTTTTCAATAAATTAAATAATAAAAATTCGTATTACAAAATAGACAACATCTAATTTTCTTCGAGGTATAGAAAAAGAGGATTGATTTATGGAATATAAATAAATTGATTTTCTTTTCGATATGATAGACATATTTCACGTATTTAATAAAATATTTATGTAAATTATCAAAAAACATTTTGTTACGCGATGTTCGTTCTGGACTTTTTTATATTCCAAGAGGATATAATTATCTCATATATAAATATATATATTGGAAAGAATTCCTTCTAAAATAATATCGAGCAATTTTTTCGAAAGATGTAAATCGGTATATATATATCAGAATTGAAGAAGTCTTGGGTTACGTCGTTCGTTGCTCGGGACGATCGAGTAGATTTTTTAAAACAAAGACTGCGCAAGAAAAGTTTGAACGTAATAAATATTACGCGATACGTTATAAATAAACGAAGTCGATTATCATATTTCGGAAAAAACAAAAAAACTTTCCGAAGAATAACAACGAGTACATCTTTATTATTCGATAGAGCAGCGAAGGCAAAGGCGCGCATAGATCATTGATTTCTATTTTGATTTAGCTCAAGTACGAAAGAGGCGCTCGAAGGATCGCCGTAGGAGTCGGGGAGATAACGATTCTCATAGAAATCTCCATAAGCTGCGCCTATTAATAGGCAACTCTATTCTCACGAGCGTTTAAGAAAGCATCATACGCTCAGGCTTTAATGCGAACATTGTTGCAAAATTGGCTCGGTATTCCAAGGCCGCTCATTAGAAACATTTTCCACGAAGTCTGCGCTTAGCGAGTCCCGTGTTTTGTTTCCACTTCGGAAAAATGGCAGGTTGAATGGAAACCAATATAAAACATCGCTTCGATTCGAATTAAGATTTATTTGCTCGGATTTAAATAAGGAGCGAATCGCGTAAATGGAATTAATTATAAATTTCAGTTTGTCTCGATGATTTTTTATCGACCGACCCGAGAATACGAGAATACGAGAATACGACAATACGAGAATACGGCCATATTTTTTCCTTTCGTATCATCGATATAACGCAATTATTATAGATCCGAGAGCAGATCGATTTTTTTTCTCGGAATTCATCGCTGCGCCTCGTCGATAAAAAAATTGTTCAACGGAATTCGACTCGTAAGATACGCAATTTTTCATTGTTTACGTAATATTTCGTGGAAAATAATTACGCTTAAGCGTTAGAGAAAATTTGTTCGCGCTACTCGAAATATTTAATAACGCAAGTTATTAATTTCGATTCGTTAATTTTAAATTTCAATTAGTTAAAGGTTGCATTTACTTTAATTTTATTTGACTCGAGAATCGAGAAGAAAAAAATTGATTCGACGATAAGGAAAATGTATCAAGGCACGAATGGTAAAAGAAAAAAAGTAAATGTTATCGAATGTATATTTTTCGGTTCGCTTTACCGCGAGATATAATTTCGTTATTAAATTTGCATCGATAATGGATAGGTTGGCTCGATAAAGCGAATTTAGAATACACGGTATTTAAGGTATCGTTTGTACGATTGAAACGCCACGCCTCGAACGCCGTTTAAAAATTTTTTTAAACTAAAAAATATAAGATCGTTCGCGGTATCGCGAAGCGGCCGACCGAAACCACGTTGAGCGAAGATCGGCGTTTCCACGATGAGCCAAGATCGGCGTAAATGGTTATCGTAACTTTCTCCGAGCGGGCGATTCCCGATGAAGTATTCGTAAAATTCTAAGCTCGAAATAAATCGGATCCAGAAGCTCCGAGTAGTTCCGAGCGAAGAGTTTGCTTTTTTTCTTTTCTTTTTTTTTTTGTTTCCGAGCGGCCGCAAAGAAGGAAATCGGAAATTAATCCGGTGGCGATGCAGGGAGCAAGGCGTTAGTCGTAAAAAGCGTATTCGTCTTGGTTCGGAAGCGAGTCCTCCGCAGGCATATTATATTCCTTCGCGCAACGAGATTTCCTCCACGCGCAAACATTTTCTAATTTCTGTGCGCTCGACCTCAAACCTTGCTCGCACGCAGTCTCGTAAGAAAAATCGAAAAGGCGAAAAAAGAAGCAAACGTTCGTAGCAGGGTCAATTACTCCAGCGTACTCGAGGAATAAAATAAAAAAGTAGGAGCGGTATAAGCAGCGTCGGTGGCAGCGGCAACGACGGCGGCAACAACAACGGCAGCAACGGCAGCAACGGCAGCAACGGCAACAGCATAGCATATATATGTAAAGAAAGGGGAGAAAAAAGGAGAATGAATAAACATTGAATCGCTCGGTAAATCTCCTTATCTTCACGTGCTGCGAGTCTCGGGTAAAATCGCGGGACCTAGTCTCTCTCTCTCTCTCTCTCTCGGTGCTCTCTCGGCGCTCTCTCGGCCTAAGGCCCAGGCGCTTCTGTTTCTATCTTTCTCTCTCGTTCGATTCGTACAGAGAGTCGCTCGTTCGGGCGCGCTCCTTTTGCGGGGATTACCATGAGCACGGCAGCATAACGCTCGCGCTAGCTCTCGCAGAAAATACATAGAGAGGAGCGCGCACGGAACTCTGATGCACACGGCTGACTCTTGAGGTCAGCGACTCGTAGACTCGCGTCGAGTTAGTGGAGCGCGCTTAGGATCTCTCTCTCTCTCTCTCTCTCCCTTCCCACCTTCCCACCTTCCCACCTTTCCCTCCCTCTTCACACCCCCTCTTCCCGCCACCCCTCCTCGCTCTCCTTCCACTCTTCCCTCTCGCTCTTTGGAACAGAGAGCCGCTTTATCCAGGTGCTGGTGCTGGTGCTGTTGCTGGTGCTGTTGCCTCCGCTGCCTCCGCTGCCTCCGCTGCCTCCGCTGCCTCCGCTGCCTCCGCTGCCTCCGCTGCCTCCGCTACCTCCGCTGACTCCGCTGACTCCGCTACCTCCACCGCCGCCGCCACCGTCGTCGCTGCTGCACGAGTCTATGAATTGGTGCACGAAGAGGAGCGGAGAGGAAAGGAGACGAAAAAACGCTTCGTTGAAATACGGGGCTCGCGGGGAGAGCGGTGAAAAAGGACTTTTTGATTGACTTGCGCTAGCGAACGAGCGAGCGAGCGACTAAAAAAGCTATACGACGCTGGAGGTTGTTGACTGCTTCCACGGAGGGACACGCCAGTGGCAGCTGCTCCGAACCTCCAGGGAAAATTGGAATTTCTACGCTTCTTAAGTGACTGACGCCATTGCACGGATTTCGTACGGAATCATAGAAGAGATTTTGTCGACGGGAGGGAATTTTGATTTAACAGCGTCGAACGTTTCGCTCCTCTTGATTGATGAGTGTGTTAGTATAATGCTCGAATAACTTGTACGGGAGAGCAGGAGAGCATCTTTTTTGCTCGACTCCTGACGCGAACGCGGAAATGGTCTTCCAGCTTCGCCGTAAATGTCTACGCTTAGTTTAATTGCTTCTAAACGTACCGAATTCGTTGTTTTATATCAACCGCGAACTTCTTGCCTACAAATGTATACAACGTTTTTCGATCCTTTTCCACATTTTTCATTTTTATTTATTTATCTATTTCTTTTTTTTTTTTTTTTTTTTTTTTTTTTTTCTTCTTCAAAATCTAGACCCGTTCCACCGACAACTTCCTTTCCTTCCTCCAAGCGAACGATAATTTTATAGAATTTTTTCTTCTTTTCTCTCTTAAATAACGAATCGATATATTTTATTACGTACGTTCGAGAACCTTATTTATAGACTAATTATCAAAGGGTTAAAAATTATTGAAAAAGTGTACGAGCTGAATCCACCGATTGTCGCGATAACTTGAGAAACCAAGAGATACTCCGTTTGGTATGGCATTACTTGTAAATGATGTAACGTTTTACGAACTTTCTTATGTAACTAGTTTTAATTATCTAATACGATAAATTTCCAATGACTTTGAATAAATTGATGCAACGTATGCAATTTATTTCGTAATTTATAAAAAATACATAAATTAATTCATTTTTTAATGTATGCTTGTTTATTTTAACTATTTGATAAAAGATATATGTAGGTTTTACTATTTCGTGGTTAATTAACAATATTAACAATATGATTATAAAAATAAAATTTTATCTACGAACTATTTTATAAATAGTTTCTAAATAATGATATAAATAAAAAATGTATCGTATATTGTTGGGTAATAAAAATTATCTTTAATATAAAAATATTTATAAATTTGATTTTTATATCGACAAAAATATCCGAAGAACTAAATACCCTCGATTTTTGTAAAGTTAATATCAAGGAAGAATTTATAGCCGTTTTGAATTTATCCTAAATTAAGAATATATAAAATCTTATTAAATAAGTTCGCTTATTTTTGCGTAAACTTTGCACGAACGTTCCTTCTTTCAAAAACACTCATCGGTTTGATCAATTTTTCATTCATCGATTTCAATAATTGTTTATAATATTAAGTGCTCGATGTGAAATAAGTTCTAAGAAATATTAACATAGAAAAAAGTTGAAAAGAAAGTATACGAAAAACATTCATCGGTTCAAAGTATTCTACTTTCCAAAAAAACCCATTTCTAATTAATTTATTTTCCGTTATTTAGAAGCGACATTTCATTTAAAAGAAATAGATGATAAAACTTATACTAATTATATAATAGTATATTAAATTAAATAATAGTTTTTCGTTATCGAGTTAAATTAAACTTTAGCTTTTCTTTACATATTTAAATCGATACCGTTGTAATAATATTTATGTTATTAAAAAACAATATAGTATGACACGGTATAAATAAAAAAACTTTTAAACGATTCATATGTTTTTAATCGGAATAATTATAACATTTGTTTTAAATTTTTTAGATTTTAATAATTATTTAAACTCTACTTTATGTAAATGAGTTAACCAATGTGTAAATACGATCTTTCGTTAAAATATGAGTAGTCGTGTGCATTATTCGAGGTTGAATTATAATTTCTATAATTTTTATAAAATAATAGTGAATTTGGCAGAACAATATTTACAAAATATATTTCTAGCTGTTATTATTAAACGTTCGCGTTATTTACAAAAAGTATCATTTTTAACTACTCGAAAAACGTGTATTACAGAATAAAAAAAATAATGTTTTATTAATTATTACAGGGTAATTACTCTTCGTTATACATTTGTTTGCACATTTAGAAGTAAATTTAATAATAACAAGAATTATTATTATTATTATTAATGAGTTATAACGCTATAAATATTTTCTTATCGCGAATGCTCAATGTACGTATATTCATAAACGTCAAACTTCTGTTTCACACCAGATTACTGTATTTCAATAAATATACCGCCTAGCTGTAAGCGGTCGGACAAATTTATTTCTATTCTTATAATTTGTATAGATTAATTCACAAAACTAATTTCTTTTTATTCCATATTCGCGAAGAAAAGATTCACTCGTTAGGAAGTATATAGTTTTTCAAAAATTTTTCTATATTAAAGTGTATGGGATGAACGATGATAAATTAAAATTTTAACATGCCGAAGAATTTTCGCTAATTAAAATAAGAAAAATCAAGACTTATATTTAATATTTTATATATTTTATTTCACGGTACAAATTATAATAATTATTTAATAAAACCGTCCTTTACCCATAAAATATTTGTAGAAATCCACCTTACCCGTAGTCCGAAGAATTTAAAAATTTATCAGAAAATTTGTTACGGAAATAAGCTTGAATAATAATAAATCTTAAGAAAATATTTGAAAAATGTAATTTTACTCAAAGATAATTATTCAAAAGCAAATACCAGTCACGTCGGAAGCAACAACGAACTCCCTCGTATAATTTACTTAAAAAGAATATTATTCGCAATCGCAATTTGTTTCGATATTTGGACGTACCGAGAAATAATATTATTTTAACAATTATCCTTAACAACGATGTATACATTATTACAAGCGGCAACTTTTTCAGCATTTTTTACGCACTTTAAAAATCGTAGAGTTAAATCGTTGGTAATGAATTGTTAATCGTGCGCGACGGTCGATTTAATAATAAAACAGAAACATAATAGTTAAGGATAGAAAATGTGTCAGTTTCGATAAATTCATCAAACGTTTTTTCAGATTCCTCTTACGAAGTATCCTCTATTTTTTATCTCGCCTCATCATTAAATATATCGTTAATTAAAGCGCACTCGTCACGCACGCCTCGCTTATCCTTACCGACAGGACGCGTTCGCATCTGGCGTTTCGATCGCAACATCAAAACAGTCTAATTAGTACTAGAAGTAACCATGAATCTCTCTCTCTCTCTCTCTCTCCCTCTCTCTCTCTCTCTCTCTCCTTGTCGACTTTTCGCTTCTGTATGCAACGAATCCCGTATTCTTTTCTTCGGTCCGCGAGCGTGCATGACTTCTGTTTTCATCTATCCATCACGCGCGCGATTAAGAGAGAAAAATGAACGAGACAGAAACGCGGATAAATAAAAGTGGAAGGTGGCGAGGAAGGTGGCGAGGAAGGTGGCGAGGAAGGTGGCGAGGAAGGGAGAGAGTTTGGGGGGCGAGGGAAGAAAAGAAGCGAGTGTACCGCATAGAGATAATTATTTTCTTTCGTTCTTTCCGCACTATAAGCCGGACCGCGAAGCGTGCAGATGCAGGTGCATCAACCGGACATCTAAACCAGCAGCGTGACGACGACGCGATGCCCTAGGAAACACGAGCGCTCGGGTATTATGGGTGTATCGCGCAAACACGAGCACCTCATCGATACCGCCACGACCGACGTACGTACCTTTGCCTTTCTTCCTTCGCCTCCGCCATATTTTCATTAGCCTTAATTATCGATGAAAAGAATTGCGAGGCGCGTTCGAGTGTTCACGGCCGCTAACTACAATGGAAGGCGCTGCGTGTCCGAGATTCGATGTGTCCGACCGTGTCAATGCGGTACCATTTTTTATCTCGCTACCGAGATACAAACTTTACGGACCGTAAGCATTTCTATCGTTTCGCGTGATGCTTACTTTTTTTCCGAGCGATTCGACCACTGCTACTCGCGCGTTTGTAACCTTATTAGCCGGAATCGCCACTTTTTTCGGTATCCGTTCGATTATTTACGTACCGAATCGCCCTTCTTCTCCTTCCTCTTCTCCTTCCTCTTCTCCTTCCTCTTCTCCTTTCTCTTCTCCTTTCTCTTCTTCCGATTACGTATCCTCCCTCCCTCCTCCCTCGCTCCTCCCTCGATCCTCCCTCGATCCTCCCTCGATCCTCCCTCGGTCCTCCCTCGATCCCTGATTTTACTCGCAAATGTCTTTCCCTTCGAGTCGCACCACCGTCTACGTGTATCCACCGTTGTTTATTCGAAAGCGATTACTTTTACAATTACAATTACCGTGAAGAACTTGGCGTTCGCAAAACCCAGGCATTGTTAATATTTCGTTCTGCTCTTGTAGACAATTTGATTATTGATTTAATAAGTTGATTCGCATCGATTAGCGCTACACTATAAATTGTTTCATCGATTATCTTTATTTTCTCGAGGTACTCGATTGTAAATTATTCTCGGTGGATTCTTATTTATGAGTAATTACCGTTTGTAAGTATTAATTCTTACCATGGTAACTATTGTACTACATTTTAACCAACATCGCGGTACGGGAACAATGATTCGTTTTTTAATTTTTAATTGTAAGTAAATAAAACAATAAATAACGTAATAACGATCGTTTCTGATTCGACCGATAACGCACCAGTCTTTAATATAAATTTAATTACGGTCGCAAAATCATTATAAAAATTAATGCAATGCGCTAAGTTTCGAAATACTCGATGATCGCTTAAAGAAAAATCTGTTTCATTTTTAACCTAATCCAATATATGTGTATAAATAATATAATGGAATATTTCGTTTATACTGTTAAGCTCGATACAATCTATTTCATATTTAAAATTCTATTTCATATTTAACCTCATCGTTGAAATAATATTATTCGCCTCAAATTTTTCGACGTAACCTAAAAGCCAAATAATAAAATTTAGCCTTTGCTTTATCTTACGAAGAGAAGGTAAGCGATAAAAAAGAGTTTCGAATAATCGCTTTTAATTATAAATTTATTATAAAATTATCGAAGAATTAGCTAATTTTCTCATCCACGTAAAATTTCTTTTTAGAGTAACGAGTAATTTTACACATTGTAAACAAATATGCGTAAATAATTAATTCTACCTTTTTTTAAAATTTTTTTTTTAAAGTTTTAATAAATAAAGTACGAGTTTGCGTGTATTCCGCGTATGTAAAAATATAAAAAGTTTGTTTTTGTTGCATTAATAATAATCAAATATATATCGAATGCTGCATCACCGCGATTAATAATGCCGTTCGTACGCTGAAAATGAAGACGCCAGATTTATATTTACGAAGAAGTAAGACGTGATTAAATATCGCGATTAATATAAGTAACGATACCTAAATTCCTTTCTATCCCCTTTGTTCGAAAATAAAATAATTCAAAGGTATAATTAATCAGCTCGAGTCGCCGATGTATCGTCGAGTCTCTTCCGTAAAATATCCCGATACCATAGATTACATTTACGAAACAATTAATACCGACAGCAGAACGCAGAAACTTCGATAAAAGAAATAAAACTGTACATCCCGCGAGTAGCAATAAAAAGTATCCCTCTTCGCTTTCATAGATACACCATAAAACTCGCGTAAAACCAAATGCATCGCCGGCTACGGTAAAATACACGAGTAGTAATGCGTTCCGCGCGTCGGATCCTACCATCGCATCCTACGATGTTTACAACGCGAGCGAGAGCATCGATAAAGTATCGCGAATAAAGAAGAGTCGTACAAGATGATCAATAACGCGAAACTGAAACCTGCTCCTATTCATTACCGGGGAGATGCTGCGGCTACTGCGACGCATCCGCGAGATGACTGGCCGGAGACTCGATCGAGACTCGCCCGAGACTCGCTCGAGACCAACCCGAGACCAACCCGAGACCAACCCGAGACCAACTCCAGACCACGCGTCGGCTACTAATTAATAATTATTAGATGCATCTACAAATCGACTCGGGCAGTCTTTGTATTCGGGAGATCGCGTCGACGCTCACGTATATCCACTCGTACAAAAACTTTCACGAACCTCTTGGAAAATAATCATCGAACGATCACCGACAATTCCAAATATTCCAATATTCTAACATTCTAACATTATACGATTTATACGATTATTTTACCGTACAACTACTCGTTTTCCGTTACATCGGTCCAAATTATAAATATATTTTCCCAAATAAACGCAATAGTCTAATTCGAGTGTTTTGTAATCGTCTTCATTATTTTTAATACTCTCGTAAGAATTTACTAAATTCTTCCTGATTCTTATTCTATTTATATTATTTTTCACGTTATATACGCGTATCGTGTTTTAGAAAATAGTTTTCCCTGATCATTATGTACGTTGGACAAGATTCTAACTTTCTGAAAATCAATCTTGTAATTTTCAAGCGCATCGCGATAATCTAACGCATCTAATTTTTAATCCTTATTTATACAAGCCAATTTATACGACGTTGCTTCTTTCGATAACTGGCGTTTATTAATTTCAATGTAACTGCATGGTAATCGTGCGAATTAATATTGTCACCAATATTTATAATTGGACATCTAAAATATTATTTTGACCTACTTCTATAAATAAAAGTACTCCGTTAATAGTCTACTATCTATTGATAAATTTTTAGAGCATACGTAATTGAAAATTTTATATACTCCGAGCGAGATAAAAAATATATTTTTATTCGTACATCTTATTAATCGCTACGATTACGATAATTTTAATTTCAAAGAACTTTGTCACCTTTTTATTATGAAACAAATTGCGTAATATCAATGTTAAGTATTTTCCAGCTCTTGATTATTTTTATTTTATTTTCAGTGGGAAATTTCGAAACTTCGCGATGTATTATTGTGATAGAAATATTTTTTACCATTAGTGAATTTTTGAAAAAGTGACGCTGTTAACTCGAAAGTTCATTACCTAATTATCCGAAGAGAATCACTTTTTTTATTTCCCACTGAATCTTGCTATGTTATTTTCTTATATTTTACGTTTTTCTCGTGGATAATTCGATATTATTTTCTCGTCTACATCTTGATTGACCTAAGTTTTATTTATTTTGTACTTTTTCTACTAAAATATCACGTGCCGTTCTTTTATTTTCCATTTTAACCGAAAGATCCGCCCATCTTAATCTCCGCAATTTAATTACCCTTGCAATACAGGCTATGTTATTGACTTGTTCTATATTATAATTATGTAATTTCCTATATTTCTCGCCATCTTCATCATATTTTACCTTAAATATTTTTCCGAGCATTTTTTTTCGAATAGTATGGAATTATTTTCTTCAATTTTTACAATAGTTTCTGTTACATGTGCAAGAGTAATGGCATTGCTAAATAGATATAAAATTTTAAAATACGTTAGAATTATTAAAATTTTAATAGTTTATCAATAAGATAATCACGTATTTTTATTTTATACAACATTCGCTTGTTTTTTTATTTCGCATATATTATCCGTATCTTTACCTACGAATTTAAATTTTTCTACGTTTTTCAAAATACTAAAAATTATCAAGTTGGTATTTTTATGATCTCGACTCGATTGTTCGATAATTTCACGCTTCTTTTTTGTTCAATTCACTTCTAATTCTATTTGACCTTAACGTACCTACTCTTAGTAAAAATATTGTATTTTAATACTTTGCTATATACATACTTTACTTATACTTAAGTTACACAATATAAAAAAAGTTTTTTTACAATTTGATTTTTTATGTGTCTATAAATGTTTTACAAAATGAGATTGAATGAAGTTGACAATATAATCTTGACTTATTTAAATGTATCGCATTTTTAAGTTTTGATAAATTAATTCTTATTTATATTTTGTTACATTACCTCATTTATATTACTTTAAACAACTTCTTTGATACTCTTAATCATAGATCTATACTTATTTGAATTCATTTTATAGAATCGTTGATTTTTTAAACTTTTATATAATTATTTTATAATTTTTTCCCTTGCTAATTATATATCAGTTTAACGTTTAAAAAATATTAAAATACATACAATTCTAATATTTTTAAATATTTTTAAAAAAAAGCTTTTACATTTAATCATACATGTATATTCTATTTTATGTGAAATAAAATTTTAATTCTAATTATTAAATAATTTATAATATACTTTATACCGTAAATACTTATTGCATAATAACTGGTAATTGATAAGGTTAATATTTCATGCAATTAAATTTTTCTTACTTGATAACAATCATTCGAATGAGAAAAATGCTATTTCTTTTTACTATTTTATTATAATATTCATTATTTATTTAATATGTACATAAATATTAAAATATCAGCATTTATTATTTTAAAAATTACATATTGCAATCAAGTATTTATTTAAAGAATAGTTTCAATTGACTAGTATTTTAATTTTAAAATTCTATATTTTTTCATTTGATTATATATTTATTTATTTATTTAAAATTTCCTATAGGTAAATTAAAATCCTTTTTTTAATATGAAGAACGAGTGTTTTATGTAAATCAAACTGGATATTTATATCAAACTAAATAAGCTAATTATTATAAACTATATTTTTAAAACTTAAGTAAATATTTAAGAATTTTGAAATATCGAAAAAGATATCGTTAATAAATTAAACTTAGAGATTTAGAAATATTATTTTAAGAAAAATTGAGGGAAAATTTTGAAAATTTTAGACTTTACCTAAAAATTTATACAGCAGAAAATTATTCGAAATTATCTTTTATTTCACTTCAATTTATGTGAAATTAAAAACAAATGTAGAGATTATACAAGCATTCAAAAACTTTATTAATTCACTTGATTAAAATTTATATGATTTATACTTTATTATTTGATATACATTCTGCCCTACATCTAATTTAAAATCCATTGTCCTATTTTACGGTTTTACGGTCCAAATATATTATAATAAGAGAATAATCTCTTAAATAAATAAATGTAAAGGCTGTTATAATTTTTGAATGAAAAAGGTATTCTTAGTGAAAACCACAAAGTTCTGAGTTTTATTTATGGATGAATAAGTCGTACACCATTTTTTTTAGATTTGCTTAAGAATAATTCTAATGAATTAGATGAATTGTGATTTATTCTTTACATTAATTCTTTATTATTACTTATTATTTTTATCAGTGGTATGATTTAGATACGAAAAAGTAATCTAAATAATGGCTAAAGAGTAAATCATCCACATAGGACAAATAAAATAATGTATTAAGAGAAACTTAAATAGAAAACGTATTTAATATAGAGAACATATAGAAATATTTATACAGCTTATATTCAAGAGTAAAAAAATCAAGGAGAAATATAATCAAAAAGTTAACGCGTGTAGGTAAAAAAAAAGTTTTTATTAATAATTCAAGATAATAACTACTATATACAAATTATGAGAAACCTTGAATTGAAACATAAAAATTAATAGAAAGAGAGCAAAAGAGTGAAAGAAATATATTATAAAAAGACAGAAATATAGAAAATTTTTTTCACTGACATTATCTAAATATTATACGTAAAAATTCATATTACTTTTTTAATATTTTACAAATTATCCTATTAGATATATCCTATTTTTTTAACATTGTACCAAAAATTAATTTTATTATCTATTTATAATTTTCATTACCTATTTATTGTACGTTTTTGATATTTTTATTGATCGTCAATTTCTTTTATTATATTATTCAAAAAATTTTCAATTTATTTTTTATTTTTTGATTAATTTTTTAAAACATTTACTTTGAAAACTTGTTTAGTTTTAATTTATAATATTACATCTAATTTTCTTTCTTAATTATTTAAACTTCTTTCTTTAATTTTTATGCCTATACTATATTTTAACTATAATATTCTTATATATTATGATTAAAAGTGTTTTTTAAAAATTTCCATCTTTTTGATGAATTATTTTTATTTAATTTTTTTTCAACACTGTGTTATTATACATTTTAATTAATCTTTTACAAATTGATATTTGCTAATATTGCAGCATATATTTTTTTGAATAAACCTAAACTATAATTATTGTTATGGTATATACAAGTATCATTTCATAATAATTTTCAATATTTTACAGTCATGAAAAGACAAGATTTATTAGTAATATATTTATCTTATTCACTTTTTAATAATAATACAACGGTTTACTAAGTTTTAAAAACTTTTGCTGAATATGCTATTACATTAAATATTTATATTTTATATAAAATAAAAATTAATAATAATATTATTTTAAATAATTAATAATCTTATAATAAAGTAATAATTATTAATTTTTTAATGAATATACACATATGTAATTGAAATAACGAAATTATTTTATTTTCTAAATATTTCTTAAATCGCTTATTATTTTGAAATGATTTATAGCATTTTTAAATCTTTGTGTGATTTATTTCTCATAATAAAACTCGATATATTTGAAGGAATATTTTATTTAATAAAAAATTATGATGTACACGTAAAATATTTAGAAATAACTATGTTTTTAAAAAAATTACAATAATATTGAAGAATATATATCTCATATACGTATTTTAAACATAATAAATTATTTTATTTTTCGTTATATTCGATTTTCTTTCATGAAATTTGTGACATATTCTATCTTTACTCTAATATGAGTTATTAAATCGATATTTAATAATATTCGTTTATGAAATTAATCTGTATTACAACTATAATATATGACTTGTTTATATTAATCATTTTAAATTTGTAAAGGTATTGAAACTTGAATGTTATTTATGTTATAGCTTTTATTACATTAAATTAACCATAATCGATTCAAATATCATAATAGTTTATACAAAATGAATTCATACATTTTATAATAATAACTATATAAATTTAAACGTAAAATTTTATTTTAATTAACTAAATTTATATTTAATTTATATATATTTAAACAATTACGTGGTTAAAAATATAAAATAAAGGACTAAACACTACCATAAATGAACCCTGGAAATAAGTTCTATATTACGGTATAAATTGTCTAGACATTTTCCGATTAAAATCCAAATCCAACTCTCTGTCGCGAAATTACACGTGTTACTTTGGCCCTGGTCCAACTCTCAAATTTTCGGTAAATCTTAATAAAGTTGATATGCAACTAGCCTTGCCAATGACAAGTAATAGTTTATTCATAGAACGAAGACTTTCGATGTTTAAAATACATAAGTTGTTCAGTGTCAACTGAACATTTTTCCGAAACATAAATTTTTCAAAATTTATAGATTTTATTCATATATCTTAAATAAAATTCTTTTTTTATTCTTATATTTATATATTTTGTATAAAAGTATATTTTGAATATTCTATTTGATTTTTAGATATCGAGATAAAAAGCCTTTTCTTTTTTTTGCAAAAATGTTGTAATAATCTATACTTGTAGAAATTATTTACCAATTGTTATGTTTTCATTAATTCATAATATCAAGCTTTTCGAATTAAATACTTTCTTCGTTTCTGTATGTATAATTTTCAGCGAAAATTTAATATACACTTTAAATTTTTGTACAGTTGTCCTAAACAACATATTACTACTTACAACTTACGAGTATGTGTAATGCGCATCACTGCACATCACTCTATCACATATTTTGCTCTTGTTGTAATAATTTTAAATTTCTTATAAAAGACACTAAAACATTGTACATCTAAGTTTATAATTTTTAGTTTTGCCTCTATATTGTATTTATATTTTACTTTACATGATATTATTCCTCAGATAATATTAAAAATTTATAGACATCCCATAAAATTATAAAAAGAAATGTTAAAAAAAATAATTATGTAAATAATCTGATACATTTCCATAAATACTATAACCTTTCTCAATTATAAGTGCAACCATAAATAATTCAAGTTGGTGATTCTTGTATGTCCTTAGTCTGCTCGTTACTTATGGTTCTCCGAAATGTACTGGATAACTTTCAACGAAATATATATTTTTAGATTTTGTTTAAAAGAATTTAAAAGTAAATATAACCTAAGTGTATATATATATATATATATATATATATATATATATATATATATAGGTAATAATAATTTATAATCAACACTATAAATGTTTATAATTATAATCGTGAAACAAATCCGTGTGCAGATGATTACAAGACTATAAAAATGAATTACCAGAAGAAATAACAAATGAAAAATTAATAAAATATAAAATGAATTCGGAAATAATAACGAGTAAAAAAATTAGCATTGACGTAATTTACTTTAAAGTATGCGATGGATTAAAAGTGTTGCAATAATACGTTTTACAAATGAATGTAATCACAGATTCTACGGTAATAAATAGTATTAATGATATAATAACGAACGAAATAAAATGAAAAATAAAAGGCTTTAAATAATAAACAAGTATAAATTATATTAATTATTATTTTATCACTTTGCATCGATATAAAATAAAAAATTGTATAAATTTAAATGACAACAAGGCAAACATCGTGTCCTTAAAATCGTATTACAAGCATCGAAAATAAATTTTATGAAAAATGAATCATTTTGGAATTATATTAGGGAATAAAAAATGTAAACAAAATTTATGCCTCGTATCAACATTGAATACACCGAATATAAAATTTGCATACTTTCAAAGAAATAAAACGCTTATACTATTTTTTATGCAATAATAACGATAATAAAGAATATTAACGGTAATAACGATAATAAGAAGAATAAGAAGAATAAGGATAAATTTTGTGGAGTATTCGATATTTATCTTGAATGAAATGACAGATCCAGTACCGTTTATTATCGAACTTGAGAGTTAGCTTAGTTGTTAGTAGGTACGTATCGCTCGGGTCTTAATATTTCGATAACCGGCGCTAAGAAAACGTAATAAATCAGTCGGGGAAATTGTTAAGAAAAGAAAAAAGAAAAAGCAAACGGAGGAAATGAAATGAAATTCACTTACGATCTCTTATTAAAGTTTCAGCGTAGGTTGCGTATTCAGCAATTAATAAGGAGAAGCGAGAAGTGGAAACGTCGTCGCGCTGGTGGTACACGAGGTGGTGAACAAAAGTCCTGGCCCTTCGCCAACGGGCACCGAAGTCAGGAGTCGGTGGGAGCGACGGTGGAACGCTTACTTAGATACGCAACCTCGGCAAAAACGACGGGCAGATTATCCCCGCGGTCACGGCCAGGTGTAAACGATCTCTGCTCTCGGCTCGTGCGAGCACGAAAGAGGGGTTCCGCGATTCGGTTGCGTCCCTGAAACCAGTCAAGGCAGATGCCAGACATTGAGCAAACCTTTATCTAAGCTTTTAACTTAGAATCTTCGAATTCGCTCGGTTTTCTCCTCTCGGCGTTTTCGCCTCGCGTTTTCGCCTCGCGTTTTCGCCTCGCGTTTTCGCCTCGCGTTTTCATCGCGAGTCTCGCTACCGATACAATTGTTCGCTCGAAAATTTTACCTGTTCCTTCCTTGCTTTCGCTCCGCGACTCCATCGCACTCCAACCTTATCGAATATCGTTACCAACCATATTAAATTTCGATCCCTCTCTACCGTTTCGTAAACATTCTACGCGTTTTGCTCGACTTCTCCTCGACAACTCAATGATCGATATAAATATTTAGGATACAAGTTGATTCGTTCAAAATAATTAAGGGATAAACGGCGCAAAGTTACGCGTGTTTTTTTAAGAAGAAAATACTTTTCACAAAGAAAATTATCGAATCAAACGTCGATATGTCAAAATATTACCTATCAAAATATTACCTATCAAAATATACCGATTCGAGATCTTCAATTTTTTTAACAAAATAACAAATGTAACGCTTAACGCAAAGTTTTTTTACATAAAAATTTTTTGTCGAAAAATTGTTATTTTTATTTTAAATCGTACGAAATGTTCATTCGAAAAATCGTATTAACCTCGAAAAATATTAATTACGCTTTAGCTTACTTTTACGTTCGAGCACACCGGAAATTTTAGATGCAATTTAGATCGAATAAAATGAATAAATAGAAAATAATAAATCATTATATCGAAAACGTTTTAAAAATAAAAGTACTTAAATTTCAATTAAAAATTTTATTTTATTTCTAAGCGAATTTTATATTACCTTCTATTTACGAAGTTTACAGTGGTCCAATTAAATCAAACTAATCGCTAATGTTTTGCTGTTTACCTCGCGAAAGGAAGCAGCGATGCGTGTATCCGATGGATCATCAATTTTAACGTACTCAAGCTCTGTATAAAAATAATGCAACATCGCATATATTACGCCTTACAATATCCGTCAACGTAATAACGACGCGAAGTTTCACGCCAGATAATCGATTAGAATTTACTTCCGTAACTATATTTACTATGCCTTTGTAATAAGGTGAGATACTTTTAATTAGAGCAACTCATTCGGACTCGTTTTAACGATGTTGTATCTTCGAACAAATAAATAACGCTGAAATGTCTTGTATCGGCAAAAAATTTTTCAAGCTTACAACTGTAGTTAAATTTATGTATTTCCAATTTAACCGATTTCAAACGCAATATTTGCATCTTTCAATCGTGCTTTTTTTTATAATAATAACATTTTATAATAATGACAATAATAATAATAATAATTTAATATAAAATAATTATACATAAATAAATATCTTCCCCGTTATTTTCTAATAAAAATACTTAATAAATTAAATTAAATTTTTAGAATGAATATTTAACCGTTGTAAAAAATTTTGTTTAAATTAAAATGGAAAATAAAATTTGGTACTGAATTTCGATAGCCAGTATCGTAGACCGGTAACGTATTCGGTAGCTTATTCGGTGACCTCGCATCGCGACATTATCATACGCGATTTGCGTTTCGTCGTAAAAAAAAATTTAAACGATTATATTCTCCATCTTGGTTATTCTTTGAATAAGTGGTTGGGAACGATGTTACAAAATACAAAATAGGCGAGCTTTTTCGAACGCGAATCCAAGTGGCTCGGTGATGAAAATCTAGCGTGGAAAGCCTAAAATACGGAACACCGGTCAACCGTCAACCAAATGCAGCAGCGAATACTTTTCCAGCCAATTAAAAATTCCATGCATGAGCGGAGCATAAGCGTCCCGAAAAAAGAAGTGCCAGAGCACAAAACGCGCAAGTGTCTTCTCGCGCTCGCTCGTTCACTTCTCTTGCCATAAGTATACCAAGTATTAATAAAACTGAAACTCGAGACGTGCGTCGAGAACTGCTCCATGTTTGTAGGACCATTTTCCCTCCCTCCCCCTCTTTACGTCTATCTCTCTCGGACTCGCGCGGCGTTGTCTTCTCGAGCCTCGTCCGTAAAAAGAGTCGTTCGTACTGCAGGTGAGAGAGAGAGAGAGAGAGAGAGAACAAACGCTATCTAACGAGTATCTCGCATCTGATAATGCATCTGAGAAGAAGGAAAGTCGACGAGGTATGTCCGATGCAGTACTGCTCACGAGGAGACAACATAGTCAGCGTGGCTCATCTGCGCATACAGATAACAAACACGACGATTCTTTCTTTCCCTCCCCCCATCCCCCCAAGCACCCAACCCCATCACACTCACGCTCTCTCTCTCTCTCTCTCTCACTCTAGTTCTCAAGATCTCTCTGTCTCTCTCTCTCTTTTTAAAAGTTTACTTATGCTTTTTCTATCTGCGTCTTTCTACCGTCCGACTCGAAGAAAAGAAAAGAGGAGAAGGAGAAGAAAAGAGGAAGAAGAACTCTTTAAACAAGCCGCACTCGTTGGTGTATAGGATTTCTTAGTACTTATTAAAATTGACGCAATAGTTTTTACGAATGCACTTATGTACACGTTCGGTTTATTTTTCTTTTTATGATTATTACATAAATAGCTTTCGTAATCAATTTAACTTTGGTATTCTTTCAGCCAGAGGCATCGCTTATGCACCTGCCCGCTGAAAAATGTTTGATTGGCTCATCGAATCTATTTGTAAATGCGACCTTCTTATAGTCTTCGGTTACAAATAGAAAAAATATTTATAAAATAGTAATCGATTTGGAAATAATATGGATACAACTAAAATATGCCTTTATTATTTTGAAGCATTCAGTTTTTTTTTATTCGTGTTGTTTGGGCCCGACTCGTTGCAACGCAAATTATTATCAAATAATTGTGAATGACGCTTGTGTAAGTAATTTGATTTTATATATTAATGATTTAAAATAATAATTTCAAACCCAATTTATATGCAAAAATAACCTATGAAAATAACACTTAAATCTGATACAGTTAGCGATTAGAAGAAACATAATACCGTCTAAAAGGATAATTAAAAATTTTCATTTTTCAAAGGTAAATTGGTAGAAATAAGATACTAATATATATTTATTAGTAGTCATAACTTATCCGTTTTATAACGCACAATTGATTAAAAGCCTTGTTAATATGTACTCATTTATGTAGTATTTACATATTCGTACAGTAACGATTACGTGGACAATTTATAAATACAGAATATAATTTAAGTACCTTGATGAACTAAAATCATAAAAATATAGTTAAATATTCGTTTTTACAACAAAAAAATGTTCTATCCATAGAATAATAGAAAAAAATAATTAAAAAAAATGAAATATAATTTATTAAAAGTTATTTAAATTTTATATTTCAAATTCATGATACAACTGTTATTTTAATATTCGATATGCAACTAAAATAATTTATTGATTTAAATGTAAAAAATAATTGAATGCTCATCTTCAATGAATTATATTTAAATATATATATATATATATAGTATAAATATTGCTATATGTTTCAATGATAATAACTTAGTTTGAGACATAAAAATATTATAGATACTTTTAGAGATATTTAACGTTCGTTAAAAATCTCCTCAATTAAATATTTGATGCAGAAACATTTTATGAGATCTACGTTTTACATTGCAATCATAATGTATTCTTAATGCGCAAAAAAGATAGGCGTATACAAGTCAATGCAGTTTTATGGTTGCAAAGATATAATTCTTTTTCATTTTATTACTTGTTACTGCTAATCGTGGACTATTCGTTGTTCACTTGATTTCTATGGGAAATGACAAAAAACATTTTCCACTTTAGCGATTCTCATCGGCAAATGCTTCTCGGATTAGAGTATAAAGATCGCCATAAATTTTTGCATCTAACGGTAAAAATTCAATCATCAAATTAAATGATCTATTTTATAATAAAAATAAAAATAAAAGTTTTTAAAACGTTGAATGTTTCAATTCATGTAAATTTTATGGAAATTCAAAAAGTTTATATATTGTAATAGTTTATAAGAAAAAATGTTTTTTCTGTTACAAAATTAATTAAAATATTAATAATCATTAAAAATTATCTACATTTTGATTAGTTTTTTATTGGTACATAATTTAAACACTTTACGAAATTAAATTTTAATAAAACTATGTTCCGTTAAAAATGAAAAAAATATTATAATTATAAAAGATTATTATCTTAGAAAGATAAATGAGTTATGAATTCGATAGAAAATAATCAAAATTGTTTGTATCGCTAAAATTGAAAAAATTTCTTATTAAAAAGACTACCTCACCGAGTAAAACGTTGTTCTTATAAATATTTCTTTTTTAATTTACTAACTGACTTAGAATATAATATATATTTAATTTTAATTTACGAAAGGTAAATTTAAGATAAAAATTTTAATCGGCATAAACTTAAACACGTGCACTTGTATAGATAACTAGATTTAATATTTTATGTTAAAATAGGTTTTTAATTTATACGATATAATAAATATTTCCGTAGTTATACCAACGATTATAGTATAAATTACGTTTGTAACGTCTAATAAATATTTTTAAAGATATTTGGAATAAAAGATTAAGAAAAATGTATTCGAGTTCATGGGAAATAGAACGTGTTTATTGCACACTCTTATAAATCGAAGAAAAATTTGTAATTAATTCAATAAACTAAGTTTATAAAATAAAATATATTCCAATTAGCGTAATAAAATATCGAATCAAACTATGATAGAAGCTGACCCTGATAAGGAAAATTTCTGCGTAAGTAATTTACTTTTTATTCTTCAAATACAACCATTAAATTTCTGTTCAATCAGTCAATAAAATTTACCGTTTTAATCGATACATTCTACTAGAAACAGATTTTGAAAAAGCCTTATAACAACTTACGCCGTAAATTATTAGCGGGTCTAGATACCAATTCGCAAAGTTAAATAGTTCTTTTTCTTAAAATACAAACAAAAATATGGTTGGATTGTTCAAGACGGCTATTAAACTATTAAACAATGATTATTTAGCTGTATAAATACATATTACAGCGGGTATTAAAAGTTCTTTCATCCAGTGATCGTTCCGAATCCTTCGTTCCAAGATCATTAGTACCGCGTCTCATTGTAAAGGATAAATATTTCCTATAATTATATATAGGAAATAATCGTTAAAGCGTAGTTAAAAGAGCGTTCGGACCGCGAGGCATCGTTTACACAAAAAGACACGAGCGGCGTCACGAATGCTCCCTCGATAAAGCCGGAGCAACGTAAATACGACTAGAGGGTCGGAAGAGCGACGAGGATGGTCGGTTTGAAAGTCGTGAGTCGAGCGGCGCTGAAAGCCGAAAAGAGGAGAAGCAGGTTCCAAACAAATCAATGCCCCGGGTATAAACCTCGGTACCCAAATCCGAGACGGTCACGCGCCAGCGGACTCGGGAGGCACGAGGGAAGAGCGGAAGGCTACTCGTTCCTCGTTCCTCGTTCCTCGTAACAGGTGTCGAACGCGCGCATCGCGCCTAGTCGAGATAAAGCGTCGCGTTTAGGTCGCCTACCGTTTCGCAGGTGAGAGAAAGGAAAGAGAAAGAGACGGAACTAGGAGAAGCGACCCGCGAGGAACACCACCTGGGCAGGTGCGAAGCCGAGTTTTTCACTTGGCCGGTGAGGCGCGGAAAAATATAATGGATATCAAGGGGCTTATCCCGACCGGATACCCAACCCGGGATCGCCGCGGGATCGCCACGGGATCGCCGGAAATAGCGGAATCCGAAGGCTGCTCGTGGTTTATCGATGACCGAGCGCCGATTTCTTTTTTGATTTTCGAGCCGCCTCTCGCGACCGACTCTGTTCCATTGGATAAAATTAATGGACGCGGATTCGTCCGGGCGAAACGAGCGGAGCGTCGCTAAACGCGGTCGCGCTTAATCGTCTGTTTATGCATTTCGCTTTTATTTCTGGGCCGCCTTCCGCTTTACGACCTATACTCTCGATCTGCAACTGCAACCTTCTTCTTTACGGCGCTGCCGTAAGATTATTATTTGGCTCGTCTCGCGCTAGACGATCTTCCGATTTGAATTGCTTTCGCTCTTTTGCTCGCGTGCTCTTTTTATCGATAATAAATCTAAATTAATTGCCTTTTAAAGGACGCGTTCGACAAAGTAATTGTATAATACTATGAATCATAAGCTGCAATTTTGTTTGCGATTATCGAAGGTTTAAGACGCGTAACTATATTTCTATTTCCGTATGAACATACGATAAGAGTTTAACTTTAAAGGACAAATTGAAATGCCGTCGTCCGTTCTAATAATAATTAAGAAAATATTGCAACATTGTACATTTAATCCGAACTAATGAAATTTTATTTGTTGGCTTTTATCTTCGCAGCTTCGGATAATACTCTTCTTTTTAACTTTCGTAAATATTTTAATCAACGTATATTACGCGTACAAACAAAAAATTCCCATGGTATACGAATACATAACTTGGGAATCATAGACCACTGATCAAAAAATTTCTTGTTCCACATTTTTTTTACAGCGTTCGAAATAATTTATATACTTTATTAATTTCATCTGAAATAAAGTCGTAATAGCTTACGAAAATATTTCCGAGGATGCGTATAAATTATTGCATCGATAATGCAAGGAATGTTCTTACACGCGATGCACGGATTACGTTATATCGCATTTCGTAGAAAATTTTATTTTAGAGAATAATATTTTTTGATGTATCAAAGATTAGCGTATTATCCAAATTTTTTAAATTTCAAGGTTCAATTTGTTTACGCGTAATATATTGAGCGGGTACAACACTAATCGGATACGCCCAAGATAAAACTAAAAATAACAGGTTGCGACGTTGGAAAATTAGCCCAACGCCCAACGATTGTATTGTAAAAATATAAACGAATGCATCTATAAATACCGGTTTATCCAATTATAAAATTACCTAAAAACTTGAGCGCACTATCGAAAAATAAATTTACTTCGATAAATATGTTTGATAACGATAATTAAATTATTGATTACATTTCATGTTCAAAATATTCGATTATTTGGAAACATCTCGAAACGGCTTTTCTACGCTCGATCAACGTTCGTTCGGCGAATAACGCATACGATTAATAAACGAAAAAAATAAAATTAACGTATATTATATTACCGATGTTTATCGATTATTAATCAAAATTCATAAATTCATAAATTTATAAATTCATAAATGATCGAAATAAAAGCTCCGTGTATCGAAGGTAAGATGGTATATGTTAAATAGTATTTTGTTAAAAAATAATAACTCGTAAATCAGTATTTTGTTTTATAATAATGTTATTAAATTCCTCGCGACCTCGAACCGCGGGAGATAACTAAAAAACTATATACATAAATAAGATTTTCAAACTGCTAAATCACTCAATAACTCCGAGGATAATCGCTGCCCACAGCTTAATCATCGGGGAATTAATATATTACGGAGCTAATGTTTTCCGATAACGGAATAAAATCTAAAATACAAAGTAAAGTGTTTATAAAGGGAGAGAGCGATAAAGCTGAAAAAGTCGACATTGTACTCGGCGTGGCTAAGGAGAAAACAAAGAGAGCCCTAAAAAAGAGAAAAGGATGTCGAAGCGACATAACCAACGACTCTGGGCAGAAATGACCGAGAGTGAGAGAGCGTTCGTTCGTGCGAGCGAAAGAGAGATAAAGAGAGCGGGTGAAAGAGAACGGAGGTAAAGGGAGCATAAATACACATGGAAATGGAAATGCCTCCATCGGGAACCAGCCGACGAGTTCACAGGAGACACGGCTGGCCGCTTGTCGCTTCGCTCTGCCGCTTTTCTCCCACTCTCTCTGTCGCACGCACGCACGCGCGCGCACACACGCACACGCACGCACACACACTGGGTGTTCGGTGCTCGGTGCTCGGTGCTCGGTGCTCGGTCCTCGGTCCTCGGTCCTCGGTCCTCGGTACTCGGTACTCGGTACTCGGTACTCGGTACTCGGTACTCGGTACTCGGTACTCTCCACCTCTACTCGGCCCTTCGCGCGCAACTCACTCTTCTCACCTGGAACCCTTCTTACCTGTGCGCTGCTCCTCGAGACTCCGCCGCGGTCGCTTCCTCGACTCGAGATGCACAGGATGTACGTCGGCTTCTTGTATAACTATAACTTGCCGACACCTCGTCTTACGCGTCGGGCAAAACTTAATTCTACGAGCACACGGTCACTATTATTCCTTCCTCTTCCATGCAACTCCTTCAATTTTCGAGACGATATTTCAAGGTTCCCGTATTCCAAGTACCCGACGACAACCGAGCCTTTAACTTTCTTCCTCGACATTTGATCTTGCCGGTGCTCTAAATTTAACAATATTAATAGCAGCCTCGCTTTGTTCCGTATAAATATGCTCGCATCTAAAGATTCCATTCCGCGTTCATTTATCTATAATACTCGATTCGTTCCGTATTCCAGCTTTATTTTAAACATTTCATTTTTCGCGTTGAATTATGAAATATGACTAGAAAAACGTTAATAATTAATTCACGATTGGAGAGTCGTTTTTTTTCAAAATTCATAACTGGAAATTACGTGAATTTATCGATAAAATATAATATTATTTATATGGTGGTATTTATCAAAATTCTTAACGATAATTCCATGATTTATAAGATAATTATTTTCTTTACCATTTAATCGTAGTCAATGAAACGTAAGTTGTATCGATATATTTTCTTTGTTTAAAACTCCTTTTCCGCGAATTAGCATCTTTTTATTTTTTTATAACAAATATTAAAAGAGAAGTCAACGTAAAAATTGATTCGTTCGTATTGAAATTAAATGTTTATTTTCAGATTATAAATTTAAATATTTGAATTTGTTATTATTGATATTTTTATAGCGCTAATAAAATTTTTTAATGATTTTACATCAAACTTATCAACTTGTAACTATTAAAAAATAATAATTTTGGAATAATCAATGTACGAAAATTCAAAATTATACGGATCATAAAATAAAGTATATATTTCCTTTGTTGTAAAGACTATTATAATAATATTTGCATCTTGAATAAATAAACATTTATAAATATTTTAATTTGCGTGCGTTATTTATTGAAACTATTTTATATCGTTTAAAAAAGTTAAAATTTGAGATAATTCAAATTATCGATGAAACGATACCAAGGGCGAAGCATTTTCGATTTAACGGTAATTATATTTCAATCTTATTTGCTGCGTTACAGCATTTTTTAAGCAAAATTTTGAAAACAATTTATAATCTTATTCGAAAATAACGTTAAAAAAACGTTAAAATTTTATCACGCGTTCTTATTTACTAGCATATTTAGATAAGTATTTTTCTTAATATATTATAACATTAACAACAAAAACAACAACATCTTACATAAAATAGTCGTATCGAAATGAAATGATTTAGTTAGTATTAATTTGATCGATACGTAAGCTTATTCGTGGCCAATTCGTGCCAAACAAACCAGTGGGTTGTTTTTATTAATACAATGGACAGTGTATCGCGTTATATCAAGTAAAACGATCTCGACAGAAATTACAAATTTACTCGGAGCAAATAAGATTGTTAAAAATTAAATGATAATTGAATAAATTATTATCCAAACGATAAAACGAATGGTAGGTATAACGTATAAAATGTAATTTTAGTATAATTTACTTGGATTTTATTCAAATCGCACAATATACTTTGATAATGATTTTTTATCTTGTCTAAAATCTATCGACCTTAATTTATTCCGTATTAATTATTCAGGCGAGCTCGAAGCTTCGCGTTATCCACAGTAATATCTATTACTGTTAATTTTCATTAAAATACATAATTTTTATATCATATAACGATAACGCACGTTTCATCGTTACAAAGCTTGCAGAACTAATTAGCTTTCTAAATATCAAATGCAATTTACACTTAGAAATTTTTAAAATAATTAATTTTTTAACACGTTTCAATTTAAAGCTTAGATAATTAGAATGGAAAGGAAGCGTTTCGCGAAGGAAAGAAACTGTTAGTTTTCCAGTTACTCCTTACTTGTTATACTTTTGTCATTAGAAGTTTCTTGTTAAAATTTAAAAAATAATTAAAAACTTTCTAGTCGAAACAAAACTCGAATCTATTAACTTTCAATATAAATCGGTCGATATAAAGAACGAAAGAAGAGCTACGAAAGCAGGAATAAGATTTGTTTATGAAAATGCAGAATACCTTTGTCTAGGATCGCACCTTAATTTTCAGGCTAGCTCCTAGAAAAGTTGATTTTCGATAATCAGTTTGCGAGCGAGACAACTAAAACGCTCGTTCGAGTGGAAAAAACAATTACTAATTATGGAAAAAACAATTTCCTTCGACTCGCTCGCCGTGGCAGAGAAGAAGAGAAGAAGTCTTAAAGCAGACTCGCGTTAAATCTCGTTAAAATTCTCGTGCGCAAGAGGATGATTTAAAAGTGAGCCTCGAGCGGTGCTCGCAGTCATCGCGGCCAAGTCATTGTCGGGAAGCACCGCGTGTCTGAATTAATACGTAATACCGCTGGCGAGCTTTGAAAATCTCCTTCCATCCTTACGCACGGATACGTAGGTTGTAAGTTTTTCCTCGGGCTGCGTCTCTCCTCCTGCGAGGCTCTCTTTTATCCGTAAAAAAGAGTCCGCGCTTTGACTATGCGCGCGGCAAGCTCGACATAAATCAAGCCTACCGGATTTGTATGCAGCGAACGCGACTACGTCGCACTTCCTCGACCTTTTCCTCGTCTTCGCGAAATTCGGGGAACGACCTCGAGCTTAAGGGACTCGGGGCACGGGACGAGGAAAGAAATTTTTTTTCTCCCCGCGAACTCGAGGATTATTTCAAAACTGGATCGACGGTGAAAAGTAAGGCGGATCTCTCGATACGGATAGGATACGGCTCCGCTTCCACCGATAGATAAGCGCGATAAAACCATCGATTCGTTTCCGCGTGGATAACTTCGATAGAAAGGTATCGATCGCGATGCGTTTTTCTTTTTTCGAGTTTCTTCGTGAGCGGCACTTAGGGACAGCCGTACCTTCGGGAGCGAATCTTCCCAGAGTAATCTGTCTTTTCGTGCATTTCTCAACGTTCGACGAGTCTCCAAATTAATGAAATTCGTTGCGATACGATTTCCAGGCGTCGAGGCTTCGAAGGAGATTCGGTATTTTACTAAACGCTCGACTGGAGGATCACGAGGATGCGAAAGAAGACGTTTCTTACGCGAAAATCTTGTAACGTTGAAAATACTCGTATCTCGTTCGTGACGAGCGAGCGAAACATATTTATCGGTATTTCGCGTTCCCAACTTCGATTAAATCCATTCCGAGAGTTTTCAACGACCGTTTCGAAAATTTAATCAACGAAACTAACTTTTACAGGGTTATTCGTTGTTTCGATCGATCGACGGTGACGACGCCGATCGACTTCGCAAACAAGAATCCAGAATCCTCTCGTAACGCAAAACGAACTTTCGTTACAAAAACTATTTCTTAAGCCGAGGGATCTTTTCAATATTTTAAAAATTTCGGAACTAACGGTACGAATGACATCGAGACTTATTCCAAAGCATGCGATAGACCCGAGGTTCGAGTATCTTCGCACGCGGAAGTAACGATAAGTTATTTCCTGCTCGAGAAAAATGCTCTTAAGCGAGTATTCGTAAGGAAACGAGAGTCGACCGTGGAGGTAAGTTTTTCATGAGTTTTCGTTACGTATCGCGCGACCCAGATAGCGAAGCGCTAAAACGCTCGTTGCAGTTCGCGCAAAGAAGAATAGAGCGGTAACCGCGAGCTCGGACGGATCTTAGACGCGGAGGTAAACAGGAGCAACGATTACGCGATAAAATCGAGAGAGAGAGAGAGAGAGAGAGAGAGAGAGGGAGGGAGAGATTAAGCAAAAGAGAGCAAAGAGAGCAAGGAAGATGTAGGAGGAGAAGGAGGAGAAGGAGGAGAAGAAGAAGAAGAAAAAGAAGAAAAAGAGGGACTACCAGGAAGTATAAAAAAGTTCCCACAGTTGCCGCTCTTTCGCCTGTAAACAATGAAAGACGCGGCGACTGTCCTCGAAACGGCGAAACAAAACAAGAGAAAGAAACGCTGAGAGCGACGGAGATTTTCAGCAACACCCGTTAGGTGAACCCCCGCGCGGCTTTGATTCGTCGTAGCTGGTACTGCTGGTACTGCTGGTAGCAGGTAACCCGGGTACCCTTCTACTCCTCGGGGGGTTGGGGGGTTGGGGGGGGGGGGCGGAGACCGCAGGTGTGGGGTATAAACCGCTTTCGCGCTCGCTGCCAAGCTGAGAGCACTGTTGCAGAGTGCCGCTGTTAGCGCATCGCACTATGACTAATTATGAACGCGAACGAGGCCCCCGAGTCCCAGAGTTGCACCCTTCTCGGGACACCTTCAACTTGTGCGCGAGCCAATGATAATTATGTCATTGTTCTCTCTCTCTCTCTCTCTCTCTCTCTCTCTCTCTCTCTCTCTCTCTCTCCTACTTTACACCCAGTCTCCGTCGACCTCTCCGTGAGCTTTTCCGCTCTCGACTCGCCGATCCCTTTGCGATCTGTCCCTCTCGTGTCCTATTTTATATTTCATTGGACGAACAAGCGCGCGTTCGACTTTACGATGTCGCACTTGTGCTTTCCGTTCTCGTCACCTCGAAACAGCTACTCCGCTTTTTTTGTCCCGATTTTCGACCTATAATTTCTGTACAGGTTCGTTCCGTCTAGGTGCTTTACTTTACTTCCATCCTGAATTTAAAAATATTTCTCTTTGCGTACACGATTCGATAATTAACGATCCGAGTTCAATCTTATACGTTTGCAATTAACGAATTTCTTCGGAAACGAAGCATTGTAAATTTACGTGATCTCTTTTTCCGTTTCTCTCGCTCTCTTTTTATCCGTATTAAGCGCGTTTTTTCCCGCTTCTGTTGTCGTTGTTTTTTCCTCCGATTTTTTCCTTCTCATTGTAACAGCTCTAGTATTCAAAAGAATACCGCCGTGAAAGAGTGACGCGACAAATATCTTGCACCGGTCGTCGCCTTTGATTTAGAAGGAACTAATTTGCTTCTTCCGGTAAAACGTGGAACCGACATCTTCCAGGCATGAAACGCGGATGAGAGAACTCAAGATTTTTCCTCCTATTAAATGGTATATTGTATTATAAATTGATCTTGACTCCTGCTGAACAAATACATTGGAAAAAAAATCACAGCTGAAACTACTGCTTAACATCCTTCGATTAAATTTCCTGTTTTTGAAGTAGTTTTTTATAGAACTAAAATAAATGTTGGATTATTTCAAAATAATTTTTAATTATATCCACGACCAAAGATACGTTTCTATAGAATATTCCGATACGAATTACTCAAAATATTAGTCATTGGAATTAAAATTTTACGACTTATGATTTATTTGAAAATTAACTTTATATTACGCGTAAAAAACTAGCTATAAAATATTGTTATTTAAAAAAATATTGATATTAGCATTTTCTTTTAAAAATAGTACTAGTTTCCTGAAATAATTAATTATTTTTAAATATTAAAAAATATTTTTCGATTAAAATTACTACAAATTTTTATGAAATAATATCAAATATTATAGAATATAACTTAATGTATCTTCAACTTCTTTTATACTGCATTTACACGGATAAATCTAAATAAAACAAACTATTCGTATAAAATATTTTAAAGTATTTATCGTTGATAACGATCGAAAATTTAGCACCAATCGATGTATTCTAATAATATTATTTAACCTCTTCATCGATAACATTCAACATATATTTTAACTTTGAAATATTATTTTTTATTAAAATAAAGATAATTATTTCAACGTTTCCACTAAATAAATATTAATGTTAATATTTTATAATATAACGTCATACGGTATGAAATTTATTTGTTTTTATATTAATAATCAAGATTTACGTATGAATAATATTTATTTAATAATATCTTATTATGAGAAGTCTCAAATTTTTAAATTATGTACATACAATAAAATATATTAACATCTTAAAAGATTTAAAATAATGTTTTAGAAGAAAGCAATGTTGGAACGCATATAATTTAAATTCTAAAATTATACATAAAAATAGATTTAACGTCTTTTATGAAAAATTAAAATGTGAAAAGAACTTAATACTGATTTAAATTATACACACACACACATATATGTATCCATAAATATTTTTAGCGCTCTATTTATGCGTCATTATTATTTAATTAAAATTAAACGTATAAAAATGTATTACTTTTCTATTTTTAATTTTAAATATCGAATAACACGTATGTAAAAAAAGAGTAATCTATTTCAAAAAATTTGATCTACAACAAAAATCATAGAAAAATATTCTGGTATTTTTATAATAATTATTAAATTTTTATTCGTTTGGAATATTGGATGAAATTTAAAATTTTTCGCAAAATTTAATTACTTTAAATTAAACCAAAACTCGGTAACCGTTCGATATATTCCCACGGAATAAACATTCATAAAGCGAAAGAAAAACATATTTATATAATTCGTTGGACGCGTGCATTTGGTTTCAAATTTTATTTCTTCGAATTTAATTATTAATCGCATTCGTATCAATACTACGATACGTTGAGGTATATATATTTTAAATGTGCCAAAATTATCGATAACAATTATCAAACAATATTCAAAATAATTTAAGATGCTATATATCAATTTATTACGTACTTTTAAGTACATATTAAAATTTAAAACTATTAACTCGTACGTTCGGTAATTTTATTAATATTTTAAAGTATTACGAATAAAATAATATAAAGAGTTTACCACTTTTACAAATTTTACTGTTAATTTATATTATGTACAATACTTTTCTTTACTTATCAACAATAGAAATCTATTTTGATCGGAATAAATTTTTGGTGTTTTGATAAAAGTGAAGGAATAATTACGCTATTATTAGAGTAACAATGACAAAATTATATCCTGCTTATTAAAACTTATCGAAATTAAGTCAATAAATAATTTACTCGCTAAAAAATAGATATAACTTTCAATCGACAGCTTCCATTCGATCAATTTAATCAGCAGATACGTAATTTATGTTTGGCTATATTTTGCACCGCAAATTATCGGTGAAAGCAAAGTAAAATGACGAATGAAAAAGTACAATTATAATCGCAGGTGCTTTATTTTGATAAACCAATCTCGTATTACATTTCGGCGCATTTGTATCCGAATAGCCGATAATTTTCCTCGAACTGTTTGTATGGTGAAAATTATATCATATTACGAGTTCACGAATAAAGTAATTTTGATTAAAGCGTTTGAAATTGAGAAACACGAAATTTCCCGCCGTTCGAAATATTTAAATTAAAACTTTAGGGCGTTTTTAAAAGACAGAAAATTTGTTGATAAAATTAGTTGATAAAATTAGTTGGTAAAGCTAATCGCTTTACAAACTCGGGCCTACAATCGAAGATCGAAAAGAATTCGGCTGAGGTTAACAGGTTGGGTTTATCGCGAAGCTTATCCGGTAAAGTCTCCGAGGAAGTAGGAACGATTCGTTTGCCTCCTCGACGTGGTCGGAACAAAGTCCCTCGCTCGGAGAAAGGATCGAATCTTCTCTCTGGTTTTGCATTGCTTTTCCCGTGTCCGCCGACAGGAAATTGCCCGTCAGAGTGCGCCTCCTGCCGGACGTACTCCTGCAGTGATAAAATGTGACAATGGACGCTCGGCATAAAATTCTCTCGAATTTTATTTTAATGCGAATGACCCCGATGGTACGATGGTATCGCAGTCGCGGTGAACGACGTCGTCACATTCCCGTACACTTTTCAACCAACTTTCTACCCTGCGATTCTGATTCTGATTCGGAAAGGAAGGCTTCCTTTTCACAATTTTATTACAAAGACGCTCGCGAAGCAAAATTAAATTGACTTTTAAATTAATTAATTAACGGTTAATCCGTACAAGAGTAACGTAGTAGTAACGTACAAGTAACGTACAAGTAACGTACAAGTAACGTAGCGAAAGTGCAGGTAAAAGCTTTTCTCTATCACCGCCTATATTTTCGGAGGCGAAGGGATTGCTCGTTGCGAATGCAAATGTAAGGAGAGAGCATGCTCGACTTAACACGGAATATATTAAGTCATAATAAAAATGCGCGGTATGGAAAGAATGAAAAGGGGTTAATGCGAGCGTGTGTGTGTGCGTGCGTGCGCGTGTGTGTGTGCACCGGTAGTTACGCACGCATATGCGTATATGCGTACGAGAACGCTAATTTTATTTGTAAAACTTCAAATTTTTCGACTGCGAGTTTCGTGAATGTTCGCACGCGCATTAGTTATTCGTGACTAACTAGAGAACCTTTGTCGTCCAAAGAGATTAGCGTGTATCGTGAGATTAATATAATCCGTGTACTTGCAAATTGCATCCGAGTTGGACGTTACAATGCCGATCGATATTTACTTGTTTTTCATTATAAAATAATGGATTAATATTTTTTTTTCAAATGTTACTCGTAAGTAAATACACGAGCAAAATTATTAATTAACTAGAAATTACGATTACAAACGTTTCAGTATACATCATTCTTGTACAAAATTTGTATTTTATGTAGCGATGCGCGATATTTGGAAATATAACGATTTAAAAAAATTTTGTTAACGCATTTTATAAAATTGCAACATACGTATGTCTAATAATTGATAATTTATATGGAATTAACGATTGGTCAACATTACCGTAATTAACGAATATTAATCATTACCTCGATATTATTTACTTTAAATAAAAAAAAGAAAGATAATTTTTTTTGATAAAAAATTGCCGTTGAATATATAGTCTTCGTACAATGCAAAATAAATTTATGCATAAAATATAAAATCTAATATGCTTCTTAGAGTACACTTTCGCATGTAATTATTGCACGAACGTTAAATTTATATTTATAGTGTACACTTATAAGTTATAATTTAAAATTTTATTATAACTTAATTACAACTCAAGTTATAATTATATGTATTTATGTTTAATATTCTTATTTTAATTTTTAATATTTTACATTACCTTATTTATATGTTCATTTATTAAAATAGATAAATTTTATTTCTTCGTTTCTAATTCTATTCCCGTTAAAAACTATTTTATAACAAAAATAGAAAAAGAAAAAAATTTTAAAGACGCGCGATAAAAATCATTTATTGTTAATTAGTAAAAATCAAATATAAATGCATATCACTTTTTAGCCTGGTATAATTCTGCAACGAAATATTCAACTTGAGGTAAAGAAGAAATCTTTAAAATCTATCTCGTAACACGTTCCGAGACTTAAGGTGTATTCGTAGATTTCTTTAATTTTTTATTCGTTAAAGTTTCTAGTCCTAAAAATAACTTCGAAGGATTTATACTTATCAGGAATAAAAATGTGTAAAATTTAAAAAATAGATGTATCGTATAATCAAGTAAATGAATAAATGCACGTTAATTTATAAAAATATTCATAAATTAGAATATTTAATGCAAACACGAGGTAAGTTTACTTGTAATCGATCAAAAATGTAAATGGGTAAACTACCGCGGATAGTTATGCAGCACAGAACTACATTAACTTGATTCGGGAAAGTTCATATAATATATGAATGGCTCATAACGGTTGATAAAACTTGGATTAATCTCTGTAATTTTTAAAACAAGAAAACAATCAAAATAATAACTTATACTTTATTTATCAAAATACTAGTATCATTTTTATATACTCGTTACTTAATAATACAATGGTTTTATGTAAAGAAAAATCGCGTTATTTCAATTCGCAATTTTATAATTATGGTGTTATAACTTAATTAAATTAGTTTATAAAGTTGCATATTCGATACTTAATTCAATATTTTTTAATTACTGTTTGTTTTATAATGGATGGAGGTAATTTTTTTAAATATATTTATGTCAAGTAATGAAAGTATTGTCGAAAATTACTTGTTTGAAACGCGAATAGAATGTGGATTAAATTTTAAAAAATGAAAATTGTTGCCAAATCGAGTACGAATTTAAAATATGATTAATTTTCTAAATAAACAATAACTCGTATAATATAATTTTATGCTTCGCAATAATTATATTGAACGTGTCTTGTATATTAATTGCTTGTCGCGTATAAATTTACAAATTCATATGTAAATAGATACATGCATACGTTTTAAATACAAAATTAGTCCAAACAAAATTTCTGAAAAAAGTCATTGTTACTTATCCTTTTCATCGAGACGAGCGAAAACAAAAAGCGAAACAAAATAATCGTTGAATAAACAAAATTTTAAGTTGCTTAGAATTTATCGATAGTACCGTTGAATATTTTGAACGTAGTAAAGAAACTGTAAAATTGTTATTCGGAACGAGAAATATTATCCGTATAAAAATATGGGCTTTTTTTATAAATAACACGATATAATTTTATAAATCTAAGAACTGTAGTTAAAATTTGAAGTAAAAGAAAAAATTTTGATACAGTCTTATGTCCGAACAATTAGAAAATAGTTTCGTGAAAAATGCATTTCAATTTGCTAAAATGCGAGAACAAGTTGCCTCGCTCAAATTCAAAACACGAGGCGAAAGAAAATGTTTTCTCATATAATCAATATTGTAAGTCAGTGGGTAGTTTTCGAGTCGTAAAAAAGTATTTTCGTAAAATTGGAGGACGGTGTGACTCTCGGAGAAAGTTTGGAGGTGAGGACGAGCGAGGATAAGAAGAACGGCTGAAGTATCAATTGAAAATTCTATAAGAAATAAGGTAACTTAGTAATAATTGAGTCGTTTGCCGGTATTTTGGCGAAGCGCTAAGAAAAAAGAACAAAAGAAAATAAGTAACGGAAATTTTATTCGTAATCTATTTGGAAATGCGCGTTGTTATTTACGAAAGGGGAGTACGAGTGTTACAAAATGCGCTAAAATCAGCAGCAAAAATGCTCGCGGCGAGTGCAGAAGAAGCGAAGAGAGGAAGGGAATCGGGGTTGGCGGGGGGAGGTGGGGGGAGGTGGGGGTGGAGGGAGGTGGAGGGAGGTGGAGGGAGGTGGAAGCAACACGGAAAGGTAGGAACATCCTGTGTCGTGGACGAGACGACCCCCCGTTTACGCTCCGCTGATTTTACACCGTAACGCTGATTTCATAAGCATTCCTTCTTTCCGGAGCGGTGCGTCTCTCTTTCTCTCTCTCTCTCTCTCTCTCGGTGTATGAAAATTCAAACGCCCGGCGCGCGATAATCTTTATTTTTAACATGGCGGGGCGGACGGGAAAGGGTCGCTCGCCGATCGAAATTATTGCGAGCAGCTCCGCGTTCTTTATTCTGTATTCCGCGCCCTGTAAGAATTATGTAGATTCGCCGGAGAGTCCGAGGGGTGAATAAAAGTACGATTCGAGCGAACCGCGTTCGTGGACTCGTGCACGTGCAGCGCAGGATTTTCGAATGGTTGGCGTTCCAACCATATCGCGCGATACGGCCGGAAGATCGACTGGGCAAAAAAAAAAAATTACGTCCGCCAGTTATGATGCGCGTTGCGTTCGCTCCTGTCGGAGCTGCGCGAGAAGCACCGATTCGAAATAGATGCTATCTTCGTTATTTACTTGAAATAGCGTTGCGAATTGCTTAAATAAAGTTGCGAACCTGCTTTATATAAATACATAAAGTAAGGATATATAAGGATATATAAGGATATATAAGCGATTGTCAGCGATTCGACTTTGCTCTTCTTCGAGCAAAGTCTTCGGATAAACGATCGCGCGACGCTCGAAAATCACGATGGAAGGAAATGTGTTTTCGAAGGGTGGATGTCTCCTTGCGTTTCCGCCCGCACGCCTTTAAATATATCAAATTTACGATTCGTGTTGTTATTGCGCTCGATGAAAAAATATAATTTTAGCTCGAGGTTTCGATAAATTTAGAGTTGGTCCACTTCGTACCTTCGAATTCTCCATTTATATTTCATGGCGAAATTCCATTGATATTCGATTCGATCGATCGATTCGATAGCCTATTATATCTATATACCTAGATAATTACGTAAATATTACGTAAATTTATTCGCTCGATCGTTAAAATGTTTTTTCCAAAACGCGATGAACGCAACTAATTCTCGAAACGAATAAAGAACTAATTTAAATCTCTTTTTATAAGTGTCGATAAACTCTGAATAGAAGTTGTTTTTCGACTTAAATTCTTGTTTAGTCGTCGTTCTATTTATCTGACAATAAGTATCTATTTCTGTAACTATCCTTTATTTTTCAAAAAATAAAATCGTTTCATAATCATGACAGTTTTTTACGGTAAAAAATTTTTAAATTTAAGAGACAGTCGTACGATATTTTGCAATATTTATTATATTCGTAACGCGTAAATTTAATAAAAATTTATCTTTTATCTGTTAAAATTCGCTTTGTTTATAGTAGCATAAATTTAAGGATTCGAATAAAGATAAGTTTTGATTGAATTTGTATACTTAATTACATTCTCAAATGCGTATGCAATTGAAACAACTCCAAAAATATAAAAATTATATGCAAAAATTAAAAGCTGTCTCTTTTTACTTATCAATTGTTATTGTAAAAATAAATTCATTTGAATTTTTTATGAATAAAATGTTGAATGTTCGATGCTACTAATATTTTAATATTATATTCCAAAATTAAATTTTATTTGTCTTTTCAAATATACTATTTTGCTTTTGTGCATTATTTTTAAACTTTTAAATTAATGTTCAAATATTTTGAAAAATAATATTTACAAATATATACAATCTCTGAGAACAATAATACATTTATGTTCAAAAAAACGTAGTTTTCGTATAAGCGAATAACATTATTGTACAAAAAGAACACGACAACTATTCTGCAGGTAATAAATGTCTTTGAATAAGTTTCCTTTCAATTATCGCGCACAAACTAAAATTATAAAATCAGATTAGTAGCATAGATTTTTTTTTTAAATTCTTCTCTCTTTCTCTCTTATATAATTATTATAATAAAAATAAATAATTTAGTTAAATGAAAACACAAATATAATATATCTGTATATTTTCATTCATCCGATACTATGTAATCGAGGAGGAAAAACAAGAATTATCATGATTAAATATATTATTTCAATACTTCTTAAACTATACTTAAAACAACTAAACTTTTATTATGATATTTTATAAATTATTTATTTTTTTAAACTAATTTTTAAAAATTAATATATTTATATTTAAAGAACACTATAAACAAAATTAATAATATATTTTTTACATAATTTGATAGCAAACGAGACAAATAACTAAATATATGCAATTTACATTGTAAGATGTTTGCAAAATATTTACTTACCAATTCAAATGGCAGATTCTCATAAAGTCTAAAAAATTATAAGACTATATATTGGTAAAAACTGAATATTAGTAAAAAAAGAACAAAGCTACATCGAAAAGTTTCGGTTTAATTTTCTTTCAAGAATTTAATGTCAATTCTATATCGTTCTAATTTATACTTTCAATTTATTAAATAACATATACAGACAAGATTCATTCAAAATTAATCTGAATAATTTTATTCCGATTATACCAATAAATTAGAAATTATAAATAACTCATTTTAATAATTAAATAATTTGTTGTAGAATTCGATAAATTGATTGATAATAAATAAATTTAATAAATATGCCTACACATACACCTAAAGTTAATACATAGTATAAATTAATTATATAATAATAACAGTAATAATAATAACAATAACTATAACTATAACTATAGTAATAATAACAATAATGATAGTAATAACAACAATAACAATAACTATAGTAATAATAGAAATAATGATAGTAATAATAACAATAACAATAACAATAATTATAACAATAACAATAATTATAATAATAATTATTATTAATACATTATTAATGTGCAACAACGATATTTAATATATTTATCAGTATATTTATAATGTCGTAATATTATAATACGAGTTATTATTACTTTAGTATTGTAAAATATTTTTTTCTAGACGTAATTAATTTCTCTACGAAAGGAATACGTTTATAATGAGGATATAATTACACAAGATAATATTTGGACAAGAGACGTACTTATTGTAATGATTATTACAATTCATCGCAATTAGTCGTTTCCTTCTTAGCTTGTATATTTTTCGATTGAAGAGTTATCTTTTGTATCAAATGCGTTCTCGCGTGCAAGCTAATGTTTTCTTTTGAAAAGAAAACCTGCTTGTGCATAAATGAGGATTTTGTAATAGCTCGAAGACTAGTTCTCAATCTGGATCCGTTAGTTCCTAAAAAGACGCTCCGCCGATGTGTTTCCATCGATGTCTGAGTTCGTGTTTTATTCAACGTCGATATTACCGGTCAAATTTATCGATTCAGCAATTCGAATAGTACAATAAGAAGTGAGTTTTATCCGTGTAAACATATAATAACGTGAATGTTTTATAGTCTTAAATAAACGTCATTTTGTGCTAAGAAAGCAAGCGACGGAAATAAAATTTCACGAATTATTTGTAATTGTTTGGATTTAGGTTATGATTTAACAATCAAATATACGTAACAATCAAACTTTAATAATTTAAAAACAATTATAAATTGTAAAATAATTTAAGTAAATATTTTTATTGATAATTTCAACAATTTTAAGATTTATTTATATAGGATAAGAAGTAAGAAAAACTATTGTTTTAAATAGAAACGTTATTCCAAAAATTTATCGATGCATAAAAATATAGTATTATTTGACGGAAATAAAATAAATTACAATCCTCCATTCGAACAAACTTTATAAAATTTGTGTCAAGACTCGAGTAAAACGTATACGTATCTAAATAAACGAGAGCGCGTTTTTATTGTCTTGAATATTGGCTGTATTTTTATAGGAGTAAATTTTGGTTTTGTTAAAATATAAATTTTTATTTTTACAATGTAATATCGAAAAAATTGATACGATCAATTTTAATCAAAAAAAATTAATAGCTTACAAATAGGATATAAAATTATTTTTTTATAATAAATTAAATTTAATATTTATATTATATTTTTATTATTATAAGTACAAGTACTGAATTAAGAAAACACGGTATATAATTTTTGTACGTATCGAGAATTTTAATTCTAAAATGTGTACATTTAGAAACAAAATTATTTAAAATAATAATATACTCCAAATTAAAATTTATTGCTTGTAATTAAGCAAACTTAAACCACTTTAGTAAACAACAATTTTTTAAAAATAATCTTTATTTTTATGGTACGAAGAATTCTTTTTATTAAAGTGAATATAATAATTTTCTACCGATAAAAATTATTATTATTCATTGATAGGAGTAATAAGTACATATACAAATATAGAATATGAAAATTTGTAACAAATTATTGTATTTTCCTCGAATTTTTTTCAGAAATTGAACAAATAATTTAGCAAAATTATAAAACGTTATAAAATTTAATTTTTCTCTTTTATCTCGTACATAAAAGAGACATCGACTAAAAAAAATACTCACTTAAAAGTTGAACGGTACAGTTGTTTGAAAAATATCCGAATTAAATCTCGTAAAGAGTATTAGAGTATTCCAAAGCAGAACACTTTGTCAATTTCACTATAGATAAAACAATTCAAAATCTAAACTTCCGATTTCTTAGAATTTCGACAGTTTTTCGATACATCGAACAACAATTATGACGTTGACGTCGTCGTCTACTTCGATCGGTGGATCCAAGATATCTAACGCAAAGGTAAATCTCTTTTTAGGTTAGGAATTTTACCTACGATTTGAAATGTTTATGAAAAACATTCTTTTTTGTTTCTAATCTCGAAGCTTTGCAAAGGTGTAGTCATGCAACTCTTGACTTACTGTTCCTTCGCCTGCGTGTGCCTTTTGTGCGCTGTTGAGTTCACAACCAAGTCTGGAGCCGCATCTGCACACATACACACGCAACATGGAAAGCACAAGAACGGCGGCAGCAGGGAAAGAGTCGAGGATGGAGCTTTTAGTCCTCGAGCGAGTAGTCACTATGCCGGGGGCGAACATCACCAGGAGTTCGATCACGAGGCTATTCTTGGTGAATGAGAATTATCATGCAGTATTAGAACTCATTTTTAGTTAACTAATTTCCCTTCTTCCTTCTTTATTTTATTGTAATGATATCTGTACCGTTCTGAAATAATGAATCGAGTATTCGAGTATCATTTTAGTTATTTTTTTAAATAAATAAATGAATAATTTGCTTGTTGAGTTGTGGTTTGATTAAAAGAAACCCAACGGTTACTTATTCGTTATTAATTCAGCGATAAATATAACATTAACATAGTCATACTGCATTTGAAAGTAAATAAAAATAGTTTTTAGTAATAAATAAATCTTTATGTAATAATTCGATTATTTTTATATGAAACATTTACGTGTTGTTTACAACTATGACTATAAATTAATTTATTTTAAAAAGATAGTTAACATTATAGTATATAGATGTATTATACAAATAGTTTAAGTATTTATAATTCTAACGATAACGGTACTTACAAATTTTATAAAATAAATTATATTTTTTATAATTGGACTACTTGTATGTAATAATAGATGTAAGAAAATATTAATAATATAGATACGAATAGTAATAATAAATAATATTTCAAAGATAAAAATTTTACTTAATTTTATTTAAAAAGTAAATTGTTGTTCCGATAACTTTTCTGTTCTAAAATAAAGGTAGCGTCAAGGAAGCTGAAGAATTTGATAAACTACCGATCGAAGAATCGAAAAGACGTTTGCGCATTCTATTGACAAAAATGGATTTAAATAACGATGAATATATCGAAAGGAATGAATTGAAAGCATGGATTCTACGTTCTCTTACGTAAGTATTAAAAAAATACAGAAATTTTATATAGTAATTTTATATATTAAAATTACTTGGATATCGATTTGTTAATAATTTTTCAATGTAGAATGCTATCGGATAAAGAATCCAAAGATAGATTAGAAGATGTTGATGCGGACGAAGATGGTAAAGTAACATGGGAGGAAATTTTACAAGATACTTGTGGATCCGATCCAGAAGATTTAGCTGCAGACGATGCACTAATTGCAAATGATAAAGCTACTTTTCACGAAGCTGATCTTAACAAAGATGAATATTTAGACACCGATGAATTTAAGGCCTACACTCATCCTGAAGAAACACCAAGAATGTTAGATCTTATTTTGAAACAAGCGTTTGTTGATTATGATAAGGATGGAGATTTTTACATTAGTTTTCAAGAATTTTTGGGAGATAGAGCGGAAGGACAAGATAAAGAATGGCTCCTTGTTGAAAAAGATAAGTTCGATCGGGTTTATGACAGAAATGCAGATGGTAAATTAAATATCACTGAAGTGCATTCTTGGCTATTTCCCAGTAACGAGTAAGCTACGCCTATTATTTAAATTAACCTTATTTATAAATTTCAATCGACCGATGTCTCAAATAAATTTAAAGTTTAAACATCGATAAATTTAGTTTTAATATGAAAATTAAGTAAAAATTCAATCAAATTTTATAATTAAATATTTGTAGATTTATTGGATTCATTTATAAAATGAATCAAATTCAAGGAAAAGTATCTAATGATATTCATTCGATATTGAATAAGTCTTATTTTTATCGTTATATCTTTCTAATATTATATAATAATATTTTTTTCAGTGACATCGCAAGCGATGAAGTTGATCATTTATTTGCTGCCTCGGATGATGACCACGACGATAGGTTATCCTTTGATGAAATTTTAGACCATCATGACATATTCGTAGGCAGTGAAGCAACTGATTACGGTGACCATTTGCAAGATATCGAACACTTCCAAGATGAACTTTGAGAACCAATAAATGGAACCAATGTTTTTATCATTATCCAATTATAACAAATTCCCCTGCAAGAAGACATGTTTAAGAGCATTTTTAATTTTTTTCGATGCTTGTGTTTTTCTGTTTATTTATTATGGTATCTTATTCCTGTATGTATGTAGTAGTTAGAGACTGAGTAAATCGTAACCGCTTTATTGACAGAAAAAAGCATATAACAAAATGTGTTCTATTAACACTAGTTTTAAACAGTATTAGTTAATTTTATGTATTGAACCTGACAACCTATTTTCTAAGGTTGATTTGTTTAATGTGCCATATTTTCATCTTGTCATTGCATTATTCAAATTCTTCCACTATCAATTTGACCATTTCTTTCATGATATGTATGTAAATGTATTTTAAAACAAATCAATATTTAAGTTTGTACATAAAAACTTAAGATAATAGTTTTATCGTTAACTTATATGTACGTAAGTTAAAATGATTATTATTAAAACTATTAGAATAATTTTAATATTTTGATAATTACAAATTTTTATTAATTTATAATAAAATACGTATTTTATTCTTTAAATTAAAGAAGTTAAATAAACTAAAATAAATTTTAAATCAACAACTTAATACAATAATTATAAATGATTTTAAAATACATGTTCGTAGCAAACACGATGAAATTTATCATGTATAAAACCTAAATTGTGAAAGGTCATTTCTATTTATATAGATGTTTTTTATTGTAAATGATTAATTTTTCGAAAAACAAAATTAATTTATATAATTCGTTTATATGATGTGAATTAAAGTTTTTAAAAAAGCAATAATGGTATTTTTTCTTTATTTATGCGTATACTTAGATTTCAAATATTGCGGGCAAAATTTTAAATATTGCGGAAGTAGCCATAATACAGGAAATAAGTAACCAACACGTAAAACGCAATGGCCGATGATAATATTGACAATATATAAACGAATTCTAGAAGTTTTGTTTATTATAGCTGTAGTTATTCCATATTTATTTCATAGTAGTCGAAAATAAATTTCATTAATCATGTCCACAAAATCTTCGGTGGATTTGAGAGCAGAATTAGCTGAACTTGTTAAAAGAAAAGCAGAAATTGCTGTAAGTATCGAGTAAAATGTAAACACTCACCAAAACTTGTACAGATATTTCCATTTCCAAAAATAAATGTTACATAATCATAAGCATAATACTTTAATTGATTATTACCTTTAATGCATCTGTAATTCGATACAAGTAAACTAAAATCATTTTAATTTTTAGGTTATGTTTGATATTCGTTATAACCTCTTTTGAATCAGACTTATTTAATTTATATAAATTTTGTTGTATTATTTATACTTGTATATTTCAGGAAACGTTAGCAAACCTTGAAAGACAAATATATGCTTTTGAAGGAAGTTATCTCGAAGATACACAATTGTACGGTAATATTATCCGAGGGTGGGACCGATATCTAGCAAGTAACAAAAATACCAATAGTAAAGCTGATAAACGAAACAGAAAGTTCAAAGAGGCTGAGAGACTGTTCTCAAAATCATCGATTACGTCTATGGCTGTCAGTAAAGTTTTGATTATTTTCATACGAAGCTTAAAAATAGAGAAATATAATTATAAATTTTTGTTTACAGGCTGTTAGTGGATTGGCAGAAAATGCACAGGAAAAAAGTAAGGATTTAAACGGCTATTCGTAACTTTCAAAACTCACAGTTAATATAGTTACAAATCAACTGACACCTTTTATTCTTTTTTATTCTTTTCATAGTATCAATTATTTTGCACCTGCATTCTAGTGTATTTTAGTTCATTTATGTAAGATATTTAGTTTAATTTACTCGTTATTATTTATATTATAAGTAGGTGATGTAAAATATTTCTTATTTTATTACATAAAATGTTTATTGCTAATTTTATTTTGGCTTTTCTTTTATTTTTATTTTCGTACATAAATAAATGCGTTATGCAAAGTGAGTTATATTTAAGTTCGATGCCAAATACTTTGAATGCTGGTGCTTACATTTTTCTTTATGTATATGTACAGGTAGTTCTATTAGTCGCTACTTTTTTATCACGTAGAAAAAATACTTTGATATTTGCATATATGGTGGTAGTTTGTTTTAGTACTAAATTTAGTTGTAATAGTTGATAAAAGTAGATTTCTAATTACTGTATTAAAATGAAGTATTGGGATGTTTAAAATATATCTTTATTTAATAAATAAAGAACGAACGAAACAAGTAAAGAACTCGAGATATATGTATGTATATATGTAAGTGTAAACATAATTATTTAACATTTTAGCTAGAATAAAATATTTTATTTATAATTTATTTCTAAAATTAAAAGTTTAATTATAAATTATTAATTTTGAATTTATTATTTAAAGAATTATATAAGTGTTTATTTTTATTCTAAACTAATAATCAATGTTATCGATGCGTGTAAAATAAATATAAAGTTTTTAGAATTCTTATTTTCTAACGATGTTACTGTATATATACGTATATCTTGTAAATAACCGATTACACTCATTGCATGTCTTATCAGTCTCTCTGTGGTTCTGCTGTTTTCTTCTTGCTTGGTATCTGCGTTTGGCTATTAATAAGAGGTACATGATTCTAGTTGACCGATACAGCGAATCAGAATCGCAGATTGGAAACAGCGGCAGCGAGGACAATTGCAACTTCAGTAATTCAAACACAATCTCATCTAGCAATAGCAAAGAAGTCAGCGGTAAAAATCACACATCTGTCCAAACAGGATATGCTCAAAATAATGGTTCCCTTGGTAGTACAGACAGTAATGTTTCTTTTCCAATTCAATCAAATGGTCCTATATCTAATGGTAACCTAGATCACGTATCAACACCAGTGAAAGACGGACATAGTAATAGTAAAGATGTCAATAAAAGTAGACCATCTAATAGTGCTAAAAAAAGTAGTAGTAAAAGATCTAGAAATAGGTAGGATTTGTAAATTTGGAAATTTTTCCATCCCAACAATTTATCTAATGGTTCACATTTCATCGACAAGCATTGCAATCATAAAAGCTCTTGTTTGTTCTTAATTTTGATAAAAGCGATGAGGGTTTGAAGTTTTGAATATAAGTTTTTATGATAAATATATATAAATGAATGTAATAGCTTAGATAATTTATTTTAAAAATTTTGGTATATTAGTATAATATATTAGTAGATAAAATTATTATTAGAAAATTCTGAAAAAAATATTGTTTGTTGTTGAAAACAAAATTTTTTATGTTGCCTGTGTGTTTGAACGAATTATTTATATTTTTTAATATACAGTTTTGTAAAGATTAATTGTAAAGAAGAATTTGATAAAAATAATTTTAGATTTCAACTTTAAAATACAATCTTTTTTTTTAAAGATTATAATTCAATTATTTGCAGTTTTTAAACCAATGTTACAAAATATATTATCTGTCACAAACTATATTTAAAACACATTATTTGCAGTTCAAATTTCAGATCCTCATAAAAACTTTAAAAACGTAATCTTTAACTCAGTGGTCTCATTGTAATAAAATATGTTATATATGACTAGATAGTTTTAAAGGTAAAAAATTGATTATAGATAATATACCATATTTAGTTTATTATTATATTCGGATAGTGAGTTTGATAGATTTATATAATCATGAAAATATTATTATTGGATTATTTATTACGGTCGGTGGTTTTTCATTTTAGTCTGCTGCATTGCCGTATAAATTTGTATGGCTAATGTTTTTTGTTGTATCATTTCATAATAATTTATTAAATTTTCAAGGCAACTTTTTAGATATTCTAACCGTTGTAATTCTTTAGATCTTCGTAATAATGACTGTAAAGTAACTTGTCTATATCATCAAAACACAATAAAAAAACCACTGTATTTATATTCTTTTTAAGGTTTTTAATAGTTTTTAATACATCAAACTATAATAAAATTAGCGTTGCTTTTCTTAATAATAAGTACACCGGATTAGACAGAGCATAAAATATTTCTCGGTATATATAATTCTATTAATTGGATTATTTTAACCAATCGCTAAGTCTTGTTTAAAAAAAATTGTTCTTCAACAAGCGATGTAAATAAGGATTTGTTTGTCCAATAAGACTAAGGAATAATCTTGCATAGCTACTAAATGGTCGTTAAACTAGCCAAACCGATGGTTAAGTAGACACATTTTTTGACATTTATTGTCTTTGTATGTAAATTTTATTTATGTAGGTGCTAACAAAATTCACCCAAAGTATCCATCAATTTATGTTATTTGTAAACCTTATCTGATCTGTATATCTCTTTTTGTACGGCTAATTTGGGATAATATTTTTGCTATAAAATTTAGCGAATAGTTTTCAGTATTATCAGTTATATTTATACAATCGGGTGTTTACACTTTAAAAAGTGCTGCGGATTCTTCAAAATTAACAACGAGGAAAACTTGTGTCTTAAGTCAATACTTTTAACAAAAGTAATTTCGTGTCTACTCTTAATTAAATGATTCAAAAGAGAATTAGGTCTTATATCATTAACATCCGTATTTATCATATATTTTAAAACTGCTGTGGACCATGAACTTTTGTTTCTAGAAGGATCATAGCTTATAATTTTCCGAGTCTGATTATTTAATTATCTAATTTTTTTACGATGAGTATTGGGTCTATGATAACTCACATTGATATTAAAAATAATCTGGAAATACTCGCAAGGCTTGATCAAAGAGAAATCTGATCGGAAGCTGTATTTAATTAGATAGATTGGTATATAAATGAAATACTTTAAGTTATCTCTTAGAAATCTTTATCTACCATTTCAAATTTAGAACAAAATTTTTTTACAAGCTTCGATCCACCAGACTTCGATAATCAAGCCCCTTTACCGAATTAAATTAACGGTTAAACAAACTCCTCGGTTAACTCCGCATACGCATTGTATTATTTATCGAAGACCCTCTAACTCGTTTTTGTTAATTTCAATTACAATTCCACGTGAACTTGAAATCAATTTTAATAATCATTGTTTTTTATATCGAGTAACTCCAATATTTCTACCGGAGCATATCTCAATTTTACAAAATGATCTTGTTTTCTTAAATTAAAAATGAATCGATGAATCAGTATCGTACAGGTGTTCTGGAATCAATTACTAGATAGATAAAAATTATGTATACTTCTATTTTTTTTACACTATTATTGTGACACTTTTTTACAATTGATCATACGTTAACGATAAGTACTATAGCCGTATTGTTTTACTATCGATAAATTATTATAAGATTTGATTTATGTTAATGCAATTTAATTAAGATATAATCACATATGTTATAATTAATATGTGATCGTTTGTTTATTTTTCTTAAGCAATGGAGGATTTAAAGGATTGTAGCAAAAACTACAGTTTCTTTACTATTTTGTTATTTTCGATTATTAAAGATGCGATGCAACGTGTTTTGATTTATTTATTGTGACTTGCATCCATAATCATGTAAAAGTGATCTTAAAGGATTAAGATTTATATTGTTAAAAGGTAAAACTGATTGCATTAACAATTGTAAATTAATATTGTGATTTATAGAAAAATTTTTTTAAATAATTTAATAAAATGACTTCATTGTATACACTTTGAATTATAAAAAATTTTTTAGAAAACTACAAATTTTTGTTTTTTTTTATATTATTTCTTTCTTCTAACACCGAAAAAATGATATTTTTTACTTGTTACAATTTTAAACTTTTTCTTTGCAATTTCGATTTAAGAAATTTTGTACGTTACAAAAATTGTATAAGCAAAATATATAAATTTAATTTTTTTTATAAACGATTTAAGTTGATAAAAATATGTATCGAATCAGCGATGTAAGAAAAATATTTATTAAGTACAACATACTACACGAAGAAATTATGAACTAATTATTTCAACAATTTTATACATAAATTACAACTAATACAACAACAAAAATTTATTTTACAACTTTTAAAAATTAAATAAAATTGTAACTAAGTTGTATCGAAACTTTACAAATATTTTTTATGAAAATTTAAACGCAATTTATTAAAATTATATTGTAATTTATTAATATGTTTTTTAATTCTTGGATGCTTATTTCTTAAAATTTCGCTTCTTATCAAACTACTCGTTCATTAAAACGATCTTTTGAATATTTGAAAAAAGCAGCTTAGAATTTTTAAAGAAACAATATACGATATTAAAATAGAAACGAAAACGTCTCCTTACCATAAAAATAAACTTTATTTTAAGATAGTGGAAAAAAGGTAAACCTTCGAAGCGCCTAGATAAAGAAAGTACGCATCGAGTCAATAATATGGTCTATGCCTAGGACGATCGTAAAAGGAGGATGAGGAGGATGAGGAGGATGAGGAGGATGAGGAGGATGAGGAGGAGGAGGAGGAGGAGGAGGAGGAGGAGGAGGGCTGGAAGGTACGAATTGGCTTGGAGGTGAGTTTCGAAGGTTTGGACTTGGTGACGATGGCGTTAAAGCCACGCTGATCGTCCGCCGTGTAAGTTACGGTGCGAATGGAGCCGTCGGCCTCGAGCACCGAGTATTCGCCCCTTACGGTATTCCCGTCTCTCTCCTCCCAGGCTGCCTTCGAGTCTCCGGTACTCCCGTCGATCACGCCGTAATTATAAGAGTACTTCACGTAAATCTGCCGAGAGGAGGAAAAGTATAATTAATGTCCGATAGTGATCACAATCAGGGAAAGCGGGAGAAAGTCATCCGAGTAATAACAAAAGTTTTCAAAGACGCTTAAACAGTATGTAGCTGATTCTGTATTTTATAGCGACAATTTAACGTCGGATCGTAACGCGTATTTATTACGCGCATCCGCAACATAATAATTATAGATACATTAAAGGACATCGTCGTCTTTCCATACGATGTCGTATTATTTGCAATAAACTCAAGTTGATTGCGGACTTAAAGTAATGCAAACGTTATATACTACTTTCTATTCAAGAGTAGAAAAAATATCTCACCAAGAAAAAATACCAGAGGATCAAAATTATAATGATTATAATAATTATTATAATTTTTACTTTAAAAACAACCGGGTTTAAGGTAAGTAAAAGTAAATAACTTAAATATAATAAACTGAAAAGTAAAATACAAACAAGAAGTAACAAATTATTCGATCACGTACCGCATTTTCCGTATCTTTGTCCTCGAAGTCGTGTTTGATAGCTGCGAATGAGTTGGCCTTTATAATTTTAGGTATTTCAATCGACGCTGCATCGTACAAATTTTCGTGCATAAGTACTAAGTGTTTATCATTTTTTGAATTAGCACTTGGCCCATAAAATACTATCGAATTACGAAAATTTCTGGGTAAAGATCTTCTATCGTTGTTAAGAATTTTATGGCCCGGAACCTCGGATCTATCGCTATAAATATAACGAGAAATTTTAAATAGAAAATTGTAGAAAATTGTAGTAATTTTTTACCAAGCATCGCCTACTTTTAATACTTAAAACTTAATAATTTAAACGATACAGAATTAAATAATTACTTATTCATTAAGGGGATAAATACTAGCGACTTGTTGATCGATCTATTATATGTTTTGAAATTACAACAAATTTTAACTATTAACAAATAAATTAATTCGTTTATTTAACAAAATGTTTAACAAATTTATTAATAATATAATAAAAATATTTCGGAAACCAAAATTTATATTATTAAATAAAATATTATTTAAAATATATATTAATTGATCTAATTTTAAACATCGATCGAATGTCAATTCAATTAACGCTAATACAATTAAAATGTGACAAAACGTAATCTACGCACATTTTGTTAATCATGTGTTTTATTGCTAAATTCGTTCAAAAAAACTCGCGCAAAATTATACTTACAATGACATAACCTTTTCTTGGCAGATTACGTTGACAATAATAAATATAAATATCTGTAAAAAGAGAAAAATATAGCAATTTAGCTATTCAAACTTCAACAATAGCCCATAATATTATTTTTGAATGTTTTATCGACTTTTTCCAAATTTATCAAATAATTTATAGACTAACAAATATACAGCTAAGAATGATATAATTTAATATCAAAATTGATCATGATACAGAATAAAATTAATGGTACAAGAAAATTATTTTTAAAATCTTTATTATTACACAGCGAATACACGTAATTTAATTCTGAATAAAAGAATCTACTTTAATAGGTAATGATTTTAGGTAATGGTTTATCATTATTCTGATTTATCAACTTCAATATTTAAAGTTTTTAATTATTGGTTCAAATATATAATTTTTAGATTATTTAAGTACTTAATTTTTATAAACTTGAATTTTCAGTTTAATCTACTTATTGTATAGATTACCGTATTTTTCTTGCAAACATTATTTTTTAAGAGTCGAATACGCGTAATATTATTCAAATAATCAAAAGTTTAATGCATGTATATTATTTTTTTTACCAAACACTCGTCATTTGTATATTTTTTACATTTTTATTGTTTTTTATTTGAATAATCATCGTTATTATAAAATTTTGAAAAACATATTGATTAGAATTTAAAATGTATTGGTACTGCAATTTAATTTAACAAATTTATCGATATATTTATCAATGTTTAAAAATGCTAATAATAAATTGAATAAATTGAATAGTCGTTTCATCAATTTAAAAAAATACGTATAAAAGTAAAAAGAAAAACTAAAATTTGATATGAATCTAAATCGATTAAAATCTGGCTTTCAACTTAAACATTTATATTCATATAAATAAGTTCCAGATAAACAAATAGTGTACAGAAGAAAGAATTATTTTTTTTAATTTTATTATTTTAATATTTATGAATAAAGTAATATAAAACCTACCCATACACGCGATACACAGCGCTAAGATTTAATATGCAATTATACAATTTCACGTTTTAAAAACTATAAATAAAATTGTCTAATAAATAACTTCCTTACCTTTAGTTTAAACATTATATAGAAAATTATAACGGCACTTCTTACACGATTTCTCTAGCACTAAAGAACTAAAGAGCTCACAGTCCGAGTTCAATATGCGACATTTGTACAAGTGGGGATACTTATATACCAGGAACCATCACTCCTGAATGTCCTTTGCTATTAATTGTAGAATGCAAGTAATAAATGTGATAAATCATGTTATGAATAGCCGAAAATTTTATATTATTAACATGTATATTATTTATTTATTTATTATAAATAATCTTAATGATGTTTTTCTATTTTATTGTAAACTGAAATATTAATTTTAAGTATAAATGTAGAAAAAGATTTCATACACGTGTTTGTTTTATTTCTTCCAATACTACTTTTTGCTTGTATAATAAGAGTATCAGCTATAAAGGAAAAGATTACCTGTTAAACGGGAAATTTACTTGTTCTTTCTAATGTTTCCATAAATGATTTGAAAACAAGTTACATGCTTTTGAAGAAAACATTTTATTTACATTTAAATTTACATTCGGTTGCTTTAACTAATAACAAGATGAATAAATATAAATAAAGATTTTAATTTTAATCTTTCGAATATATGTAAATTAAAAATAATTATTTGAAAGATGCAGCTTTCTTTTTTGCAGCTTTGATATCCTTTTCGCTAACCGTAGGTTTAACACCACAAGCTATTTCTTCGTTTCTTATGAATTGAAGTTGCTCTACTTTCTTATGAAAAAAAATTTTTTGTTGCGCTTCTAATTCTGCTTTATATGCATCCAATTTTTTTTGTATTATTTGATCGCTACGTTTTTGGTGAAGATGCTTTATCGAACCTTTTATCGATCGTTTTCTGGTTTTCCTAAATTAAGTAAAATAACATATTTTAAATTATTTAACAAATTCATTTTTTTTAATTCAGAAGTTTATTTCTAAATTTTTAATATGCTTACTCGACCGTTGGACGATAAACAAGATTAAGTCGTTCGAGTAAAAATTCAAAACGTGGGTAATCCAATAGTCTTAATTTCTTTAACCACTTTTTTCGCTTATCGATTAATTCTTTTAAAAAAACTTTTGTTCTTGTATCTTTTGGTAAATTTTTATGATGTTCTTGCAATCGCAGAATTTCGATGGTAGCTGCAGCAACTACGATTAAAAAAGCAAGTTATTTTAAACAATCGTTATTAAAAAATATTATATTTATAATTCTTATTGTTAATATTAATTAAAATTTTTTATAATAATGTAACGTTTGTTCAAATATAGATATATTTAATATAAACGAAAATTAGTAATAAAATAAAATACTAAAAACTTTTTAACATGAAAAAAGCTACAATTTTTAATTCGAAATACAACATTTACACGTTTAAAATTCTGAGAAGAAAGTTTTGGTAATTTGATATTAATCGACTAATAAAATTTTTCCACGCATGCTTTTCAAAGAGAAAATGGAACAGTTCTAGTATAAAATATAAATTTAACAATTATTATTTTTATTGTGTGTTAATTTTTATATTATTCATAACAATAATAATAATAATATATTTTTAAATTGATTTAACTTCGTCTACAGACTATAAATATATATTGTACAAACGTCAATATGTATTAAATTTAACGATCAAAACAATTTACGTACTTCTTGATTCCATGGAACCTTTATCCGATTTATGTCGCTGTACTAATTCAAGAGCCTTCAACCTTTGGACACTAACAGTTTCTTTTTTAGGTTGAAACTCAAGAGTAAATAATTTCTTAATATAATCATTGGCTCTAAAAAATTTTTTGTATTAAAATAACATATTATTTATGCGTAATTTTAGAACATTAAAAAACAATTGCAATAAAGTAGTTTATTAAATTTATCGAGGAGTTTGAAGCTTACTCGGCAAGTTCTTTAGATTTTTCATAATATTTCATATAATCATTCTTGGAAACATCCAAATTTAATCCTCCATCTCCGCTTCTCTCGGGTTCAATGCTGCTTATTTTTTTTGGCATTATCCAGGTTTTTGGTAGTTCTGGATATTGTGTGCAGTTTCTAGTAACCTGCGTTAACATTTTAACAAAAGTTGGCACATATTTAATTTGTTTTCTTATGATATTCATTTTCTCTTAATTTCGAATATTACATTAACAATATTCAATATCTTTATTCTTTAAATAAACAATACGTATGCTTAACAAACATACTTTTGTGAGGTTAACTCATGAAACTGCTAAGAATTGAGTCAACCGGTAAAAAAATGATCGCATGCGCAGTAACGCTTTAAATTCATTGTCATATTTAAAAACATGAATTTCGAAGTATCAAATCAGATCTCAAAACTTTATTTTAAGAAAAAAATTGTTATTCATATATAAAATAATATATAAAATAATATATAAAATAATATATAAAATATTATGCCATGAACCGAACGTTCATTTTGCAGTCAGTTCGATGCTTAGACTTGAAAGACAGGTAACATCACTGTTTTAAATTTTAAATTCTCTTTGTTTTTAATAAGCATGCACGTTTCAATTTATGTTAATGAAAGGAAAAACGGTCAGGTTGGAAATTAATCACATCATTTATCGAATAAAAATTAAAATTTATTTTTGTAAAGATCAAACTTGCATACAAATCATATTTTTTTGATATGTACGAACATTAAAAAATTCATTCGAATTCTGTCGGTTGGCAACATTTTATAATGAAAATTTAAATTGCATACTAAATTTACGAAAAATATACCTGCTAAACCATTAATTATAAGACCTAAGCGTCCCAAATTTCAAAAATTTGTAATTACAATTCATAAAAAGGTTAGACGTTAAATATAAAATACTCGTGCGATTGGAGTATATCTCATCGAAGAACGAATCGACTACCATCGATCGACTCTTTCTTTCTTCTACATTATTTCAGCCTTCCAATAGTCGAATATACATTTTTATTTTCTCAGTTGATCAAGGTAGCTATCATTACAATAAAAATAGTATTTATGTATAATTAAACACAATTTTATTTTATTCGTTTAAACTTATGTATATTAAAAATATTAAATTTTCCTCGTCATTTCGGTTGTTCGATGCTGAAAAGTTACAATTTTCTCTACTGTAACGCTAAGAATATATTTATCGAATTTAACCTTGATCGAAATTCACATTAAACGATCAAAATCTAGACAATCTAACTTTGTATTTTGTAATGCACGAGTGTGATTCGAAATAATAAGATTAATGTTTCGATTACACTGAAAAATATTGTTCGTAAAATAATAATACATAAATATCCCAAAACATTATTTATTTAACAACAATTTTTTCAATTTATAAAGAGGAATATTGTATTAAAATTAATTAGATGTTATAGATATTTTGTTTAAAAAAAGTAATTTCATCAATATCTTTTACATTTTAATACAAAATGTAAAACAGAAATTTATCGTAGAAAAAATATTTATTTACATTAAAAAGTTGAAGATGTTTACAGTTAAAAAATAAACAGACAACATAAAGAAACATTGATTTTTTTTTAGATATTTTATGTATCGATTTTTCCAACAACTTCAAACCATTGTCTCAAAGCATCGCTCAAGACTCCGGGTAATGCATTAATGTCTCTTAGTATCATATAAAATGGAAAAGGAAAACTATCCATGTAAGGATTAATTCCAGTCAATTTACCACCTTCGAACACAGGCATTCTAATATCTAATATAGAATCCTAAAAATAAATATATTATTATTTATAAAATTGTATATAATATAATTTAAATAACGGTAAAAATCACATACCTTATTTAAAGGATTATCGACTATTATAAAAACTAGGAAAATATCAGCTATTCTAGCTCTACGAACAGCACGATTAACTTTTTCTGTTCCTTCGGAAAATACACCTCTACCATCCGACAGTACAACCAGCAGTTTTGCATTATCGATTGCATTGCATTGGGTTTGAAACATGTCAACGGTAAAATCTACCAACTGACCCACCATGGTTTTTTTTTGTTTGAAACTCATCTCTTGCATTAATCTGTAACGATGAAGATAAATATTTTAATAATCGATTAGGAATTAGTTACGAAGACTATGATTTATTAAGACTATGTTTTATTTTAATATAATAAATATGCAAGAAAAAACATTAAAAACGGTCTGCTTGTACAAATAAATAAATAAAAGTAAAAATTTAGTTGAAATCTGTGTAAAATTAAGTGTCGGGATGATATATTGTATTTGGCTTATTGAATTATACAAACCTGGAACCGCTTCTTTCGCTGAAAGGTTCTCCCAGCGCATGTAATATACTCGTTTCCTCGCCAAAACTAAGAACCGACAACTGACCAGCCTCTAAATATGTCATGGCTTTGCTAATCAACGACAACGATTCAAACGCCAACTCCTTGGAATGATTATCCGCCATGCTACTTGAATCATCGATCGCCAGAACGATTTGATAGTTTCTCTTGGATGGTTTAGTACGCCTCAACCATATTTTGTCCTTCCTAAATTGACTGGCTATGTAAGGGATGATTTTTCTCATGTTGATCCGTTTACCCGTGCGATAATCGCCTCTCAATCTTGACGCTTGGGTTGGTTCAAGGACCAATCTTAATTTTTCGGAAAGATCTCGGGCTGGTGCTTCCGTAACCGCACTCAAGCTGTTCCAAGCTGCGATTGCCTCTTCCGTCGTCGGCACCTGCGTCCACTGACTCATCATTTTCTCGACTTCTGTTCTTCTTTTTTCTATTTGCGTGGTCGATAGTAAATCGTTCTCGATTTCAGATATATTTGTAAAGAAAGTTGATTCGATTCCGCGCGTAACTTTCATGGTTTCCATGGTTTCTCCTTCGACATCGACGTTGGTTTCGAGCTGTCCATCCTGGATTCGACCTACCGAACGTAATAAAAATTAATACCAATTTAACCAGAATATTTCGGTATCGATGATATTAATTCGTTAATAAGTAACTATGCATTCAACTACGGCTATATTTTATTGTATCTCTTATTAGTCATATATTTAAAAAATTTAATTTAATTTAAAAATTTAATATGTATCACCCTACCTTTTTCTTTTGAATCGTTATTTGGTTTGGCTTTGTTTTCATCCGCTAACTTTTCTGGGTTCTGCTTTTGGATATTTTCATCTTCGAGGATTTCGACTTCTTCGTCTTCGTGCATCTCGATATCCATTGATTTTTCGTTATCTTTGGATTCTTCTTCTTGATCTTTGCTCGAGATTTGTTCTTTTGACTGTTCTTCGGTAGCAGCATCCATCGCATAATGATCGAATTTTTCTTTTTCCTTTACGTGTTGACACATCTCCGAATCATTATTTTCATCGCGTTCTATTCCTTCTTCGTTATTATCGTTATCCGGTAACTTTTCTTGGGCATATATCATTGTTTTCAGTTTCTTTTTATCCGGCTCTATTTGCTCGGCCAATGTATGATTCTCGTCGCTTTTACCGGGATGTTTCCTTTTTTCATTCTATAAAAATTAATACGATTATTTGCAAAATTATAATTTAAACAATATCTTATTATTCCAATATCTTATTATTTGCCAAACCTTGCGTCAAATAATAAAACAAATAAAATTTTCAAGAAACAATATTGGTAAAATACCTTATATAACCAAAATTAAGAAAACGAAGATTTTCTATTTGAAATATTTGTAACGGAAAGTGGTAAATAAAAATATCGATCAATGTACTAAAACGAGAATAAATCTAACCTGTTTTTCTTCGATATCTAGATTCATCATTGGATTAATCCTTTCATTTGAAGACCCTGAATGTCCACTACTATGTTGTTCAGCTTGCGATTGGCCTATACCTTTATCTTTCTTCTCCTCTTGCCAGTTTTCCGCGTTTGACTCCTCCTTTGCCTCCCGTTCATTATCTACTCCACTGTCAACTTGATCTCTAGAACCTCCTTCCGTCTCATCAATTTGCTTAGAAGCGTCGATTTCTTTAGATGGTTCATCAGTGCTCGGCGTTGCTTTATCTTCGGTATCTTTCTCTGTTTCTTCTAAATTTTCCTCTTCCTTATTCTCTTTGTGAGATTCGGGGGTCGGTTGAGTCGCTGCTTCTACGTCATCGTCATTTGCCTCGTTTTCTTCCTCCGGAGCGTTCGTTGATTTTTCCTTGTCGCACTCATTTTCTTCATCGCTAGATTCGTTATAATTATCGTTTGTATCTTCTTTAGTCTCTTCATTTTCAGCGGTTTCCTTTTCTTCAGTTTCCGGAGGTGGCATCGTTTCTTTCATCTTATCGATATCAAAGGGATTTTCTTCGAGATCTTTTTCTTCGTTATTTTCGTCGTCGTCGTCGTCATCCATATTAATATCTTCTGGAAGATCCAATGGCTCGGGTTCTGGTTGTGGTTGATGTTTTCCATGATAAGGATTTTCGTGATCTTCGTCGTATTCTGGTTCCTCCATTTCATTTATTTCTTTTTGCTGTTCTTGTTTTGTTTCCTTTTCATCGTTGCCTTGCTCTTCGTTATCCGCTTGAGTTTTATCATCTTTGTTTCCAAATTGTTTTTCTCCTGAATTATAAAATATAAGAGCATATCATTTATTCAAATTTGAAATAAATTTACACATCGTTATAATTAATTACATTAAATTTTTAGATGATTTTACAATTAAAAATAATAAAAACTTAAATAAAAAATATAATAATTACGTTAACTGAGTCGGGATTTTCAATTGTAACTTTAAGTTTGTAAGAATTGTATTTTTAAGGATTAATTCTGATACATTTTTGGGAATAAAAGATACGAAACTTGTCATTTTCTTTAATTAAAAATCTTTAATTAAAAATCTTTAATTAAAAATAATATAACGAATTAAAAAATAAAGCGATATTTTACAGAAAGTATCGTTGAACAAAGTAAATGGCTCGCGTAAAATTTAATCGCATTAAAATGTTTGTGAGAAACAGATCGAACGGATATTATTAATATTAATTTTAGATTAAAATTACCTATCCTTTCACCGTCGCCAATCTCATCTTCATCCTGTTTGGTTTCTTCGTCTTGGATCTCATCCTCGTCCTCACCCCAAATTTGTTCATCCAATTTATCAGCCTTGCTATTCGTATCACCCATTTCGTCATCCATGTCCTCGTCATCTTTTTCATCATTACTATCAGCATCATCGTCGTCCTTCTCTAAATCCTGTAATTTCCCTTCAAAATTCTCCGACATTTCGATGCCTTTATCTTCCTCGGGATAGTCTTTATCATCGGGCTTTTCATTTTCCTGACCAGCAGGTTTTGCGTCATCCAGCTGATCCTCCGTTTCTATTCTGTCCGACACATCCTTTTGACCCTCGCCATCGCCTAACCCCATTCCCCCCTGGCCGGACTTTTCCTCGGAGCCTTCTTCACCTTCTTCAACATCAAGGTCAAGATCCTTTGGAACGCAAAAGCCGTTGGTAGCGAGATCGAGGAACACGTTAAGTTGCATGTATAAGATTTTACAGGTGATGCGAAGAGAAGCTACTTGTTCGTTCAGGTAGAATTCAACCAGTAAAATATATTGTTGAAGCAATGGCAAACATTTTTTAAGAAGTCTGAAAGATAATATGTAAAATGTATTTCGATTAAATAAATTTACGATTGCTTTAAATTTTGACTCTAATTTGTGCTAAATCGTACAATAAGTGATTTATTAAAAGTGATTTATTAAGCATTTATTAAATAATTGAATTTTTATATATAAGAAAACAATATTTTCTAGCAACGAATAAAATTTTTTTACGAATAAATTTCCCTTTATGTATACAGGAACGAATCTTTAATTTAAAAATAAATAATGCTTCGAGGTCGTATTTAGTCACTATTTTTCAATCCCTGTCTCTTTCTCTCTTTCTCTCCTTTTTTTCTATATTTTATATATCTATCTATTATTTTTCTGACACGATTCTAATATAATTTTTTTATTTTAAAATATTTCTTACCTGCAGTATTTTAAAATAAGTTCCGAATTAGCATCAAATATAGTTTTTAATAAAATATTTAAAATGTTGTAAATTTCTTTCAATTTTAATGTTTTTATATCCGTTTCGATAGATTCTATCAACTTTTCTCTTAATTTATTTCGTTCGTACTCATCATCGTTAGTTTCTTCGTTCGAACTTTCGTTATTTTGACTATTTTTATCTTTAAGTTCATTTTCAGGAACTATATTATTTTTGTACTTATCTTGAATAACAATCAAAACAATATTTACTAATTTTTCTAAATTACTTTCGTATCGATCGTATTCATTTTTATATAAAGAAAAATTAAATCTCTTTGGTTGATCGGAGGAAATCATTATCTGATCAAATTCACACATCACTCTCGTAAAACTTCCTTCGAGGAAAGTAATATTTTCTAATAAGGGATGTTTCTTCACATCTGCATAAAACATAGCTGCAAATTGATGTAAATTTTCCTTTACGCTTCTCAAGGAAATAAAACTTTCCTTCATAAACGTAAAATGTTTGGAAGTCATTATAGAAACTTGAAGTTCGGTCTCGTGATTTTTTCCATAAATAATATGGAGTTCTGGAAATATCGTCTTAAACCTTTCCGAGATATTCACTATCACATTGAGACATTTTTTAACGTAAGAATTTGCTTTTTCCCAAACGACGTCACCGCTCTTGCAGTTTACGATTGCTAAATCATCGGTACTCAGGCTGTAAGAAAAGTCATCGGTTTCGGTGCGAGCTTCGGATGGACAGGATTGCAAATAGATGAGGTACTGCTCAAAACACGTTTGAGCCGTGATCAATAATTCTTTTAGATTATTGGCGCTGTTCCAAAGATCTTCTTGCTTTACGATCAGAAGATCATCGACGTTCATACTCGATAAATCCAAAATTTGCGACCGCAAGTTCACTAAATATTTTAAGATTTTGATGAGCGTTTTCTTTTGTTTGTTGGCCATAATCATGAGATGCGTGGAGAAGCCTTTGCACCACTCCATATTCTGAGCTCCGAGGTCAGTTTTGTTAGTCAAAAGCGCATTGTTCAGGGCATTTAATTTTATTAAAGAGCCATAATAATATCTAAAAAAAAGAATTAAATTTATATTCGCAACGATAAGTTTAGTAATATTAAAAACTGATTTTTATAAACTAATTAATAATCTAATTAATAAAATAATCTTTGGTATTGATATTGACATAATGTAGTTATTTTTTTTTAGATCGATGTAGGTAATAATTAGGTCGAATAAGATCATTTGGTAGTAAAAAATTGTTCCAATGAAAGAAAATAAGTTTGTTTCAAAATTCATGTTTTCACTGCTGAATATAATAAAATATATAAAATATATTTTATTGACGGTGAGAATTGATAAATGAGTGTTTTATAAATGGTTCTGTCAGAAAAGTAAAAATAATACAAGAAATAATAAAGAAATAATAAATAATGGAAGAATTCGAGTAAGAATTAACTTATATTTACAAAAATAAAAAATTTTTAATTGTTTTAATTAAATTTTTTAAAGTATTTTTTAAAGGATATACTATTACATTATATTAAGGTATATATATATATATATATATATATATATATATATTGCCTTAATTGTTCATTATAAATAATTAACTTAAACGTATAAAGCATTTTTAATATCTGTAGACAAATGATTTTAAGTTTAACGCAAGATATATTTTACATGTTAATCAGTAGCATTTCATGATATTTCTTTATTTAAAATACGAATCGAGATATCGTTCTTTAAATATCGTTGTAAACGTTTCGATCTATAAACTTTGATACAAAGTCACCGGATCATATTAAGTACTAAAAAAGGATTACCTTTCGATACCATCCCATTGATCCAAAGTCCTTCTCGCGACGTTATCCATTTTACTAGATTTTAGAGCAGCTTTCACATTTAACGGAGGTATCGTAAAATCGATTACTTCATTTTGTTTATTATTCCAAGTAAGAGTTCCTATTCTGTGCGAGACTCCAAATCCTATCAATGTTCTGAAGTAGTCGGACAAGGCCATACGCTTCTGTTGCAATATACTTTTCGCCTGGGATTTCTGCTTTGGTTTTGGTAACGTTTTATCAATTTCAAGAGCTCTTAAATGAATACTATGATTCGTGAATTCTTCGACGAACTCCTCAAAGGAAACTCTTAAATTTGGATAAGATGACATTAAAACAGCTTCTTTACACAGTTTTCTTGCTCGCATAAGGTAATGGGTATCGGCTCTTAAAATTAAATCACTTTTTGTATAAGAGACGTCATCGAGTGCATCGTTCGATACGTTAATAACGTAATCGTTTGGATTTATATCAAAGTTTCGACTATTTTCTGGTTTATCCCAAATACCCTATTAATGAAAAATATTTTTGTAATTTTATATCATTTAATTTAAATTGAAAGTAAAAACGCTCGACGTTTATTCTACTCGTTACGTATTTTGTAAATTTACGTATTTTAAAAATTCTTTATTTTTAAAATAAAAATACTATTTTATAAACTCGTATTATCGCGATTTGAACTTACAGACGTAATTTGCAATGTATTTGAAAAATTTATGAACACGATACAAATTGTTGATTAAAATTTTGTAATATACAGCTCGAGTCAAAAAGTAATATTTAATATAATTTATATCGAACTTAAAATTATCGAAAATATAAAATAATTTTTAGATATTTTTAATAATGTTTTGATAAAAATTACATTTTTATTTAATAATTAGGATAATTTCTAAACAAGGATAAAAACGAGTCTATTATTTGAAATTTAAAAAATCGTTTACAATACATCATAAAAAATCGTATACTCGTTTAACTTACAGCTTCGCTTTTGTAAGATGGTTTAACAATTAAGTACGGCGTCACTGTTTCCTTCAGACCAGTCTCGTATTCTTTGATAAATTTGTGAAGAGTACGATGAGTTTTTGCCACGGTTTCTTTCACCGCCCAATAACTAATGTCGTTCCATCGAGCAATTTTGACGAAATCTTTTAATTTCTTTTCTATCGGATCTCTCAGTAAGTTTATTTTTTGTTCGATGACGGATAAGAACTGTCTAAAATAGTTATAAACATTCCAAGAAATTGCAAGAATTTCGTCTCTCTCGATACTAGAATTTAGATAATAAGCGTGATAGTGGAAAGTTAAAATTAGTTCTAGGCGTGCCTCGTATTCTACGAGAGGTGAAGTATTCATAAACATTTCTAACGATTCTATTAGTTTTACCGATGTTATGGATTCTTTATCACGATCATTTTCACCTAAAAAATTATAAAAACGTTAAATTGAGCTTTTTTTACGACATATGTAAGTATAAAAATGAGACAAAAAGTATACGTATATTCGATATTGATAAACTAAATTGATATAAAAAATCTATACCGGAACAATTGGGGAACAATTGGGGAACAATTGCGGAACAATTGCGGAACAATTGCAAACAATTACGGAACAATTCTTGTTAAATAAAGTATTTCATCGTAAATATCTCGAACGTTTATTCAGGATCGAGGAACCGACCGAAGTTACGATTCGACGCTTACGCGCGGAAAAATTTGTAGCGACTTGGCCCGAAATTAAATGTAATATTTTACATGAACGGCTAACGTCTTACTTTTTGCAGTATAATCTTCGAACAAGGCGTAAAGGTAGAACCACCATTTGGCTGTTCGCGAGCGAAGCCTCGAACGCGTCGTCGCGAGACAATCCTTCCAACAAGACAATTCCAACTTGCGCCAGGAGATGATCTGCTGCGTCAACGCGAGTATATATTCGGTCAGCGAGACTCCGGTGTGAGCGTTTTCCTCCCACTCGTGCATCTTCACCAGCAGCAGCTCCAGACCGGTGAGAAACCTCGAGACAGCCGAGGACACGGGGAACGAATGGATCCTCCGTATTATCACCCTCATCGACGTCAGGGTGGGATGTTCCGGCCATTCCTTCGCCAGCTCCGACACTTTTTTCAGTATGCTCTCCAGTAGAGGCAAGCACTGTTTCACCTCCTCGACGTTACCGCTTTTGTAAAAATCGTAGTGTTTTCGCTCGTTCCGGATCGCGTTTAAACTACTCTCGGGGTTCGGCTTCTCCCCGGTTCCGAGTCGCGTAGCGATTTGCGTAAGGACGTTTAGACTTGTGTGAAGCTTGACTGTGAGCTCGTTGCCGAGGGCTGATCTCGCGTTGTCCAGGAAATGTCCGAATATACCGCAACGTTGGAGCAGAGGCTCGAAGAAATCGGGATGCGTTTTTTCCGTGTCCTTGTTCAACCACTCCGAACTTGTGAAAGACCGTACAATATTGGAATGTATGTTTTGTACCTGAAGAAAAATATCGATATGTGCTTTGAACATTATACATAAATACTTATTGTTTTTATCACAATGCAACGACATCTAAATATTCTTTGTGAGATTTCATTGTATAGAATATTTATGAAATCGATCTTTTATCGCTATTCTATTATTAAAATAAACAAAATTTTTCAATTATATAATATATAAAAAAAATTTTATTTCAAACTTTATTTTTTCGGAAATGTTTGCTTATTTGTGAATACGCTATTTAAATATATATAATTAAATGATCATGTACGGAATACCATTTCTCGATTTAATATTATTTTTATAAAATTCAATATGGCCGCCTTTTACGAAACGAAATTAAAAAATTACGATAAAAAAATTTAAACGCAAATATTATATTAAAATCGAAATTTTATCGATTGAAAAAAAAATTTTTATTAAATACATCATCCTATAATATATATTCCTAATAAATTAAATAATTTTTTTAATTTTCTACCATAAACCAGTTTTTCAAAATTACTTTTGCGAAACAAATCTTTATATTCCAAGAGATAAAGTTTGTTCGAAAAAGTATTCGGATAATACGTATATCGTACAAACAGTTTAAAATTTCCAATTCTATAGAAAAAAACATGAATTTCTGAAAAGCATTTTATAAAGGATAATCGATCGATTGAAATAACCGCGAAAAATTTTGGATCACGTGACCGTAAAAAATGGGCGGGACGTTAAAAAATGTAGTCTAAATATCGAAGTTGGTTGGCTAAAACATCATTCGACCGGAAACCGTTGACTTGCGAACATCTGTAATCCTTGTTCCAGGAATTCATCCGTCCACGGAAATACGCGCATTAATTACACTGATTCGAATTATGCGAGGGAGGAACTGAGCTTTCGAGTTAAGGAAGGAAAATTTTTTCCAAATGAAACGATAAGCGAAACGAATCGATTTGTTCTATATATCAGAGTAAGTACGTGAATTATCTTCTCAAACTATATCGATGATTTATTTTACGCAAATTCGACCGAAACAATACTGCAATTTTTATTTTTGTAATCTCACAATTATAATTGTATTTATTTGAACTGTATGTCAATTTTGATTTACGCCTGGTTATCGTTAATACATTTCAATTCTGCTTTATTTTTTATTTCCGTTCCAATGAATTTTACGCGCGATTCGTCAAATTCGAAACTGAGCAACAAGTAGTATTTATTCAACGTTGAATCAACCATTTGAACGGAGCGTTCCAATCGACCGTTGTAAATCGCATTTATAGTTTTCTTCCGAGTTAAATACAATATATTATACATTTTATAATTGCTTTTTACTTCGTTATCTTTACACTATTTACTATATTTTAAGATAAATATGCACTTTTATTCAATTTATATTTTTTTAATCCGACAATTATTTTATTCAAACTGTTAGAATTTAAATTAAATTTTTTAATTGTAATATATTGTACATACACAATTTTACTTTTAATAAAATTTGATATACCATATTGTTTTTCTTATATTTAAGTAACGAAATAACGATTGATATATTTTTGAATTACCAGCAAAATATTACAAATTTATTCTATACTGCGCTTTTCTTTCAATTGTAATTGGTACTTGTAGATAGTATGAATGATATTCTTTTATTTTAACAGTGTATATGTTCATTGTAGGTAATCACAATAAGAATGCAATATGTTCGATTCTTGCCCCCTCCCCACCTCACTTTTCGATCTTACGCGTCCGCGATTGTTAACTTTATGCCTTTTTTGCTCTATCTAATTCATTTTAACACTAGTTTTTTATTTATAATAAAGAAGGTGTTTTACATCGCGATTCTTATTTCTTTATTTACTCCCTAAGTACATTGCGTAAATCCACCTTATTATTCGTAATCAGATGTATATTCCTTACTTATTTTATCTATTCTCGGTTTCTTTTTTCTCTATGCTTTTATTTAACTTTCCTACTCTAACTCTCTACAGCTCTATTTTTTTATTTATCGATTTATCTGTTTTTTAAATTTGATTACCAATGCATTTCATACAACGAACTTTATATAGAATGCAATTGGATGATATATAATATACAGCAAAAATTAGTTTTCCTGGTTCTTTATTAGTTTAATAGTAACCTATTTTAAGTTCACATCTTTTCTATGTTATTTCAAGTTTTTTTTTTATAGTTTTTACTTTTTTTATTTTAAATTTGTAAAAATTTGTATGTATTTATACTATTGCTTTTTTTTTTATTTTCATTTCTTCAATGCATTCTTAATTTTATGTACATAATTTTCGTAATTCAAATTATGATAATATTTTGAAAAAAATAAATTATGGTTTAATTCTTTTTATTTAACTAAATTTGTAAGCTAATAAATCAATTTTTATAAAAAAAAGTTATAATATTTTAAATAAATTTTATTTACTCTTTATTTTATTTAAAGTAATCTCTTAAAGAAAATACAGTGTAGTATAATAAAATTACTGACCTCTTTCATTTCATCCTCGCCGATTAGTGCATCGTATGATATCGTTTTATTTTTTATTTTTACAGATTCTTCTAAACTGGGCGAATTAATATTATAAACATCTGCGAAATCGTTGTCTAGTTGGGTTGGAAAAAGCTCCAGTAACTCTTGATTGATTTCTTCTGCTTCTGTCATTGACATTTCCGATATTTTTATTTGATTTTTGTACAAATTATCTTTCTCAGCTTCGCGTCTCTCTTTCTCTTTTTGTTGCTGTTGCCAAATTAAGGAAATTTGATGTAGGAGACTTTTTAATAAGTGCCACAAATCTTTTGTCAATGTACCTTTCATTACTACGTAATTATAAAATTCATACAGTCCAGCTATCATTAATTTAAATTGTTCTTGTAAAATGAAGAATGTATTTTCTGATTTAACTACGATATTCAAGAGTTTTCTACTTTCAGGTGATATGCAACGATTAACTAATGTAAGAAAATCTTGACCTGGACCAATAATTGGAAAACGCATTAAGTTGAAAAGAAATGATTCTAGTTTCACGGAACTAACGTTCATTTCAGCCAATGATACCCGTCTAGAACTATCATCTTTGATAATTTGTATACCATGGCGCAATTGAGCAAGTCCTAATAGAATAGGAAGGACGATGTCTGGATATCCAGATAAAAATTTAGCCTCTAGTTGGTTCATAAATCTCAAACTTGACTCAAGCCATATTTCAGCTTCTCGTATTACCGTGCGTACGTATTTAATGTTATTTAAATTAATCTGAAAGTAATTAATATAAATTTAAAGATTTATATATTTATTAAGACTATATACATGTTTTAATAATAATTTTAGTATTTGTATCACCGTTGCTAATTATAAATATAAGTAATGATTTGTATCACCAATTTTAAAAAGTACAATTATTTAAAAATATATTTTTAAATACATTATATATTTTTTTTAATATCAAATTAGATCTTTTATTTATAGAATGCATAACTACGATATTTTTTCGTTTCGATATTTAAAATTTTTATAGTAATTCATTAGTTAAAAATTTATAATAAATTTATTTTTAATACTCAGTTGAATTTTAGGAATGTTACGATTAGATACTTATATTTTTTTATAAAATTTAGTTGTAGCAAATTATTTTGTTAATTATATATTAAATTGATAGTTTTAATCATAAAATAAATTCTAGGTAAGGTTTTTTTTCATTTTGTAGCTTTTGTTATTACTCATCTAAATTAATTTGTCGAGGAACATTCCTGTAACGATGGGATATTTTTACTAATTTGATAGTCAATCTTTTGTAACACGTCACTGATTTATTGATATTACAATAATATTAGATTAAATATTAGTAATAATTATATAAAGAATAATTTTAAAAACCATTAGTAAGATTAAAATTCTGAAAAATTCTTAAAATTTTTCTATCAAAAGATGATGTTTAACTATCTAAACAATATTTCTTTTTTTATTTGATTTTTTTGACGATTAAATGTAGATTTAATATATAATTATATTTTAAGTTATTCATATTTTTCATTAATTATTTGAGTTTTTAACTCAAGTTTATTCTTTTTTCTAATTATTATCAAAAGTATATATTTATTACTATTGATTATTGCAATGATAAATTTATTAAGTTAAATGAATATTTAAACGGTTATAAGAAGGAAATATATTTATATTTTAATGTGTATCATAGTATTTCAAAATTAGCGGTCGATTTCTTTAAAAATTTATTTATGTGTAAAATTTTTTTGTAATTTAGATGAAGGATATGTAATTAAAATAATATTGACTTGTATTTAAATTTAATTAGGTATATAGATAAATATTACGTATACAGATTCAAAGGTAGTTTTATAACAAACCTCAATTTCTATTTTCGTAGTGGCTTCGATGAGTTGTTGCACATGTTGGTTGACAATAGTGTACGAGCCAAGAGTCATTCTAAAATTAGTAAATTCTTTAGATAATGCAATAAATTCAGTATTTGCTGGTCTGACGGCTTTCGATTTACTTAAAAATTCTTTTTTAGTTGTCAAACTTTTAAGACTGTCTTGTGCGTTTTGCAACATTGGGTGAATTCGATCATTATCTACCAAACCTAATATCCTCGTGTACAGTTTAGCTATATAAATCGTCCTCTCACAGTCTGTTATATCCTCTTCCACATAGCGTAATTTGAGTGCAATTTTGTGAACAGGATCGATGTATCCCATGTTACCAAATATAAAAGTTTGAAGATATCCGAGCAGAGCCCAAGCTTCGCCCCTCTTTAAGTTTGAATCGACCGATGTTAAATTTTCAGAAATTTTACGTAAATTCTCGAGAGGTTTCAAATATTCATTACTGATTGTTGATTTAATCGTAGTAGTAAGCATTTTATTATCTAAAAAGTCCATATAACTTATATCACCTTCTACTTCAGAACAAACTGCTAAGAAATTATTTATCAAAGAACGCAACGTTTTCAAATCGTTAAAAGTAGAATCAAATTGTTCTGAATTAATAGCAACACTATTTTTCCACAGTATATTATTTATTGTTTTCAATTGTTCAAGACGAGTGCCATGATTGTCGAGGGTTACATCTCTTATAACGGATGATGTTTTTGAGTTAGAATTTTCAAATTTGTTGAATAAAAGTTCTGAAACCAGGTTTACGAGTATCGGACCATTGGAAAGATTTTCTGTCATCGATATTTCTGTAGAATCAATAGATTTTGTTTCATTTTCAATAGTATTATTTCGCTGATTTTGCCAGTGTGTTATCTGGGTGAAAAGTAATAAAATAAAGATTTAAGCAACAATATTATTTCTTATTAAGTTGAAAAATGTAATGAATATTATGCGATAGAAATAATTAGAATAAAATATGTATCAGTTCGCGTAATGAATTATAATTTAGAAAGAAGTATAAAAGAAACAGGAGCATGCCTTAATTAGTTTATGATTAATTAAACATGGAATTTATGTGTAGTTTTCGAACAACAGTTTTATTGGTAAATGAACTGAATTTAAATATTCATTTACGAAAGAATAAAATAAACTTTCTTTCGCAAAAGCATATTTTTGAATTTTTTAAGTATTGATTTACGTCTATAATCTAAGCAATTATTCAATATTACAAATAATTTTAAAATACTTGACCATAATAAACAAATATTTTTAAGTAATCTTTAAAACATTTCATACAAATTCAAAAAAAAAATTAATTATTCTTTTAAAAATACGTATCTACATAAAAATAAATGTGGTTACACAATATAATTTTTTATTTATTATCGTGTCATGTTTAAACACGAGTTTTTCTAATAAAAATAAATAAAGAAAGTAAATAAAAAATATACCTGTTTAAAATTTTTAATGGCGTACGAATTCTCACTGAATTTGAAAAACCAGATAAACAGGTAGAATATTAAACGATTTCTTTCTTCTGATTTATGATGTTTATCGCAGATTGTATTTAGTATTCCAAGCAACTCAACTGGTATATTTGGAATATCGAAATGATGAATAAAAAGGTAACTCGAAGGTAAAGTAATATTTTCTGACTTCTCACGAAGATTTTCACATAATTTCCTTTGGAACATTCCAGCAAATAATATAAACATATATTCGTGAATCGGCCAAAGTTGGATTTTTGACGTCATTTTGGATACTTCTTTGGATATTATTGTTTCTTCGTGTTCGTTAAGATCATAATTTTCAAAAGATTCTACTATATTCAATCGTGTTTCGCAAAATGTATTCATATTTTCTAATACTTCAAATACATTTTCATCGATTGCTTCATTATTATAAATCTTATGCCATAAAGAAATTAATTCACTTCGAATTATTAGCGCTTCTTCCGTTTGAAAAGTGATAAATTTCGGTTCGTCTATCAAATTCTTTGACATGTACTTATTTTTCGAAGGCGAAAATGATTCTGTAATTTTTTGAAGCTTTATAAATGTATTCAAAACGGTAGCAGATGAGTACGGTAAAGGCAAAATTGTGTACTTTTTATAAGTTTTACAAATTTTTCTAAATGGATCATAAACTGACATTATGCTTTTATCAATTTTATTGATATTTTGTAAAAAACTATCTTCTTTAAACTCATCATTCAATGTAGAGTCTGCGTAATTTTCATCCAAAAATATTAAACATTTTTTGAGCCATTTGTAATGTACTTTTATTAATAAAACAATCTCATCTAAGTTTTCAAACAGATCATTAGATTTATCTGATTTATTTATTAACATCATTGTACTGAGATTACAAAATCTGCTGTACCATTTTAAATTCAGTCGAAGTTTCATGTATGTTGAATAATCGATTATCTTTTTACTTTTTCGCAACATATTTTCAATATATCGTTTAACTTGGAGTAGGAATGGTACATAATTTGTGATAAGAGGTTGATCATTTAATTTTATAGTTGTTTTACCTAAAACAGATGACACATCTTTTAATAATCAGTAAAAATTTAATTAATTAAGAACTATTGATATTTACTATTCAATTGATAATCTAAATTTAAAATATTCTTTTTTTAATTCAATTTAAAGTTTGATTATTTATTTTTTTTACACAAATTTATAATAAATTACAAAAAAGTGTTTTATAATTTTAATACAACTTAAGCAATACGCTTAAACAACAATTAAACGCTTAACAATGATTTAAGGGATTTAAAGATTATTCATACTTATTTTAAAAAAATAAAAATAAATATATTTTATTCTTACCTTCGAGAAGAGCTTGCGAAAATTGAGCAAGGGTGATTTTTTCTCGGTTACGTATTTTCCATTCATTTTTCATTTCATTATTAAGGATTATGGTTATGTAATATAATAAAAGCGCTAAATTATTTGCATTTTTGAATTGTTTTCTATTCCAGGGAAGTTGATTGTCACAATCTTCGAAATCAAAAAATAATATCTCCTCAACCAACATTGAATTCTTCTTATCTAAAAACTCCAAGTTAATATTCTGTTTAATAATATCGGATATCCACATTTTTCGTAATTTCACATCACTTAAACTGGAATTTTCATAAAAATTTAACAAAATGTACGGAAGAATGTCGAATACATCAACATTTAAAAATGAAGTTTGATCGCTTGACGATGTAAAGAATTCATTTATAAACTCTGTCTTTAACGAAATTTTTGTACCATTATCAGTTTTATTTTTTTCGAAATTAATGTGAGCTTTCGTACACCAATCCAATAAGAATCCTTGTTGCTTTAATAATGTTAGCTTTGAATTATCAAGAAGATTTCGAAGAGTACAAGTGGCGGCATCCAAATCTATAACATATTCCTGATCCTTTTCTACTTGACACTCGCGTATTGTGTCATCAATGATCGAAGACAAGCGCATTCTTGCTTCGTAATTGAAGATAGAACGAGCTCTTAGATATACATCTGTGCAGGAGCTTTTAAACGCTTGATGTACCGAAAATCCGCGCGAGAGTTGCTGTACAATAAGAAAGGCGGTATGGAGTAATTGAATTATATTTAAACTATCCACATTGGAAGGATCTTCAGATATTAGTTTATGAATGGTCATAAGTGCTTCTTGGTGATTTCGATTTTTGAGGTTGCAGTTGTACAACAAGGATCTTGAGTCTAGTTTACCCGTTTCTAGATTTTCGTTGTAATTAAACATAAATATTTCTACTCCTCTATTTCTCATCGCTCTGAAAAGTAGATAAAGTACAGTAGTATTATAATTATCAAATCAAAATTATAGTCCCACAAATATAAGTACTATATAAAAAAGTAATTACTTCTAATTACTGCAATTAGAATTTTTGTATTAAGACTAAAATTTAAAGATGTAATTTGTATATAATAAAATTTATGCTCAAAAAAAAGCAATTTATATAAAAGTATATATTCGTTTTTTTGTATTTACTAATGAGAATATAACGACATTTTTAAATTATTAATCTATTTTTTAAATGCATATATTATTCATAAACGATGATTCTATAAGTATATTAATTTTAAAAATAATAATATTGATGTTAAATTTTAAATTATTTATTACTCAATATTAATTACAAATTACGAAAGCATAGAAGAATAATAAATATTTAAAAATGCCTTTCTAAAGTCATATGTATTATATAATAAATTGAAAAAAAGTAAATAATTACATATTTTTACTTTACCCTTGAATGCAATATAGGATTATATATTTAAACATTTTAAGATTACCCTTTAATTAAAATCATAAAACAATACTGCCAATATTGATGAATTACTAATATATTATAATTATGATTAGTTGCATCTAAGTATTTTATACATTTTAAATTTTAATTTTGAAAATTATAAAATCACGTTTAATATCGATTTTAGAAAATATTAATAAAATATTAAAGAATAAAAATGGTCATAAGTAGAATGTCTCGAATTCAATTGTAAATTAAAAAAAATCTAATTCAAATTTTGAACATGTATATTTAAAAAAAATTATATTTATTTTAATAAAGTACTTAATAAAATATATTCTAATATTTAGCTTTTAAAATTAAAATACAAATTATTTGTTTCAAAATATTTTTGGGTTTAAACCGTTACATTTAAGTTATTACTATAATTATATCTCAATAAAGTATTAGAATGTATATACTTAAATCATGTTTGCATATTTAAAATATTACAGTTTATATTCAGAAGTATACTTAAAATTAGTTTAATTGAAAGGTTAAAAATATTCAAAATGAAACTGAAAATCATATTAATTTGAACTTACCTTGAAATTTCTCCATACTTTGGATCCATCGTCAAAAAAAGTTTGAAATTTTTGTGTGGTCTGATGGTTATAACGTTTCCATCGCTATCGACTCCGCGTTCTCCGATACTAAGAACTCCATTTGGTTCTAATAGTCCATTAAGTCTGTCTAATACTGCTGGACTACATAAATTTACCTGATCTATGAGCAACCACGTTCCTTCTTGCAAACACTTCAATAGAATAATTTATGTTAGTTTCTTATACTCGTTTTCAATACATAATTAATGTTTACCGATTGATGATAAATTCTTATTTTATAAAGAGGATCACTGGATGGAGATACGGTATATTTTATTCGTTCGAGCTAAAGCTAAGATTAATTATAATTAATTGATTTTATAATAATTTAATAAATCAATACTATATTAAATATAATATAATGCACGATACTAAGATTTTAGAAAATAGTAAAAAAATTTATTCTTAATAATCTTTATTAAGTAATATACATAATATTTATATTCGTGTAGATTTACGTGTATGTACACAATTTGGGGTGGTTTATGATACCAATTTGAAGATAACGTATACATTTACTCATGTATTAGGTGCGTTGATACGTATACGTTTTAATTCGTGCATACGTATTGTTAAACAAGTATATAAGAACAAATGGGTACGATGCGTCATTGATAAATTATTGATAAATTATTGATAAATGTATTTATGTTATTACGTGTACATTTTACGTAAAAGGTAAATAAATATACATACCTTTACAAGAATACTGTCGATCCATTCGAATTTACCTCCAGCGTTTAGACATTTATCCTGCATAACTAGTTCTTTAAGTTTTTCTAAATTAATTTCGATCGCCTCTATTTCATTTAATATTACAGTATCAAAAATTTTCATTTCCTGGAGTAATTTTAATAAATTTTCGATTTTGTAAAGAAAAGCTTCTGTCGCTATATTCATGGTAACGGACTCACATTCCTCTAGGGATATAAAAAATTAATTTTTATCTCACGCGATAAATTCTCTACGTGATATTACAATATAAAAACTCTGTTAACAAAAAATAATTTACCCTGTGAAAGTTCGCGAACTCTTTCAATTAAAGATTGATACTTCTCTATCTGCAAAATAGTTTCCTTTCTCACTTTTGTCTTCAAACATTTGATTAACAAATTTTCGGTTTTTTCCACCAGCTGTTCGAGATGTCTATTATAATCGGTCTGAAACGATACAAATTAAATATAATTGTTAAAAGTTAATACCAAAATACTATTTATGAATATAAAGTCTAAAATACATAAATCTTATTATTCCAAGTGAAGAGTTTAAAATACGATGTTACATTTAAACACGATATAATAAAATAATTCACAAAATAAATTGAAATATTTTTAGAATTCTTAGGTAAACGATAAATAAGTTTATATTTTCCACGATTTATAACAATATCATTTGATAAATGAATACAAGTTTCTAGAAATTTGTTAACTTACGGTTTAAAGATATGAAGATTAACTTATAATAAAAATAACACATTATTTGTAAAACTGTTTAAAATTTTAATTATAATTTAGATGTAATTAAAGTAAAACGAAAATTAGACGTTCTTTAAAATAGTACATGTGTAAATCAAATTTTTGTTTTTATATCTATGAATGTATATATATATTTTTTCTTTAATATGAATTTTGATAAACCGATTGCACGAGTGAACACATTTTAAATTAAAAAATTAGATGTTTAGGGAAGTAGTAGATTACTTATTTATACATTTTTAAAAGGTACGTAATTCAATAAAATGAACTAAAATATATAAACTTCTAGTTCATTGAAAAATTATTGAATAAGTTAAATAAAATCGATATAATAGTGTAATGTATTATAATATTTTAAGCAAATCAATGCTTTATTTGTTTTAAATCATCATATAAATAACAAAACTAAGTATATTTAATAATCGTTTATATTTTATGTATTTAATAGTTTCTAAGATACTTGTTTATACTATATTGATTTTAAAGCTGTTTAATAAAATTTTCGAAGAAGTTTATATTATTACAATTGGTTAGATTAAAATGATATTATATTTTAGCCAATCATTCGTGTAAATAAAATTAAAATTAACCGAATACTTGCGGTTCACATGTTATTAATATTTGCTAATATTATTATTAATAACAAGTTAAGCAATTATTAATAAGATTATAAAACGCATAAAAGTTAAAACTATTATTAATTTTATACATAATAAAACCATCAATTATAACACAATAATTACATGTATTTATTATAAATTAATAGTTAATTTACCTTATAATTAATTCAAAATCAAAACATTTAAAATTTAAAAATAATAATTTTACATCCTAAATCGTTATTTTGTTAATTCACGACATATAGGCAAAATCAATAGCAAACGATTTTATTATTCTTTGTATATGAGATTTCTAATATCGAATAAGTCATTTCGTTTCGTTACGTACAAAATTAGCGCAAACATTTTACTAATAACTTCCGTATATTCATGCAATTTATAATTTATCTCGTTCATCTCATTTGGGTCATTCGTTATCAGTTGCGATATCATCATATTCAAAATAATGGATAATGCTCGACTATAATTTTACAGAGTCTGTAGCGGAAACACTTTTAAACAATTTGTATTCAATTTTTACTCCGATATTGTTTAATAAGACTATCGATTGCCATAAAATACATTTTGAGTTGGTTATTAGTATAAATACGTAATTAATTTGATATACTTCGTTAAGAATGCTTATGATTCACATTAATCGTGTGTATCATTTTAGAGGTTGATCGAGGGAGATGAATCCTTGCGTGACTGTGTAATATGATAGAAGGATCCACAGGAACAATACGTCACTGTCTGTGCACGAAGCTAAAGCAACATTAACGTGTGTCATCTGCATCTTGTTTCCCTCTATTGTTCCTCTGGCGATTTCGCACAATATATCGCGTGCTTCGATGTAATTTCTTTGAGTTGTATTTAAATTAATTTATTATCGCAGACGTAGAATGTTTATTGAAAAATTTAGATTAGTTTACGAAAAATACAAAGGGAAAATTTTCCATGTGTTTCGTAATATTATCTATTATTAATTGATTAACCGAAACGCAGTTGATACTTACACAAAGTTACGGCACAAAATTCGTTTAACTTTATAACTCATTTTTTTATTATTACAAATTTTGTTATTACTTCTACCGAAATAATTACCTTAGTAAATTAACTTTCTCAGAAAAATTTGCAATATTTACACTAATTGGTAAATCTAAATAATTATTTAGAAAACTTATCGAAATTTAATTTACAGCAATGTAGTTCGATTAAATGAGTTAAAAAATATATTTTGTACATTGTTGGAAAAATATTTGTGAAAATAAGTATTTTCCACGTTGCAACGAACTTCTAAATTATTAGATTACTTATTTATATCATATTAATTGAAATTACATTTAAATAAACTACTACTCGATATCTTCCACTAAACTTGTTGAAAACATCATAAATTTATAAAAATAATAAAGGTAAATAAGAAAATAGATACGATTTAAAATAATTTAACCGTTGGATCTTAAATTTTCTATAGCTTCGTATTTATCAGTTTCATTACTAAAATCTGATATACAACTTTATTCTCATTCTAGTTAAGTACAAAGTCTCTCGAGCTAAGTGTAATTGTAGCTGGATAACGTCATTAATCTTAGAATAGTAGAACGAAGATTTTCATTATCGTGTAATTATCTATATTCTCCATTTTAATTACATTTTGTTTAAATATTACTCAATCTTCGATTTAAAAATATTTTAGAATCGTCGAATTTCCACATCGTACGCATACTTAATTATTAATATTTGCTATTTAGATTCAAATAGTTTTACGCAAATAAAAGATTATTATCGTTATTCGATGAATTAATTATCAATAACGTCCCCGAATTGTGAACAAAATTATACCGAACATATATCAACAACGCATTTTCGATAATTTTTTTTAACTTAATACAATAACGCTCCCGAATGTACCAAATATCTACTATTTACGACCTTCCACAGGAAATATCATAGTTTGTTCGAAAAAACTGGAATTTTAATTTTAGCTCGTGGACGCATCATTTCGCATCCGAAAGTTGGAGCTTACGTCGCCGTTAAAGGGTTCGGCCACTACCTGGTAAAAGGTAACGTCCGCCTCCCTGCGAGATATCTACAAGGAGTACGAAAAGATACATCTTGGCATCTTGGCAAAAACGTAAGAGTCGTTTGGCGAATCGTTATAGCGTAATTCAAAAGAACAATTCGGGTTAAGAGTTAATTTTAAATACAAATAAAACAATTTGTACTTCTACCGATCTTTTCGTTAAGCTGTACCCTAATTTTATAAACAATAAAAAACATCCTTGACATCTACAGCCAAATATACAACAAATAGCGAATCTATTTACATAAATTAATTGTAATAATTGTCATAATTACTTATTCGTTCAACAAACTTACCGATAAAAATATTACGCGATGTTCGTAAGAACACGCATTTATTCATGTATTTTATTATTTATGTACAATGGTATACTAACATTTATATTATATGATCGTGCAAAGTTAAAAAAGAATGGAGATAACAAATGTTCAGGATTCTGAAAAACTTTGTGACTTTGTAAAAATTTTTAAAAATAAATAACAATTTTGTGGCCTTCCCCATTCCTAATAATAAATCACGTCAACTATAGAAAATGATACGAATAAGGTAATTATTCTATCATTTTCCAACGATGTAAGTACCATTTTATTGTTTTAAAAGTTATAAATTTGTATAAATGTATATATGTATATGTATTTGGAGCGACTTATTTAAACTTCGCATCAGGTAAGTCAGAAATAAAAAATACGAGAAATTTTAATTAAACGTAGAATCCTACATCGAGTAACGATAATTTTCCGCTGCGTCTGTTACACCGGAAAAACTTTACTCCGGGAAACTTCCCGTTTCCACCCTCGTTACAACGTCTTGTATAGTCTTATATGTCGACGTCTCGATCATTCGTACTCCCCACCCCCCGATTACATCCCGCTCCAGTCATCGCTTTCAGATGGAAGGGAGGGAGGCATTCGGAAAATGATAAGCGCGTCGCTTTAACGAGTAAATAAACGCTCGCGTCTCGATTACGGTAAGGGTGTCGATAAGGATGTCGATAAGGATATCGATAAAGATGTCGAGAAGAGTGTAATCGTCGACACTTGGTTTATCGGTTACGATCGTTACTCGGTCAACTTGTAATTTCATCCCGTCCGTTATCGGTACTCTTTTCCGTTCTTACGCGCATCTCCGTGACTTTTCCCACCAATTGCAAATTTTTTTGGCGAAATCGATGCGTTTCCACCAGACGAACTAGTTTTCAAAAATCCACCCCTTCCTACTTCGACCACGGTTTAGTTCCACCGGGTGACGTTGACGGAGCCTCGCTTTTGTTACGATCGTTATTCGAATTAATTATTCGAGTACCGATGCTCTTTTTAAACAACAAATTACGGACGATTCTTCGATGCACCAAAAAAGAATACCTAAAATAATGCGTGCAAAAAGCAAAAATGCTGTAAAAGCACGTCGCGATTGTCTTTGTCTAGTATTGCAAAGTTTCGTTCTACAGTGTTTATAGAAGTAGGACAATGTATAAACTCGTATGCCATTCGCACAAAACAGTCGCCGAGAGTTATAAAAGGAAATGGTAAATACGTAAAAATGGATTTTCACATTTATATATAATATTCCGTATCGTATATAGAATATAAAAGTCTGTATAAAATATTTGTACGAATCGGGTGTAGCGTTTAGTATACGAAATTTTCTTGATATCGTACGTTCGAATACAAACTAATTTATTTTACTCAATTAATAAAATAATTTTATTTACACCATCTAAAATGGAACTTAAATATATTACAAATTTAACGCTCGCGTTATTTCTAACTGTATTTTCGTAGTGTATCGAATATTGAAAAATACGATTTGTATGAAAACAAATTTTAAACAAATAATTTTGAAAAATTATGATAAAAAGAAATTAAACGCGGTATTATATAAATTAAAAATTATTTGTAAAATTTGATAAATTGCATTTTAAATTAAATGATAAAATTCTTTGTAATAGTTAAAATATATATTTTGTGTTAAAAAAAACGATATATTGAATTATCAATTTGATATTCAATATTCAATGTTGCGTACTGAAAATTTTACTCGGAAAAAAAGAAAAATACCGAATAACCGAATTTTTGTTTTAGTTTATATATATATATATATGTTTGTGTGTGTGTATATACGTATATCAGCCTTAAAGTAAATCGATTAAAGTAAATTTTTTCATCGTGGATAATAATTTTTTTTACAACGATCTTACGTTTAATCGTTTGAAATATATTAATTCTTTCAAAATCAATCAATGGTATTTATCGATCAATTAGCTACGAAGTATATTTAAATAATTTAAAATTAAAATAACGTTATATCGGTGAAAAAAATTTCTTTCTCTTTTATAATTTATTCAAAATGAAAATATTTAATACTGGTTATTTCGGAATAAATCGATCGGTATTATTATTTTTCTCACCTCGTTCGGCGTTTAAATAGATTTAAAAATCAATAAATTTTCAATTATATTAGTTTAAATGTTACGAAACAATAATGTTCGTTATATATTAATAAAATTAATTAATCTAAATTCTAAATTACATTATATCGGTATCCATTCGTTGCTAAATTTTTCAAATAATATCGAGTTGGATAGTTACGTAGTTGAAAGGGTAAGTAATGAATAGTCGTTTACGATGTCTTGTAATGCTAATGAAATGTACATAGAGATCGCGAATTATCCGGGAAGCAATGGCTTACGTTATAACTTAACTATGTATTCTGCAAAATTCAAAAAAGAAATATACTACTGTAATAGGCTCGAAAAGGAAAATTCGTTTGCTCTTGGGTTCTGATAATAAAAGAAACAATATATAGTTTTACGCGTATCGTTCTATTTTGTCGCTCAATGAAAAATCCTTGAGTTTTTGTTTTTCGATCATCGTATTATCGATATCTTTCCATTTCCGTTAATAAAAAAATTTCAAATACGGTAAGTACAATACATTAATCAGATATATATTAACAATAATACATTTTAACATTTAAAACGATTAGAAGCTAACCATTGCTTAACTCATAAAACACGATTTTACGAGTTGGATTTTCACGAAAACATTTGGCGAATAAATGTTCTAATAAACGTATTATTATAATAGTGAGAAATCAATGGACGATCATCAATTAAATCGGTTTAAACTGTTGATCGTTTCAAATTGTATTTGAATTTATATCCATATAATCATAGTAAAACATATAAAATAACATATATTCTATAAAATAGTGATTAATATTATTATTATTTTGTTTTATTATATTTCTTATAACCATTATTAGTATGATATTCTTAACTAAAAAATCGATACACGCCAATGTTGACGATAAATTATTGAAAATTAAAACCTAGAGATGTTTTTTGGAAAAATGTAATTAAATTTCATAACTGAAAATCAATTTAATGTTAAACCGAAACGTTAATTATTCATCATTATTTACGAATTTACTAAGAGGAATTAAAAAATTAAATTTATGAAAAATCTACGAAAATATTAAATACTGTATTAACAACATAAATTTCAATAAAAACATTGGTAGATAAAAAATATTTACAGAAGTAAAACATGTTCAAGTATCTTTCGGTAGTTCGACGCTAAAAATAATATAAATTTATAAAAAAATAATGTTTTTCCAACGATTAGTCGATAAACTTTCAACTTTCTAATATCTTTTGATTTATATTACCGCTGTTGATATATTTAAATTTAATATGATTAAAAAGCACATCGTTAAAATATTAATAGAAAAAAATATATTTTTATTAACAAATAGTTTTAAAATACTAAAAAAAATATTACCAAACTCTTATTAACTAACTTTAGTTATATTTTTCATTTCTTACTTTGTTATAAGTTTTCTATGTATATCGTGAAATTTCGGGATCGGGTTTTTAAAACGAACTAAAACGGTATAAATTTCTTTATTATTTATCGCAAACTTAACTGAAAACATATAATAATTGATCGATGGATATAAAATACGTAACGATTATTAGATGATTTGTTTGTTTAAAATTGATAAAACAATTATCGATAATTTTAGTGAATTTTATCCACTACAATCAGATACTATGTAATAAATATATTCGAGAAATTGTACCTAATTTTATATATTTTTCAATTTAAAAAATAATTTCACTTTCAGAAAACTGAAAAAATGATCGAATTCTTAAAAACAATCGTATGTTCGATATAGGTACAATTTTTTTTCTTACCCTCGACAAAACGAACTTTAACCTTCGAAGGATTCTTTTTTCCGCAGTCTATTAATTTTACAAAGCCGAAGTAAATTTCAAATAAGAGATGTGAATCAAAAGAGAATTAAAAACTAGAAATATATTTAAGAGTTTTTTTTTGGAATAACGAAAGTTTACAGTTTATTTAAAACAAATATATTAATTGTAAAATTCTCAATGAAATACATAAAAAAATAATTTGTAATTTAATCAATAATAATTAATATTATATTTATGTTCATTATAATACGAAAATTAATTATTTTGATTAATTTATCTTTACACATTGAAAAAAATTATTTACGTTTGATATTATTTTAATATAAATTTCTATTTATAAAAATTATACAAATGAATTATATTTCTACAATTTACATCAGTAAAAACTATTCGTATCGTTCAATTATAACATACGCAAAAACAACCTTTTTAATAATTAAAATTTACATATTCCATATTAAAATTATTCAAAACAAAATCCTTCGAATGTTGCATATTTATTAATTTTATATATAATATTTATTATATACAAATAAGAAAATTATATTTAACTGGTATTAATAATATCATTCCATACTATAATATAATATATAAAATTTGAAGTACAGAGTCTAGAGTAGATAGAAATCCTCTACTTTTCTTTTTTAAAAGGTGTGGTAAAAAAATTATAAAAATAAAGAATCGACTATAATTTGATTTATAACGAGTATACGACAAGCAATTGATATTTCTTGTATTCGCTTTCGTGGATTCAAGAAAATTTTTATACTCGCGTAAGTGTTTAATTAAGACAACGAATATTTAAAATATTTATAAAACTATACATGAAAAGATATAATACGAGTACACAGAGTGAAAATATTATTTTTTATTTAGAAAATCTTTATTCTAAGTTAAGTTACAATCGTATCTCGGATATATAAAATCTTTCGCAAACATACAAAGAAAAGGAATACATCATTTTTCAATTTAAATATATTCTACCTTAATTTGAAAAAATATTTTGATTCGTATCGGATTTATCAAAAAATTAATATATATTTTATTAATAATAATTTATAATATTACAAATAAATAATAATATTAAGAATATTTTATAATATCGGAAGAGAAGAGTTTTCATTATAAATACAAATTTTTGTTTATGCCATATATCAATAATTTCGATAGATTCCAAATTTAATTACAGCAAATTAGCGGTTTAATTTAATATGGTAGAAATATAAATTAAATATAAATTTGAATGTACATACAAAGTATTACATATGTTTACAGTTATCGAGTTATCGATGACGAACTCGTATTAAGTCGAACAAGATGTCGAGACCGAACGTATAATTTTATCCGAAGCTTCCAATACCTATCGTTTTTTTTTATCATTTTCAAACACGAAGTTCTTCGTTTAAAACAATTTTAATTTTCTAAAATCGCTATTCTCTTTTTATCTTTGATCACATTGAAATTAGAATTACAATGACGAGTAATTCGATGTCTACAACGATCGAAAGATCGGTTAATGCTTTACACGAACGAACGATATATTTATCATCTTTTACCCGTTCCTTATAATTTTATCATCGCAGTTCGTCTATTATATTGTTAAAAGTTCTAGGCACTGATTCGAAAGAGGTTCTCCGATCGAAGGCACCGACTTAATCGCTGATTTAATTGCTTTCCTTTCGAGTATCAATCGTAAGCGGAAAATAGGAAGTGGATTTTGGTAACTCTGAGATACCGTGAATCAACTACAATTCGTTTGAGTTTAAGAACAAGTATCTCGTCGATCTGAGAAAGAAACGGAGAAACGGAGAAAAGGAGGAAAAGGAGGAAAAGGAGGAAAAGGAGGGCAAATCTTAACCCGAAGCTTTTTCGACAGGCGAAGTGCGGAAGATTAACTGGGACATAAAATTAAAGAGAAAAATCTCCAAAGCTTGATTATGTATTTAATCTTTATCTTCTATTAAAGCAAATCTTTGCGATGCCAATTTTGATGAAAATTACGGTGGTATTTTATTCGATGTCGTTTACGCATTACGGGCTAAGTATCGATCGATAATAATAAGTAATAAATTTTGTTTGGATATTTTAAATAATTTATCGTACCGACTGTTCGTTATCCAATAATAAAAACGTAGAAAAGTTCTTCTTAGAAAGTAGAAATTAACAATTCCGTTAATATTTTTCAAAGTAACTAATAGTTTTTTAGTAACCGATCGACAAAGATCAGTTAACCAAAGTAAGATTAATTAATTTATTTCTCATATTTTTCTCGATCAATTACAAGTAAAGATGGATAGAAAAATACGAAGAGATTTTTCTTTACGTCGAATAAACGAATAGGAATAATACTGCATAAGGTAACTGCAATTTTAATCTAATACGTACGATAAAATATTGTTTAATTTAACGAGAAAATATATCAACGCAAATAAACGAAATATTTTATTAACGTTTAATAGAATATTGGCGATAGGAATTTTATTTATAAACGCAGAGAAAATAACTACCGATCGTTATTTATGTTTTTTGAAGAAAAGTCGACTCTAAAAAAGCAGAAAACAACGAAAATATTCGTTTTAAATAAATACGCTTAAACGACCAAAACTAGCCTAAGCTCGCGATACAAAAATAAGACGAGCAGAAAAGTTTAACGAGCATCTCAAAATCTCGAAATCTCGAAAGTATATAAAGAATAACGAGTTTTCTAGCTTTGTAAATTCATAAATACGAAGAAAATAAAAGGCCGAAAAAAGACGGAGCGTGTTAAAAAATGTGTATCCGAGAATGCGAGAATGCGAAAATGCTAAAATGTTGGACGTAAGCGTTGGTAAGCGCATTAGAAAGTACAACAAAGAGACGGACGGAAAAAGTAAAGGAAGCACAAAAGGCTTTTACTTTTTCGATTGTGCCCGGGAAAGAAAAATTTTCCGATTTAACAGCGTTTCGATCCATCGGAGATAATTTTATTTTATTTTTACATTCGAGGAATTTTAAAAAAAGCGCTCGGTATTTATAAGTTGCGGTGAAATTTTTATCTTTTTTTGCCAGTCTCGAAAAAGAGTGGAAATTGCGTCCAGCCGACGAAAGGAAGCGTTTCGTTTTCGTTTTAAACGCACGCTATAAAACTCTCGAAATTCCTTACGCAATTTATTTATAAGCTTTCGCGCGACCATTTTATTCTTGCGTCGTTAATTTAGATCGTTTCGAAGCGGCGGTAAATATTTTTACTCGATTCGACATTTTTTTTATTTCCATAAATCATGGATTCCATAAGCGACGCATCGCTCGAACAACCGCATCAATTTCAAAATTTTCCGGAAGAACGTTGGATGCGTCGAAGGTGAAAAGTTGCGTTAAAAGTGTTAAAAGCTAGGAAAATTCTAAATTTGTAAAAGCGTACGAGGCGGATAAGCTTCGGTGAAAAATTCTAGAAATTAATCGTTGTTCGAAAGCGATGGACTCGAGGTCGTCGGTCGGAGGGAAAAACGTTGAACTCCGTCTCCACGTTGACAAATGGTACCCGAACGGAGTTCCGTTGTCGATGCTCCAGTCGTCGTCGTCGTCGTCGTCGTCGTCGTCGTCGTCGTCGAGGACGCAGTTTACGCGTTGCGTCACGTCATCCGACGGACAACCCCACGAAACGGTTGGGCGATCGACTTTCGCGTGTCGAGGTAATCGGATAATCGGTAAATGAAACGACGAGATTTACAGTCCACCATCGGTCGAGGAAGTAAATTCGTCGGTGCTGACGAGGCGACCAACGCCCACTCGAACCGTCGACCCTCGAACGCGGGTTCGGACATCTCGGGGTAGGCCGTTTAGTAACCGGTCCAATTTCCCCCGCCGAAACTCCGCCTTGGACTTCCTCCATTTTCCTCTCTCCACGGTGGACGAAACGACCGAAAGTCCAAAGGTGAGGAAGTTTCTACGAGCGGAGTCCCGAGGATAAATCGCGTCCAAGGGTTTCGCTCGGAACTTTTACCCGTAACTCGTCGAGTTCGCGTCGAGTTCGCGTCGAGTTCGCGTCTCGGTTTCGTCACGGGACGACGAATTTCGACGTCTCGGCGAAAATTCTTGCCAGCGAAATATTTGAAAATCTGGGAACGCTCGAGACCTCCGGTTTACCTGTTGGAAATCAGCGCTCAGAAATCGTCTCGAAATTCCAACGGCTCTCCTCGATCCTTACAGCTTCCCCAATTTCCCCGTGCGAATCCCTAATTTTTCTTTGAGAATACCCACCGATGCGAGTTAATTTTATCGGGAGGGAATTAATCGGCGCGACGTTGCAAAGAACGCGGGACGAGTCACCGTTAACGTATAAAAATATTTCGTTAGGAAACGATACTTTGTTTCTTTGGATACACGACGACTGAGACGCAATTTAGATACGAAACGAAACGTCGCGGACGATCGTCGAGTTTTGGTGCGATCCTCTCGGATCCGCGGAGACGGGAGGAAACGGGAACAAATGAGTCCGGTGGGTTTAATTATCGTGAGCTCGTCGGGACTTCCCCCAAGTTTTCCGGTCGACCCCGCGAGACTCGACGCGAAAGGGTAACGAGGGTCTCGGGGCCAAACTCCCAAACCTTCGAGGCTCCGGTCGCCGAGACGCGTCTCTCGATTCCCCGGTTCCCCGGTTCCCCGGTTCCCGGTTCCCCGGTTCCCCGATTACTCTCGCTTTTTTATCGTTGGACTCGCGGACCAAGTTTCGATTACGCCGCGGTGATCAATTAACGACGACACGAGTCGACGCATCGCTCGGACCAAAAAGTTTAACACGATTTGACGGAACCGTACCGAATTAAAACTTAAATTAATTCTTCTGTCGCGCCGATCGAATTGAACGCATCGTTTAATCCCCCGATTCGTTGCGAGTATCCAATATTTTATAAACACGGACGAAATTGTCGTTTGCTATTTACTCGCGTCTCGTAATATTTTGTTCGCGATCAAATTATTGGTCGCCTTCGCGTCCTCGAGTTGTAACCACGAGGAAGGTTCCGACATCGGAAATTGAAAAACGGAGGAGAATGAAATTATGGAATCGACTATTTTCCTCGGAACGAAGAAAAGTCGAAATTCGAACGAGACGTTGATAAATTTTTACGCGATAATTACGAGCAACGTTCAATTTTCTCCATCTTGGATCGTATTTTTTAACTTTCAACGGTAAAAAACGAATCGACTGCTATTTTGAATCGATACGATTTTTGTACCGAAAGAACTTGGAGGAATTTTTATAATTTACTCGATACGTACTTCGTTACGCGTAAGTCGCCGCACGATTTAAAAATTGATTCGTTCAACGATGCTCAGAAATTCTCCGAGTTCCGATCGCGGACTTGGAGCAACCGATCGAGTTTAGATCCCAACGACGTCACGCTTCGACGGTTACACTCGCTTGAACGAAATACGCGACGGCGAATCTTCGTTATTGCGATGAGAAACGAATAGAAATCGAATCGGTACCGATACAACTGTGATCCTCCAGAATCGCGAAGGATCTTGGTTCCAACAATATAATTAGGTTCGACCGAAAGGATTCAACCGGTCCAGATGCGAACGAAGTATGTACTTTCGTTGCTTCCAACCATTTTAAAATAAACTAAAAATTGAATCGAACGGGAATTTTTAATTTCCCTTACGATTTGTCGACTGGACCAAATTTATATTTACGAGAATGTATCTTTCGTTCCATTTCGTTTCCATCCTTCGATGCTCGTCGATCGACAATCACACGATTCTGATAAATTTATCAGCTTCCGTTTCTTTTTCCCGAACGTAAGTACTTCTCCGAACTTATTAACTTATACTTTCAATATGGAACTCGAAATATAATCGACGCAGATTTTTCCAACTGTCGATCTCCCGCATCGTTTCCGACGACAGTTCATAAAAACGTCGCGATCAACGAAACCGTTACATCCGATTTCACCGAGACGACGTCTCTTCGAAAATTAAACAGAGGTCGAATATCCACTGGAAATACGTTGGAGTCTTCGACCGTGGATAATTACATCGGTTAATTACTTTTCGAAGGCTCGATTATCCTCCAACGATGTGCCGTCCTTCGATAACACCGAAATTACATCGATCAGCGACAAAATGAGGTTTTTCGACGTCCTAACCTAAAAAATTGAAACGAGGACTCGGAACCTTCCGTCCTCGAAGCTTTTAACGTCGAGTCGTAATTAATATATCGAACAATCTCCAACGACGTTTATTCACGGGTATCGTTTAAGAACCGCGGATTAACTTATTCGGATGTACCTGTAAAGTTTTTACCGATCTTTACATTTAGTTTTGAAAACGTTTCCATGGACGACATTCGACGATGAAACCAATTGTCACCTAAACTATATTCGAAACGAAATTGAAAAATTAATTTTCGAACGCTGTCCTTGAAGTCAACCACTGTTTTCGACTACGAGACTAATCGGTGGAGTTGACGAATCGAAGAATCGACGAATCGACGAAAATGATGTTTGAAGCGTCGAGAATCTCGCATAAATCACGGGAAGAAAAAGAAATTAGTCGAAAGTTTGGTAAAGAACGAAAAAAGGAAGACGCGAGTCAAAATCGGTAAATGAAAATTGAACCGATATCCCGAAGAAAGCTCGAAAACTTTGGGGAAAAGGCGACTTTGCTTTATACTTGGCCGAGTCATCGCGAATTCGTGTTTGATTTACCACAGAGGCACGTGCTAAAGAAGTAGGGAGGAGAGAAAAGAGATTCACGGATCTTCGATATAAATACAGTGTGGTTGGAAAGACGCGGAGAGACGCGGAGAGACGCGGAGAGACTCAGCCTCCGTGGACGGTCCAAGAGACCTCGGGAACGCCCTTGGCAATTTTATCTCGCACATACACAGCCGACAAAACGACTCGAGAGCAGAATATTGTTCCCGAGAAACAATGTTTCTCCGACTCGTCTCTGACACCTTTTTCTCGCCCCTTTTTCTCGCCCCTTTTTCTCGCCCCTTTTCCGCTTTCGCCTTCTCATCCCCACCGAATCTCTCTTCGTCTTCATTTTCTCGACTCTGTGAATTACTTCTTTTCGGTCCTCCTCCCCTCCGCCCTTACTCCCCTCTTCCCGCGTCTCGTTGGCTTTCGGAGCGGAATTTTGGGAAAAGTTTCGTTCCGAGTGGAAAGGAATAAACGATATTCGAGCGAATCCGTAGTTACGTTACTTATTACATAGCTCGTAAACATTAATTTCATCGTTTCTTAAGGTTTCGTTATTCATCGAATACGTTTAAAAAATTCGATCGATGACTTTCTTTGACCACGAAAGATGTAACGGATTCGATGTTTACTTCCGTTTCCACATCTTCGTCTTCGCTGACAAATTCGACCGAAAGTGCATTTGTACGAATGTAATATTAAAATACGATACGATTAGCGCGGATCGAATAATTTTTCTCCAACTTATTACATTTTATTATTCGTCGATTTTTGTAGTATCGTTTCGCGATGTTCCGATCGGATTCGGAGAAAAATCGTTAAAACTAAATTTTGTAACGCTTTGTAAAAAGCCATTCGACTCGAACGTTACAGAAGCGCTGAAAAATACACGACCACCGATTCAAAAATCGATGGCGGTTCGAATTGTTTACAATTTCGGTGACCTTCGATGAACGTTCGATGCTTTTACTTGTATTTCGCGTTGCCGGTAAGAACGAGTCGTTCGATATTTAGTAACTCGAAAATGTAAAAAAAATATTGATTATCGTTAAAGACAAAGTTAAAATCCATTGGTGGAATATACTAAAGAAATCGCGATCGAAACATCGTAACTTCTATGAATTAAGATTCATTTTTCATAAATATTTTTATACTCGGTTCGACTATAAAATGGATTATTACACTGAATTTGTAATATCTTCGATGTTCTTTACTCGCATTCTTAAGCGATTTGAATACTTTTTGATAAATTGAAACTCGTTTTGCTTAATTAATAACGATTCGTACTTTGTATCTCCCTCAAAACGGAGATAAACGTTAATTTTCTTATTTCAAATTATACACGTAATATTCGACGAGTATCAAGTTTCGTAAAATAAATGCTCGCGAAGTTTATAGATTAGGTTTTATCGTACTTTTATTATAATTTTGCGTTGTCACGTTTCGAGCTCAAAAATTTTTTCTTCACCTCCGCGTAAAATTTGAAGATAAATACGAATAAGGAGTAAAGAAGCTAACCGAAATTAAAAAAGACGAAATAAATTCGGCAGAAGGAACGAAAGTACGAACGTTGCGGTTAAACTCGTTCGAATTTTCGAACGTTCGTTGGTTCAACGGTTAAACTTTTTTTCCTTTCGCGTTGCCGTCGGTCTTCTAATTCGATTCAGTTATTTCTTAAAAAAAAAAATTTCAATCGACCGATCCATCGTCTAATCGTATTTTACTCGCGTTGCCATTTATCCCGTTTCTATTCGAGTCGTTGAAGCAAAATTTTATCGACCGGCAAATCAATCGGATGCATAATTGTAAAGAAGATTGTTCCGACGGTGCCTCGAAAATATAACGTACGACGATCCAAGCGATCGTTTTTAAACTTGAAAAGGATACGCGAATCGGGCACCGAATTTTTTTTTTTTTTTACTAAAATAAGTAACGTAACGAATTCGAATTATCGTTTATTTTTTTCAACTAGTTTAAACGACTAGTGTAAACAAAGAAAAAAAATCGTAAACCAAAGAAATTTATTTGTCGCTTCGACGGTTTACAGCCGTTCCAATTACTTAAGAAAGACTTTGAATTTGCAACGAAAACTTTTGTACGGAGCGTTTAAGAACTTTTTGAGAACTTTTTGATATCACTCGCTGGACGAACTGGACGAACTGGACGAACTGGACGGACTGGACGGATAATAACGTAAAACTGATAAATAAACGACGAGAACGAAAACCCATCTTTCGTTGCGCAGAGATAAAAGCGATAAGATTTCTACCATCGAAGACGCGAACTCGAATTTTGGCGTAAGGAATTCGGTAGAATCCAGTAAAATTCTGTACCCGATCTCGTCGGTGTTGTAGGGTTGGTCGAAACCCGCTGTACCATAAGTTATAAGCGAGAGGCAGGCAAGCGAGGAGATTCGATAAATTTGAAAAGAAGACCTTCCGAGGTAATAAATACGCGAATTAATCCGGAGAGTTGCGGCGACTAGGTTGAGCGAAAGTTGAAAAAGGAAAAGACGGAAGGGGAGAGCAGTTGGAGGAAGAGAGAGAGAGGGAGAGAATCGAAGCTCGAGTCGAATGCAGTGGTCCAAGGGGCGGAAGGAGAAGAGCATCAGAGTCGAGGGAAGCTGCAGCTTTGGTCCTCTCGCTCACCCCGAGAAAACGGAAGCCCTCGAGTGGAAACTCAGCTCCGCTTAAACCTTCCCTCACCCGCTGGAGAACTGGAAAAACAGAGCTCGAATAACGAGCCGACGAAAAGCAAAAGAGTTACGATCGAATTCGTATCCTCTTTCATTTACATCTCCAAACTCTGAGTCTTCCTGTCTTTCTCGCACCCGACCTTCGTTTCCAAGCTCCAACTCTACGACGAATCAGCCAAATTTTTTCTTTTACTTCGATCCGACCTTCGTCGTTCCTCCTCACATTTTTCCGAGCGACGATCGCGACAATATATTTTCGCCGTGTTTTCGTATCTCCGCTCGTAACGCGCGTATATCCTTCCTTTCGGCTCGAGCTTCTTATCAACGATGTAAGAAAATCTATTTCCACGCGCATTTTATAACAATGATTATCTCTTTCGTCTAAAATTCGCTGTCAAATTCGCTGTCAAATTCGCTGTCAATCGCTGTCAAATTCGCTGTCAAAGTCACTGTCAAATTTATTACCACACTACTCCATATTCTGTATAATCCGAGCACACCTGTACCCTTTTTTTTATCAACGGAAAATTTATCGCGCGACAACTTCCGTTTATTTATTATTTATTAAACGCATTTATATATTTTTGGAACGATACTCGTTACTTATTCAACGGGATGAATTCCACGAGCGAATCGAGTTAGCGATGCGAAACTGCGAAGCGCGTGAAAAAAATTTCGAGCACCGCCGGAAAAAATCAAAACGATTTCGTTGTATTTCTCGAATCGTGCGACGATTTCTATCCTCGGTGTTCGCGAAATTCGATTCGATAATTGCTTTTAGGAAAGCGCAGTTAATTATTTCTTGACTCGACTACGAGCTATGACGCATAAATATTAATTTCGATATTAGTATCTTCCTCCTCTACAACATCGAACAAATACATTTTTAACCGATTCGCTACGAACGATTCTTTCGAACGAGCGTAAAATGTTGTCTTGCTCATTGCGTATATTTTAAAAAAAATTGTATAAAAAATTCTATACGGATTACTATTACTTCGTAAATATTTTATTCGTCAAACGAAGGTAGCGATGATTTTATTAGTTTTTGTTGCTCTTGTTCGGAAATCTTCGCGTTTCATTACGACAAAATATATATTAATCGTTCGTTTTTATCACGATTATATTTTGTGCGTATCGAATGTGAATCGGTCGAAGAATTATCGCAAAATTTATTCGTAAAAAAATTCAAATTCATTCGTAAAAATAAATTGTTCGAACGCTGTAAATGTAATAATATTGAAAATGGCACGATATTAAGAATACGTAAAGTAAACGGAGAAAGTAAAAATGTCGAGAGTTGGTTTTCGTGATTATGTAACGAAAAAATATACGACGTTGGTCAAATTCATTGCTTTTCCCGAGTTTCCTTGCCATTACAGCGAAGATTAGACGAGTAACGTCGTACGAGTAAAGTCGTTTTTTGTTTTCCTAGAATCTTCGTTATATTCTCGCAAACGCGTTTCGTAACGTTTTGACAAATTTTATAAATTCATTACTAAATTTTAAACGAATCGGTACTGCAGAATTTTGATAAAGTTAATTTATATGTAAATTTCCGTAGCATGGAAAACAATCGTGAAAGTTATCGATCGATAAGTCAGAGTGCATTTCATAAAATCGCGTTCGAAAGTTCGTTGAACGTTAAAGGAATTAATTTTTTTTTTTGTTTTGTTTTTTAATTCCAAGGCAAATATTTAAAAACAATTTTACATTATAAATTCATTCCTGATTCGTAATAAAATTTATAATTACCTAATAATAAAGGTATAAGTGTAAAATTCTTAAAGAATCGATAAAAATAATCGTAAATGATAAAACGATAGACGAAGCGATTCCATTAAAAATTTATCGTTGAATACGAGACATTAAAATTAATATTTTGATCGCCATTACATAAATAAACAATTTGAAAATTCCTTAACGATTATGTTAACCGAAGAGAACATTTAACATCTATATCGCAACAAAATACGTATTTCGTTGAAATCCTTTAAAAAATTCCGTGCGATGGAAATACAAATAAATATGTCTACGTAAAAATATTATCGACAAGATTTGCATTTCGATCATGGATTAAGTTTAGCCCAGAGTAGGTAAGCATCGACAGGCAGTTGAAACAAAAACAGTAGTCGCAGACAATTGTGCAAATATACACGTCGATTTAATTACACTCCATTATTCATACTCGTTTCATTGGAACTTGATTTTCATCCCGTAAATGGACGACGAGTAAAAGCGCATATAATAATTCTGAATTGTTTACACTATGAATGCGACTATTTATTCAATGTACACGATACATTCGTAAAACTTGTAAAAATTAATACACTTCGTCACATACTTGCGTTACGAAAAAGAAAATTCGATACTTAAATTACGATACATAAATCGGGAATTAAAAATATCTGGCAAATTTATGCGTTTACTTATTATTGTATAATAAAGAAATAAAATATTATGTTTGCAAACAATGACCTAATTTTATATTTCATTAAAATTCAGTAGCCTTAAATTATAACTCCATTAACGGTATTACTACATGATATTGACACTCGTATATAATCGTATTAATAAACATAAAAATATTAAAAAGTATGTCAGCAATGACTTAAATTAATAAGAATTTTTTAAATAAATTTTATTTATTTTTATTAAAACCCTATGGGAAATATTTTATTTTATAAAAAAATGTCGCGAAGCGGTTTTAATAATTTAATATTGAATATTCGTATAAGACTTTATATTATATTATTTAAAATTAAAGGTACTTATTTTCCTTTCGCTTAATTTATTTCAAATGCTATTTCCATTATTTGAATATTATTCGTTACAACATATACATCGAATAAATGCGAGTACGAAATGTACAAAAGTACAAATAGTTTTTAAAACTTACATTCTTTTTCGATATTTAATATATTTAACGATAATTTTAATGGTCACAATTTTTAGATTTTCTTCATTAATTAGTATCTAATTTATTTGGTACATCCAAGTTTGGATTGAAGCTCCGAATAAAAAACCTTAAGTAGGTTTTGTTAGGTTATAAAATGTCGTTACAACGATGTTTTCGAAATTTTTTCCGGTCTGTTCTTATTCGCGTTTAAATTTCATATTTGTATTTATTATTCGTTTTATTACAATTAAATTTATATAATATCAAATTCTTAGGAATAAAATTAAATATATATTTTTCTAAAACCCATGTATTAAAAATTGTTATTAATTGCCTTCTTTTTAATATTTATATTCATAACGAAAATATTACCGTAATACTTAAATAATGACTTTCTTCGTTAATACTCGACTTTTTCATTTGAAACTATTGTTTCTTGAATTCAAAATCAAACGATACAAATATGTGTTTATTTCATATTTCAAGCATTGAAATAATAATTTGAATGCAATCTTATTATAAATTAAATATACTTTTATTTTATCTTTTATATTGAAATGTTATTATTTTATCTGTAACAATATACTATTTTCTCGTAGATGAAAAAAATAATTAAGGATTTGCGTAATTATAAGTTCTAGGAAAATAAGTATTAGAAATATCGCTTTTAATTTATCTTAAAATTATTTTTTTATATACGTCAAATGTTACGATCGTTAAAAGATATTTAAAAATTAAAATTTTCTTTTTTCTGTTTTATCTCTTCCAATGTGTCAAAACATACATAAAATAAAATTACGACAGGATGTTAAAACGAAATATTAACCAAGAATTATAACAATATAAAGAAAAGTAGAAACGAAAGTTCCATAATGGAAGAAATTGCGGTGATCATTTTTTATACTGAATCTCCGTTTACGATCAATATGTACTTACACACGCGAAAGTTGCGGACATTTTTTACACTTCGTGTAATGATAGTTCCATTAGCTGCTTTACTTTCTAGCTACAAGCAGTTACAAATATAGGACACTTAAATGAAACAAATAGTAAATTTTCTTTGCTTTGTACTTTTAGTCAATTCATGCTGATATTTCAACCCTCGTGAAAATCCAAAAAAATTTTAAATATTTTAGAATATCCGTGTCACAAATTTATGGAAACAAATGTAAGTATAAAAAAGATAACTGTATTCGAATTTATGAGTGTATGATAAAATATACTATTATCAGTATACAATATGATTCTGAGTTTAATACGAGAGGAAAAGAAAATTTATTCGTTTGAAGTAGGAAACTCTGAAGTATCGCTAAACAGATACAGAAATATCTTTATCTTGTTTTTAAATTTTTAAAATTAATTTAGTTCAAGTTCTGATTATCGCTTACACCGGCTATAAACATTTGTATTTTATTCGAACATATGATTGTAATAAAAATAAAATACTAATTTTTAATACAAACGAACGACACAGAAAAATTATAACTAGACAATTAAAGCTGAAAAACTTTTATAATACGAAGAGAAATCCAAAAATGTAATACTTAAAAATAAAGTTTTAATAAGAATTTTTAATACTCGCAAATAATGAACTATAAACATCAAAAACGTGTACCGAAATCAGTAGACTATTGTTATATTTTATAGTTGGATTAAATTATGTAATGAAAATCCTACTAATAAATATAGTTAAAGATAATTTTACGTTAAAATAAAAATAATAACTTTGCTTTTTCAAACATATATCAAATTACAATGACATATCCAAAACTAAACTTTTGCATAGCAAAATACAAAATAGAAGAAGTAACGAATGAAAAATACATAAAAATAGAACGATAGTTATTATTTTTTACATTTTATCGATAATTTTCTAAATAACTAAAAATATTTGTAGCAAACTAGTTTCCGAATTAAAATATATAGTAGTATCGATAAATCCTGAATGATAAAGCGATTTTTTTACTTTTTTCGTATTTTAAGCTTCGCGTTATTTTAGGTTAATTATTTATTATTTCAGAAAAACTAAACTGTAAGTCGATTATAAAACTATTAAGATACCATAAATAAAATTATGGGACTATGATGATCTTTGATCATAAAACTCTTTTCTCGACAGTTTTATTTTATTTTATTTTCAAATAATCTGTGGATGCGTGATTTACTAAAAATAAATAAGTCTTCATATTTAAGGAATCGAATGTTACGTAAAGTTCGACTTAGGGAAATAGGATGTACGACATCCATTGTAATAATAAATAAACTAGAATAAATAATGTTTCCCTAATCGTGAAAAGTCGTGCACAGGTGGCTAACGAGGAATGAAACGAGTAATCCTAGAGTTTATCACGCGAACACATATCGGATTAGCAAGTTTAGTCCCTCGTATTAATAATCAATCGAACTTAAGAATTGATTGCACGCTATTTACGAATATATATTTATCGGTACGTGATATTTAACATTTAATACATTTTTAAATAAAAACTGTAGCCCACAAGAAATAAGTAAAAAAAAAAGAAGGTATATTTTACGGTGTGTTTGGAATATTTGCTTTATCGACTAAAAATTGCATCCAATTTAGAAGAATTGCCGAATAATGACTTTATGAAGACTGGAAGATAATTTATGAACATAAAGTATCGCTTAAAAGAAATACGCGCAACGATGCGAATAAAGTTGATTCGTAAAAGAATTGTGGTAAAAAAAAAAAGCAAAAACTTGAAATAAAATATCACCGTGATCTGTAAATGACGATTCGAGTCGCGACGCGTTGCTTGACGGTCAATATTCTGAATCGGTAAAGCATTTCCCAGATGGGTCATTCATCGTCTATTGGAAGACAATGGATTTGGTTTCTATGGCGGTCGCAACTACGGCATCGACTTTTCTCGTAGTCGAAACACGTTTTAAAAAATCGCATCGCAGGATGACGCTTACTCCCGCGAATGAAGAAGGAAATAAAAGAAATCACTGAAGTTTATGATTTCGGATTATATTTTATCTTTCTTTGTACTCGACGATACGACGAATCATTTCTCTTCCTCATTTTTTAACCGTTTAAACCTTTCTCGGATTTTTGTAAACATTCTATTCGACCGTTACACCAACGCATTCTCACAGAATACAAAGACTCTTCGAAGAAAAATCGAACCGTCGACGACAAGTTCAAGCACGAATATATTTTTCAGATTACTTTTCTAACGGATGCGCTTACGTAGAAAAGTAGTTAAAATAAATATAAATAAAAATTAAGAAGTAAATACTACGTATGAAATGTTTGAGTACTAAAATTATGGAAATGCAGCGATACGTTGAACGAAAAAAGTGTAATACGGAAAATAACCGATTGTAAAATATTGAGCAGAAAGAGAAAATTAAATAAATTCATCATCAATTTATACGTTTTGATCGAGTGAAATTATTTGTACTTCAAATATCTTTAGAAGAACAATTTATTTAAGATCAATTACCTATATATTTTTAGAAATATATTTTAATAATATACCTATTATTATTTTTTACATTTTCCTAAATACGTAAATAAGTTGATAAAATTTTACTATGTATCGACAACTCGTACAAAATTCGTTATTTATTTTAAATTTAAATTAGAGAAAATCTTATTATGTATAAGTATACGTTCTTATTTTATAATTTTTAAACTTTAAAGAAGTAAACATTTTCTTAATCATAGCGACAGCGTTCGATATTTTTTCGAATTTTTCCATAAAAAGTTGGATATTTTAATTTTTATAGGTAACTCAATGATCGGTTATAAGAAAAGATGTTTAGAATTTATTTGAATTATGCATCAAATGTTTGATTTACTATCGTGTAGTAAGTACAATAAATAAATTTTTCGTATATTATCGATATTCATGAATTTATTTATGAATTGTAATTGATAGGTATAAATACTTTATTAAAAATATACACACGCAAATTTTGAAAACAATTTAACAAATAATAATATTACACGTTTTATGTAAATAAAATGATATTTGTGATTTACATCAAGTTAAATATTAATAAATAAATTCGATAAACTTAACTGATTAAACTTACCGTTTCGTTATCGCTTTAATTATAACAAATGAAATTTGTGAACGTGATAAAATTAAAATATTTTAAATTACATAAATTTTATAGTCAATATTAGGCTTTTAGCTTCTTTGTCGGCTATTTTTAGATGCTCGATCGATTCTAATGTAATTTTAAGCCCATCGATACGAACAAAAATAAGTAAGATTCTATTAGAAATTCGATAAACTGTATAAAATTATTTAAATATATTACTTTATGTATTGAATAAGTTCTTTTAATTTTATCGTTGATCCGTTACCAAAGCTACTTTTTCTCTTTCGCTCGTACGAGCAATATTATGAGATGGTATGTCATGCTAAATATTAAATATTTAGCTTTAGATATCCACTATGTTTTTCTATAAAATTTATATTTTTACTTAATAACTTTCACGTATGTTGAATATAACCACGTACTATGGAAAATAAACGACCTTTCGACGTCTAAAAACAGACGTACGTCTCGTATGGTAATAAAACTTCAGAATTTATACAAAAACCTTTATAATTATAATTACAAAAATATACATCTTTTAAATCAAAGTTCATAACAAAAATAAAGTATAGTAATTATCGTTATAGAAATAATTTTAATTTAAAGTAAATTAATTATTCTTTCCATATTATTATTTATATTTTATAATTTCATTTCCAACGATAGGTATATAAAACATCTAAAAAAAATTTTATTTTTCGTTAAACTTTTAAAAATAACTATGGATTAATACGTTAAATTTGACAAACGATAATAAATTAATTATTATAAAAATATTTTATCTAAATTTATCATGTATATAGCACTCGAACATTTATTAAAGTTAAGTTAAAATGAATTTATGTGTCGTTTTATCATTGTTTATGTACCTTCATATATAAATACTTATTTAATAATAACAACCTTAACATGTTAATGCTTTATTTTGTTATTTTAACAGTTGATTTATATTTTTACAGCAACTTTAAAATTTTGAATTTGTCTTACAATTTTATAACTAACATACTCTTATAGTAAGTAATATATTTTATCGATTTTTCAACTTTCGAGTTTGAGTTGATAATTTCAATTTGTTAAATTCGAAAATACTCATCAACTTTTCAAGTGTAAATACTTTTTACGAAAAATTAAATTACAATTAACCCATACAAAATTTGTCAATATTACCTTTACAGTTCGTATTCATCAAGTTCGTATAAAAGATAAAGACTTACGAATACCACTAATTAAATAAAAGGTAAACTTTTTATATCCTTTGTCCTTAAAAAATTCGAAATATTTATCAAATTTTCATTTTTCGTAAGAACAAATGTAACTTCGTGTATTTTACGTAAACTTCGATAACATTATAATACAAAATAAATATCATTGATTTATTAGGATCGAACAATATCGATTCCATATTTATACATTCGATCGTCTATATTATTTTTAGTAATATCCTGTCAAAGAATGATTTCTGAATGATTTCTTTCCTCTCCCCAAAAATAACTCGCGTAAAGTAAAATATGCAAGTTTTTGTGTAGAATAAAATTAGAAATTCAAGCACATACTTAAATATACAATTTGATACAAATACTTGCATACAAAAATAAATGATAACAAAACGGTATCTAAAGACGTTACAAAAAATATAAATAGCTAGTTCTAAAATATTTAATGTTTAAGTAAAATGTTAGATACGATACAATCGAACGCGATTCGTGAGAAATGAAATTAATAATTATATCCGAAATAGTACACAGTCGAATTCTTAAGTTCGTTTTTTAACGTAAAATGGTTGAAAGCATAAGTTCCACTAGTTCTAGAGATTGAAAACCGTTGGTCCAAGTTTTTTTTAAATTTGAATAATTGAATATATTACTAAAACTCGAAGTTCAAATGGAAATATAAAGAGCGCGTTATAACTGTCGTTAGCAGGAGTTGCGAAAGAAACCGATGCGCGATATTTAAAAGTTTATTAGAAGGCGTCGGTCGAATATTGCATTCGATGAGTGATCGATAAATAAGGACAAATAAGGACAAATAAGCACAAAGCATTTTGAAAAGTGAAAATCCTGTTTCACGTCCTCACCACGGTAATAAAATGAAGAGTAGAAAAAGCCGCAGCTCGTTTTCAATACCGCGATAAACAGAGTTGCGAACCTGTTCTAAAAGCACCGCAAAGTGGATTTCGCGTACGCTCCCGAATATCCGCAGGTAAGCTCTTCGAAAGCTCGGCCAGACTTCCCGTACGTCGATGGCCGAGCTTTTACAGATCTCGAGCTCTTTTTCTCGACCCTCGAGCACTCGGTAGGTATTCCGACACCTTGGTTTTGCACTATTCGCCCTTGCTTATTTTCTTTCCGCTGGATCGCGTTAATCTACCGGTTTTTTACAGGGCTTACCTGAGCGAGAGTAACTAAGTGTGGTAAGAGTTCCGTAAGAATTTCGTAAGAATTCCGTAAGAAGAGTCGATTTCGATCTTAACACCTTACTAATATTACACGATACATGTAATATATAACTCCGCTTCCAGTTTTTCGATGCTCTATTACGACCGAGTTTATTTCACAGCACGAGTACATTTTTTTATTTACATTTTTTAACGATTTTTAAACATTTTAAACATTTTAAACATTTTAAACATTTTAAACATTTTATAATACTTCATCCATGACTTCGTTATTCATGAAAATTCATTTTCCTTTATTTATGCAGCAGGCAATTTAACGCATAATTAAATTTTTTTATATCAACTTTTTCAGAAATAATTTACTCCGAAATTAATTATACATCTACGTAATGAGTAGACGTTTAACAAGAAACGTCGAAAGTATCAATTTTCTTTCTAATTTACGTATTTTAAAATCACCTTATTTTTCGAATTAGAAATTCTAGATACGCGCATATAGTTTCAAATTTATTTTAAAATATTAAAAGTCTTTGAATTATATTTATTTTTAAATACGGATTACTTAAATTAAAATAGTGCAAATAAGATAATACATACAACAACATTTTAAGTATGTTTGAATAAGCGAATATAAGAATAAATGTATATAAATAAAAATTTGTTCTTTTATTTCCATCTTTATAAAAATTAAAATAATTTATTTTAAAAAAGTATAAATTCTACGTTACATAATTTTTATACATTATATTCAAAATAAATCAATAAATCTTTATCTTTGGTATAAATTGATGAAATGGTTGAAAAAAAATTATATGATATATACTGTGAAAATGTATCGTTACCATAAATTTTTCAAAATCACTTATTCAAATTTATTTGATATTAAAAACATAATTTTAGAAACATTTTTGTCGGGTCGTTATTATACTAATAATATCAAAAAATTAATACCAAAAATTGCACCTCTCGTGGTAGACGATTATTTTTATGCTTTTATAACATAAAATATGAAAGTGTATAACATAAGAGAGGAAATAAGCTGTATAATGTAAGTGGATATTTCCAACTTTTATATACTAGTTCTCATAAGACGACATTCTTGATTTTCAGTAATAGAAACACGTATGTTTAATTGTGCATAATTAAAATGGCTGTTACGACTTTGTAAATAGCTGCCCTGGGAAATTACTGCCGTAGTTGTTTTATAAAATTTTCTCCTTTACATTTATAATCGTCCTGTTTAAAAAAAAATGTAAGTTTATTTTCACATAATTTCCTTAATGTGTCCGTCGATTTATCGTCTCGTCGAGACTTTGTATTTTTAAAAAACGTGCGAAATCAAGCAATAATATAACTTAATACGCGTAAAATCGGAATTATCACATGAATAATAACAAAATGCAAGTGCCTGGTATTTCTCAGTATTTAAATTATAATGTTACTGGATTGATCTGCGGTATATCTATAGCGTATATAAATGGGTAAGTTATTAGCGAACCAAGGGTTGCGCATAATGGACACAAATATGCCTAATTTATTACCATATTTGTTCAACGTAACCATATAATCACAAAATTCTACATTCACAAAATTATTAAAATATTTTACCCGTACGCGTATTTCCTAACTCCGAAGATAAGTAAACGAATGAAAAAGATCTTGACTATTATCTATTTTATTTCATTTTAAAACTAAATTAAAGACAAATTATATTTCTTGTATTTTCTTAATAAATATACCCTTTTCTTATATATAAAATATTCATAGTATTCCAATATACTTATAATATATAGTTATAAAATTTCTAGTGCTTAAAAAAACTGTGCACGTAAATTCACGGACAATCGCTGATAAAAATAGTACCAGGACAAAACTTTCGTATATGAAATCTGTTCGATAAGGCTATAAAAGTATAAAAAAAAATGCTTTTGGATAACCATTTTTCATTTTGAATAATTTTTATTACGCGAAACAGCATAAAGAATTTTTTAGCTGAATTGGAATCGTTCTTAAATTATTTTAATTATTATTATGTACACATACGTGCGTAAATTTATTATAACTCGATCACACAATAATTTACCTTTGCTACATTATTTTACAGTTTGATTTAAAAGTTCCTCTAATTTTTTTTTCTATTTTTTCTATTTGTTCAAAATCAAGGAACACCGTAACGGTACTAAATAAAACGAAAAACCAGGAGTGACAATTTTTTGATTCACATTCTAATGCGAACAATCTGTTTTTCAAACAACCATACGCAAGTAAAATGAAGAATTACTTGTATAAAAAAGAAGGCTATTTTTCTTTTAAGATAATTTTTTTATTTTGAGATTTGAACGACTCGCTAAGCATACCTAATACTCTACGCTTATCGCTCGGCCTTTTTTTATAAAGTCAATAAAGGTTATGTTCTGAGAATTGCAAAAAATATTGGCCATAATTTTTTCCGCTGACGAAACTGTTTTTGCTTTTTTCGTTGGATTTCACAGACTTATTCGACCAATATTATACTTCTGATTTATCATAATGAGTCTTTCTACCGATATATTAACGTAAAAATATTCTTGAATCGACATTTTTTAATAATATTATTCATTCGGATCGTATTCAAAATCATCCAGGTATTTGGATTAAATAGTTGTTATAAAGTATCGTTACATAAATTGTCGATACGAAATATCTTATTTACCTTGTACTTAATTTTTTTTATTTAAGTATTCGCGTGAAATAGTCTTAATACAATTATTTCAGAAAAGTGTTACGTATTTGCAAAGAGTGTAAAACCGAATTGATAAAATTGATAAAATGCATTTTTAATCTTGTGCCGTTCATCGCTGTACAAAAATTCTCCTATCGTTTCTAAAGTTGTAAGCTTAAAGGAGATTTCCAATATAGACAATGTGCAAATATAAAGATTCATTTCACGGCAAAAAAATATACTTATTATAAAATATTATTAAATCCGTCACAAAATAAATACAAGTAATATTAATAATTTATTGCTTCTCACTTTGTAAAAATAAAAAAAATAGAATAAACGGTCGTTTAAAAATCTTGACTTATTGCGTGACTTATTAAATATATGTAACTATTTAAACCAGAGACAATAAATTTGAGGTTAGTTTGATTTAATAAATAAGATTAGATTAATTAATACACATATATAATATATTTGTTCACAATTTGTATGTTAAAGCTATTATTATATACAATGAGTTTCACATATACTTTTTCTTTTCACTGTAGATTAAAATATTTTTACGATACCGTTACACTCGGTAAAGTAGCAAATTATGCATTATACCTAATTGGGACGCTAAAGTTTATTCTGTTTAACGTCGTAAAGTCTGTATAGAAATTCCGTGCATCATAGCCTTGCAAGTACCGAAGAAGAAAACTTGGCGCTCACACTTTCACAGGATGCGATGCCGAGTTCGCCATCCTGAGCCGAAGCTTCAACCAAGAAAATTCGGAACTTGTAGAGGTAGTTAAATAGTTCAAAATACTTGAATTGCTATACATATTTATAACTCTTTTAACAATCCGAATAATACTTTGTTCTAAACTTTATTGTTTTACTCTAAACAAAAGCCTACTTTTAATACCTTTACTTATAAATATTAAAAATAAAGATGTACAGGATTATATTATCCTTTTACTAGATTACGCTTAGAATTCTAGTTGTTAAATTATAAAATAAAAGTTTGTACCGAGAAATTGCTTTCTATGTTTTCACGCGATATTTTTTTTAAGGATTAAACAATTTTAATAATACTAGATTATAAATGGAAATATTAAATTTAATTATTTAAACAGGTTTCATTTTTTAATATTGAAAGTAATCTTTTGGAAAAAGTATTTGTAATGTCGATGAAAAAAGGCATAACATTTTTAAATTCGAACATCGATCAAATTCATATTTTTAATTACAATCTGTTTTAAGCTAACGTAAGATCGACAAATAATTAAAAACGGTACTTGGAATCACATGTATCGAATAGTTGTAATTTTCTGTAATGTACGATTACATTAAAAGTAAGTAATTATTTATTTTAATATTTGTTTTTCGATAGATCGAGTCGTTAATGTATTGCAAAAGTAGAAAATAAAATAATAACTTCTTCGTTCTTTTACCAAATCATCCAAAATGTTGGAAAACGTTGAGGAAAAAAGAGGATAATACTTATAGAAGTAGTACTTACAGATATTGGTAGAGGCAATAATCTTTTAAACAATCTTAATGAATTAAATTCTGCTACATTTACATTTCTGGTTTAACTATTACAAACAAATATTATCACAACTATTATAACAACTATTATAACAACTATTATCACAACTATATAGTTAGCATTCGCAAAAAATCCTTGGTGCCATGCCAATATTCAAACTCAGTTAGAATAGCTTTTCAGATGTTTCTTGCCAACGACAATTCTCAACTTTTATAGTTCATTATTTGAGGTACTTAAATAAATAAACTACATTTAAGATTAATAGATTTTTACAAGATTTATGGTTCGGAGTTTGGTCAGTTTTATGTTCAATGATCGATCTTCTCGAATTATTTTTGTTTCACTATCGCTGTTTGATAAATGTATACATTTTACGCTGAAAATTATTTCCTCGGAAACAATTGTACGGATTATTTGAAAAATAAATTAATTAAGTAAGATACGATAACGGTGATACAAACGCACCGAATCTTTTAATCATCGCGTAATATCGCGTTATTCGTAAATTATTCGTATTTAAAATACATCTGAAATATCAAATGATATACGTAAGAATTTCGGTCCGTAAGGCTTTATCTTAAATTTTGACTACATCGAGTAGATTACAAAGTATAACTCGTTTCTACGTATTTAGAGCACAGTTCTCTATATTCGTAATAAAGGGGTCACCGCTTTTTCGAATTCATTTGCAACGTTAAAAAGTTGGAAATTGTCGAAAGTTCCGAGTCCTCCTTTCGGATAATCAACGGTTCTCGATAAAAGAGGAACGATAAAATCGATGGAAACGGTACGACAAGCGAAAATTTTAGTGGGACACGCAAAGGCGTTCTCGGACTCGAGGTCTACAACTCATTATCGAATCAACTTATCATTCGATGGCATTGTGCCGGAACCCAACCATTTTAAGGGCGCAAAACGCAAGTTTGCACTTTTAACACTTTACACGATTCTGGTTTACTTTTTCGCGGTAAAGTTGAACGATCGAGCAAAGTCAAGGTTAAGAGGCACTCAGGAATCGAGTATTCGAGTATAACTCGATGAAAAATTAGTGCGCAATCTTCCCCGCATTTTCTCACTCGTATATCGATCGTTTGGAGTTAATAAGATTCGAATTATCTGATCTTTTTAAAAGTAAGTACCGTATATGGCGACAAATTTTATAGACCACGTTTCAAGAGCTTCCATTATCAAAATCACTTTGATTAATTTTAAGTAATTATTATTCAATTTAAAGATAATTATGATAAAAAGAGCTCTTGAAACTTTGTCGATAAAAATTAATGCCATTTAGGGTTCGCGTGTCGTAGCGAGAGGGAGTGAGAGAACGAAGGAAAGACGAATAGTATTTGTAAGAGCCTCAGTCATCGAGGAACAAGAGATGTGCGCGTCTCTACCCACACTCATTTGTCAATTTGCGCGTTAGGATTAGTGAGCAACCGCCAAGCGTGCCCGTGTGTGCGTGTGTGAGGGCGTGGTGAGCGCGTATGTGAGCGCGTATGTGAGCGCGTATGTGAGCGCGTAGGGAGCGCGTGTGTGAGCGCGTGTGTGAGCGCGTGTGTGAGCGCGTGTGTGAACGCGTGTGTGCACGTGACGCTTTAGCATTCCTTGATTAGGAAAGAGGGTTTATTATTTTCAATAATGGCGAGATTCTGCTTGCCGTTTAATTCTTGCATCTGTATAATCAATTTTATACGACATCCTACAAATATTTAATTGTAACGTGTTTTCTAACACCGACAAAAATAATAATATTCGTGTATAGATTCCGTTACTCTTCTCCATAATTTTCTACGTTTAAGGTCTCTTTGCGCTTACGATGAATATAAGTTGAAAATATACTCGCGTTGTATATTCTGTAGGTACACGTACGTAACGATGAGCTACAAATGCTTCTAAACATTTTCACCCACAGTTCCAACGGATAAAGAAAATATCGAATTTTGTTCGAATTACGTTCGACAAATATTTAAAATATATAAGCGAACGTAAAGATCAAAAATAAATGAAAACTATTTTTTCAATTATTCGGATATAGCTAAGATGTCGAAACAAAAATTTTATCCCGGATATTTGTATTCTTGATAAAAAAATGATTCTATTGCGTAACTTTGTATTGGTGGACAAATAAATATATCGCACATCTCATTCGTTTATTTATATCTTACTTTTAAATATTCGGATCAATAAGAAATATATTCTTATAACGCCGTAATTTTTTTTCTTAAAATTTTTTTGCCGTTACCGTTCCGTATTAAATTTTACGAATTATTAGTCGAAAACGTAATAAAAAAAATTTGCGCGCGATACGAAATTCGTAGAACTTTACAAGTAACGAGAAATTTGTTTCGCGATTTAGAAAAGTTTTAATTAAAAAAAATTTTGAATTTGTTTACGTAAGTAAAACTATAATTTTAGATTATTAAAACGTAGTCTATCCGAAGCACCGATGTACGATATTTTTTTAATCGTACCTCAATTTTTCAATACCTTTACATTAAAAGATTTCGCTTGGATGAATATTATTGTTTTTTTTTTCAAAAACTAAAATCGTATGCTTTTACTGCGACTCGTTTATAACAAAACTAAGTAAAAGTATATTTTTGTCCATCCGAATCGAAACTTAACTCAAAGCGTAACAAACATTCGTAAAAATAAATCGAAAAATTAGATTGGTTTTAAATATACGCGACCGTGTAAAAAAATAATTTATCTGTATTTGTAAAATAAAAATAAAAATGTACGCGTAATTAGCCCAAAACTTCATTCTAATTTCATTTACGGAGAAATGAAATATATAATTAAAGGAAAAACTGCGTGACATCCGCAACCGATGAATTTACGAGATTTGTACCGTGAAAAGCTTTCATCAAAATAAATTTATGTTTCATTCCTTATTTGCAGGAACGAAATCGGTTTCGATCGAACGGATCAAGCAGATCTAGGAATCGAGGGAGACTTCCGACGGCCGACAAACTCGAGCGAAAATCCGTTGACTTTGTTATTTGTTTATCAGGGCAATCGTGTCTCGGTTTCGGTTGCTCGAAAAATATCTAGAATCACGGACACCCGCCGCGTCTTTGCCCTTATTAGAAAAAACTACGAACCGCGAGCTTCTCGGAATCCGGAGACGATTCGACGGCCGCGTTTGTTTACCGTCGCGAGTCGCGAACTTTCACTTTTGCCTTTTTCGATCTTTACCTCTGCCGATTTTTATTCCTAGTTTTTACAAGCTATTTTTTATAAGTATCTCAATCTTTGACACTTTGCGTGTTTCACTCGGACTCGAACGAGTCAACGAATTCGTCAAAATTGCTCGTATCCGACGTCTCGGAGAAGACGGCGGATGTCCTCGACGAGACGTAAAATAACTCCGACTCGCATCCCCATCGTACATGCGACGATAACCAGATCCAAGACGTTTTCAACGTACTACGAGGACAGTCGTTGATTCGGACGCAGTGCAGAAATTTTCGGAACATTGGATTTTTTGGACTCGGAGACGGTCCCACGAGTCCCTTGGGTTTCTCCCCTGTTCCCCCACCATCGCTCGATATTACCACCCCTCGTTTCCTTTGGCAGCTTTACGAAAAAACACTCGCTAAATATTGTTTACGTTGAAAATAACGGCTAAATAAGCTATGGTAAATGCAACGGTTGAATAGTCTCGAGTCTTCTCGAGTCTTCCCGAGTCGTTCCGAGTCGTCCCGAGTCGTCCCGAGTCTTTTCGAGTCTTACTCAGTCGTCCCGAGTCTTTTACTTACATTTTTTAAATAAATGCTCGGAAAAACAATTTTCTTCATTTATCGTATCCGGTTATACTCACGATCGAAGCATCGATATTTTCTTGAACGGCCGAAGAATATTATAAGTAGAGGACAAAAAATAATTTATGAATTTGTAAAATTTTTTTTTACGATTGACGAAATGCTAACGAGAATTCGGTTAAACTATTTTTCTTCGCAATTGGATTTAACGCGTATGAAAAAACTAACATATTTCTAGATAATTTAATAATTATACCGAAAATTATATTCTTATAATATTTTTTAAGTATCGTCATTTTTCTTATTTAAATTTTTTGATAATACGATACAGTGGTGTTTATATATTATGCTTGTTAAAACATTTAAAAAGATATTTATTGAAAAATGATCGATGTACGATTCGTATTATCGTTGAATTATAAGAAACGTTTATTTTCCGCAAAATACTCGTAATGCACTCGCAGAAGACGTTAAATTCGTATGGCGAAATTATACACGAATACGTATAAATTTTTTGAAAATTGAGATAAAGCGGTTTTAAAAATTTAGATAGAAATCTTTATTTTCAGCAATAATTAACAGAGTCCAGTGATATTTTTTTATAAATTCGATCGTGGATAATTTTAAATAAATTCGTGGAATTAGGAATCGATTAAAATTCACACTGGATTCGAACGTTACGAAAAAAGGACGATACGTTCGGATAATAATAAGTAAACTAAGTAAGAGGAAAAACGTTTACTACAAGAATCCAAATCTGGCGATTCTAAACATTGCACGATAAAAAAAACATTGCAAAAGATTGAAAAAATAAAGCTATTTAATTATTTTTTAACGATATACGCTTTTCTAAATAGGATACGTATATAACGTACTTAAACGGGTGAAATTATACGTAATACGATTAAGCCTCGCGAATTTATAAATTAAAAACAATTCGATTTAATTGGGTAAGATTTAATTTTGATTCGACGTACTTTAAAGAATACAGAACGTTTCGAAATGTAAGGAATCGTTGCAACGTAAACGAGCATTCGATAAATCAGCCACGAGTTTCGGTTAAATTTAACTTTTTGCCGATTCATCGATCTCGTACGCGTCGCGATGTACCGATCGACGAATCGCCTGATCGTCTCTCTTTAATAGAGCTTCAAATTATTGGAAGACGAAGTTGGTCGGTGCCCGACATAAGTTCGAGAAAAAGTTAAATTATTTTGACGATCGATCCGAGTTCGACGAGATCGTCCGAACCGGAGGAGAGAGGATCCGACTCCGGAACGAAAAGTCGACGTTGGGTGAAAAGTTAGCGCTGGTAACGCCTTCGAGGTAACTTATATTTTCACGCAAGGAACAAAGAATAAATTGTACCGGAGGTGGACCAAGAGGATCGAGATGAACCGTCACCGGCTTTGATCGAAGCGCGATATCGTGGCGGACGTCGCGCGGGAGAAAAGGAGGAGATCGCGGCGAGCAGGGGAGAGAGGGTGGATAGGGTGAAGAGGGTGGAGAGGGTGGAGAGAGTGGAGAGGAAGAGGGGTTGTCGAGGAGGAGGCTGGGAAAGAGCGCGACAGAAGACGGGTGGGGGACGGAGAAAGGGTGGATTCGGGGTTCGCTCTCGGACGAGTTCGCAGTGCTTCCTCGTCCGGCGTACGCGAGAGAACCCGGAGGTAGGATTCGCGCCGACTACGCCCCGGAGCGACGAACGCGGGCTGAGCTCTGCGGCAGAGCTTCGCTGTCCCGATGCGGAACCCGCCGGTGCCGCTCCCGACCGTCTCCGACTGCTCCCGACCGCGTCTGGATCGAAGGCTGACCAACCGAGCCGACCGTCCGAGGACTCGCCGAGACCATCTCCGAGGAGTCGGAGGTACGAGCTCGACCTGCCAACCGATATTCACTCGACGCGAACCCGCACACCTCCTTTACCTCCGATCGGCGAGATTCGCCCGAGGATATTAGACCGGTGGATCGCATGCTCGGAGCGAGGTACATTCGATTTTCTGTCTCGCTTTCTTCCCTTCCGTTCGTTACGCCCTTCTCGACTCGTCGCCTCACCGATGCAAACACTCGCTTTCCGCCGATTGTCCGACGATTTTCCGACGATTTTCCGACGATGCGTCCATCACCGATCGTTCCCTTCCTTACGATATCATCCTCCTTTTCTTTTATAGACGGAGCGCACCTTTACATCTGCAGGTTTACCTTTACTTTAGACAATAAAAACGATATCGCCTTTTTTTTATCATTATTTTATCATTATTTTATCGTTATGTTATCATCCGAATCGAGCTACATTTGATGGACACAGCTCGTTACACGGAAACTCGCGCGAATTTTTATTCCGTACGACGCGAAAATTTTTAATCCAACAACCAAATTACCGTGATCGTGCGAAAATATCCAGACGAATCTCGATACTTTTTATTACCTTTTACGAAAATGATACTTTCGGTATTCCCACGTCTCTTTTTGAACGAACGAAGGGACTTTTTGACTTTTTACCAATTTAATAATTGCTATTCGCAAAATTGTCGATTTAGACATTTTTGTTACGCCATCGATGAAAAACAACGTCGCTGCGAAAAATTTAAATTACAAGTATAAATAGGGAACGCTCAACGAGTCCTTCTCCACTTTTTTAAATAGGGAAAATTTTAATTTAAAAATTATTATTTTCTAAGTAATATTTTCTTAATTTTACTCGTTATAACGTCGCGTATTACAAAACTTGTTCCGTAAATACTTATTCCCGTGTGAATGGAATAATAAAAATAAAACTTAAACTTTATTACAATTTTCATTTGATAAACAAGAGAAAATGTCTTTAATTAGAAAATTATACTTTTTAAATTGTGGCGTGGATTTTTTTAAGATTTTGTAACGGGAAAAATCTCGCGTACAAGATAATTTTTCTTTCGACTCGTGAAAATTAATATTTTAATTCGTATTAAAGTCTTAAATTTATAAACGTGTAATTTCCTTTCGAGCTTAAGTACGTTTATAAATATTAAAAATTAGCAACCGTTGTACATCTACTAATTCCATAAACATGATAAATAATAATAATTCTTATTATTCGTGGTCAATGGTATAATTGAAATCCGCACGCTTGAATAAAATATTGCGTTACATTTTTTAAAGTTTGGAAGTAACGTCTATGACCTACTTATTTAGACAGTTTATGTTGTATCTATTTTTCAAATTATAAATTATTAATGAATTATTAATGCGAAATGACTTTCAAAATTTATCTATGTAAATATAAAAATTCAAATCACGTGTTAGATTATGTTGAATTTAATAGATAACCGTTATAATAATTTTTCAAAGTTTTATTTTGGAATTTTTTTAATATAATTTATCACGGTACGTATTAAATTTAGTTTATATTTATTTAAAAACTATTTTACCCGTTTTGGACTTATAATTAAAATAAATAAAAGTCCGACGAGTAAACGTAGTTTAAACTATTTTATCATTTTTTCCAACGAGTATAAACTTTTTAAAATAAGAAGAAAAAAATTCTTGTCACAAAGATATTCTTGTCAGTTTTTTTCAATTTTGAATTATATCAATTTTACTTTTTAATATATTTGACATAGGACATCGCGTAACCGATGCGAACACCGATTGAAACACGAAAATATTTTTTAAATTAAATTCGAATATAATATCAAATTTTTTAATTTTATCGAATATTTTCGTAGTACTTTACAAAGCATTATTAAAACGTTATTAAAACATTATTAAAACATTGATTTGTATTTGCAAAATAATAATCAAATATATATTTAATTTTTGTTAACTTAAACAATATTAAAATCTCCAGGGAAAAATACCGTTGGGTTTTCATAAATTAAATTTCACCGCATTTAGAAAAATGTATCAAAAAGTTTTAAAACCGAGTATTTTAATGTTTAAATATACGTATCGATTCGATAAAAAGGAAATTACAATGAACCGTTAGTTCGCAATTTCTGTACGAAAGAAAAAAATTCGATATAACGCGAATTAAGGTTAGGAATGAATGGTCCGATCATAAACTACTACGAATATTACGATATAAACCAAAGTTCCGAGATATAATGGTACGAGAAGGAAAAGAAAAACGGGAAGACGTTATCCAATAATCCACTCTATTCGTAAGATTTTTTTTCTTGGCCCACGCACCTGCGATAATAAAACGATCGTTTCCGTACGTAAAGTCAGGTCACGAATTCGCGCTTTGCGCTAAAACTACGCGATAATACTACGTATACGTTAAGGATTTCACGGTGCCAAGTAGTCCGGTCGAAAAAATAAGCTCTACGATATAAACAGGCTAATTAGAGGCAATTAAACCTATCTTGTTCGTTACATGATAATTCGAGATCCAACATCGATCCCAGTAATTTATAATTTATAATTTTTTATAATCCTTGATCGTTCATTTATCAAATTACCATTTATTAAAAATAGAGGATATCGTTCCGTACTTCAGTTTGTAATTTACGATAAAACTTTGTTTTATATTTAAAAGTATCGTTCGGATGGATACAAATGTTGCAAATACGATAAAGTTCGAAAAAGGTTTTAAAAAATCTTCTCTCGTTGGAGTAGACGAATGGTCCGGCCGATTCAAAATTTTACAGCCAATACATCCAACGAAATCGTCGAACGCGATGTAAGCGGTGATAATCGGTGCCGCGTTATATAAACGCAGTCACGAGTAAGGACAAGAAAAGTAAATAAACTGTGGTGTTCGTAAAGTTGAACGCACCACTCTTGGACGAGTGGAGGGTCTCGTAACTGTAAGCTCCGCATCGCTTTCAAAATTACACCGAAGACAGACGGATTCGCGTTTCTCCATGCACGAATACGTGTTCGTACATACTTTTCGCTGGATTCCAAACTGTGAACATAGGCGTATTATGTACCTATTTATACGCGTGTATAATGCGGCGCCATTGTCCCCGTCAATTTAACTACCAGAAGACATAATCTGGCGTTATGCCGACAAGCTTCGAGGTTCGGGGTTCGAGGTACGTGTACATGTACGTGTACGTGTACGTGTACGTGTACGTGTACGTGTACGCGAACGCGTTTACAAGGTTCCACAAATTTGGTTGAGCTTCACTGGTTACATCCGGAAGTTTCGCGAACGTCTTTGCTGATTATGCAGAATCCGCTTAATGCAACCGAAGAGATGCGCAGTGTCTAAATAAGCTTAGGTCTGGAGACAACTTTTCTGATGCGCGCGAATAATTTTTATAAAAAATGGTGTTTATCGTATGTATCGAGAGATGGGCAGGAATGTCGGGAACGTTGGATCTTTTTTTAAACAGTTTTATTAAAATCGTTGTTATCTATCTTTCGGTAAATAACGAGAACTTCGTTAAAAAGTATTAGTACTTAATGTTTTCATCGCGAATTTATATAAAAAATTAGTTGAATTACAGAACTGCGGTTAAGGTAAAAAGATTACTTAGGATTTCATTTGCGTAATGAGATTACAGTGATATTTAACAACTGTTATGCTTGTGTTAATGCGTAGCCTGTTGACCTAATTTTAATTCGTCTAGAGCGTGCGAATTAACTGCTTAGAAATTTTCTGTAAGTATACTTCGAATGATCATTTCTTTATTTATCTAAAAATACGTTAATTTTTATTCCCTAGTCTTACCTGTCTTATCGACCATATTTTTATAATTTATACAAAGCAAAATTTTTGGTACTTTTGAAACTTTCGTTCAAAATGTTTCGGTTAAATAAATAGTTTGTTTTGAATTTGTATCGTATCGATTAATATAATTTGTATTCATTTTTTATTTTTAAAAATAAATTGTTTCCTTAGAAATTGTATGTAATAAATTTTGGTTACGGAAATTAATCGATACGTTACTTAGAGATATAATATTCCATATTAATTGATTTTATATGAGATTTTTTAACTAAATTAAACAACGATATTTTAAGTAACTTCTATAGTAATGAAACGTGTCATAGATCTAGATTTGTATAAAATGCAAGTACTAAAATTTGTTTCCTTTTAAAACTAAGTAATGATAACCGAACGGTAATTCTGTCAAATATAGTATGTAAAATATATTTCGTCTATTAATAATAATGAATAATGGCAAAAGAAATTTTTTCAAATACATTTTGTATCAAAGGGAAGTATTATGAAAAAATTAAAACTTTTTTATGATAAAAATATATTAAATACCAACGATATAATGTATTAACGAATTTTTATCGAGTAAATCATATTAAATACTTTGGAAATAATTCGGTTTTTACAAAAACAACTCTTAATTTATATGTGATAAAATATTTATATATATGGAAATCGAATCTAACGTGATCACATAGTTAGAATACTTGAATATTCACGCAGTGTTTTGTAATGTACAGATACAATAACTTAATAAATGTAAGTCTAGTCTCGCATTGGAAACTAAAATTAACAGATATGAAACCATTGTATTATCTACATTGATATGTATCTAATTATAACCACATACATATTTAAATTTTAATTTTTCAAAATACATTCTGAATACTCCTTGTTCTGAATATGCAATAAAAATATTGATTTACTGTCATTTTTTCTATTTATCATTATTTATGTTAAATATGTATGCATAAATTAATAAATGGTAAAAAGAAAATAAAAACTAGAAGAATTTGATCTAAAAAATTGATATTGATAAAAGTATCTCTAATCTAAATATCAAGGTTGTTTGATTAATTATAAATTGTATTCGAATTGTGGTATATATTTATTTATGTTACGTAATTTAGTAATTTATAAATAAGTACTAATTAAAAACATCATACTTTTTCTTATGTAAAATTATATTGGTTTATTACTAAATAAAATAAATAATTATGTATTTTAAAGAAATATATTTCATCTATAAAATTGATTAAAATTATTCGAAGGGTGTAATAAACATAATATAAAATTAATGTTTATAAAATATAATTTTATAAAATTTATAATCTTAAGTTAGCGTTCGAAATTTTTTTAATTTGGACAATTTATGCATTTACATTTGAACAATTTTCAGATAAAAAACATTACCATTGCACTAATTCACACATGATTGCGAGTAACACTATAACACCTTGTGACAGTGTAACGATTTAGTAACCCGCTACAGTCTCGAAAATATGCGCGTAAAGCGAGAAAAAATGTATGAGCGTTATTAATGAGATCAAAGAATTTTTTGATTATGTTATAACGAAGAAAGCTTTTGAAAATGATAATTTTATAGGAAGTTCGCGGGTAAGTCAAGGTATACGTACATATCATCCAACTTCATAATTCTTCCTTTACTTCGTTGTCTGAATATATCGTCTTATAATACGGCTACAGACTAAGTTTAACAATAAAGTTCATTACTAAGCATATTTTAAATCATGATAATCAATTAATCGTACTTTAACTGTTTAACAATATTTATTAAGTTAAAAAATTCTCTTTTACGTTATTTATACATATTTCATTAATAATCTTTAATTTTTTATATTGTTAATTTACATTATTTATCAAATTATAAATTAAAATAATAGTTGAAGTAAAGTAAAAAAAGAAGCTCAAAATTTTTTATAGATGTAATTATTCAAACCATTATTAGAAAGATTTAATCGGATAATACTATGATAATGCGTTAATAATATTTAATATTCTAACACCGGTGATAATTTAAATTATATTACCTCGTCGAATGTAAAATAACTGGAAGAACATTGGTTACTATGAAATAAATTATCAAAAAATTTTATGATATAATGAAAATGAAAAAAATTAAACTATTTAACAAAACAAAAAATAAACAAATGTATATGAAAATAAAAGTTGGATAAATTATAAAAAAAAAAATAATGAAAAGAAGACCGAGTGCGTTAAAAATTCATTTTTGAAATATTATATTTCCCATTATGTGAAAATGTATCCGTTAAAATTTGAACGAGTAATGTTTTACAGGGAGATTTTAAAGTAATATCTTCAAGAAGTATCTTCCTTTTAAAAGGAGATAATAAGCTTCGTATTTTATGTACATTGTTAAAATACAACGTTTATTAACCGTGGAAATTTGTACAGATAGTTATAAGTTTACAGAACAATAAATGTTTGGTTTCATAATTAATTTAAATCTAATAAAATTGATTTGCACATTTCAAAGTTTACAAGACCGAATCAAAATTAGTATGAACGTAATAAGAAAGAATAAGTATTATTAAATCTACGTATCCAAAAATATAAAATTTTCTAAAAATACAAGCAAATTATTTTTATTTCCAAACCGATGTCATGATTAATAAGGAAAATTTGAATTAAGTTTTAACATTTTTTTATGATATGCAGATTCAACTAACGTGAGAAAATAAGCAAAATATTTTGTGTATAAAGTTGTCAAAAATTTATTTTTTAACTGCAACATTTATATTTTACATTGATTAAAAAAAATTTATAATAAAGGCTTGGATATAGTATTTAAACTGCAACAATATGCAAGAAATTAAATAATTTTCGATCAACAAATTTTTCACTAATTAGTAAATTGTTTATATGTATTTCAGTTTCTACGTAAAACATTTCAGCTAATGAAATAACTTTTTGTACAACTTAAATAGTGAAATAATCTAGTTAAAGTAAATTTGCTATCAAGTAAACTAACTAAATTTCTACAAGAGTTTATTTGGTAGTGTTTTGCTACTGTTACTGAATCATAAAACGAAAAATTTTAAATTAATGTTAGTTTTAATTTATCTTATTTACGATCATATTATTGATTTTAACTCGTTGTAATATTTTCCAACATTAAAATGATTTTTTTCCAATCTAATTAGCGAAATACTTACATGAAGTGTAATTTTTTTTTTAGATAAATGTTTTAGATAAAATACAGAAAAAAAATGAAATAGAGAATAAAAGAAAATACAGTATTAAAAATCAAGAAATTCGATTTGAAATAAAATCTATAAATTGAATTTTTAGATTAAAGGTTGTTCAAAATTATTTATATTTAAAATAAATAAGTCTATGTTCTTCATTAAATTATAAGTCTATCTCATTTATTATTTTCTAGATAATTTGCATCTACGTAACAAAATTACGATAAGTAATCGAATAAAATTCACATAGATTTAAGAAATAACCAGATATTTTTAATTTTGTGTATTACAGTTAGTCTCCTTTAAATTAGATTGGATATATGATGTAAGAGAGAAAGAGACACACACACACATACACACAGAGTGAGAAGAAGCGAAGGGAGAATTTCATTTTCATTTTCTTATACCTCTTTTGCTACTGACTGAATTAGAAACATACACAAATAGATAACATTTAAGATCAGCAATGTTGTAGGTTTGAAAGTATACGTTTCAGGGATAGGAGGGTGAATTTAAAGACGTTTTCTCGAGTCTCCCGATAACGAGGTTTGCTTCCAGGTGAAACCGAGGCTCGCTACTACTTGCATTAAAGAGTTGGTAATTACCGGCTCGTCGCGGAAAATTCAAATTGGCAGATACATTTTCGTGCGAAACAGAAAATCGTCGGTTACCTTGTGCAAGAAATAGTTGGACGTGTCCCGGTCTAAATCATAAGTCACGTATACAAGTATCTACAGTTTCACTCGTGTCATCCGATCAAAGATATAAACTATATTAATTAATATTTATCGTGACTATTTATTTAATTAAAAAAGGTGTTAAACAAATAAAATTCTTATCATTAATTGAAAAATATAAAAATAATGATATTTTAAATGTGTTGTATTAAAATAACAAAACTATCGTGTAATATGTAAATAGTTTGAATAATATTTATTTTATAAAATCATTTTAATGTTTAAGATTTCTTTTTTATTTTATTCTTTTCTATTTTACATAAATTTTATATGATTTATTATAGTTTATAACACAAGTATACATTAATTTTGTCTAATTTTGGTTATTGTAAAAAAGTTTATATTACATTTAATATAAACCTTAAGATATTACCTTAAAGAAATATTTATAAAATATAAATATATTACTCAAATTTGTTTTAATCCGTTACAATAGTACACACTTATCATAAATAGAATACCATGTCGATATTTGTATGTTTACGAATTTTGTTTATGTAATTTTTATTACATTGTTTAAAGATGCAACTTACCTATTTTTTATTTTTAATACCAAAAATAAATATTTTCCGAGTATTCTTAACAAATTGTTTATATAGTTTCAATCAAAAACAAATTTTACAGTTTTTGGAAAAAAGAATTTTGTTTCATAATTGGTTGAAAATAAACAATTTCGAATCGCTCTGTTTATCATTCTTAATAATACATGGTAAATACAAATGGCTCGGATGATGAATCACGCATTTCCTAGACTTAAGAGCGTCGCTTCACAAATAAAATATGTTTGTTAAATGCGAGGTAGATATTTGACCGCGATCGCAACCGAGGGAAAAATTATGATATCCGTGGAATTTCTATAACAGACTGGTACCCTTACGTACTTAGTATCGCGACCATTTGTCATAAAGGATTGCAGTTAGGGAGGGTAAGAGACCGTCAACAAGTCACAAGCACCTTCACGACTGCGCGCCTGTGTAGTGTTATCAGAAGCAAAGAAATAAAGAAGAAAAGATCGACGAAATAAAGGCAGAGTCGGTTGACAAGTCAAAAGTTTCTAGGCGCGAAACTATTCGCGTTTTAGATCTACGACGTGACTTGCACTTGATACGACTGGATTGATTAACTCTCTTGTTTCGTTAGCTATCAAATATTTTCTATCGATACCGAAGTTTCGTGATCAAAAATTAAATATGAGAAAAGAGTATTGTTTTTAAATAGTTTTCAAAAAAAACTTAATTCCTAGATTTTGGTCTACGAAATATTCTTCGCAGTTAAGGTTGAAACAAATAAACAAATAAACTATATTGAAACTAAATTTATCCTTATTTTTGCAATATGAGTATTATTATTTATGGCAAATAAAAATAGTTAAAATTTTTATTAAACTATTTTTAAATATGGTTATAGAAATTAACTAAATATTGATTAAATGAACGCGTTACAATTTTAGCATATATTATTTTCTAATTGGTGCCTTTTTTAATCAAACATAAATTTTTTTAGATTTTATTCAAAATTTCTGTGAGTATTTTTACACTCTTTTGCCTCAAAAATGTAGAAAAGTATTTAGAAATCTAATACTTGAATTATTATAAATAAATGAACATTAAAAGTACTGAATATTTCGATTAGAATTAATACTTGCGATAGAAAACTCAATTCAAAATATAATAATATTTCTAATTATTAAATTTCTGTATAAATAAATAATTATTACATATTTACTTTCGACAATTTTTATGAAATTTTTAATCGTTGTACTTTATAAAATTTATTTGAAATTTTATAATATATAAGGTACAATAATGTAGTAAATTCTTTTGTTAATAAAGCCTTTAAAAATAATAAATTAAAAAATATTTTGGTTCAATCGTTTGATTGTTTAGAAATAATACGAGATGATTATATTTATATATTGAATTATGCAAGGAATAAACTTGTTTCAATTATATATTTATCGTGGGAGTATTATTTGCATAATAAAACGCAACAATAAATAATATTATTAATAATAGTTTGAATAACGTTTGAAAAGGTTAAAAGTCGACGGGCGTTAAAAAAATCCATTCGATACGAGGTGAAAAATAACAAAAGTACCACCGACGTCGAATCAGGTGTCGCTAGAAAAGTTCGCTCGAAATGTACCAAAGCCTCATCCATCAAGTAGTATTTCCTCTTCCGCGAGAAATAAAATTCTGGCGCAGCGCGGAGTAGGAAAAATGTCATCCGGCCGTCGTAAAGTAAGTCTTTTTCGCGTGAAAGTATCGTCGATAGCTTCGTTTCTCACAACGGCGACGTTGAATCTCTGGCGAACATCCAGAACATCCAAAAGACAGTTTTACAGGTGGTTAGCTTTGGTGGGCCTTTTTATGCCCACTCAAAGTCCCCTCGACCAAGTCGACGAGAGGAGATTCGTATACGATTCTGACAGAAATGTCGGTATCTATTTATATACTTACTACCTGCATGTAAAAAGCAGGAACGGGATATTATTCTTGTTTTGGTGCCATTTTCATTTTATTTCCTAGTTTTCATTCTCGCTGCAAATCTTGGAGTCTTTTAATGTACTTCTGAATACTATTTTAACGTAAATGTTGGGGAATACTTCAAGAATCATGATTTTCCATTGTTTAAGACAGTTTTATTTGAAATTGAAAACTGGTGTGAGTAAAAGTGAAAATTTATTAGATAATGATACGGCGAGCATTAAGAACATTATTACGTGACTTACGACAAAATAAAATACCGACACAAAGTTTTCTTTCAAATGTATGAAATGTCTTTAAAGTTGAAAACTCTAATTACCTGGACATTTCGGTACAATTATACCATTTAATTGTATATTTTAGGTATATTTAAATTTTTTTTTATTACAAAAAATATATTATTTCGGAAATACACGGCTTTTGTTAAAATACGCTCAATTTGAAACGAATGTGAGTAATTATCTTTGGAAGAAATGTATTCGCTTCGAAAACACACTTTTATATCGAAGTATGCTGTCATTCCTAACAATGTAAATTAATTATAATCAAAATATTTCTATCATTGGGATTTGTAATTTATCTTCAAATTTATGAAGCCTACAGTTTGCAAAGTAATTAGACGCTTCCTCGCAGTCGTGCACACTAGCTTTGTACTTTATCATAGCTGGAAAAGCACGTTTCACAACTTTGATCACTGTCTCCGCAGTCGGCACGGAACTAATAATTTCAACCGTTATTCCATGACTAAAATGTAAATAGGCACGAAACACTTTTAACTATTATCAAAGCTTGGAATAATATTTTCATTTTTACACGGATATTATATCGATTACCATTCAAATAAATTATATTTTGTATAGCTTTCCCTCGTTCGCGATAAAAATTAAAAGATAAGAGTTCCGATTCTTTGAAATCCAAAATTTATTTATCTAAAAGGTCGTTCAACGGTTACGAAGCTAACACAGAGTAGTATAAATTTAACAATTATTACAAATGTTAAATTTATAATTATAAGTAACAATTTAAATAATCATTAAATTTTTATTTTGTTTGATCTTGTTTTTTGAGGTTTTAAAGAAAACTACGTAGTAAAAATCGAATATTTTGAAAGAAATGTAAATACAAAGTGTCCTAACTCTCTCTCTCTCTCTCTCTCTCTCTCTCTCTCTCTCTCTCTATGCTTTAAGCTTTTGGTAAACAACTATGATAATCTGTGATGGACAAATTATACGAAATTGTCTTCTCGCGTTTCGCTAATCTCCGTGATATGGGTGTATCCGCTGTTATTCACTGATAAGTTGTGAAAACTGGTAATAAAAAAAGATAAAATGTTTTTGTGCACATATTTAGATTTTGTTGTTTTATTTTTTAAATTTAATATATTAATGCAGATTTCCAAATAATTCATTACAGTTATAAAAACATGATTTCAATGAAAAATATCTGTGCATTAATAAATTATGTAATTTGAAAATAAAGTAACGAAGATTTATAATAAAAAAATAACGTTTAAAATTATTCTATAATCTTGATTGTTAATTATAAAATTAAAAAAAAATTTAATATTTCAGAAAACTAATTAATCGTAAAATATATACGCAATATACGAAGAAATAAAATAATGAAGTATAATTTTTAAAACAAAGATAAAGTAACTACATTTCTACAAAAATAGGATATAAATAATAAATAAAATGGATTTTCTACGTATATTCTTCGTATGAACATTATTTTTACATTTCTTACATTTTTTAAAAATATTAAACCTAGCGATTTCTTTGGTAACTTATACTTATAGATTAATTTTATTTATCATTTTAAATTGTTGATAAATCGGTTTAGAGTATACTTTTAAAATTAACGATCGATACGATCTCGTATTAATAATTTATTGTTATTCGAACAAAACTTAATTACAAGAAAAATAAATACGATAGTAAATATTCTTACGGAAATAAAAATATTTAAATACCATTTTAGTAAATTTATTTTAATTAAAAATATATACAATGACGGAAAATTTAGGTTGTAGTTGTACGTCGCGAACCTCATTAAAAGCTTAGCAAATGCGCTAATGATTAGCGAGGCCCACTCAAAATAGAAAACAATAGAGAGTCGGATGAATGTCTAAAAAAAGTTCATTTATTCACTTCACTTATGTGCATATAAAAACGAGACCACTTTCGTTTCGAGAGATCAAGGAAAGAAAAGATTTTGGTAAGTTTGATGCTGTTGACGATATAACCAGCGATGAGCGAATGGAAACCCGAACCTTGCCTATCCACGACCTTATAAAGCTGTTCAAGGAGGATATAACTTTTCATTATTGAGTGTTGAAAACTACATAATACGAAAACAGGGTCAAGTAGATATGTGCTTTCGTATCAAAAGAAATATTTTTCATAATCAGTGAAATAACTAGAACTTTTTCGTTAAAATGTAGTTTCATTTTGAGTATTTTACTTATACAATTATTTAACGTAGTATCAGGCCTTGGAAAATTTTATACTTTCGTATATTCGTATAAAGTAGAATTTAAAAGCTGAACTTCGAATGTTTGACATTAACGATATTTCATTTTTATTACTTTATTTTATTTTTCACCGACAAGAATTCCAAAAAATAATTTTAAAAAGTGCTTTAATTTTATTTATCATAATTTTTTAAGAGGAGTAATATTATATATTAATAATAATCATAACAATGTTTTTATTAACTCCGGTTATGCTCTTATATCGACTGGATAAATAAACGAAAAACGAAATTTTGTTTCGAACGTTCCCCTTTAACCGAAATTTTTAAGACATTCTTTTTAGTAATTCATGAATATAGAGTACGAGGGTTACGATTCTTCATTTTTGTTCGCGAGTGATGCGAAAGACGCGCTTTCATCGGTCAAAGTCTGTCAAGCGACACTTCTTCTAATTAAAAGTTTCTACGGTAGCTCAGCGGTTTTCAAGTGTTTTTCTACCTGATAGAAAAGAAGTTACAGGAATCAAATGATTGCCCTTAAATTTCATTCTGGAATAATCTAAGAATTCAATTGTTACTCAAAATCGATCTATTAGAAAATATTTTTCCTACTCTTCATCATTATTATTCAATATTTTTTTTATTATTACTTTATCTTATGGAAATTATCCAATTGAAAATATTGAAATGGTATGTTTTTTTCCTGAAAATCAACGATTCATTCGACTAAAAATCTATTATTTGTTAAAGTTTTACATAAATAAATTTGAAGGATCCTTTAATCCATGGTTTAACAACAAAACATATTTTACATCTTACGAATATTTTTAATGGTAATGCATCAACCATTAAAATTTTCATACCTTAAAATATGGTAAAAAATGAATTCAATTTATAAATAAATTAGTTAATATTTTTATTAATATCAAAATTCAAAAAATATTTTTAAATTTGCTAATTTTTAATAGACTTTTGAATTTAAAATACGTTCAATGATCCAAAGACAATATGGTTCGGTAATTCAAAAATTTATCGAGATAAGACTCGTACGTAATATCTTACCGAATATTTAGAAGTAAAAGTTTCAACTTTTACAGTTTAACTGAAATCGATTAATTAGTGTATATTTTTTACGTTTTTTACGTAAACACATCATCATTTTTTTCGGAAATACATCATCAAGTATTATTTTTTTTTCGAATTTTAAGCGTATAATTTCTATAAATTTAAATATTTTCAAATAATTTGATATTAGAAGATAATCGTATAAAATGAGATTCGAAGGGTTCGAACTAAGTTTCTATACCAAAAAAACTGTTAAATTGTTAATACTGGTTACAAGATTGTAACTGGTTGAATAAATTCCGAGTATAAGTCAAGTACTTTGAGTGCGACACAATGCTTTTATTCTCGTTTCAAATATACTTGACGACTATTTTCTATTTTATTTTGCCCACACGTCGTAACTTCGGGAAATACGCGCACAATCAAGGCGTAGGAACTGGCTTTCGGAAATAAAGTGTTTTCGAGGAATCCCGGCTCTGTGGTTCCGTTCATCTGTCTGTGAAATTTCATTCCGGCTGCCAGATGACGAAAAAAGAACAAAATTGCCCTCATCCTAAAGCAGGTCGATGCGCTAACCTCCGGAAAAAAAGGTAATCGCGTTACGCAAAATTTAACTGCACGTCGAGGAATATTCATCCATGGATTTTTCCAAATTGCGAGCTATTTATGCTTCGATTTGCAATTTCAATTATTGAGAAATGCATAGCGTTAGATGCGATGAAGCATCTCTGCGACTTTACCCTTTTTATTTGTCAATGCGTTGTGTTGCATGGAAATGATATTTTTACTAACTAACGTTTCAATTTAGTCGATGCATGTACCATCGAATAGTTTATGCGTGATTTGAGACGATGAATAGGTACGGATTCGATTCAATCCAGTCAAAATTATTTATAAATAAATGGATAAAGATTATATTTTTCTGATACAAATTATATTTTTAGCTAAATGATTATTTTTATGTTTCTTAAAAAGTGAGATACACTGATTAATCAAAGATTTAGAACTTTTTTAAAAAGAGTATGTTTTAACGAAAGAACATTGATCAAATAAGTGTTTATTAAGAATTTTACGAAATTTAAAGTTTTAAAAATTTTATACCAAAAAAGAGATAAAAAATAGTTGTAGATACGAGAAAAAATACTTTGAAAAGAGAAAGATATTTTATATCCTCTGACTAGATTTTGCAAATAAACAAATGGATGAGAAACTATTTATCGCGAATAATTTTTCAGTTTTTCCTACGTCAAAGAATAATAAGTATCTTATTTAGCAAAAACAATAAATCGAATAAATATAATTTTGCTTAGCGTGGCAGAAGTTTTTTTAATCGAATTAATAGCTGATCTATTATAATAATATAAATTTCTGATGTAAATATGTAATTTATTCAGAAAAATTAATTTTACGTATACTTAAAATTTATCCAAATAATACAATTTTATAATCAATTGAACGAATGCAACTTCAAATCTATAACTATTAAATAAAGAATTTGAACGTGCAGATAATATTTTATTAAAATAAAATGTATAAATATTTTACAATGACGTATTATTAAGAAAATTATAAAAATTAAAATATTATGTTTTTCGAAATTTTGATTAGTTTTTATAAACTACATTATAAAATTCTATTTAACGATTAAGAAAATCATAAGCGATATATGAAAAATGCTTAATAAACAAAACTTTTTTTTTTAATTACAGATACTTACCGAGTTTAATTACAACACTACAAATACTTTATATATATATATATTTTTAATAGTCGAAAACATATTATTAATATCGAATAATTATAATATTATATATTTTTAATCACAATTTGTAATTATTTTCCTTTAATATAGTTTAAACTTATTTTATAAAAAGTCTTCTTCATATTAACCTCTGAATACGGTAATAAAATTCATTATGAACTTTAACTATATTTTTATTATACTATGAATTAAATTCTAAAAATCTTTGGTCAATTAGAATAAATATAAGTGTGAATATGTATTTCAAACACCGAATTACTAATCTTACCCACAAAATTATTTATTATTCAATGGTATCAAGTACTGAAAAAATTAAAATTTTCACGAATGAATGTTACTCGTAAGAAAAATGTTTAGTAGCAGTATCATTTATACTTCTTTATTTTCTAATCACAATAATCTCAAAATATCAAACTAATTGTAATTATTAACATTTCTATAAAAAAAGTAAATGCAGAAGAATTTGGATTTAAAACAAAAATAGCAGAAGTGTAAATTGAATGAAATATTCTCATTCCAATTCGTGAAAGAATAAAAAGAATATCGAGGTAACTGTTCGATGTGATTAAAATCTGAGAGCGTGAGCGAAAAAAGGTCACGAATCACGCGATTTTCTCATAGTCGAATTCTCGTGCTTAATAGGCTAAGCCTCACCCGCACTGCGCCATATGTTACCAAAAGGCTGAATGCAATTTCTTCGGAGATCAGGTTTATCTTCCTTAAGAATCCTGACATATTTCAAGAATAATAAAGAGGGAATATCAGCAACAGCGTCATCGTTTAGAGAAAATTTTCTTACACTGATTTCATCCTCAATTTATTTCTCACTAATGTATAAATTATCCTCTTATCGGCAATGTACAGTTTTTAATTTAAAATGGGTACATTTTCCTTTTATAAATAAAACTGCAAAATTATTATCAAAAAATTTGTTCTCCCCTTACAAATTCTCACGCACAAAAAAATCTTAATTAAAAAAAAAATATAAAACAAATAAGCTGTAAGACTTGGATCGTTGTATACAACAGAATAATAGACATAAGTAATTATTACACGTAAAATCATTGTTTATTCTGATTGAAAAAATCAACATATTGTATAAATATTGTATTTATTAAGTACAAATAAATACACATTAATAATAAATATCGTCTTTTCGGCTAATAATTAATAAATGAATTAAATATAATTTTGTACAAAAATATAATGGATCATCAAAGAAAATAAATAAAATATTATTCTGTAACATCTACAATTTTTCTTTTCACGAATATTATGTGACAATTTTTTCTTCTATTTTTTTTTTAATTTTCTGCTTTATTAATAATTAGTGCTTTTTAATAAATAATTATTCACTAAATATATAATAAAAGCTAATAAGATTGAATGTATACAAAATTTTTTATTTGGAATAAATTTTTGAAATTTTGACTATTCGATTAATTTCAATTTAACTATAATAAATTTTTATTTAAAATAAAATGGTGAATTATTTATTTGAAATTACAAAACAAATTTGTACTTATATAAGTAACCTAAGTATATTATATTTTATGACAAATAGAATTATTGTTGATGAATTAATATCTTATATAGAGAAAAAAGAGAGGCAGAAAAAACAGCTGGTAATAAATTTCTCTTATATATCTTAACAAATGTCTGTTCACGAATTTTAAATATTAATAAAATATCTTTTTAAAATGAATGAATATGTCTCGTCGTTCAACAAATTAAAAACTATTTAATTTAATTAAAATATTTTATTTTATTTTAACTATTATACTAATCATATACTAATTTAATACATAATAGAAATAAAAATTTTGCATTCTATCTTTCGTACGAAAAAGTAAAAAAATTATTTTAAAAAATTAAGATTGAACTAATATAAAGTGTTTCATTATTTTAAAAAATGTAATAATTAAAATATTAAAAATTTGATAAAAACATTTAGTAATTTATATATATAATACTAAATGTATTTTTAATCAACCTAATTGATAAATATATAATTTAAATTTTAAATATGTAAACAACAGTAACGATTTACGTATGCTTTTTATCTATGAATTATGATATTTATTTGAAAAAGACGTTTCTAAACGTCGCTTTCATATAAATACCTTTATCAAAACTATTTTTTAGTATATCAATATTTACGCTATAAAAATAATGTAGAATGTTTCTAGTGTAAATCGATATTTACTCAATTTTATATAAGGGATATTTTAAATAAAAAATTTGCTCTAAATTTTTACATTAGCATTTTGTTCTAATTTTTCTGCATATTAGATTTTTCTTTGCCAAAAATTTCTTTGCAATTAAGTAAATAGTAAAAATACTATTAAAATAATATCGCAGCAATAAATTGTTGTTGGAAAAAATAAATCCAATACATACCCCCATACTTGTTCAAAAATCTGTTTTTATAACACGGGGTTCAAAGATAAACTTGTTTGAAAATACTTTTAAATCGATTTTTCAGTCAAAACGACAGCGTTTTAATGTTTCGGAAATCTGTAATTTCACATCGATATTAGAGGAAAAGAAAAGAATGATACTAAATTATGTATTATTTTTCGAAATTCAATTTAACTTATTCTTAATGCAGTAATAATAACATTTATTTATTATCTAATTTTATATATTTTTTTTAAAACAAAATTTATTGAAATTTATTATTAAAATAAATATGATTTCAAAATTAACGAAGTTGATAATTTAAAAAATAAATAAATTTTTTAATTCTATAGATCATAGTAAACTTATATTATAATTCTTTCCTAAATATAAATAACTTTTTATTTTAGATTTCGATAGTTTAGAAAGTTTTATTTTATATTTTACTTAAAATGTATATCTATAAGAATAATTTAAAAAAAAAAATCTGCGATACTTATTCACAAATTTTGGTAGTATTGTGTATACTTTAGAAATAAAAATGTAATTAACCAATGAATTTTCACTTTTTTATCGATCATTTATTACTAAATGCAACAGAGATAACTAGGTTATATTGAAAAAATACATTCATGTGTAAATATTATTTAATTAAGTACATAAAACTGCAAAAAATTGCTCGCAAATCTTATTAAAAATCACATGATATATTTTTTAAATACATAGAGTATAACAGCCGCAACAGCAGTAATGAAATATGATTAATTAATTATTCGATTTGGACCGATTACTCGAATCTTGAGACAAGAATATGATGTTTTTGTATATCTGGAGTTGCATTATATTCACAATAAATGTTCAGGAATGTATGGTATTAATATTTTTGTTGAAGAAGACTAAAATAAACCTATAAAAATAATATCCGTAATTCTAATTTATTTATATTCCATAAACTAAAGATCAAAAGAAAAAAGTTGGAGAATATAAAAAATTAGTATGGATAATTTTTAATTAAAAGTAATTTATTTGTGATTTTTTTAATTTAAAGAGAGACTTTACTATTTATCGTCATATAATTGTTATATAGTTTTTTTCCTGATGGAATAAAATTATATTTTAATTGTTATACAATGTGTGGAATATCTAATAATAAATAATAATCTTCTAATTTATAGTCATTTATAATTACATAATTTGCAATTATAATTATACTATATTATCTGTAAAATATATCTTTATATACATAAAAAATTAAAACAAAACTTTGAATAGATCCGATAATGATATTTAAATAATTATATTTATATAATTCAGATATTGATTAACTATATGTCTTTACATTTATTTCATATATATACCAAAAAATTTAGAATCAATATTAATTATAATTCTATAATAATCATAAACATTGAATTAATTGTAACCATTTTTTAAGATTTCAAAGAACCATTTAAATTTATTTATTAACTTTTACCATTTATCGAATAAGCAATTTTTAAATTAATAAAATTATATTTTTTAAAAATTATAAATTTTATAATCTTAATTAAGAATTAAATCTATTGCAAATATTTGTAATTCATATTAACGGTAAACTATGACATCACAACACAAAAGGATTCAATTTTGTTTGTATATGTACTGTATAATAGCTTCAGTCCTTCTACCTTTTTCTTACTTCTGGGTGAAAACATTTCATCTATTGAAGAAATACATGTATCTTTCATGGATTTTGCTCTATAAATATTCCAACTTTCATAGAGATATGTATATTTTTAAAGGTTTGTCGTTACAGTAAAAATATTCTGTGTGCAGAAAATGATTTATGTTTACAAAAATAGTAAGATATTGTTGTGTTATTTCAGACAGAGGCTCACTTCTTATTCTTTTTTGTAGTAAACATTTGCTTTCTTTATTGAAGACATATTTTTACTAGTTGTATTTTATGTAACAGTGATTTATTGGAGTATTCCTATTTTATTCGTAAATTATTCCTGCGAAAGCCAACAATAGAACAAATAATAAATTATCAAAAATTTATTATCGTATGTGCTTATAATAATTCAGATAAATCAATTTATTTATTGCATATATTCATGAAGTATCAAGTATAATTTTTTAAATTTGTATAATTGTTCATAAAATATTATTGAAAATAGTTGATTTATTACATAATATTTTACGTTTATATTTCTTATTATACATATACTTTTATGACATCATATATCACTAGATATTAAGAATATTACATAAATAGTGGTTATCGAGTATTTTTTTAAATTTTGAATATGGTTTTCATACAAAAAATGAATCTGTAAAAATATAATTGATTCATTATAAATAATTTACATATGTTTATAATGAATCAACACTAATAAATTAAAAATAATTCTAAAACTTGGTTTTTCTAGAATATATTTCTTATAAAAAGTACTAATTTACTGATATATGGGAAGACACTATAGAAATAAGTCATCGATAAAAGATAATAAAGTATCGATCTCTGAATATTTACAGTTTCTTCAGGGTGAGTCCATTGCCAAAAGTCTTGAGCTGGATAAACATAGAATTCTCACTTAATAAGAATTTAGGAATCAAAGATTCTAAAGAAAAATAAAATCATTTCTTGTAACTGTACTTTCTTTAAGAGTAATAATGAATTAAACCAAAGAATGTTAAATACTTAAGACACAAAATAGTTATATAAGAGTAATATTTATAAAATCTGTATGAAATCAATAAATATATAACAACCAGAAAATATTTTTAAGCTAAATTAATTTTTATACGAGAAGAAAAGTTTAGTTAAGAAATAAAATCAAATAGCTTATAAAATTGTTACAATAATATATAGAATGTATATATTGAACTGAAATAATTTTCAAACCTTATGTGAATACATTCCGTTTTAAAGAAATATTCTGTATCCTTAAAAAAGGGAAAGAAATAAAGCTATAATATAGCGAATATGTTATAATAATAATTGTTTCTTACATTACATAAAATCGAAAATCATATACTAAGAACGAACAGTTGATGACTGAAACAATGATGCAATTTTCAAAATGCGCATCAATTATTTATAAATTTTAAAATAGTAAAGAATTTTTGAAAAATAATGGAAATATGTACAAATAAAATAAAGTGTATGTTAGCAAATAAGTGAATTCAAGTTAGTTTTGCAAGTTCAATTCAAACCATGCTACTCAAATAAAATGATAATTTATTAGCTACAATATTTTATTGCATTTTCAATTATATTTTCGGATTATAAAAAAACATATAAAATTAAATATTTGAAATAGTACAAACTAATAGAAGCTACATATAAAAAAGCTAATAATAATAAATAGTAAAATTTTTATGAGAAATTTTCTTTCGAAAAAAGAAAGGATATATGTTTATGACAATAATATGAAGTATATTATTACGACAGGATATGATTAAATCATGAAAATACTATAAAAATTCTTTGGAAAATACTTTTGAAGATATAAATAAGTTAGAAGATTTTAATGGAATTTTAGTAATATATTAGAAGTTAAGAAAAAAGTAATATAATATTATATTTAAAAAATACATTTTTTTGTAACTAAGATTTAAGAAAATATCATACTTTAATGATATTATTAAGAAAAAAAAGAAGTGATAGAAAAGCGATGTTATAAATAAAAATTAAAAATATTTTAAACAATATAATATCATCAAAATAGAGTTCATAAAAATTATATGCTCATAAAAAAGAAGTTCATATTGGATTTAATATTCTTAAAATAATTTAATGTCAAAAATAAAGGTGAGCGAAATATATTTAGAGTTTATGTATGAAAATATGTAAATAATGGTATGAATAAAATAAAATAAAGATAGAAATAAAATTGTCATAAATTGAAATTAACGATCATTCAAATGAGAAAATATTTTAATAATAATCGATACGAAATAATTAACATCTTTAAAAATGGTACATTTTAAAAATTAAGAGAAAAATAATTTATAGATATCTATTAAAGAATGATTTTTGAATTTATATTAAATTTTATTTGAATAAAATAGGAATACTCGCTGATATAAAATAAATATGATTATATATATACACATATATATTTACTTTCATTAGTTGCGAAATAAATTTGAATTAGATATAAATTTTCCTACGTATTTTTTAATACGTTTTGAATAGCCTAATATTCTAAATATAGTAAATCATAAAAATCCATAAATGATTAAATTAAAATTTTATATCTCCTTATAGTTTATATAAATATATATTAAGTTTATTAACAATGTCAAAAATGTTATTATTACTTTTTAAAAATCATATTGTATGATATTTTAAAAAAATCTGTAGAATATAAAATTTACTGTAATAAATTGAAAAAATTATGTATAAACAATTTTCGAATTTTAATTTATTTGAAATATATATTTAACTTATAGCAAAATAATTTAGGTAATATAAAAATCCTTGATACTATTAAAATATTTATATTTTATAAATAAGATGACTTTGAATAAGATCCATGAAAGTTATTGAATTTGTTGACTTAATTTGAGTTTTGAAAAATTTGAAACTCATGTAAACGTTATTTCCACCAAATATTTTTCAAAAAAATATCATAAACTATAATTAAAACTTAATTTAAATTATAATTTAACGTTCATATCTGTAGATGAAATATCTTTTTTTTTAAATATAAAATTTTTGTATAATATTTAGTATTTATTTATCACTATTTTATTATTTTTACAAACAGATTTAGATTTTATAGTTAGTAAAATGAGGTACAATTTAACCCATTATATTTTTATGTATAAAAGGTATTATGTAAAAATTAACTACAATATAATCTGGTAAATGTGTACGGAAATTAGAAAACGAGTCTAAATATTTATAGTTTTTATCAAATATATTAATTTGAACATAAGCTTTTTAAAATTCTTTTTACAAAAGTACATAAATATAATTTGATAAAAATATGATATTCCTTTTAATAAAATAAATAAATATTTTGAATTTATTTAATTGTATAATCAAAACGCTTAGTAAAAATTTTTTATATTTTAAAGATTAATTAAACAATTAGTAACTGATTTTCACAAAACTTTGAAATTTAAATGTGTAAAAAAAGATTTGAAAGATTATAAATACTATAACTACTTCTTTAATAACTAAGAAATGTCTTGAATAATAAAAGAAAAAGGAAGCAGTAAGCTCGGGATAATTACTAATAATTTTTATTCGTCATCTCTCTCTCTCTCTCTCTCTCTTCTTCATAATTGCCGGGGGTAATCCATTAGGTATCAAAAGTATAAACGACCAAGTTGGTAACGGTACATTGAATCGTAACTTAATTAGAGAAATTAATGCGGAAAATTAGTTTCTGGTGTGGTTTGTTTAGTATCGGAATATTAATGCAGTTAGATGAAATAAGGTCAGAGCTTCGATACGATGTGACCACTCAAGAATCAACAGTTGAAGATATCCAGTCTTGTATAGACCAATGAATTTCACTGGTATGTTTTACGTATCCGCAAGTATTCGTGGAATTTCAATAGATTACCTTTGTCCGGTTTAACTATTTATCGCAGGCAGTAGACCATCGCTTTAGTCCATCTTATAGATAAACTGATAATACCACATTTCAAACAGATAAAACAATCACTAAAAGTTTTTCATATTCATATTTGTGTAACATTAATTTTATATAATTTTATGTAATTTAATCTATACTTTTCAAAAAATTCTTTGTATAAAATATTCATTATTATATAAACAATATTTATTTCGTATTGAACAAAACTTTTATACTTAAGTAAATTTATCAAATCGTTTAGGTTTATGTTTTAAAAGATATAACAACGTTTTTCCTTTCTTAGAGTTTTCATCAATAAGATTTCCGTGATTTAAATTTTAAATATCTAAATTATAAATAATAATAATATAATTTATTCATCCTATTAATTTTATTATTTATTATTTGTAGAAATAATAAACGTGGAAACGTAGTTGTGTTTACAGGTATTACTGTAATCAATGCGTGGGTGTAGATCAACAACTGGTCTCAACATTAAGTGAAACGTACAATGGCTCTTTGAATAATCCGGCTCTGGAACTAGGAAATAACTATACTGTCGAATTTAATTCATGAATTCTATATTTCTGATTATATATCTTACCGCCGTTTTAATAACATTACTAGGAACTTTGAGAAGAATTATTAAAACAATCTTATTGTGTTTGTTTTTTGAATATTCTATTATACGGTGAATATAAATTCGGTATTTTCTGAGGTAATAAGCAAAAATTTGAAGGTGAATAATATTTCACAATAAGCAAAAAGATCCATTCGAAAATTACATTAAAGGTACACCGAATGAAAACTTATTCTTTACTTTTTGACGATGATCGATAAAATTTTTTTAATTTATGATAACGACTGGGAAGATCGTACAAAAAATGTACTTTAAATGATTTAATAAATAGACTATCCTTATAAATTTAAATAAATAATAATAATCATCCAGACATTAAAATATAAGTCAAAATTTTATTATCTTTACATTTTAACATAGAATCTAGAAATAAATCGAACAATTAGAAAATTACGTTTATTATAAGTAATTCTAAAATTATATTTATTTTAAATTAATAAAAATTTTTAATTTCATTTGACAAGAAATTAAGTTATTAAAAAGATAATATTATTTTATTAATAACTTTTAACAGCTATAAAATAAATAATTATGATTAAACTTCTGAAAAAAATGGAATCTTTAAAGGCAAAACGACAAGTTACGCTTCAGTAAAGAATTTTAAAAGGTTAAATGTAAGTGAAGTAATTTTTCATCTATCAAAATGATATTGTATAGTTACAATTTTTTTAAGTAATTTGTTTATGAATAATTTTATTTTAGAGGTTATAACATTTTTTTGTTTAATTAAATTTCATTAGATATTAATTTCTACTATATTTTTGTACACAATACAAAATGTTTTGTATATATAACTATTAAAATTCAATTTTAATTAATTAATATAGACTGTAGAAAAATAACCATTTAATCAATAAATAATATTCAAGTTAAAATATACAACTAGTGGAATTAGATGTTGTTTTTAATTATATCAGACTCCGAAAGATGATTTTATTTTACGAGATACATTAAACTAAAAATAAACTTTACTTTAAAAAAATATATATAAGAGATAATATTAAATGAAAATTTTATTAAAAAGTTTTTTCAATTAATTTTATTTCAGAATTTTTTTATTATTTAAAAAAATGATTTTATTACGAGTAGGAAACTATGACTTTAAGTAACAATAAAAGTAATTATACTATTTGATTATTAGTTAGTACAAAATTAGTACAATATTAATTACAAGATTTTCGAAATCAATATGATTGTAGTCAACAAATGAAATATGATTATATAATTCAGATGTACGAAATGATAACCTTATAAATATTCAAAGTAAAATACATTTATTATACTTACATTTATTCTTATTAATATATTCTAATAAGTTTTAACGTAATTAGGAAAACTCACCTGAAACAAAAATTATTATAAAAATTATAGTTTTATGATCTATATTTTCACTTCGTATTAATATTCTTTAATCATAAATGTACATGGAAACATGTATATACATGTACATCTTTGTTTTTTACTAAGAACAAAAAAATTTTTTTTTAAATATTTCCATTTATTATGAAATTTATAAATAACAGTTTACTGTATAATATATTATATGCAATCTAAAAAGAATTAATTTTTAACGAATTACGTAAAATATAAATTCATAAAATATAATTATACAATCCGTATTAGAATCTTATATTAGATTATTATATTATATATATTATATATATTAGACTTATATGTCGAATAAAAATTAAATAGGTACAATTTATAAAGTAAATGTTACCGTATTCATATTAAATAATAATAATTAACTTCATGTAATAATTAAAAGATTTGCATTTATAGCATCAAAATTATGTGAACATGAATATTTTTATTTTTGTTTAAAATCACATTTTCACCAATGAATTTATTAAGTAGTATTCTTATAAATATTCCAAACACTAAAAAGTTGATGTATTATGTTTCACAACAAAATTAAAAAAAAAGAAACACTAATAATGTATTTAACATTTTGTTGCAAAAATTATATTTGAGCAAGGAACTTTTATCGCTGCTTTTATCGATGCTACTTTTAGTATTACAAGTCGAGTGATTATTCTGCACATCAAATCAGTTTTCATGGTCAAACTATTGATTGTTTTTTATTGTTTGTTATCTTTGATTCCAATTTTCTTTTCGAATGTCTTTTTGAACCCATCGCCTATGAATGTTATTTCATTTGTAAATAAAGCATGTTATCGTTATCATTTTGGTCCATCACCTAATTTTTTAATCTTTGATCCTTCATCATTTTAGTATGAAATTAACATAAATTAAAACGATTAAATCGAATTTTTTAATAAGATTATAAAAGATTTGTTGCTCCTTTAAGTAAATATTGTTTTTAGATATATTTTTATATCTTATTACACATTTAATTAGTTAATTAACTTCATTCCCAATGATATATTCTTAAATAGTTATATACTGTTTTTCATTTGAAATACATTTTTCAATAAAAATTAATAAATTTTTATTACATATTTATGTACTATTAATAATAAAAAGATTCGTATTTAAACGACGAAATACAAATGTGTACATGTGATTGAAGAATTTTAGTCACCGATCTTTAGTGCTTTTGTTTTTTGAAAGATATGAAATTTATTGATTATAAAATATTATAAAACATAAACTTACTTTTTGAAATTATACATTTCTGACAAAAGTAAAAGTATAAAATACATCAATTTTGAGTTTATACTTTAAAAATAGAATATTAAACAAAATTATTTATTCACTTTAATTCTTTCTTTTCACATAAACTAAACGAAATTTTGAAAATATTTTTGTATACATTGATAAATCTTATAAATTAGTACTTGCAATGCATAAGTATCTCATTTTATTCTTAAAGAAATTGTCAAACAAAAAGATAGCTCAACAGACGCCACGGAATTCCGGAGCTTCTTGCATTGTCTATATCTACTTTTATTCTTTCTCTCCCTCTCTCTCTCTCACTCTTCGTTTTTATCTCTTTTTTGTCAGCAACAATTGGTCTTTTTCAGCAATCGATGAGATTCCACGTTTGATACTCATTGTTTTTTAATACAAGATTTATTTATTTTTCAAACCTACCGACATTTGTATATCCAACTATCATTAATTAATTATGAAGACACAATAAAAAAGAATCATGCATCTTGGGTATTAGCAAATTCCCATAATTCAGCTGTTAAACGTGAAAAATTCTAATCATTTGTAATATTATTTTATTTGGAAACGAAATATGAATATAATTTAATTTATTTATAAATTTATATAAAATTATAAAATAAATCAAAATCACAGCGTGTAATTCTGAAAAGTATCTTGAAAACTAATTTCAATTTAACCAATAAATAAATTAAAATTATAAGTAAACAAACTTAAATTCATCGAATTATATCATTTTTAATATTTTGAAATTCATAAATTCATAAATAAAATTTAGTACAATTTATTATTTATAAAAATAATATAAATGAAAAGTATGAAAATATTGTGCTTATACACTTTTAACACTTTAAAATGAAATTACTCGTAAATATACTAAATGAATTTTATCATCGTTAAAAAACTTCGAATATTCAATCTTTAGTATTTACATTAGTTTTTATAGAATTCTCTTCGACATATTTGACGGTAGATAATGTATTTGTTTTTAATGTAATATACCGTAATATACCAGCATACGATTACTTATAATTTACTATATAATGAAATAGAAGTAACTAACGCTTTAGTATTTTTTATTTTAATTGAAAAAACATTACACGCCTCGAAAAATACAAATTTTCCGAGCTGATTAAAAATGTGATATCCAAGCTAGCGTAAACTTGAAAAACAATTGGTAACTTCTGTAGAAAACAAGATAAACGTTCCTCTTATTCAAAGTCTTTAAAACTAGGTCCCAAATCCTTAATTCATTGGCCCGAGTTTGCGAGAGCGTTGAATTGTCGATAGCACCGCTGACATTATTGGAAAAGTACACTGTCGATTCGAGTTATTCGGTGCTTTATCAAACGCGTTTCTTTCATTGAGACAAGAAATATGTCACGTGACATCTTAACTTGAATATTTATGTTAAAAAAAGTTAGCGATAAAATTCTTTATATACTAATCTGTTTTTATAACAATTATAAGAACTGATACAATGAAATTCATCAAAGATATTTGATATATGGGTATTAAGAACTCTTTAATACATTGATAAAAATTAAAGATGTAAATATAATTATTTATGTATATTTATACCAGTTTTAAAAGAGCTTTATTTAAACATAAAAGTTAATGGTTTTAAAACTCACGACTGATATTTTTTAGCAATGTTTATAATCTACGATGTAGATGAATTTTATTTGACAAGTTCAAGAATAAAATGTTCAGAATTGCGATATTTTGACTTGAATTTTCCCGTTACGATGAATTCCGCTATACAATTCATAAGTCGTAGATAGAAAGACGATCTTAATTTAGACCTTGAATAATTGATCACGCGATTTACGTGAACTGTATACTACATTATTAAAATATATTTCACTAATTCAGTCGACACGGATGAAGTACTTTATGTACAGGTACGAATTAGCCAGCATATGTAATACTTTGTCAATGTTTAAATTATATCGATATGTATTAACGTAATAACCTGTTTGTGGTAATTTAATAACCTGAAATAAACGGTAAAACGCGAGTTTAGATTTTCTATGAAATATTTGTTGATAGTATTGTTTTCTGTAAAGAAATGATATTCAATTTCAGAAAAGGTATTCTTCGCGAGTCGGTGAAAGACGGTATATCGGGGATAAGACGAACTTGGAAACACGAATCCGTGGATATGGAAATCGAGGCGGTTATAAAGTGTTCCAAAGCCGAGTATGGAAACCTCCTCGATCTCTGCAATTCTAAATAAAGCTTGCTCTCATATGAGTTTCCAGTGGTGCAGTTATAGAGAACCACTCGTTTGTAGAGTCGTACGAGATTTACACCTCAACGGATAACGATTCGAATTCACGAGTAGCATTTCCAAGTGCCGGAATTCCGAGGGAGCATCTACCTGTAGGCTATTGAGAAAGTGCAACGTTGATAATTCCTTTTAACTCCCAATGCCGAGGAAAATGAAAAATACAACTTTACAAGAAAAACTTAAAAATAAAAATCTATGTTAAAATGTCAAGGCTATTTTTCATAACAGATTTATATCAAAGTAACTACCAATAAATTAATCCAAGAGGGATTTTATTTTGATAAATTTATTATTCCGATGGAAACAGTCGAGAGATTTAATTGATCGAGTGTTGGGATTTGTGAAAATTTATTTCAAAAGCATTTTCTTTCTTAATCTGTGATCTTTTGCGTAGAGTCTTAAAATAAATGAACGTAATGAACATAATTTTACGATTAGAAAATTATTGGAAGCTCTTTTTTATTCGAACGAATTCTAAATAGAAATAATATTCAAGTTTCTAGATGACTTTTTGTCGGTATAAGATGTTAATCTATCAAAATATCGAAGATCGATAATGCAAAAGCAAAAACATGCGTAAGAATATTAAACTCGATAAAAATATTAGAAGTTCGTTAATTTATTAAATACCATAAAATTCCTAATTTTCTCGCTATGAACTAAAATTATAACTAAATAGCATATATATATATTTTCAACAATTTTCAACATTGAATTGCAAGGAATGAAAAAGAAATTAAGAATGAGTTTGCTATTAATGCTCGTTGCAATCGATAGTTAATTTATTTCAAAAAAGCTGCTGAAAAATTAATTATTTCAAAAATTTGAATAGAGCTCATTGTTTAAAGCTATATCTATACAAAAGTACTACAATTCATAGAATATTTATGAAAAGTTGAAAGCCGTTTTTTATTCGTTGTATTTCAAATTTTACATTGTATAATAAAAAATGAAATTAAAAATTTATAAGATAAACAAACGCGTTTAAAATAAAAAATAAAAAATAATTATAAGATTTTATACATAATAATTAAAATTTTATAATTCAGGTGTAAAAATATATAAATATTTTGATTAATTCTGTATTAAGGTTCAGGTATCATAAAACATTATTCGTTTGGAAACAAGAAATAATTAAAAATTTTATACACGTTTTTTTAGTAAATGATTATTTTATTTTTTCTATTAATTTTACTGTTTCGAAATACAAATTAAAGATTAAAATACAATTTTAATTTAACAGAACAAAGCTAAATTAAGCAACAAAGGAAAATAGAAATAGTGTGCGATATAATGTCCGAATATTAAGCCATTTTGCATAATGGACAGACACGTGAAGTAATTTTTAGTGAAACATACAGAAACTTGGTTTTCCATCGTGGCTTAATATACACAAAATTAATTATTTTTTCTAAGGTTAAAGTCACTGCAAATAACATAAAAGAATAAACAAACACGAAAAAATGTAGACGTAGAGGATTTTATATTTATACATCAAATAAAGTAAAAGAAAAATTTTTTTACAAAAGTAAATTAAATTTTTTATAATAAACTTTACCAACTTTAGAATGTTTTTATACCAAATTATAATTTTTAATATAATTCAAAGATAAATTTGTTGGTTGAATTATGCATTTATTAAAAATCATATAACAGAAATTTTTAAAAATATTTGGAATTTTTATTATTATACAAATTTAGTGTTAAAATTTAGAAACATTCGTTAAAACCAATGGATAAATTATAGAGTTTACATTTATAGAAAAATTTAATTTCAATTTCTTGTAATTATTTCCATCGTTAGCTATAAAAAGAAATTGTTTCGAAAATACATTTATGCCTATATGAAAAATATAAATGTTCTTAATAACGTCTTTAACAATTTTCAAATACGCAGTATTTTGTATATTTTAGTATAGAAGCAACATTAGTAAACCAGTGACTGAAATTTAACGGTTCGAGAAATACATTTATCATTCATCGTAAAAAGGAATAACCGTGACGGTGATAAATATATAGTCTTTCTGGTAGTTATTTGGTCAATGCTAATATATTTAATCATTATTATTCATTAGAAATCTATATTTTCTTCGAAGTTATTTTTATTCAAATGAAAAGGATATTATTTTATATAAACTAAACATCTTGCTTTTAATAATAAATCAAATATTAAATATTACTTAGGTAAATTAAACGATATCCAATTTAATCTAATATTATTATATAAAAAGTAAATTAAAAACTCGGAAGTTATTTTTTCATATAAACAAACTTTACAATATAAATTGAAGCTTAATTTACAACGTTCGTCGAGTATGTCCTGAAAATTTCGCTTACATCGAAGAATGCGCGGTTAAAAAAGATCTGGCGGATATCGGGAAAACCGTATAAACGATAAAAATAAAAAACGCCGATAATGACTGGATCTACGAAAGGAATTAAAAATCCCATATACGTCACGCATCACACCTTTTACGCGGTAAACAGGGTCGTGAAAAGAAGAAAAGAAGAAGAGAAGAAGAGAAGAAAAGAAGGAAAGAAGGAAAGAAGAAAAGAAGAAAAAAAGAAAAAAAGAATCGCGGAATGAGTGAGGTAAAGAGAAAGACCGAGAGGGGAATAGAAATAGACTCGAGGTAAGAGCCATCGAGAAATATATCGTCGGAAAAGTTGCCGCGGTACTTTTACGCCATCCCGAGACGAAGAGCTTCGCAAAGCTCAAAAAGTTTGAAGGACTCGAGGGGACCGTTCGGGGACAGATTCTAGCGGTGCGTCGAAGATTAAACTTAAAACTGAAGCAACTTTACTTCCAATGTTATGCAATACCGTTTACGAAGCTCATTATCTTTTGCCTTTAAAATTCAGGGATCTTGAACAGGTTGTAACGCGATTTTCGCGCTACTCGCAAAAAGGCAACTCGAAAATTTAGCCTTGTTCGAGCGCACCTCGAGTCCTTAAAAACTTAATACCCGTTGTTATATTACAAGGACTCTTTGGTACAAATTACTTTTCTTCGCTATGTAAGATACGATTTCTTTGGCCCTGTTTTTCTTCAAACTTCAGCGGCGTTTATAGAAATAAGTAGCTTTGATAGAAAAAGACAAAAAGACAAAAACCTGAAACGATAACAACATCGTAGTTTTTCGTAACAAAAATGTTTTTTTGAATTCGATAAGATTATTTTTAATTCGTTCGATAGAATTTTGTATCTATCGTCTTATTTACCGTCGCCTATTGTTCGTCGGATTTCTACAACGCTAATCTATACGCGCAGTTTATTAATAAACGAGACAAAAATTATCGCATCGATCTTTTAAATACATAGCATAAAAAATCCGAAACGTTAAAATTCAACGAATCTCCAAGTTTACGTATACTTCTGACTTCGACTTCCTTTCCCGCTATCTCGATCGGTTTTCGATCGCAGCATTATTTATAACCGGTGTAATTTTCGATACTCTTCTTCTGAAGTATTCTTATTTTGGAACCGACGAACGAATCAGTGGAAGAAAATAGATTTGTCGAATAAAGAAAAGTTTTTTCGTAAACTAATTTGTAATAAACCTTATCAAATTAGCGATATTTGGATAGCACGATTCGTGTTCAAAACGATAAAACAAATGTTCTCGATACGATAAATTAAGTTACGAGAACAGCAAAAAATATGCCTTCCATCGTAATTTAAGATCGCCCACTGCCTACGGTATCGATCGAACAATCAACCAAATGGAAACTAAAATCTCGACCCCGAACCACTAGTCTCGATAAAAAAAAAGGAGCGAAACGACATTATCGAGACGATTCCCTCCAAAGCCAAGAGGATTCATTTTGCGAATATGTATATACGTAGACATATCTATCGGCCGTAAATAGAGAATCGTTAGTTCCAAGGCAGCTCGGAACATCCATCAAAGCGGCGAAGCGTTTGTCCGTTAAATGTGCCACTGCAGCAGCCAATTAGAGAAGAGCGGAAGTTCGACTCCGTGGCAGAGGCATCGGCAGCAATAACAGACAAGAAAATCTCGAGAAAAAGAAGCCAAGGGAAGAAGCGAAAGGAAAATGCGAAAGGAAAAAAAAATGCGACGCCCGGAGAGAAAAGTGCACCGACAACTACGAAACGAGAACTGGATTTTAGTGGCTCGCGTGGACGAGAGTAAGACCACCAGGGAAAGAGGATCTTTGGAGATGAAAGAGGAATCACTAGCGGAGTTCGGATGTCGGATATGCTTCACTACTTTTCGATTTGGGCTTCGCTAATGGGAACGATGAGGATTTTGCGAGTCCCAACGTTTCCGAAGAAATTCTCTTTCGACATTTCCATACGTCCAGATATTTTAACCGTTCCTCTAAACGAAAATTTCATTTGCAAATTTAAATAATACTATTAAGTGGATCTAGGCTCCTTTTATTATCGATAATACTTTCATTACATTATTCGATCCAGATAATTGGCTCAACGTCAGAATTTCGAACGCTTTTCAATAATGTGAAAACATTTTAACTTTTAAATAAAATCATTTATTCTTAAGTCTTAAGTCTAAATTTTAAGACTTATTTTATGCCTTCAAATTATCTGTTTTTTTTACGATTTAAATTTAAATATGTCGTCATTTTTTAACTGTTTATTTCCTATGGACGATATAAGTAATTCAAGAATTAAACGCATATTATAATTTATAAAAAATAATATCGCATATATAATCAAATACTTTTTACGTAAGTAATTTTATCTCTAAATCTGTATCGAAGCGTTCATTTTAAAAATTTCGGACGCATTCATCTTTTATATAACTTTCGTTCATTTTCTTATTTTATTCAAAATAAGTTACCAACGAATGATACAATAAATTTGTCAAAGTATAATTCTATATTAACGTAACGATATTAAAATTAAAAATATTATTTATAATTTTAAAATAACAAATGTTTACAAAAACTGAAAGAGATAAAAAATAAATACAGTTCACTTTGACAGTTGGCAAACATAAAAAGAAACTAATTTCTATCGATAAATCCAATAAAAATAAATTGTTTTCTGCTACAAAAGAACCTTTTACTTTTTATATTAATCTACGAACGCTTCACGAAAGGATTATCGTAAGATTTATCATTATCTATATAAAATGTAAGATCATTTTACGTTAACAACTATATTATATTAATTTACCATTTCATAAATTTTTGGTATAATCTAATTTACCAAGAAAATTATTTAAGTAATAACGAGATAACTTTTGGTACCATTTGCATTATAATGCTTGTAGCGAATAAAATTGTAACGAATAAAATTCTTCTAAAAATACGCGTTCAAAAGACGATTACGTTATATATATATATATATATATGTATATATATATATATAATCTTTAATACAATTAAGATCGACGTCGTTATTAATTTCTTTATTACTCAAAATGAAATATCACGGATGTTACACTGATTCGAAATGAAAACAACCGATTGAATTTCTTTTCAATCTCTTTAGAAGCGGCATCGATATCCCAATTTTCGATCGAAAAATGAAAAAAATTCGGAAACGACCTTCAGTCGATAATTTGCTCGTAGCCTCGATTCGATTTTCCAGTTCACGAAGAATCTCCGACGCGTTCGCGGAAATCGGAAATCGGAAATCGGAAATCTCTCACCGGTCCGGATAAGTATAAGCACGAGTCGATAGATCCACGTTCCAGCCATACTCGATTACTCGCAATTAGCGATTATGCGCTGGACTGCGTTTATCTCGAGGTTAAATTATCCGGCCACTACCACCTGGACCGAAATAAGACCGATCCTACGCATTCGCGTGCAAACTGAGCATACAAATTAGGACGGTAGTAACGATACTCCTTCAAACGGAGATTTACGCCTCGGAAACTCGCACGGATACTCCATTTATCAGAGATGGTTCGCTCGCGTTCCTCCGTCGGCTAAATTACGCGTGAAATATCGGAAGCTGCGTTCTCGACTCGACTCGACTCCCTCTATCTCCTTCTATCATCCTCGCACGATCGCGCGGATACCGACATCGATATCCTCGTTACGCAACTGCGCAATAACTTCGTAAAGTAAAGTCGACGGGACCGACTTCGAGCCTAGCGACCGATGCATTCGAAAGCGTCGCCCGAAATCCGATTATGCGCGTAGTCTCGCACTCGATCTCGGTTACGCCTCGCATACGCGCGTCCGTAGCTCTCGGAATATCTCCGCCTATGCTTCGCTGTCTCCATGCTTATCCTCCAGTCGACGAACGTTCGGAGATATTTATTAAAGATTTAAAATAGTGAGAGATTCTACCCCGGTCGACTTGGATTTTTTCTCGCTGAAAAATCGTCGACTAGGAAACCGATTTGTTCCGGCTTGATTGCAAGGTGATAAGAGCTTGCGGGTGTAGGGAAGCTCCCTCGATCGGTTACGCGCGTTTCGTTAATGAAAAGAATCCGAGTCCGCTTATTCGGCGTTTCATAATTACGATCCGTTGCTCGAAATAATAATTTGTAAACGATGCCAAGTGTTTCGGTGAGACGCATTTGCAGCGAATCTCAAAGACGTCGCTTCACTAGTATTTTAACCAAGTGTCTTTTTTAATTGGGTGTTTACCTTTCCTTGAATTTTTACATTCTGTACATTTTACATTCTGTTAAACCTGCTTTACTCGAATACCGTCTACCGTTATATTTCAAATGGTAATTGTAAGCCAAACATTTTACGTAATATCTGGTAATTTTTTATCAAAAAGTAAAAACATTTTTCAAACTTAAGAACGAGCGATGCGAACTTTTTCTCTTACAAAAATTTTATATCGCAAATAATGAGAATAAATTACCTTTACAATAAAATATTTTATAATATAAAGATTAACCGTTTTCGTTAACGTAAAATTGAAAGATACCTAAAATGTATCAACATTTTTCTAATAGAATCGGTAAATAAATTCAGAACTTGGATAAAACTTTTATCGAAGATATCCTCGAAAGAAAAAAAAGGTTTTTTCCACGCTCAACGTTAAGGCACGGATCTTAGTTTTATCCTTCAAACATTTTCTTTTACATTTGTATGAATTAATTGTATCGGTACGTATAATACAAGATATAATGTACGTAGAATAGAAAATAAAATGTACTATATTTTGACGTAAAAAAATAAGATTTAACAATGTATAAAAACGTTGTTTAACTTTTATACATCTGTAGCTAAAATAAGTCGTTATTATAATACACCAAACTTTTATATAGAAATTTATATACAGTATAATCGTTATAAGAGTAAAATACTATTTTCTAAAAAATTAAGGAAACCAAAGAATAACTAATTATAAGAGTGTGTAGTTGGTGTGATTATTCTGCATGAAATAAACGCGTATTCGTGTATTTAAATATAATGTAACTATCTAAATGACGTAGCAGCCGCAGACGTAAAATTTACCTCGAATACTAAAGTTTTCAGATGCACGTCATCGCATGATTTCGAGAATCTAATATATGTGATAATTCATGCTATTACTTAAACTGTCCAAAAGTTAAATAGAAGTATAATTTGCGTATTTATATTAAAACTTGTTAAATATTTAAATTAATTCATTTAAAATAATTTACTCATTCCAATACAAAATAAATATATTAAAAAAAACTTTTTTTAAGTTGTTTTAATTAAAATTAAAATAATCTTACCATTTGTATTTATATTAATAAATACTTTCTATTTAAAATTTTTAAGCTTTTCAAACTTTTATTTTGGCAAAACTTTTATTAAAATGTTCGGATTTGTACGCATACTTGACCTAAATAAAATACATGATAATTTTACACTGGTTAGGTTAAACAATATTTTATCGTTTTGAAAAAAAGTATAACAAGTTTGTCGTGTTGAGTAAACTTTTATTTTCAATTATTAAAAATATATAATAGTTTGGTATATTGTATATTTCGTTATAATAATACTACAATCAAATATCGTTTATATTTTCCTAAAATATCTCGTAAAATGAAAAAACATACCCAAGTACATTTATAAATCAAAATAGTTATATATTGAATATTTATATTTCAAAAGTTAGCAATAGTAACGAAGATCGAACATAACCTTTAATTATTTACAATTTAAACTTATTTTCATTTTTAATTAGCTTTGACTTCGTCAAAAATTATATGTGTTATATTTTAATTCGTACTTATTAAAAATATTAAAATACGATGTAAATAGATAATTAAATGTAATTAAATAAAATCATCGTAAATCGTAAAAGATTCAATACTCGAAAAATTCAAATTAGCGATTCGCACATTAAAACAGTAAAATGTTTCCATACATTTCTTGTTTGTACAATTAATTTTTAAAAAATCTTATTTTTATTAATTCTAACTAGTTAAAATAATTTGTTCGGTTAAGGAGTGCAAGGGATTATTCAAGAATTTGTAATTTGTATATAATATTTGCGTAGATGAGAAATTCCGATTTAAAAAAATCTTACATCGTTATGTATTTGTTTTCATAAATTATAAGAATGAATAATATTTAAATTAAAATAATGCAATTAAAATAACAATAAATCACTTAAAAGAAAATGTCCGATAGTTGAAAAATAAATCGGAACGAGCTGTAAAAGAATAAAAATTCCTTTCATTAATAGTTAAAATATAACGGTTTATTAAAGAAGTTAACGATAAAATATTATCTGCACTTGGAAAATATTTTTTATCGCAACCCCTAATTTTTCATGTAAAAAGCACTGGATATTAAAGAAAGAAGATTTATCTAGTAAACACGAGTAGAATTGGTTGAAAGCGGAAGGGAAAATAAGCAAAATGAAAATAGAAGCACGTATCCATTGATATAACTGAATTGCGACGGAGACTGAAGCGGATGGGGATGAAAATTAAGCTGACCTCTAATCTCGCTGCAAGTGACAGAAGTGTCCAATTGTCCAAGTGTCGGAGCAAAGAGCGACCGCGACGTTATCGGCGAAACTCGTGAACGTCGCATCGTCCCTATCCTGCGATTCAAATCCAAAAAGGTGGCATCGCAAATACGAGTAAACGACATCAGCCGTCGGTCAATGTTCGGGGTTCGGGGTTCGGGGTTCGGGGTTCGGAGTTCGGAAGTTCGGCGAGTGACCAAGATGTTCGACCAATGGCATAATATTTTTCCGACCAACCGATGGAACTAATAGAATTGGTTTTTGCGAGAATTGTTGGAGAGGTGTATGAACGGAACGTAATTTTTATCGAAAATATGAGTTTCAGAGATATTTTATTTTCCTGTACTTTCCCAACGTTTTGTTTCCATTTCGAATTTAATATCATCGAAGTAGGTTAGATAAGCGCTCGATTTTATAAAATGTATCCACTGCTTTGGTCTAAACAATAAATTTGATCAAATTTAGTAATAATCTCGAAATGCTTTAAATCTCATTTTATGTGCACGTACCAACGTTTACAAGCTATCGATCAATTCAGAAGAATAACGCAAAAGGAGAAAAATACTTCTATTCAAAATCATATCGTATTACGCATATTTTCTATTACAGATAAAAAAGTGTAATTGCATTTTTAATTGTAAAGGTACACCTATGCTTATTTTATTGTATTTTACGCTATTGATATTATTTTATTATCTTACTAGTCTATGATTTTTATATATTTTTTCTATGAACATTTTTATATTTTTAATCTGTAAAATAATAATCGACAATTAATTATCATCCATTTTAATCGTATTTATATTTTTTATATTAAGATCCAAATAAAATAATTTTTATTATCGAATATAATAAATTATTTTATTTTTTTTATAGTTTATATAAAATTATGAACGTAAATTCGAATAATAAGAAAAAATTTAACGCATTTTAAAGTGATTTTTATTACGAATAAACTCGTAATCTTTTCAGATACTGATAATTTGTGATATAACCATTGGAAATAAAATTTAAATTGTATAAACTGTTAATTTTATTATTATTTATTTTCTTTTATTTCTTGCTATTTTAAACATTTATAAATATAGAGAAATTAAATTGTATACTATCCATAAATCTAACTGAAATTAATTCAATGCGGAGAAAAACAAAATATATGAAGCATTAAAATTTATGTTGTTAATTTATCAATTGTGTATTATTATTTTAAATTAAATTTTATATTAAAATAGCTTACTTTCAATAAGTATTATTATTATCAATTACTTAACATTTAAAGGTATCAAACGCTAATACTAATTTAGAAATGAAATGCTTTTTTTTTACATATTATAAGTAATAAAATCGTGTGATTGTCTTTAAAGAATAAATCATCTATATCGCTTTAAAATATTGAATGCAAGTTTTATATAAAAAAATAAAGAAATTTATAGAAAATATTACAACGGTAATAATTCTTAAAATATTTCTCGAAGCAACTGCGAAGGTGGATTAAATAGTTTCCCACTTTAAGTTTGATCGATCGAAAGAGTCCGAAGAAACTTTTTATCAAAATTAGAATGTCACTCGAATAACTGATTAAATAATAGATCATTAACTCAATCGCTATATTGTAAATGTTAATGTCAACGTTAATTTATTTTCACAATTTATACAATCCTATATTTTTAACGGTATTTAAAACGTAAGATTATTCGTACACGATACAAAGAACCAATTTCTAATTGAGAAAAATATTCCGATACAATTAAATAGTAAAAAAAATTTTATCAATAAAGTAACGATTGTTAAGGAGATTTTGAACTTTTTATAAATAAAGATTTATTACGTATATTAGAAATTTTAATTTAAAATAGAACGTGAAAAATTGTGAGATTAAATCTTACAAGATAATTAGAAGCATATTTTATTTTACCAAATATTGAATTTCATTGATTTTACGGATAAGGTTCCGACTACGCGTTTCAATCCTCCAAAAATCAAGGCCCCATCGCAAATCAAATATTTTTTTATTTAAAATATAGTATAATATCTTTGGAATAAACGAACGGAATTGAAAAATAAGCCTTTGTATCGAATACGAAACTTATACGAATTTTACAAAAGAAAATATGAACTTTTCAACGAAAGTTCTTTTTAACTTCCCGAGCATTAAATTTGAATAAATAATATTACATTTGATTTTTGTACTCCTTAAAATCTTTGCCTTTATTAAAGTTACCAATATAATAAAAGAGCGAGTAAAAGTGAAGATATTTAGGAAAGTTTACCATCGAGTCGAATACAAGGCTGACTATAAGCGGAAATGGCAGAATGTCGAAGAAAAGCGTATCGATAAGGTTTGTAACGAGTAACGGGCAAAAGAGCGGATAAGATAATTTAATAAGCGATCGCAGGAAGGATCGCAACGGTGTGGATATATTCCTTTTTCCCCCGTAAAATCCGCTGCGTCGTTGCATTCGGCATTGCATAATGCGGTAGTTGCACTCCCGCGTTCACCTTCATCTGCATTAGGTAAATGCACACTTGCACCCGGGCGAAAGCACTACTTCCGTTTCAGCTTTCGGAGTGCATACAATACCGCATTGTACATTGTTAATACATGCTACATGTTTGCGCGCACACCTGCCTACGTATACGATGCATGATAACAAAGGTATACAGTCATCGTAACTCTCGTCTTTTTAAATTTAAATTTTACGCTTTATTTTTTAAAAAATCTGGAATCTTATAATACGAGTCTTTTGCGGTGGTAATAATTTAATAACGGGTATGATATGTTCATTGTGATCAGTGCAGCGAAATATAAAGAAGCGACAGTCGCATCAGCCATAAATTACCGTCGCAATTTTCACGAAATGTACGAATTTTTCCATTTTGTAAACTACGGCTAATCGTATAAACCGAGCTGAGGAATCGATTAATTGGAATCGCGTATGTATTTAAGTGAGTTAACTATGATTTTATATAATCAATTATGCGTTTCCCGTTGTCTAGGATTCGTAAATTCAGCTTGAATTTAACGCGACTCCACCCACGCGTTTTCATTATTCTTTAGCGACTAAGAAATAGGAGAGTTTCCCAATATTCTGTAGGTCACCTCATTCTCGTGAAGAAACAAAACGTTCGCGAGCACAAGAAGCACGAGAAGCACGAGAAGCACGAGAAGCACGAGAAGCACAAGAAACAGAAGAAGCAGAAGAAGCACCAAGCGAAGAAATCCTGTCACGTGTGGTCGTCGTGTTCGCGTAACCCTTGCGGCAGTGCATCCGAAGGATTTAAATTGTCCTTCATTTTTTGCAATTTGTATTTTGTTGTAGCTTCGTGCCCGAAGGGAATGTAATGATCAGTTTTTTCCAGAAGCTTTTTGATCTTAAAGACCGGTCTTCTTTTATGGCTGACCTCTTTTTCTTTCATTCTTCCTTTATTTTTGAATTTACGGAAAATTTCCTTATATCATTTTCAACATAATTTTGCAAAGAGCTCTTTTAGCGTTATTTTAAGAAAAAATTACTCCATCGTTTCAAAAATAAACTTTACTGAATTAATATCATAAATATGATTTTTGTCGAAGGTAACAAAATTAATCGATGTACGATGTAAAAATTTTCAAAATTTATATTTCCAGAAAATTATAGAATATTAAAGACTTAAAAATGCTCTCAAATAATAAATCATCGCTTTATTTGTTTATCTCTGTTACTGAACGATTTGTTTATTTTAAACATTTTACGTTTATGTACGTTACATTAAATTACGTGACGTTATTATGATTTTTATCCAATGATATTAAAATATTTCATCCTAATATTTAATACGAATAAAATTTAATTCGATATCCGACGATTAAATGCAAATAATTTCACTATGATTGTATCGGTATATGCATTATGTATACAAATTAGAGACTATTGTAAAATACTAACCTTGATAGCGATAATAAAGACAAAAAGTTTGGTGTGATAAAAATGTACTCTATAAAATTATGAACGATTAATTGTCGTTTAATAAATTCTTCGTTTAATTATGAATTAAATATATTGAATAGTTTTATGTGAAAATAGATTATATTAATTTAGAAATTTAGTACTAATTACCGATTTTTAAATGATTATATTATATAACGTTATTGACATCTATTTCTCGTTAAATTAACATAAGTATTTTTTAGAATTAGATTGAACGTCAAATGTAATAATACGTTTAAGAGAACTCAACTTTTCAAAATTAGGTTTCTTTGATTATAAGAAAAAACTTTTAATATAGGTTTCCAATAATCTTTTGATATAAAAAAACGTAGAACTATTTATTCTGATAATTTTACTTACATACTGTTATAATTATATTTTAATAAAAAAAAATGCATAATAATACAACATTAATTTATGTACCAGCTTATGAAATTTAGTTTACTATACTATAAAAAGCTTAAAAAATGTATTTATTCCTAATATTTAATTTTTTGGATTAAAATTTTAAGGATAATAATTAAACAAAATTATAAAAGAACCTTGAAATGTATATATTTTATTTTTATTTGACTAATTAAAACTAATTAAAACTAATTACAACTAATCAAAATTGAAAGTATTAAAAAGATAGCATTTGAATCACTTATATACTACAATAAAATAAGCTTAGATGAAAGCTTTCATGAAGTGATCTAGATAGTAACCAATGAAGGTGCGTTGAAATTAAATTGATTGAGAGCAGTAGACTTTTATGTAGTTAACTTGATTTGAATATTAGATTATTTTAGAGAACCAATCAGTTTATATATATATATATTTAATAATTTTTTTATAATAATTCTATTCATAATTCATTTTTTATTAACTTAAATAAGGTTCCAGAACAATTTTTACAATTAAAAATACTCAGAATCTAATATTCATCTCATTGTCAATCTTAAGTTATATAATATAGTAGGAACTTAATAAACAAGAGTATTAATTGTATCACTATCGAAATTTATTTGTACTTAGGATCCATAGATTTATTTTTTATAAGCATAATGAATTTGATATTTTTCTAGAAATTTTTTATTGGATTTGCTTTAATTTTTATTAATTCTTTAATTAAAATTTACTCTTATAAATATCTCTTTTTTCCTTAATATTTGTCCGATCTTTTATAATATACTTTTATAGGAAGATAATAAATATGTAAAAATAAAGATACAAAAGTTTTGAAATTCTTTGAATTTTACAGATCTTTAAATTGAAATAATGTAAACAATATATATCATTTAACATATTAATTTTATTTAAAAAATGTATAGTCGATAATTAAAATTTATTGCCAGTATTTATTTTTAAATTAATTTTTAAAAGCAAAATTGATATAAAAATATTATTTATCTAATTAAAATGCTTTTTTTATTGAATTTAGTTTTAACATGTAATTTATATTACTTAACATAAAAAAACCAAGTATAATAGTTAATGTTTACGTACCTATGCCCTGTTAATTTACATTTTTTTAATAAGAAAAAAAATTTATAAAAATAATAAATTTTTTAAAAATAGATTTTACGATATTCTATGTAAGACTTCATAAATAATTAAATTTATAATTTATAATCTATATACATTATAGGTGTTATACAATATCCCAAACTATGTTAAACTAAAATAAAATATTTTAACATACTTTGTATCAAACTGAACGGCTACTTAATTGTAATTTACTAATTTAATTGTCAGATAATAAAAATTAAAAGTGTATAAGTCAAATACATTCAAGATAAATTCAGAAAAATTTTTTGAATTAAATGTAATTTTTATATCTTAAATTACTAACGATAAAAATCACAATATAAATACAGAATTCTACATCTCTAATTATAATCTAAGCTTTATTAATATATACCGATATAAAAAAGATACAATAATAATTTAAAAATATAAATTTTCAAACAAATAGTAACCATTATTTCAAGAGATCTTACTTCAACGTTTGAGTAACAAAGGCTCAATTTACTACTATAGTAAATTCTTTCAAGGAATATTCTTTCAAAATATTATCAAATTAAAGTGTAAAGATAGCGAAACAGAACAAAGGTTGTATCTATCGTTGGATTTCAACTAACTGAAAATAATAAGAAAATAATAAGGGCACCTGCCGCGATCCGATATTCAGAAAATTCAGCAATAACGTTATACGACTTATTTAAAGTGAACCTAATTACAGAATTGAATGAAAGACAAATACGGATAGTTAGACGGATGGATAAATGAAGTGACAAAAAGAGTAAAGAAAGTAAAAGAGGATGAATTATATGGAAGGAGGAACAAAGATAAGGCGGACAATGATCTTACTTCTTTAGCGCTAATGGCACACCTAAACTGAGGCCATTGTTGAAACACGAACCGAATATCTACGTCACTATCGCATCTACGTTATATTCTGCTTTTCTAGCTGAACCCACTTTCCTTGCTTATATTTTCTTTATTCTGACAAGTGCTCGCTTTGAAAGAAGGACTTTTTAAACTGACAATTTGCCAAAAATAAAACTTAACTACAACTATACGTGAGAATCGTGTCTTAAGTAAGCCATTACAATTTTAGACCTTGTTTCTCAACAGATTATAATCCTTATATTTATAAATTCAAAACTTACTTATTTTAACGTGGAAACACGTTTCATATGTTTTAATTACGAAAGCTGAAAAATCTTTTTAAATATTATTATATTCAACGAATACAATTGATTTTAAACATTCTTATATTTACCTTAAGTATACTTTCTATTAATTTGGAAAATATATTACAATTTTATTTTGAATATTGTGTTGAGATTTACGAAAGTTCTATAATCATCATTTAATTTAATTAAGAATAGTTTTCTCATATTCGTACATATTGTTTGAAAACCTGGAAATCTTTTGTGATAAATTTGTTAATGTATTTTTAGCTATTTTAAGAAACATTGCAAAGGGCATCGTTATTTTTATCTTTTTTCTTGAACTTTTTACTGTTAATAATAAATTATACAAGTCTAAAATAGAGATAGGTTAGATCTCAATTTACCAAGTTGATATTTGATCAAAAACACGCAACACACTTTATTACGTATAGATAAAATGTACGTGTCCAATGAATTTCCGTATGTGGGTTCAAGCATAGCTTAGTAAAATACATTCTCTCTCTCTCTCTCTCTCTCTCTCTCTCTCTCTCTCTTCCTCCCTCCCTCTCTTTTTATCTCGTTACATATACATATATAGGTCACTCGATATGTTTTTGATCAATTTCAGAATCGAATCCTTGCGTTCTTATGCGAATTCGATTTTCAAAGCAATAAATTACGTATGTCGTTGCACTGACATCCGCTTAAGTGTGAAAACAGCACCGCGAATTTTTTTTGGACCGAATTCCTAACAAGATCCGATTATTTGTACTCGACTAATTAAATTTTAAATGGGGTAATTAATTGTTTAGTGTTTTACTATACTCCAAGGCATCGATAATATTATAATAAACTGTCAAGAAATTAGATAAAATATAAACTTTTTAGTGTTCATATCAAGTTCTATCGGATCAAAGAATATCGATAATTTATAAGCAAAATATCAATAATTGTAAATATCGATTAATATAAAAATTAATGCTTTTTTGATTCGCTATTTAATATCTAAAATCATTTTGAATAATTTTATATAAATTATTTACACTATGTATAGATAGTAAACAATTTATTTCCAAATAAACTAAATAATTACTTATCAGTTTCTCGTTAACCTAATATAACTTTGTAATTATCCCAACAATATTAATAGCTAATGTTACGTTAATCCTTTCTGACGTAACTAATCTTTACGTAGATCTATGAACTTGCAAATTAGATTTGTACGTATTTTGACATAATAATAAATTTCTTATTTTCTCTTTTACTTTAATAACAATTTTTCATTTACAAATTTATTAAATTTTAAATCTAGAATCGGTATTTTCATTCGTCTAATACGAATAACGTAATCTACTATTTAACATTTAACTTAAAAAGAATACACCATGAAAAATAAGTTAAACATTTTTTATCGCGTTTCATTCTAAAAGTATTTATACTTGTACTACCATTTATAATTGGAATGTAAATTAATGTTTTCAAAATTTTCTTCGTAACGGAATTTGCATAACAAACCTAACTTTTAAATATGAAAATTGAGCCAAATATTATTGGAACAAACATTTAGAAACAAAATAAAATTAGTTTCCTCGAAACAACAGTGGACATTTATTTCAAAAAGAATAAAAAATGACAGGAACCGAGTTCAATTTCAAAAGTACAATATTATCATCGCTAATGACACCTTCGTGTGTCTTCCGTTAAATAAGCTATGAACATTTTTCCTTAGGTACAATTTTCTCGGATAAGGTTATACACACGCCTCGGGAGTTTTCATTTATTCTCGAGGAGTTAAAGGAGAAAACGCGAAGCGGCAAATGCAAATCGGTAAATTGACTCCTTTTTTTCTCGAAGGCGAAACTCGTCCCGAGGCGCCATTTGTAAACAAGTTCGCGTCCAGAAAGAAGAGGAGAGGAAGTAGAGGAAGCGGAAACGAAGGACGAACGAGTCTGCGAAAAAATCACGCTTTTTCTAGTTCATTTGGTTAGCGCTCCGGGAGGAAATCAGTTTCGCGACGATCCTCGTAAAAAGATCCATCGAACGCTAAATTTAACTAGACATTCTGGCTATATAACTGGTATTAACACTCGCTATATTTTATCGGCGTTACATACGTATGCTGCAATCGAAGTTCGAATCGAACTACATCTATAGGTGCTATAAATCTATCCGTCTATCCGTCATTTTTCTAACATTCGCGTCGCGTACGCAAACTTTCGGTAAATCAAGTTGTCGGAAAATTTTAAGTAGGAGAGGCTTAAGTTACCACCGTAGACGATTTTTATATTTTGAAAAAAAGTTTTGAGAAAACGAGGCACCGAATTTTTAGAATTTTCAATTTTTTAAAAATTTTTTTCTAAATTATACACGTAAAATTGTTGAAAAGATAGGTCGGAAATAACGTAATAAAGTTATACAATGGAATGTTTTTCATCGCTTTACGACGTTAGCGAATCGATGTACAAGGTAAATGTACGGTAATGCAAGGGTAAATAACTACCCTTGGTATTCTACTCTTCTAAACCACACAGATTAAACGGACATTTTTAAAGGAGAATGTATTTTGTCGAAGACTATATCGATAAATGAATCCTACGTCAAACTACTCGTCACCGAACCAAAAATTTCTCGATCGATTACATCAGCCGTCGGTCGGGCTTTCATTTGGCGTAAAAATAAAAAAATCAAGAGACAGAGGCGAACACCTTCAACGTTACCTTCAACGTTACCTTCAACGTTACCTTCGCCTCCGATGGAAATAGATTTTTCATCGTCAGCCCGACGTTACGCCGCAGCTCGACTATCGAAGAAAGGCCTGAAAAGCACAAGTGCCACGAGAAGTAATATAAAATGATATGGAATCACGAGGGATGAAGCTGGAGTAGAAAAGCTAAATCGTGCGGAACCGAAAACCGCGTCGACTTCGTCTGAATATAGTATTGCGTTGATATCGGCTGATATCGGCTGATATTGGCCTCAATCGCGGCTTGAATTCCTTTAAGCGAACCGGAAGCCACCACTGCCAAAGTACGCGTACGAGCATCGGATCAAAGGACTCGATATCTCGAATATCTCGAATATCGCGCACAACTCGCTTTGAACGCACGACGAAACGAGAAAAATTTTATTAAGCTTTTATTTACCAAGCTTTTGCGGGAGATCAACTTATCTTATGGATAAGTTACTTTACGGTGAGTTGTTTAAACCGGGCTTTGCTTTTTCGCGAATTAGATTAATCTTTCATCCGCAATTATTCGTTTCAATTAAAATAGTTCAAATTTATCGAATTAGTGACATCGGTAAACGCAAATTTACGCTGTTCTCTAGATAATAATATTCTGTACATGGTACTTCGTAAATCTGATATAAATATAAAAGTGTAATAATTATTAAAACTACAAAAAATAGTGCATATATGTTTATACAATGAGACAATATTAAAATTATAATTTAAATAAAAATAAAGCATTGAAATTTAATATTAATCATCTTTGGGAAATTGTGTTTTAATTTTCTTCGTTTAATTTATTTTAACTAATTTTGATGAACTCAAAAATTAATAACCCTACCTACTAATTAAATCACTCAAACGGATTTAAAAAAACTTATGTAATTAAAGTAGTACACGAATGAACGTTGTAAAAAATTTTTGAATGAATTTTTACCGTTATTATAAAACTTTATTATGATGAAATCAATTATATTTTTGAATTAATCACAAAAGAATAAGCATGCCTTCATTTTGAAATTAAATGCGTACTATTTTTTTTAATCTCGATGAAAATCAGTAACTTAAATTATTTCATACGTTAAAAAATTCAAATACCAAGAAGCATTGAAATACAAATACTTAATTTCTACACAATATTCTCTTTGAAAAACACGAAATCAAATTTTATCATTTGAATTACAATGAAATTATTTTCCGTTGACTGAGATAGTAACTGTATATCTAAGATTTACTCTATCTTTAATTTTATCTGTCTGGTTAAGTTAGTTGTTTGCTGATCTCGTTTTTCTATTGTATACTTTTTTAGTTTATTTTCAGACATGTGATTTTATTGCGTTTTTATATTTCAACTTTATCTACTTATTTACACAATGTAATAAACTTTATTAATACATTTTCATTTGATCAATTTCTGGCATCCTAATTTTATGATTCTACGAATTTTTTATTATAATAAAAATTTGTACGTACTTTCGATAAAAAAACTATTTAATTCAAATGAATTTTTAATTGTAAATAAATTATAAATACATTTTGAATAATTAGTTTATTAAATGGATGAATGAACATGAGTTTGATTATTTTTTTTGTATTTTCCGTGTTCGATTTTTACTTTATTCTTACCATACCATATATTTTGTTTAATACCGTCCTTATTTATATACACACACACTTTTATTTAATACTAAATATACAGTGAAAAAAATTTTGTTTTTAATTCATTAATTTAATTTTCTTGTGTTTTATATTGCAAGGCTTTAATTTACCAAAATTATCACTATACATATAATTCTCATAATAATATAAATAAAGATACTTCTAATATTTCTCTATATATCAAAATTAAATAAATAATAAGAAAAAATCTGGTATAATATTTGATAAATAAGAAAAACTTTGTAATTATTTATAAAATTATAAATTTATTGTAATAAAAATAATTTCATTAGTTGTCCGAGTGAAAAATATAAAAATATTCGAACAAAAATCATAAGAAAAAAGTATTTTTTAAATATTTATTAAGTGTAACTTAAAATTTTTACACGCATTCGTGTACGTGGATGAAGTATTCTTGACTTTTGATCAAGTTAATAATATAAAATAGCACAGAGGTCAAATATATATTTTTTAAAATATTGGAAACTCGTGATAATTCTTTTTATAGTAAATATAAGAAATGATTTAATAAATATATTAAAAAGAAATATAAACATCCTTTAAAATAAAAATGTTTGAAACAAATTCTTTACATTGTAATTAAATATTGTCATTTAAATTGAAAAGATTTTTGTTTTAAATTAAGTTAGAAAATATTCAAGATATGCATAATTCAGAAATTACATATGCACTAAAAATCCCACTCATTTTTTAAACTATTTCCTTCTACATATATACAAAAACCTTACACAAAATATTAAGGAAACTTCATATTCGCAATAAGCAAAAAAAATTGTATTATTTATTTAAATTGAAGAAAAATCTTTTATTTAAAAAAGCATCACACTCGATAAAAATATATAAAATCCTGTCAACGGTATAACACATGCAGAATAATAAATTAACGAAGCTTTCAAAATACTAATGGAAAACGATATCGATGTTCGTAGATTCCACAGAATTTGTCGCGCACGTAATAATTATATCATGTACGTACTTTATTTCTTTTAACGAAGCACTCATTGTTAGAGTGCCGATTTTATTAACAATTTATAGATTTTTAATTATAATACGGTAAATTTTAAATCAAATAATTATCGATAAATTATAATAAATTATTTTTTTACATAAAAAATAATGTTGCATTCGATATTTTAATTTTAGAAAATATTGTATTTATTCTTTCACAAATTATGTACAATAAGTTTTTACTTTATTTTTAAAATATTTTAATCAAGCGATTTTAATGTAATTTTTCAAAATTAATGCTATAATAATCGTATGCTCCGTATTATGTTTATTATTAAAAAGTAAGACGTTCTTTGTACGATCCATCGTGTCAAAATAAATTAAAATTTGAATTCCTTAGCGTGAAATGAAATTTATATGGAGAATAAGAAATTCGGTAAAAATATACAAGAAAATTCTACGTGGATCCGACGATGCAAAGTATATAAAAATTAAAGCGAAGCTTCTATATTATTTAGTCGTTATCCGTAAGTTATTTATTACGTTCAATTTTATTTTGGAATATATATATATATATATATATATATAAAGGGTTTTTCATTATTAATCGATAGTTTTCAGACTATAATATAAAAAATAAACTTTTTGGATTTTTAGTAAATAAATAAATGATTTATGATCTTAGGATCTAATATTTGAGACCTAAAATGGCGACCTTATCCAGATAAATAGCATTCGAAAATACACACAGCAGCATAAATTAGAAGTATAAATTAGCAGAAGCAGTAGCTATAAATGATCAATTGGTTACGTAAGAATTCCGTAAGAATTCCGTAAGAATTCGGCGATGAGTGATCGAGATGCAGACAAGCGATCGCTTTCCGTTATCCTTCCTCCATCAGCCCGTTCGCTCTTTTATTTCTCAGGATTTCCGATTCCTCGTTCCCTCCGATGCTGTTTCGCGAAAAGTCGGATTCCGTAGCGAATTAAGCCAGGCCACCGCAGATCGGAAGTAGGTCAAGATTACGAGATAGAAGCGTCGGTGAAGCGAGGCGGTGGCTCACATTAGGATTTTACGCTGTGTACTTTGCGCACCGGTCCACAAGAACTCGCGATCACCGCCAAAGGATTCTGCGAAACATCTCGGTGCGAGAGGCTGAACGAGTGTAAAGCCGCGGAAGTGCACCGAAGAGAGAACCGCTACTCCCCCCCTTGCCACATTACTGCTAACGCGCACACTTGAATCCGTGGTGTAAGAAAAAGAAGAATAGGGAAAAAGGAAAAGGGAAAAGAGGAAAGGGAAAAGAGAAAAGGGAAAAGAGAAAAGGGAAAAGAGAAGAGAAAAGAAACAAGAAAAACGGAAAACGAATGCCAACCGTGAGAAGCCCACTAATATCGGGGAAAGCCTCGCCTGGGAAATCGACCGATGCTCCAGGAGCGAGACAAAGGTGACGCGACAAAAGTATTTTCGATTCGATCATCGGAATTCTGGCTTCGATAGCTCCGCGCAAACTCTATATTATTTTTATATCGAATTTCGTGCGCGAGGGAAAGCGAAGCGAGATTTTTACTATTTTTCTCAAATTATTCCTTATTTTTTAATAATCCATTTATTTTAGGCGAAATAACTCCTCGGTCTTCGATAAATCACAAATTCAGAAATTCATTTACTAAGCTGTGCAACGGTTTCCTATTATTTATACTCGAAACATATCGTTCGACAATTTATGAAAATACCGGTACAACCATATCTAAGTTGTTATTAAAATATATATTTTTATATTAATTTATAATTTATAAACAAATATTATTTATTTGTTAATTAAAATAAATTAAATAATCCGTTCGGTACACGAGAGAAAAAATATTCCTCGACAGTTGGAGCATTATTCAAGAAAATTATTCTAGCGAGGCGTTCTTAATTAATATATAGTACTTCAATTAATTATGAGATCGATCGCTCTAAAAATCCTTTACTCCAAAGATTATCTTGACATGCACTAGAATTTTATCTATATACGTATAATGATAACCGAATATTCATTATAAATTTATGGTTGATTGATTTCCCGGTGCGACGATGTAACGTAATTTTTCCGAAACAGTTTTTGGATATAACGTTTACGTAAAGGTACCGAAAATGAAAAATATGTATTTTCGACTACGTAGCTTATCTATAATTTATAATTTCATATTATTACACAATCTGTTATAAATTATCCAATTTGATGATTGTTAATGCTGAAAATTACTGGAAATGTATTCCGATCAGTTTGATCAATTTATCGTTTATCCAAAGATACGCATACGGGATATACGCTTGTACATTAACGTGTGCGCATAAATGTAAATACGCAAAATATAATTTATACATAAACAGCATTTGTCTACATCGAATATTTGATTCTGTTGCCCTTTAAATCTATCATTACTCGCGCATCGAATAATTTGCGTAAGAAGCATTCATTTTTTTATTTGTCTTCTACTATTATACGATACATAGGTACGATACATATACTATTAACGGTAACGATTCGATAAGATTTTTTTTTCTTACCGTGTGGACATTTTCAACCATTTAAATGAAAAATTAAAGAGTACTCGTTACTCTTGGAATCTATATTTAAATAAATTATCTTAATATACATTATTTTTACTTCGATTTGAATTATGAAAAATAATTTTAGCGTGGAATTTTTACAATAATATGAAAAATTGAATTTTAATAATTAAATTTATATTTTATACATAATACTACAATCTACACACACTGGTAAAATTATTAAGTATTTATTAACATATTTATTTAGAATATATTAAAATTTTTTTATTTTTTTGTATGCTTAACCATCTATTAAATCTTTGTTGATTATTATATTTTTTATTCAATAATAAAAATGATTTGTTTAGAAAAGTATCTAATTATGAATAAAACTTAATTACATTTAAATGATATTTAATATTTATACGGTACGAAACTATAAACGAATTTTAAGAATGTATATTGTATTTTATGAAGGAAATCTTTCAATTTTTCAATTCAATTTTTAATAATTTATTTCTTATTATTTAGTTTCTTGTAGGAGTTATACTATTGTAATATATCGATTTCAAATATCAAAATAAATCAATGGTCGCTTATTTTATTTTATATTTATTAAATATAATTGTATGTAATTAAAAATTAGACGAGTAAAAATTATTTTAAAATAATAACTTCTTCGATAAATGAATTTTAACTACTATTTATACATTTCTTTATAATTATTATTGAAAATGTAAAAATCTTAAATATTATATGTTTATGGAAAATGTATACGCGAATAATTACTGGTATAATAATTTTAATAAACAATTACGCGTAACGAACAAAACTAAGAACAAAATATACAGTGTATTTTTTATTGTGCAATAAAAGTTTTTATTGTTTTTTATTTTACATCCGTTTAAGACAAAACAAAGATACGTAAATTTAAAGTGCTTTTTTTAATTAATCTATTTATGTTGCTTAAATGAAATCTTAATGGATTGTTTATTATCGACAACGGTTACGACGTAATATAATGGGACTAGGCATAAAATTACTGAAATACGTTAATATCGAATAATTTAGATGTGACTCTAAATCGTAGCGATACGGTCGATTCCAGTACCAATAATCAAAGGTGTGGATTTATTATAAATCGAATAAACGGTTCTCTTTAATGACCGTTTTTATTTATCCTCGTAAAAAATAAATAAATAACAGTTATCTTCCGAAATAAATCACTATTGACAAACAGTGGACGCTTAACATGATTTTGAATGCTTTAAACCTTCTACCCGTCTACCGTCGATTTCATATACACCACACTACCACCATTAATAACGGGTTCAATTGCGAAATAGACAGCGACGAACCCTTTGAAAAATTTACTTCTCATCCGTTAGAGCCAAACTGAAAAATTCCTATGTGCGAGCCGTTGCAAAATAAAAACAAATTCTGAAACAAAACCGCATCGAGTTGGCGCAGAAAAAGAGAATGTAAATAAACTACTCGATTCGTATTTCACTACAAAAGTTTCGATAACAAAATTTACCGGTACGTTATATACGTAAACATCTCTATGGATTTTATTCGATTATTGATACTATATAACATCTGTTGTTAAATTTAGTAGTAGTGTTAATACAACTTGGCGTTTAACTAAAAAGCCTTTTTCGATCATTTCATTTTGTTAAGTTAGTAATTTTAAATTTTTATGTATTAGGCTTTTATCGTATATATTACATGTTTACTATGGTTTCTCTGCAATATAACAATATGCTCTTGATTTTTTTAATATCAAAGTATACGATAAAAGCAAAAGAAAATCACATTATCGTAACGAAGTGGTAAAAAGATTTAATGAATACAATACGTTTTGAACATTAACTATAAACGTTATATTTCTTTTATAATGAGATTGGATATATATTTTTTGTTGTGGGAAAAGTATAATATTTTTAAATCATAATAAAAAATATCTTGTAAACACAAGTTATGAAAAATTAACGATAAATTTTATTTATTAAAATCAAACTTTTTCACCGAATACTAAATCAATGTTTAAACGATAACGTTCGTTACTATCTTGTTAATAATAAAGCAATTGATAAAGTAAACTTTCTAAAATATATATTATAAAAAATACAAAAATAATATGTCTTTGAAATTTAAAAATGATGTTACATAATTTATTTGTAAAATGAATTAAAATAATGTAATGTTATTAACATGTTTATAAAATATAAAAAATAACTTAATTTATGACTAACTTTTGATTTTAAAATTAAATCATCCTTTTAACGGGGTTGTTTCTGGTTTTCGCAATAGATGAATTTATGTAAAAGGTGATAACTTGATTAAAATAAATTATACGAAATTTTCACCATCTGTTTTATTATATTTTTCGTAAAATATCTTATTTTCGTTAACTATGTTAGAAATCGCTAATTTAAGTAAGTATATATAAGGTACATCGATTTTTTTTTACTTTCGTATTATCGTACAATAATAATAAATTGATATAAACTACAAAAAATTGAATATAATATATAGTATTGTGATAAATAAAAAAATATACTTGTCGAATGATTGAATAATTTGTATTTGATAATTATATGTATGTATATATATATATACAAGTATAAACATCGTTTTTATTTGTATAGTAAATAAATACCAAGAAAATTCATTTTACGTTTTTATATTAATCTCATCAAATTTTTACTTTTTATAACGTATATTTTCTTTTAGAAGGTTCATCGAAAGTAAAATAATATATGGAAATATTTCACAAATTTACTCTAAAAGTCTAAAATAAAAATACAAATATCGTTACTGCAATGTTTTAACAGAAAAGAAATGCCCGATTAAAATAATTTAAAATACAAAATATTCTTTTATTTAATATGATAATATTTCTACGAATACTATTTATATTGCAGATTCGATATTTGAAATAAAAAAATTATTTTTTATAGTAACTAGTAGAAGGATAAGCTACGAAATTGAAGTCAGATTGTTCGAATTCGTGCTTATCATCGAATTTCTTGCATAAAGGAAACCGTGAAATTTATATTATTAAATGCGAATCTACGTTGAAAAATAAGACAAATTTTGTTTCTTAATTAAATGTATAAATGTTCGGTCAAAAACCCATTCAATACGTTCAAGAAATGATCACATTCTCTAGGTATTTAAAAGTTTTTAAACGTTTTAAAAATATTTTGAAAATTCATGAAATAATGGTAGTGTACAACGAACGTAAGATAAACATATCGTAACGTTTGAAATTAAAAATTCAATTTAATATAACATTTACAGTGATATAAACGCTTTGAAATCACGAGTACTTATTTTTGAACGCACGAAGAATAAAATTCGTAATGTATTATAGAATTCGTTTACGAATTCCGACGGATAAACGAATTCGACACTTTTCTTAATTGTACCTATTGTAAAAAGAAATACATCATCCAAATGAAAAGTAAAAGAATGGAAGATGGATATTTGGTGCAGTTGCCCGAATATATATCGGCCGCGAGTCGAATAACTCAATTTGAAAAATGATAATCGTCGCTAATTAATCTTTAACCAGATCAGCAAAAGTTGAAAGATTCCAAAGTCGACGAACCAGCGAAAAACTCTGTTCCAATTTAGGATCGGGCTGTACAGCCAACGCATACGTGATAGAACCACGAGTAAAGTCAGACGGGGGAACAAAAGGCCGTCGGCCGTCGCGAACCCGGAGAATTTTCATTTGCTCGATGTAGGTGTCGGGGCGTGGGGGTGTCGGGTTGTCGGGGTGTCGGGGTGTCAGGGTGCGGGTCGCGGGTCGCGGGTCGCGGGTCGCGGGTCGCCGGCCAACCATTGTTCCGACTCCTTCTCAGCCCCGGGTGATAAAAACTCTCAGAAAGCGGTTTAAAAGTTTAACGCGTCCTGTGCACGAAGATACGTCCGAACGGAGACATCCGCGACTTTTGGCGCGAGGATCGAAGGTCGTCCAAGCGTATAATCCGCGAAGGAAGAGGCGCAGGAAATTTGTCGGAAGATGCTTCTTTCCAAGCTAAATTCCGTGCTTTTTGTTTCCGAGCTGCGAGAGGATGGAGCGGTCAGCTATTCCCTCGGTTACGCGACCCAGGCTAGAGGAGTGCTTCCTGTCTTTTCACCGGATCGACCGACCGCGGCTACGTCCTCCGAGAGTAACGACCGGGAGAATTTACCGGAGCGTTTGTGCCAGGAGCGAGAAAATGTGTCCTCAAAGTACCCGAGATGGAAACGAGGAGCTCGACCGCATCTATCGAGGAGGTTGCGAACCTTCGATCGCACACTATCAAAATAATTCCTTGCGTTCGATAGCATAAGTGACCTTCGCTAGATTAAGCCAACCATCGCGCTTTGATTTTTACGATAAATATATCCTTCGAATATACCCGTTGAATATACCCGTTGCATATACCCGTTGAAAATCTCTTTCGAGTCGAAAGAATATTTTCTTGTTTACGCGCATTATTTATTCGCAACTTCCATTTCTACGAAATGTAGTCGTTCAAATTCTGTGTTTTGAGGAAATTATAGTAACGCCGATGAGATTATGTATCTATGTTTATCGATTTGCAAAATAAGTGCACGTCGTTTTATCGAGGGAACGTAAATATAATGTAAAAGACTCCTCTTATAAGAGCGGAAAGCGACCCAAGAATTTTCATATCAAAAAAATCAAAGTTTGTTAAGAGATCCTGAAGTAAGTACTAAGATAAAAATTTATGTTTCTCTAATAAAACGAAGTTAGCCAAAGATAACTTTTAAATAATTCTTAAACTCGTGTTTTAAAAAAAAAATATCGACGTATTTTATTAAATACCGAATATTTAACGTTCATTATTGTATTTAATTTCGCGCACTATACATACATTTTTATACGTCTCTCGTGAACTTACACGATGTACTTTAATTATATTACTCGACGTATAATTTAAATAATTTTCAATTTTAAGCAGTAAAAGTTTAACAAAATTGATCGAATATTCGGACGGAAAAGTATCGATGCAACTGCTTCGTAATTTCGCTAAAAAAATAATTTAATAAAATAAAATGTCCAATAAACTAAAATGTTTCGTCTTTTATGTATTTTACATGATGTTTTAATAAGTTGGTTATTACTAAGGTATATTCTTACAAAAAACGCATTCCGTATTCATATTAAATATTCTTTACTCCATAAGTCATTTGAAAAAGTTTTTATAACAATCGGTATAGCTTTGAACTAGTTTAAGACTTACTTTAAATATTTTTGTTCTTAAATTCCGGAAGCGAGTAAAGTATCAGAATAATTTAAAAATATTTTTTTTAATTGGATAAAACGTAATCTTACGGTTCATGCAGTTTAAAAAGCTCGAGTCGTTATATTTTTCTAATTATACTTGTTACATATAAAATTTACATATAAAATTTAATTAGAAATGAACAACGATAAAGACTCGTCGATTTTTGATTTTTAAATTACACCTGTTGATGTAAATAAAAAAAATAATCTCCGACGTTAGTTTGTATACGGACTCTGAAACGTGCGTCTATATTTGCCTGTAACGAGAAGATGTAGCGACTTCTTATCATAAATGTACCACAAAGAGACTGTTAATATATTTAAGCTCGTAATCCCGCAGTCGTAAATTTTTGAATATTATACTTTATTCTGGTCATGTATGTATGGAGATGTGTCGGTTGTGCACGAGTAGCTAATAAAATATATACATCAACTTATGCGTTTCTAGGAGCAGAAATTATACAGTATTTAAATTATAAACGTAACGGTAGCAAAAATATTACATTTAAATAACGCACAATAATAAAAAAAAATTATGTTTAAAAAATGTACATTTTCAAATTATACATCTATTTAGAAATTAATTTTTATCATTTTTATAAAAGTATAATTCGATGACTTCGGAAGCATAATTAAACGAAAACAGCATTAATTAAGCATTAAGTTTTGATATTAATATTACGCTGTTGCTCTTCTTCTCTTGCTTCTTTTAAGCAAGTAAATTAATCCAGATATAATTAAGTACTGCTCGCTACATAAACAACGTTTATACGATCGAAGACAAGGAAAATGGAAAATAATAAATTAAAGCGTCTTAAAAATTATAAATAAAAATTAGTAGCCTTTGAAATAACTTTGAATTCTAATTTTAATTTAAGATAATTTTATTTCTTCTTTTATTCTACTTTTATCTTAAAATTTAGGGGTTGGTTACTTTTAATTTTAAAAATACGGTTTACATTTGTTATAAGTACCACGATCACAAATCCTGGATACACAGGATATGGTATCGTAACTTTTCTACGTATTGTAAACGATAAAATAAGGTTACGTAAGTTCCCTTTTTGGGTCAAAGATTCGGTAACTCAAATTAAGAAACGGATAGTCGTTTAGCATTCGTACAAGTTCCTTAATAGATTAATACGTACTACTATAGAATAACGGTAAAAAGTATTTCTAATAAAAATTGGTAATAATTTCAAATACAGAAGCGCTAATTTATTTGGCGAACTCTCAAAATTTATGGTAGAAATAAAAAATTTAAAACAAAGTTCAACATAATACTTTTATTTAATGACTATGAATAAATTAATACGAAGCAGTGTTATAATATTGTCCGTAGATGCTCTTAAAAGATGCAAGTACTTAAGAAACACGTCCAAGTTTTAAGATTCGTAAAACGTCCAGTTACTGAATTGTTCGGTAGCTGCCGACGCGTTAGTTTGACTCGCCTATAAACCTGTTTAACATTTAAATGAGTCGGAATAAATGCGCAGGATTGAAAAAAGAAAACAAAACAAAGCGAAGAAGAAAGACGTGGAAAGACACGGAAAGACAACGAGATGGTACTAAATATCGATAATTATTCACTTGTTCGTCGTAAGTCAATTATATAAACTTATCGGCGTAACTGAATAATATTGCTCCAAGATTATGTAAACGCAAATTTTCTCGATTACAAAATGAACTCATTTAAAATCGTTCCATCGAGATAACATTATTTTTGGGTTAACGTACAATTAAAACGGGGTACATTTAATATCCCTACTTTTCATTTTTTACTGTTTATTTTTAATTGAAATTTAAGGAAAATTCGATTTTGCTGAAGTTAATTTATTAATTGCGGTAATTTCCTATCATTTAAGAATATGTTTAAATTACTAATAAATTGAACCGTTTTTATATCATTATTTTTTCATAATTATGTAGGATAACTTTTCTTTGGATACGATATTAACTTATAATTAAAAGATCGGACAACTTGAATTCTTGTAAAACGTTAAATAAACAAACTTGGTTTATATTTATTTTGGCGAATCAATAAAATTAACTTTTAAATTTCATAAGTTTTTGACAAAAACAAATAAACCACATATTTTATTATTTGAAATTATTCAAGTAGCTAGAGAATTACGGTGGGGTTAACGTATTCCATCTTAATGAATTTTCGCATAATTTAACACAACTCAGCTTTTGACGTCAATATTTGCTTACGTGAAATTTTAGTACATTGAAAAGTTAATAAATTAATAAATACGCCCACAAGTGTATCAAAGGGTTACACCTAGTCAGCGAAATGTAAGCTGGGTTTTTCGATTTAAATATTTTCTTTTAGAGAAATATCACTGATTTTTTGGTATCAAAGATTCTTCGATATATGATAAAAATTGAAAATGTAATCGTCGTTATTGACCTTAGCTATACTCAAAACTTTCGACCGAGTTTTTTTCTAAATCCCTTTTTTAGAATTTAAATCAATGACCATAATTTTTAAATAATTATTGAACCGATTTTTACAAAATTTGACATAATATTTAACTAGATAAATTTTAATGTCGAATAAGACAATGGTAATTTTATTAAAAATATTCTTCTTCTGTGTTCCTTCTCGTAAAATCGATTCAAAATTTTTTGTTCCGAGTTTTCGTATTCGGTGCGAATCGTCACCTCAAGGGTACCTTAAAAAGATTTGTCGTGGCATCCCTTCCAAAGATTTTGCATAAAAAACGCTTAAGTAATTATTTTAATTTTTAACAAAAATTTTCAAAAGGTGTTTTTCGAGTTTTTAACTAGATACGATAAAAATCCATTAAAGTTACCACTTTTAGCAAATAATAGCTTGAAATTTGTAGTTTTAGGGAAAAAGAATTACAACGTAGAAGTTTAAAATACGTTACTTTGTCTAAAATAAATAAAAACTATCGATACACGCGGAAAGTTGTATGACTCGAGGACATGTAAAATACGAAGAAAGGAAAGCGTAACAAAAGGTAAGCAAATAAAAATGCGAGCGAACCAGAGAAAAGAGAAAACGGGGTTCGTTCGAAGCATTTTGCATGTATTTAAGATGACACGGGGGATAGAAAACAATGCAGCGACTCGACCGAGACGCGATCGAGCAAAAAAAAAAAGTATGCCTTGGCTGAGAAACGGAACGCAAAGTTGCGAATATATTCGACGCGAGTACTTCTTCCGAGTACTTCTTCCGAGTACTTCCTCCATTGTAAATATGTTTGCTCGGAGTTTCGTATGCGCGTCTCACTGACTTTACCATCGCGAAACAGGGACTTGATTTTTCTCACCTCGGTTCGCTGGATTCCGAATTTAACCGGCGAACGCGATGCGAGGCCGGAAGTATTTGCCCATTGTCAATTTGCCAATTCCGGCGATTGCTCGGTGAACGGATCGAGACCGATTTGATTTCGGTTCGGTGCGTCCCTCGTATATGATACCCACATCCCCACGCGTACGATACGCAAATGTTTGATCGCGGAGCTTTTGAATTTCTTTTGCATTTCTTTTGCATTTCTTTTGCATTTTTCCTCGAGGAAATTACGCGAAAATGTGGAAGATTCTTTCTATAATAAGAATAATGCATTCGAAATTTTTTAATTTAAGGTGGGTGCCAAATAATTTTCCGAACGAATAATTTTCCCTCGAATAACATTCATAAATTTATAAATATATTATTTCATCGATTTCTTATTTAACTATTTTTTCGATACAACGATGGCTTAATTAACGAAAACTACGAATCCCATTTTAATAACTAACCGTTTACGTTTAAAGATTTTTATAACGTCTTTCCTTTTAACGACGATTAGACCGAACATCGTAATAAATTAAATAAAAAATTCGTGAACTAAAATTATTAAATTACATTGTGCAACGAGAATGTATTTATACGAATGATTTTAATTCGTTTGAACGAAAAAATATTTTGAAATAATTAATTCTTTATCTTTATTTTATCGATAAGAAATATTTTAACAAATTTAAACGTCGCATTAAATTCATACGAAAGAAATAAAGTGTTTAAAAGTGCGATTAACGTTAAGATTCTTCATATAGAAAATAAAATAAAGTCCGAATAAAAGAACAAAGACAATAATGAGAGCACAAAAGAAAGGGAGATAATCTTTTTATATCCATCTTTTTGGTCAACCAACTTATGACTTTCCAATAGCAAAGGGATTTTACAACGTTTCAATTCTTTGTTCTTCATCTTTATTTCTTTGGTTAAACTTTATTTTATCATTTTCTCGTTTAAAAATCTGGTTTTCTTAACTTTTAAATATTCAAAATATAAATCATCAAACATATTTATACATAATTCAATTTCAAAAATATTTTTAAAATAATTATTACGAACACCTACGTACTTTAATTTATTTAAATATTTAATATTGCATCAAAAACGCGTCAATGCTTAAACAATTATTTGAATTATCTATAATTCGTATTACTCGTATGATGAATAAACGAGGAATCAAATTTCAAGAGTACAATTCAATTATTTATCTAACTTTTTTCCATTGTTTTATTTTTTTCTTAAATTGCGCGAGATTTCAAAAAGATGGACCGGTGAAAGTAGTAAAGTCAAGTATCGTACAAACACGAATGTTGGAATACTTTGATGTTTAAAGTTATCGTTTGAAGTGCATTTTTACAGTTTCGGTAATGTTTGCTAAATATGAAATTATTCAGGTTTACGAGGTCTAAATAATTTGAATAATTATCTTTAATTAAATATTGTACGTTGTTCACAGTACTAAAATGTAAAAACAAAATTAAATTGACTTATTTTTTATTTTTAATAGCGTTACAATAATAATTCATTTTTATCGTTCAGCAATTGTTTAATACTTACTAATTTCGAATTTATAATTATGAATATCTTCAATTAATTATTTACTTTAATTATTATTACAATTTTGACACAATTTATAATATTTGTAATATGCTAAAACACGTTTAAAATATTTAAAAAATGAGTCAAAATATCATATAAATAATCGAACGAATAATTTATCCTTCAATTTATTTTAACCAATACAACAATGTTTTACAGAAAATATGTTACAAGGTTTTCGTAATTTTAAGTATATGCAAAACTATTTTTCTTTAAAAATGATTCTTTATTCGTATAAAGTACTCGTCACAGGACTCAATGTTGTCAAACCGTAAATATCAAAAATAGTAAAAATAGTGAAAATTATTCTTAGTTTTTCAAGACACTGAGAAAACTAGAAAGAAGTTTCCAGTAGATCAAGTATCGGTACATTAGTTTAACCGTGTGCAAAAAATTCGAGAATTCACGATTGATGGAGAGCAATTTTTTCACTTCCGTCTTTGATGTAGAAGAAACTTCGCTCACTATCGTCAATGCGAGTATTAAGTGCAAATATTTTGACAAGTTACAGTCAACAACCAGTCAATTGTATGGAAATGCTTAAATATAAATCCACTTTTTTATTTCACCATTTATATTTATTTTCAATAAATTTTAAAGACAAAGTATCGAATGGTAGTAATGGTAGTGGTGGTGAAGTAGTAGTAGTAGTAGTAGTAGTAGTAGTAGTAGTAGTAGTAGTAGTAGTATCGGTGGAGTGTACCGAGTCTTCGCATCCGATAGCTGGATTTTTATTTGTCCCAAGACAGTATGTATCGATAAACCATTCGCAGTATCACCTTAAAGAATAAAATTTTCGCCCAGTCGATATTACTTTCTGATTGTTAATTCGTTTAGATACTTTTCAAGTGAGAATAACAACGTGAATTTTCAATGGAAAACAGTAATGATTGCGATTCTATCGCATCGTAAAATGCGTCGATATCGCTAACTTCTCCTTTTTTTATTCATCTCTCGGAAAATTTACGTTATGATAAATCTATAATAAACGATGCGTTAAAAATCATTAAAATTTATTTTAGTCGTATCTTAAACCCGCGATATTACAATTAAATTGCAATTAAAAATAAAATTACTTTAACGTTTATCTTTAAAAATGTTTTTTTGTTTTTTAAAAATAATTGTCAACTTTTGTAAATTATTGACCGACGCAGATTAAAAATTTGTTTGAAAGAATATAAAAACACGAAATAGAAAACAAAAGATTCTATCTTACTTCTTAATTGCGCCGTTTCAGGAATCTCGGATTATTTTCTTATCGGACTAATCCGCGATATAAAATTTGGTACGACTGAAGCGAGGCTGCGTAACGAAGGATACAAATTGGTATACTTTTTAAATTTTTTTACGTGAGCTTAAAGAATCCTTTTTAGTTAGATAAAGGGCGAACGTTTTCTTTGAAAATTCGAAACACTCGAGGTAAAGTCTTTCGAAGAGGAAGAAAAAAGCGACGCGTATAAATTACGTACTTAAAGGCACTTTTCTTTCTCGGTACAAGATCTTTTTTTTTTACCTTTTTTTTACCTTTTCTTTGAGCTCTTTAGCTCGCGACAAAAGGTAAAGGACTGGTCTATGCGTATGTACGCACTGGATGAGCTCGAGCCGAGCATCGACTGTTATTAACTGCACTCGCAGGTAATTGTTTCATTGCCCAGCGCAGACTGAATTTCAAAAGTGTACTTCTTAAATAACTCAAAAAATTAGAACGAGTGTTTTAGCCAAAGAAAGAGAAAATACGCTGTGAAAGACAGAATGCGAAAATAAAACATTTTTAAATTATCAAAATTAAAAGTAAGAAACGCTCCGTATATTAAACGAACGATACTTTTTACTTGAGAAATACGCGCTAATATAATAATAACAATAGGCATTTTCGAACGGTTGCTCGATTTAAAATTAATTTCGCGTTGAACGCGGTTATTTTGTTTGCATTATTTGCCGATGTAAGCGATATTGAACTTTCTTTTTTACGTTAATCGTAATAATTGATAATAATTGGATCGTGCGTTCCGTTTCGTACGTATCGACGCTATAAATACAATAGATGTAAAATTTGTACATTTGTACCATTTTTATAAAACCACTTTCTATTCGGATTTACAGATTCCGCCGAACGTCCGATATTTGATAAAATAATAATTTAAAAGCTCGGTTTAAAAGTTCTTTTATCTTTCCGTTTTCATAATTCTTATAATTTCCTTGTGGATAAAGAAATTCCGTTTCTGTAGAAATAGAGAAATGCGAAGTATATTTTCACGAAAGAATCTCGAGTATCGCTCGATAGAGCTAGAAAATGTCAGCGACGCATTTTTTGCAAAGTTAAAACTACCGACTCACAATTTTTATCGCGTTATTTTTTTCTATTTCAAAGTGAATTCTCGCGAGAGCTCGAAGAGAAGTAGAAGGTATCTAAAATGATGGCATGCTTTAATTTGTGCCACGAGGTCGCAATTAACGCCGTGGCTGGTTGTAGCTCACGGAAGGATGGTTCTCTAGTACTTTCAGAACTTCAAAAAAGGTCTTATCTATTAATTTACGATGGTGCTTTTCTTCTTTAATAAAGCTATTAAATTCATTCGTAATTTTTTCATTTTATACGAGTTTTTAACCGATTTCGAGATTTTATTAAGTAATAATAAATAAATAAAATCGGATCTTATAAAAATTATTTCTTGCACTTTTCGTTTTAGGAAAATAAGAGGCTAACATTTTATTTGCAACGAACAACGTCGAATAACTTTTATTTTTTTAATCCATAAAAGCAAAATAAAATATCACAAAAAGAATATTTTTAACTTAAATTCTCTTATAAATTATAAAAACAATTAAAACCAAATATAGTTGAAAAAAGGTTCGGTTGAATTTTACAGTCCTTTTATTACACTTTTAAAAATTTTATATCTAACGTAGAAAATTCTAATATCAAAGATTTGCATTGTTAGATAAATTTTTTGAAAAATATCAACGAAATATAGCAATTAAATTTATTCCACGATAAAAATGTTTACTCGTTCGCTAAAAATTGTTTTTAATATTGGCTAAAATATTACTTATAAGTACGTTAATTATGTATTTTGATGATTCGTTACTCGAAATAATACGCTTAAAATCAAAAACTAATATTTATTACGATTGCTTTTAATCGTAGATTATTTAAAAAAAAATAAATTCGATTTATGATGTAAAAGTTTTTCTTAAATATAGATTCTTCGTCAACGTGAATCTTGTATGTCTTAACAAAGACTCGATGCATTAAAAGAATTTTTCGCGGTGTATTTAACTATTTTTTCTATCTCGTTGCAACGAATGAATATTGAAATATCTTGTTGATTAATAATTTAAGAAGTAACCGTTGAGTTCGTGACGTTTTCAAACAATATCATTCGAAGTATCCCAAGTTTTCACTCCCCTATTGAGAGCCAGAGGTGAATCCTAATTATATTCGTATTACAGAAAGTACATTTAACTTTTATAATTTAGACAAGATAATTGCGATGCCGAAACAGTTGTTTTTTAAACGAGTCACAAAAGCTTTGTTCTTTGATTTTGTCGAAACATCGGAGAAGCCGAGAACTTCTTTGCCTCAATCTTATTCGTAGAAAAGCTCAAGATTCAAAGTTTTCATTGATTTTAACTCAGTTATGAGATTGTTCCAAGTTCAGACTTTATATAGAATGCTCGAAGTATCCTCGTTATAATTTTGCATCAATTTGTCACTTCGCGAACGATATTGTTTATAAAATTATAATTTTCTTTTATTATATCGAACCTTTTATAATATACAATTTAATGCATGTATATAGTAATAAAAAATTAATAAAATGCATTATTTATTATTAATGGAATAAAACCATTCGCTATTTTCATTACTTCCGTATTTAAGAAGAAGTAACTTAAATGTTATTTTATTTACGTAAGTTTTATCTGTTATTTTACTGTACATTTACCGAGGTACAAAAAGTATCTCCAAGTGTTTCAGTACTAGTTATAAAATTCTCCGCGTACACGTATCGTTTACACATTAATTTATATTCGTATAATTATTCTTAATAATAAAAGAAGGTATACAAAAACTCATTGCATATATTTCTATGTTAAACGATAAATACTTTGGATTGTGGAAATGAAATTTTCCTTTGAAACTAATTTTTAATTTTATTTTATTAATTTTGTATAATTAATGTGTATGTATTATGATATGATTTCACGTGCATTTTTGTTACGAGAATAGTATTTTATTAATACGTGAGCAAATCTTTTATGTTGTATCACAAGCGTATAAGGTAAAGTTGATCTACATAGGCTTAACGATGAATTCGATAGATCAATTTAGAACGAAACGCATAAACGCGTATAATCTTAATCTGCGAATATTACTTGCTTTCAAATTCAAATTCACGTATTCAGTTTTTATGCGATTAGTTTACTCTAATCTATTATTTATATGTACATTTTTATATTATAACAGAAATTTTAAATCAATAAAACTGAAATATTGTTCTTTATTCTGCAGTATATAATATTGTGAACAAGGCTCGGATGAAGTCATACAACTTATTTTTATTATGGCGTTAATTTTGCAAAAATAAAAAATATGTACTCTTCACCGTATCTATATACTTTATCATCGACGCGTCATAATAATGTTGCCGAGAAAAATAAATTTATACGGAAAAATGTATCTTCCGAATAGATACCTCAAAAATCTGCTATGAATACATCTTAATCATAAATAGATAAAATTATTTATATTAAATTTAAACTTGATACCAACGTGTACAATTTTTTACGCTGAAAAATAAAGAAAAATGAATTTATGAAAATGTATTAAAATACGAATTTAAATTAATTATAAGGGTATGTTATAATTAATTTTCAATATAAAAAATTTAACACTACTAAATGTATAAAATATATTTAATAATTGTTACTTGGTGTCTAAAGAAAAGTAAATAATTATTCATGCAAACTAATTCTATAGAAAAGGGACGATTAAATCCTGCAAACTAATTTAGTATATTTCTACGTTAAAATATCTGTCATTTATCAATGTATGTATGTAAAAAGTTGTGTAAACGAATGAAAAAATTTCATAAATATAAAATCTTAAGTATTCTTAAAATAATAATAACTTCGTATTCAAGTTCAAAAGAATTTTATTATTTTGTTTTTTATTTATATTTTTATATTTTTATAAAAATTTCTATTATAAATTATAAAATTATATTTAAGAGATCTTAAAAAACAAATGAACAAGTTAATTGGATAAAAATTTTTTTATCTTTATACATTTTTTTACAAGTTTCTATATTTTTAAAATATTACAAAAAGAATTAGATTTTCCAAGTATTTTGAACTAAAAAAGTTCAAGTTACATATTATCCAAATATCGATTACTAAAATGAAAGTCACACTCAAACTCAAACTGATGCTTTTAGATTAATCAAATCTTAATCTGAAATGAGAAGAACAATCGCCTTTCAATCTAAAGGCTTATCAGAAAGTTTAACCAATATTCTTATTTTTATGACAATCATTCAAACTTTTGGATTCTTGGATACAATACTATTACATCGATAAAAATTAATTAAACCAACTAATAAATATGAAATCAATCTACTTAATATATGTGATAACCGATAAGACATATGCTATTAAAAATATTTAAATAGTTACGAATTTAATTTTTATATTTTTAACAATGATATAATTGAATAAGAACAAATTTAATGTATAAAATAGATAATTGATTAATTAAATAAAATGCTCGTATAAAATATATTTTTTGAATGTATAATTTCAATTTATTTATGACAATTGTAAAAAAATAATAAAATTACTAAATTTACTAACTTGATCGAACGAAAGAAATTTAAATTATATAATATTGATTCAGATTTATATGCGTTAATTGCAACTTGAGATGGTACTTAAAGATAAATAATGGTTTACAAAATAACGATTACCATAAATCAAAATACTAATCGTAAAATATTTAAAAAATGTAATAAAGCTTTGGCAAACGGATGAAATTAAAAAACAAAATTCCTTTGTTTCAAGAATAGATGAATTACAAATACTAATGAAATAATTCTCGATCCAACACTTAATAATTTTCACATTTGCGGACAGAATATTCTCTTGAAGAGCTTTTAATGAGTACCGGTGCAAGAGCTATGGACATTCTACATACATATTCATGCGATATGGAAGGATAATTTAATTTTTGTAACAGCATGTACATCGGTAACGAGTACAATTATGCTACGCGTGTTGTAGCGAAAATCTAATGCAGAGATGTTATTCACAGGGTTACACGAAACAAGTACTTAAAGAGAAGTAAGAAAAATAAAGCCAAAATAAAAATTCCTGTATAATTAAAATAATGTAGAAAATCATTATCTGCTAAGAAAATAAAATCATTATCTGAAAGAATACACTTTGGTCTTGCGACATAATTAGTAGTGACATTTAATAATGTACAAATAATTTATTGTACTACTATATTTTTATATTCATTGTTTTCAGTGCATTATATAAACATGAAAAAAAATCTTTTATTTTACGAGGGTAGTTAACATGAATACATTTGTAGTTATTTTTAAATCGTATAGAAGAAACAAAATGTAAATACGGCAGATTCTAGAATTTTAATAATTTTCGAAATTAAACTAGTCAAAATTTCTAATTAGATTTTTTTTTAAATCTACATTTTCTAACGAATAATCAAAAATTTAACTTGATTTAACTTCTTTTATGAAATAACGATGAATATCGAATGTAATTCAATCATCACATAATTACAAAATATATCTAATTAGAAGAATGTAATTACTAAAATGCGAATACATACGTTTAAAAAATATGCTAAAACCAATTTTTTAAATTCTTCAATTTTGCATATCCATTATTTAACATGAATAATTAATATATTCTGACGTTCTATTAGTTAAAAATTTGATTAAAAGTTTCATCAATCCTATAAAATCCATAGTATTATTCACGAGCTTCGATTTAATTTTGATTAATTTATCTATCTCTTGTTTTACCGAGAATTATTAGTAAATTTTAATTCAATTAAAGATAAAAAAATACGAAGATTCATGATTTTTTATTATTTTACATATTCTAATAAGAGAAATAAAAAATTCATTTTTTTAATACGGAGCATAGATATCGTACTATACTTCGAACCACTTTACATATCATAAATTGAACGCGAGAAGTAAGATAAAAAGAATCAAAGTACCTTCGAACGATAGAAAAATGACTACGATTAAGCGCGTAGAAACGATTTTTTCATTTTTTCAGATACGCCTTCGGTAAAATCTTTCGATTATTTTTTCCCAGAATTACATTTTTAATTTGCTAAATAGAGTGTATTTAAATAGAATAATTTGTATAAATAGAGAATCGAGTGCCTTTGATCCGATATATTCTTCTTTGAAAAGTTCGATTATACTATCATGACTACAAATATATATTTCTATAAAATAACCAAGATTATACATCAAAGAAAATTGTAACAAAATTAATACCGATTACTTTTGTACGTATCGATCGAGTTTTATTTGGACACGAGAAAAGAAACATATGGTTTTTGTTTTACAAGTGAATTCCAAATGTATCCGCGAGTATAAGATATCCGTACGTCGATATCATTTTACCCATCGAATCTCATACTTTGATATCAGTCAAAGCGAAACAGAAGCGAGATATTTTATTCTTTTATAAAATTTTCTTTTTAAATATATCGAAAAATCGAAGCAACGAAAGTAAACCGTCTACAGACTTACTTCTTACATCAAAAGACATCGATTTTTGACGAATAAAACGAATAATACGAATAAAACGAATAAAACTTCTATAAATAAATGTTTTTAAGCGAAGCATTAGCAATGTCTTGAAATACCCAGTAACTTTGAATTACCCAGTAACCAAGTAAATTTGAAGTTGATGAAATAAATAGCGCGTTAAAAAACCGACTCTGGAATAACCTAAGCGAGAAGCACATCTCGTTCCAAAGACACACGACTCGTGGTTACTTGCATCGAATAAAGTTGCACATTGTGTTGTAGAATTCTTCGTAGTTCTAGATTTGTTAATGCGATTGCAAATCGTTGGGTTGTTCGATCCTAAACTACCGAACAAGTTTCTGTTATATGTACAAAGAAATTTTCTTTCCAAACTTTCTCGCAATTTTTCGTCTGCGATATTTCATTCGCGTCTTGGAATATTTTTTATTGAAAAAACCAAAATTATCCCTTCGAAAAATTTAATCTTTTATTTATATAAATTACAATATTCACGGTGTTTCTTCGGTGGAACGCGGAACGTTTCCACGTCCAAATACTTTAATATCGATAAGTAACGTTGAAAATTTGAATTAAAAAAGAATGTACGACTCAATCTATCGTTTCCCGAACTACATTTTAATACCATTTATTTCTCGTATCGCGCCAAAGTTCAACTTACAATAAGTTTTTTAAACGCAAAATGGTTATTTCCACCGATACAACAACGACTGGAATTCGCGGTATTGATCCTCGTAAAATAGTTTATTACATAATAGTACGTTTGTACACATATTCTTATATTATTATCGATAATAACGTATCATTGAAAATGAATCCGATACGATGTACAATTAATATTCGTACATTTTACATTTTCAATTTTAATATTTAATATTTTCTTCGCGTCCTTGCAATGCCAAACTTTCATTTTATTTTTGAAAAGTGATATTTAATTTTCCTACGAATAAACGCACGACTATTTTCCAGATTAGCACATTTGATAATTAAAAAAGTTTCGTGGACTAAACAAAAAATTTATTTTTTATCGTTCTGCAAAATTTAAAAAATTTTTTAACTTAAAATGTCACCGAGAAATTCTGAATTTTCAGAATTTTTACGATACCGAATAACTTTAGCTTTCAAACTTTATATTTGGAATCGGAAAACGCATACGTAAATAATACGTTGCAAAGAAAAGTTACTTTTACATTCCGTACCAGTAAAATTAAATAAATAACGCACGTCGAAAAGTCGCAATGTTTTCAAACAAGTAAACGTTGACACGAGTACGCGAAAGTTAGAAAATTAAAGCGATAATTCGTTCGATAGGTGGAAATCTATCGAAAAAAAACTACGGTGTATCAAAAACAATAAATAATACCAAATAAAAAACATATACAAATGAATTTTGGAGCAGCTACGACAGGCATAAACTTTCGTAGGAACGAACGAACGACAAAAACGCGACATTAAGTCGCGAAATAAATCGTGGCATCGTTAAACGGGTATCCGAGAATTACGGACAGTGTTCGTTTCGTTGATACCTAAATTCACCTAAATTCACCTAAACTCACCTAAACTCACCAAAACTCACCGAAACTCACCGAAACTCACCGAAACTCACCGAAACTCACCGAAACTCGATGTCAGCGGCTCGAACGGCCACATAATTTATCAGAATCAAACTCCAATCTCACCGGACTTGGAGCGTCCGTCCACCCACGAGGCTCGATTCCTCCTCGGCGACGATCCTTCCTATCCTAAGCTCCGCCTGCGTTGAGTTTCCGACACGCGAATAATCGTCGAGTGCATCGAACGCCATGAAGCGGTCGCCGTCGGTGCAGAATTGGTAATTAGCCGTTGGCTCGAAATAGACCGCCGCTGATAAACGCGTTTGTCCAGGAGATTTCGAGCCTTTCGGTACTAAATTCGAAATCGCCGATAAAAGGCGAACAGTTCTTTACAACTTCCGATACAACGAGTTCAAACTATTCCTCCCGTACATTTATATTTAATTAAAGTTCAAACTTTGTAGGACGTATACATTCCGTAAAAATGAGTTGAAATTTAACGGTTTTCTTATACCACGAACTTAAGTAAATAAGCAAGTTTAGTTTTAATTAACGAGCGAAGCGGAACGGGTTCGCGAACGTAGCGATTCTCCGTGTTCGGGCGGATACCCAAGCGCGGGTTTCCTGGGTGACGATGACCAACGTCCTCGACACGTTCGTTATTCATTCGATGTGTTTCAGGTTGAACCGCAGCAATGATAGGGGCCAACTTGCGATTCGGCATAGGCGCCTCCGGCAATGTCACTTCGAACGCGACGAAGGTGTTCCAGTGTCATCCGGGTGGCGTCGCCGAAGCCACGGTAATTTTCAGCCTCGGTGCCATGGGGATGGGGGCCAATATCATGCTCATGGCGCTAATACTCGGCAAGCGATCGCTTCGCAGGTACGTTGCAACGCTCGCTTCGATATTCTCGAGAATAATGGAGTTTCTTTCGGTGACGTCGATCGAGCTCGCTTCGTGCCCAATCGAAGGTAACGAGGCCCAAGGGCGAAATGGGGAAATGGAGTGGTTTCGTGACCGACCGGAAGTGAAATGAGCTGCGAGTCGACGAAAGCCGGTACCTATTTATCCGTTCGAGATAAGCTTCCAGTCCGACGAGTTTAACGTTCAACGTCAAGTCAACTTTGATACAGCGATCCTTCTTTCCGTTCGCTTACAAATGATTCTCGATGTGCTCATAACTAATAATAATTACAACTAATTATTGAACTTCGTTGTAATTAAAAATGAAAAACGAAGCGAAACTTACAAATTGAAAATTTTATTCTTATAAATTATTATGTTTATCGTTAAACTCGTTATATATATATATTAATGCAGGTTTTTAAAACCGTCGAGTATCGCGTTGTTATAATTCGTACATTCTTACGTTATAAAACAAAGGAGAAAAGGAAGACGCGAGGAAAATAAATGGTCTATTATATTTTATAATAGATTCTTCCTTTTATATTTAATGCGCTAGTATACGTTGATATTTTAATTAAATTAAAAATCATCCTTAATTTATTTTTATTATTTATTATATAAGTTTTTGTTTCGTAAAAATAAATTATTTATTCGTAACTGCGAAATTTCATTAAATTTTTGAAATATAAAAGTAATTTACCACTCGTATATTTTAATTCAATATATGGTATCGCATAATTTTATGTTAAAAAGCAAGAAATTCGTTTTATTTCCTATGATATGAAAGAATTAAAGATGAAATTTAGTTAACGATGTCGCGTATTTGTATATATATATATATATATATATGTGAATCGATTATCAAATAAAAATACGACAATTGCGCTTCGTAAGTACAAAAAGCACAAACACGCATCAGACGTGAGAAATGTGTCGAAAGTTTTACCAAAGAAGTTCCTCAGCTCAATGATTTACTCGCCACTCTTTACCGAGATATAGTTATGTCATTAATGGAATGCAAACGATCGATACTCATCGGCTTATCACTCAACTAAGTTTTAAATAAAATGCGACTATCGATCCCCGGTAATATACTGTCTTCGAAGCTCGAACCAATTTCTCGAAGAGATAGATAGCGACGTTTCATTCGAAACTTACATCCAACGATGGATCCATTGTTATCGAACTAATTTTCTGCTCGCGTCGCTGTACATTCGCAGAATTATAAAATTAATAGACCTGCGCAAAAATTATCGTCGTACGCATAAATTATCGCTTCGATAGTTTCAAATTTTTGTTGAATTTTAGCATCACAGTTTACTTTGTACCGAATCACAATGTAAAATCAACGAGACTTTAGACGCGTTGAATGATACCATATAAGTTATCGTATAATTATCGTATAATTATCGTATAATTATCGTATAAGTCGAGTAACGAACGGTACTTGTAAACTGTACGATTAGTTTAAAGCAACGAGTAAAATAATCGCGTAACCCGAACTAATATTAAAATAAAGCTCGATCGAATATCGCAGTTTACGAAAAAATGAATTCACACAAATTCCCAAATTGCAACTCGGGAAATAATCTCAACAACAATAACAACGATAACTCGAAAAGAAAGTAAGAAAGTTAGAAGTAGGGACTCGTAGGCGAAGAAAGGGAGCAAAAAGCGAAGCTCTTTGAGGAAAATCTTGAAGGAAAATCGGTAAATCACTCGCATTCGTCAACGCGAGCGAAGCTCAATGATTATTCGCTTGGAACCGTACTTGACCGTACTTGGAACCGTAATCCGTAAATGTTTTTGTACCCTCGTTACAGATGGTCGCAGGGTCTCCTGTTCCACCAGGCCCTCGTCGACTGCGCCCGGGCAGCCATCCTCTTGCCTCTGGGCTCTAGTATCCTCAACTGTCAGCCGGTGAATAAATGTTCGCTCGTGGAGACGGCCTTTCTGCTTCTGGTCACCGTCTCCACCGTCAACATGCTCACGACAGTCCTCAACGACAGTCCCGTCTTCGAAGAAGAGAACGACGAGGAGATGGACATCGCCGCGCCGATCCTGATGGACTCACCTCAGGTCGCTTACCCCAGCTTCTCCGTACTTTTCCTTTCGACCCAAATACTCCGTAATTGTGTTTGTCCGTAAACGCCGATAAAACTCACCCAGGATTTTATACGTTTCTTGGCGCCTCTTTCGACCTGCGTACGCAATTTACTAATTTCTACGACGTACAAACTACCGACGTACATACATCCGATTTTCGTGAAAATGTTTTCAATTTTATTCTCGGATAAGGAAATGCATTTTTAACGAATTCGAATTCAAACGAATGCGGCAAAATCAAAAGTTCCAAGCATTTCGGATTTTTGTTTGCGAATTTCAGTTTCGAATGACAACGATTCGGTATAATAATATTTACGGGGTCTCGTAAAAAAGTCATCGTTACGGTGAAATGATCTTTATAATATTATAAAAACAAATGCGATTAAGAAAAGCAATAAAGACGAAATTACGCGCGAGAGAAAAAATATGTTTTTCGCTATAGCAGCTGCAATATCAATGAATTCTCGTTATTTGCTAGTCACGACCTGTAAAATGCATAATTAAATTGTCGATGAATCACGAAAATGGTTATAAGAGCAATAATATTTTGTCCGTTATCGTAAATATTTATAATATAATGCAGTGCTCAAATATTAAAAAATATAAGGAGAAAATAAATAGAGAAATTTAAATTGTATTATATTAACCGTAAAATCGTAATAATCTTTATAGATAATCTAAATCGACGATAAACATTTATTGAAATTTTTTTAATTTAATTTTGAAAGTCTCTTTTTAATTTAGTTTTCAACTATGAATAATTTTAAAGAAAATCAAAACATTTATACATTATAATAAATATAGTTAATAAAATTATCGAGTATAATAGTACAACTATTCTATTCGTATAATTTCAATCTTGAACGAAAATGAAAATTGAACTTTGTCAAACGTAAAGAGTATTTTTTCTTTTTTTCTTATTTAATCGAGCGATATGGATACCGTTATTGAAACCGAACCTATTTTTATCGAACGTACGGTTCGTACGACAAAAGATCCGTCCAAAATCCAAATCCCAACATTAATTTACTCCCACATCCACCGAATCTATATAAACTGAAACGCGAGTCGCAAAGAGGCGAAGACTCGTCGAAAGGTTTCACTGCCGCTCTTCGTTCATACGATCGATCGTTTTATCCGCAGTGCGTGGTTTTTGGCACATTCATGATATGGTTCGCCAGTATCACCATAAATCTGGGTCCGACCTTCCTAAGTGGCGCATTAGCGGCGAACACGGAGACCGGCCACAACGAGCCGAGTTGTCCACTGGTCCACGGACCTTTCCGGCACTACATACTCAACCTCCTCTGGATATTCATCAACGTCATATGCGTCGGACTCACTCTCTTCCATCTGAGGAAACTGCACAGAGACTTGACCAAACCGAACGTCGAAGCGGTACTTCATCTTTTCTTTATTTATCTTCCGATTCAACCTTTCTCGATTAAACACTTTTTCATTTTCGAATTTCGCCCGCAGAGAAATATTTTTAGAGTTCGTTTTAAACATTTAATGGTATGGATAAAGATCGAAGTTAAACAATTATTATCGTATTTTTCATTTTTCATTTTTCATTTTGCGAACTTTTTAGATTCTTTTATAAAAATTATGTTGCGTTTTCTCCAGCTCGCGATCTTGTATCAATTTAAATTTAAATTCAAGTTCGATGAACAATTAATGGAATATTTGGAAAAGATGTTCTAATTATTTTATACAATTATTATGATATAAGAAACAAATTAAATTTTTAAACTTTAAACTGATTTAACGCTCGACGCAATTTCATTTACATTAAAATGTAAACAACTTTTTCAGATTTGCTTTGTAAAAAATTTTTAAGCGCTCGAAAACATCCGCGTAGCGAGAAATACCACTTATTTTTGGTTTAATAAGAGACGATCGGTGTTTGGACGATCGTAAGTATATAAAGGAATCGATACAACGCGATAAACCGTGTATATCACCATAATTCTCGTTTTATTTACCTTACTTATTTAAGTTCTGAATGATCGACCGAGTAGTCACCGGTACCTTCCAACGATTCGAATGATAAAAAAACTAACGGTAAGCAACGCGAGTAAATGCAAGAGAAAAACGGGAATAGGTCGATATAATTCTGGTGATTAACTCCTCGTGAACTCGTAAATTTTTCAAAGCATATATTTACGAAATTGGCGCGGATCTCAAAAAACCCGTGATAGATTTTTTCTTCTTTTCGTTCGTTACGAAATAAATTGCGTAAGAATGTTAATCGTAAAAAAGAAATTATGAATTTAAATTACGAATTTTATTCGATGTTTTAATCACTTTACTTTTTTAATTTAATAAAATTAATATTTGTGTTATTTAAATTCGATCGATTTGATAAAACAAAATGATGCACAATAAAAAAATATCATTTTCGGACGATAATTTGAGCAATGTACGTAATGCGTCGTATAGTTTTATCTTAGGTAGCGTAACCTCGATTTCAACAATGAAACTTTGGTCTCCTTCCTTCTTAGAACGTACATTAAAGATACACGAGCAACGAAATTATAAACTGTATCTAAACCGTGCAAAATTTAGTTTATCCCACTATTAGTTAAAAAATACTATCAACGTAAAATTCGTTTCGTGTGTTTTAATCCAAACGCGTTGATAATGTATTTAACGTTATAAGCGTAGGCGCGTATATATACTTAAAATAAGAATACATTTAATATGTGTTTAACTCAACGCGAATCTTAGATTATTTTAATTACTTAAAATTCGCAAAAACCGTTTTCAGTTTGCGATTAATTTTACGACGTTACCGATAGAGTAACGTCTATTGTGTACAATTTGAGTATCAACGCGATATAATTTTAACGCAGATATTTGGCAATGTCGCAATGGCATCGTCGCGGTATCAATGCAGATACTTGGCTAATATCGTGGGAAAACTAATTTACAACTCTCGACGGTCGTTAAAAAAAAAAAAAAAAAAAAGAAAAAATGGAACGCAAAATAAAAACGAAAAAAGTTACTCGCACCTTAAAAATTACCCTCTGAAACTGCAACGGAAAAATGTAGGTCCGAGTAACCGGCCTCGTGACCACATTGGTGAATGTGACCGGCGGACACGGAACTGTCGGTGGAAGCTACCCGGGTGACACCAACGGTCTCGTCGAGGGCAGTTCCGTCGATACGAGGAGGAGCAGCGGAACGCCTAAGGTGAGAGGACTTTGAGACTCACCCGGATTCCCACATCTCACAACTGCGAGTGGAAACCTGCCGGTTCCATTCGTTTGCATCCTTGTATCGTAACCCAGTGCCAACGAACGGTAGAAACGTTTTATTCGCGCTTTCTCTCTTCTTTAAATATAATTCGATACTTTAAATACAATTTTTTTTTTAATATTCTAACAATTCTTTACGATCTTCGCGATAAAATAGAATCCGTATCGCCGTTAAATATTACCAATTTTATTTATACTTTTTTTTATAAAGTAAACGAATTTTTTTGATCATTCGATCGGAGTAAAATGTATTTTTATCCTTTTCCATCTGGCAAAAGTTAATAAATATCGATCATTTGGTCATTTTTATAACTAACGTTGAAACAACTATAATAAATAAATGTGTTCGTTTATTTCTTTGGGATCGATCGAATGTATTATAAGTTACTTTCGTTAAATATAATCGATTTCGAATCTTTTAACTGCAAACGATAACACCGATTGACTAACGTAAATTTTTAATCACGACCAACATCGAAATAATATTTTGATAAATACGAATCCATCGAGATAACAACCGCGATTCGAGAATTTCTTTCGCGTAGAAAAAAAGTAAAGAAACGGTGTTTTGTATTGCGAAACCCGCGCGAGCAAAACTAATCGAAACTTGTCTTCCACGGAATTTCAGAGGATCGGAGCGATCGAAGAACACCGGAAGATGAGGAATTACTTGCGAAGAATAGAACGCGACGGTGTTCAGAGAGTGAAAATGTTCTTGGTCATTACAGCGGCATACGTCATTTTCTGGGGGCCTCTTTTCTTCGTAACTCTGGTGCATCATCCAGCGATTGGAAATACCACGGGATACGAGGTACGCCATCGAAAACGCCATCGAAAACGCCATCGAAAACGCCCAACGCATCTCTTGTATTTTTCGCCACCCGAGTAACGTTACGATCTTTTTTTGGACGAATTACCTTTAAACGAACGACTACATATATGTTTTTTAAATGAGAAGCTCGCGATGCGCCGCTAAAATATCTATATTAAATCTATATCGAAGATTCCCGCGTACATTAAGTTTGTTTCTCGTTCGATTAAAAACGTATTTAATCCGTCGATATATTTTATTTTAACGAACTATATTCGATTACAAGTGACGCAATCTTATTACTCGATGTGGATTTCAATAAGAATCGTTTGATAATCGACGCAATTAAAATTAATTATCCACATTTTAATAAGATAAACAATATACAGAATTTAAATTCTTTCTGAAAATAATTTGCGAATAGGAACGGCCCATTTCTTATTCGCAGTATTTACGAATATCGATACTCGAGAATGTAAGTTTATTGCAATCTAGGATCGTTAAATTTATTTCATAAGTAAAAAATGACGAGAATAAATGAATCCACGTCAAAATTCGTGATTATAATTTAGCAAGTTTATGGAAAAGCCTCGAGTACTTCTTCGAGTTTATAGAAGTCTATAACAAGATCGATGGAACGATACTAACTTCTTATCCCTCGTCCGACTTTGTTTTTAAAGAAAAACTTATTACGAACGTAGTGATTTTCCTTTTTTTTGCAAGTTGGCGCATTATAAAGAGATAGTTTTATTTGACTCGAAAACTTTTCAACATTAAAGCTTAAAAATGCAAAAATTCAAAAGTAAGAAACGTTGCAACGTATATTAAAATGAAATCTAGTTAATTGTGAGCCAGCGATAACGAAGTATGTTTTTATCAGACTTACGTACGAATGCAAATTAACACAGTGTGTGCGAATTATCTTCTGGCTTACGGTCTTCCGAAAACGGGTGATACGAAGATACGAAAATACGGAAGCAGAGTTTAGATTTTACGTTTTTGAAAGTATCGGAAATAAAAATCATCAAAAAATGGTTAAAATCAACGTGAATTCTTTGTCATGTCGAAATCTGCATAAGCTACATAATAAGATTTCGCATTATTAAGTACAAAAATTAAAATTGTTATTATTCGTAAAATTATTTTACAACTTTTTATAAATACGCAGAGCATCGAAATTATGTAATCAAAAATAATATTTATAAAATTAAGTAAATATTCTGCTTATTATCCATAAGTAACAAAATACATTTTCTTATACATGGAAATGATTTATGACAAATTTATTTTTGTATCGCAACGTAAAATATCTTTCGTTTCGATTATAACGAAATAAATAAAAAAGAACCTTAAATTTCCTATCGTCATTTTATTCTATTAAATTAAACGTGGTCATGAAAATAATTAAATATTAAATTTGGAAAAGTAAAAAATATTGTTTACAAAATTATGAAACGGGTACTCGAATAATTTGTGATTTTCCAACAAATTTCATCGCGTTTCCTCGTAACACAACACTGCAAAACTCCTGGCCGTTAATGAAAAGAGCGCGAGAACGTAAATCACCGTCGATGAGAAACAGGTGGAATCTCAAAACACCGATGAACAGCTTTGTAGAAAGAGCGAGAGGGAGGAAGAGAGAGAGAGAGAGAGAGAGAGAAACACGCGAGTCGCCGACGAACGAATGGGAAAACTTATAAGTCGGAAAACGCGAAAACACTCGGAGGGCGAAAGAAGGAAGCAAATTCCCGCATTTTTCGACTCGTTCTTACGCGGCGGTGGTTCGCTGTAAATTTTCCATCCGGTAAATTCAGTCCCGTTTACGGAAACAAGCTCGAGATCGCGATCCATCCGCACTTGCGTCGAACAATTGAAAATAAAAGTTGAAAAACTGTGCTTCGTGTTCGCGATATCGAAATTCATCGCGAACGTCTCTGGAATTTCCCTCAAATTTCTCTGAAATTCCATCGCGAAAACATAATTTCTCGCAAGTTATCGCGGGCGGAAAAACAGTTTGCGCATTATCGACGTACCGCAACGTACCGTTTAATTTACGAGAACGAGCGAGAGTTCCGAGCGACTTGGTCCAAATTTTAGCGGAATAACGGAAACTCCCGCACCAGACGCGAATCTTCTGCTTCTCGCTCCGCGCAAAATACAAAATAGACGGTCGAACAACGAACCGAGAATCCGTGTATATGTATGTTGTATATATAATAAATCCGGTCGACGAGTCTGGTTTCGAAGAATAAAGCGCTCGTCGCCGCGATTCCTTCCGGAAAGTTTGCCTCGTGTAAACTAATTTCCCGCGGCGTTTCCCGGTCGACGCGCGGCTCCGGAGGGTCGTGAACGGTTAAACGGTGGCCGCTTCCAATTTACAAAGCGAGATTGCCCATTCGCCGTGCATAAATCCCCGAGAGAGTCAACTATCGCTTATCCAGAGAGGAAACTTTCGCTTTTCCGGGGGTAACCGAACGCAGCCGTTTCCGTCCAAGAGTCTTGATTCGCGGACTCGGCGCCTCCGTCGGTTGATCCTTGCCGCGATCGTTGCCGCGATCGTTGCCGTGATCGCCGCTGATCCAAGAAAACTCGGAAGACGCCTGCCTTTGCTTTTCCTTTCCTTTTATATCTTCAAAAGCGGTGTTTCCTTTCAAAATGCTTTTCGACTGTTCTCGTACGAATCGGTAATTGTTTCTCTCATCCTACGCGCGAATTTCCAACAAACTTTTATACGGTTTTATAAATAATAAAATTGAAAATAAATCTACTAACTTTATTTCAAATAATTACCGCGATCGAATCGTTAATTAATGCCACGGTTTGGAATCTACTTTGTTCAACGCTGCACTCCATCAAAATACTAACGGTACGCTGAAATTACGATGCAACGTAACTAAACCGCTTACTTAAGAAAGACAGATAAGTAAATTCGTCGGTGGTACGGTTGGATAGCCACGAACAAAATTCCGTAGCGATTGCACCAAGGGTATTTAGTTTACGATTATTTCGGTAGAGAACGCCCAAATTGTCGAGGCTTCGACACAATTATCTCGTGGATCGAATAATAAGTAAAATAAGATACGAAGTATTCGAGTACATATTTCTGTCTTATGTAAATTATATTGCACGGAATTAATAACGTTCCCCGGTACTTTATAAAATATATTCGATAATTACGATGTTTGATACCGAATTATAAAATATGAACTTGCGTGAATCGAACGATGGAAGGTTCGCTAAAAGGTTTCAAAATTATTTATATAGATTGTACGTAAGATACTGTAGTCGGATCATCGATCTATAGTTTTTAAATCATTCGACTGGTATATTCATTTTTACATTAAATTATTTTCGTTTTCAAAATTCAGTCGAAAAAACATATAATTTCTTAAATTTTAATACCGTATCAAACACTCGTACAAAATACATCGTTCGTAATTTTATTCCGTCGAGCGTAAGTTGCCATAAATTTATTATGAATAACTTATTTTCAAGCTTCGATAACTTGAAACTATTTCTTTAAAAAAAAATAAATAAATATATATATATATATATATATATATATATATTGCAACGTAAACGCTGTTTTATCTTATCCTTGGTTTTTTCTATTTTGTACGTTCGATACTTACTTTTTAAAACCACAAAATACGAAAGAAATAAAAACTATACTTGGAGAGTCTTTGCGGAGTATAGGAGGGTAACTTTTCAAACGACTCGAGCGATACATTCCAATACAATTTCCATTTCTTAAACGAATCGTTCGAGTAAGAGCGAGTAAAGCGTACGAAGAGAAAAAACAAAGCACAATAACGTACGATTGAATAAAGAAAGCTTTTGGACACGTCGTACGAGAGAATCGGACGGAACGAAAAGATGAAAAAAATGAAGGAAGGCAGAAGCCGTTGGTTGGTAAAGGTTGATTCGACGACGCAAATTTACGCAGGTGACGCTCCACATCGCGTACGTGCACGCCTTCGTGAACCCGACCCTCTTCCTCACCCTGCACCGGGGTCTGCGCCAGGGGATGACCGACGTCTGCTGCGGATGCTGCGAGAGCTTCGCCCGCTGGATCCTGGGCGCCTCGGCCCCGGCGAGTCCCATGCAACAGTCCCAGCCTCCGAGGTACGAACCCGAGCTCGCCTACGCCGGTCAACAGCCCGCGACCTCCTGCGACCTCAACGACGTCGCCCTCCTGAAGCCGCCCTTGCCGCCGCAACCCAAGCATCACCTCTTGGTAAGTTTTCCGGGGGAGGAGCTGCTTTTTAGTCGGCGCAGCTCCGCTCGAAAAACGATCCTCCTTGCTTCGACTGGACCTCCGACCGTTCCGACTCCGCTCGATAATTCCGAGAGTCTAATTTGGACCTACATTAAAGAGAGGGAATCCTGACACGGACACGGCTAAGGGCTTTTTTCGAGTTCTCCTCCGGATGAACGATCCACTTACCAACTAATGTTTTCTTGCGCGATGAATCAACGAACGCGGTTTAGAGCAATTTCACCTATTTAATTATTTCGCACCGAACCAACTTTCGATTCGCTTCCACCGAGTTTCCCATTTCCGCAATTTCCAAAATTTTCGCGTCCTTTCTAAAGATAGTCTTCCAGCCCTCGAATTATTTACGCCGAGTTTACGCGTAAATCCGCGAATATCCTGATAATACTAACCGAATCGCTATTGTTGCGAGAGAATTCTTTTACGAGGTTCGCGCGTCTCTTTGACCGCGAGAGAAGAATTTTTACGCGCGACTTCCAACATTTTTTATCGAAAATTTAAAAATAAACTCGGGAGTTTACTCGAGATGTTTAGTAGACAAAGATAAGAGATACCCGTTTTTTTATAGTTTCATGGTGATAATAATAGTTCTTAAAACGATAATTACGTTGGCGGGTTTTTTCAAACTTGAACTTCCAACTTTGTTTTGAAACAGATTTTTACGATTCGAAAAAGTTTTTGCTCGGTGTTCGGGGTTTTGAATATATTATTTTTATTTCACCTGTGCATAACGCTTCCACGGTTTACGATGTCAACGATGCCAGCGATCCCAACGATCCCAACGATCCCAACGATCCCAACGATCCCAACGATCCCAACGATCCCAAAGATCCCAACGATCCTCGTAACGCGTTACGCGACATCGGCACGTTGCGAGAGGATAGAACGATTTATCCAATAGCCTACAGTTTTATAGCGTACAGATTTATTTTAAACGCTGATTTTTCCAGGTTACAAAAACACGATAAAATAACTTGTATGAATAAATCTTCTATCCTTCTTTAAATGATTGCTTTCTCTCAACAGCTATCCATACATAGCTCTCTTCGTTACTTTATTCCTTCTAGCTACTTTAACCTAAGGGAGTATACCGTTTGAGAAAGACGCCGTCATTAAAATGACTACCACCACAAAAATATAGGTATTCAAATTTTTTTATAAACTCTTATTTTTTGAAAATACTTATCGTTAATAAAATATCTAGATAGATATGTATTTTCCTCGATATGAATAATAAAATAGAAAAGGAATTTTGTAATAACTTTTACAAAAATATCTAGATACTACATTTTTATTTCGTACATTGTATTTGCCTTTATTTTCATGTTTTATACACGTTTTGTACACGTTTTGTACACGTTTTTTACACGTTTTTTACACGTTTTTTACACGACTAGTTATTAGAGCATTCGTTTCATCCTAGTTCGATCGTTTCGGCTAAAATTTTTTAGAATTAACTTTGTTATCTCGAACGATGATCTACTCATTCGAAAATATATTTTCAAAATATGTACAACCACAATCGTAACGAGTAAAAACAGTTTGTATTTTATAGTTTGAAAATTTTAAATAATATACGGATCGTGCATTTATATTTATAATATTTACATCACCTTCGGTTTGTGAACTTGGAGTTAATTAATTTTGTACGAAACGATTCGATCGTAACTAAAATTTTTTTTCTTGATTATTCTTTGAGTACAGTCAAAAAATTCACTTATACTTATATCGTATGGTCGCATCGGCACAACATTTTAATGCGTATTAAATATCACGAAAGTACGTAAGATTTATGAATAACTCCTTTTTTATAGCGTACGCTGTAGATAGTGCATATATATATTTAGAAGAATGTAGGAGGTCTGATTAAAAAGTTCTAGTAATTTCCGTACACTTAATAAAGTATTACTTCGATCGTATACTTGATACGTTGAAGTTCGTAATATCGTATAGATTAAATAAAATATACTTTTGCCAACTTTTTCCCCAAGTTTCAAACATTTCGTTTCAAATGATAAAAAACTGTTGTTTCGCGTTTTTATTAAAATTATAAATTAATTTTCCTTCGTTACTTATGGATATTTTTGGAAACGTAACAAAAAATGAGTGTATAGATATCAACGCGGTATTTTACCAAAAAATATCGAACGAGCATTATAGTAAGAATCGGTGTCTTGTCTCTTGTCACGTTGCAACTCCTTTCGATTGTACTTCCGCCAATCTGTCCGTTAATAAATGAGTGTTTACAAAAAAGTAAATAAATAAATAATAAATAACTCTATTTATTTATTTATTATGATAGTTTGAACGAGATAATTACAAAACACAGTGGAACAATCGATAAAAAAGTGAGCACAACTCGTATCTTACAATTTATTCTTTTACTTTTGAATATTTGGAGATTTTTATAAACGATTAATTTTTTATCTTTTATCCTGAATTCAAAGTTATAGTCCGTCTTTAATTAAAAAACTTTAAAGATCGTTCGATAGCGTTAAAATAATTTATCATTTTTTGATCGATTCAAGACTTTTATAATAAATTTTATACCTTTTCGTTTCACTCGGAATACATTCTAAAAATTCTTTCGAACGAATCGTATAAACATAAATCTTCTTAACAACTTCTCCAAGAGTGAGTCAATAAATAATAGTTCTTTGTTAAACTATTTTCATTTTTCATTTGTTACGAATACGTTTTGTCGTTCAAATATTTCGTTTTCAAAGTATTCGCGTCAGTTTTACAAATGCTTATGAACTATTTATCGCCACTTTGAATCGTTTTTAAAAAAATTTTCTTTTAAAGTAATCCTTCGTTTTCTTATATACGCAACATTATTTAAATTTTACGAATTACTCGAGTTCCGTAAGATCATCCATCGTGGAAAACTTCGGTATTTTAGTTATCCAACGAAAAAATACATTCGATATTAATTCAATAATAAAATTTATTAATAACGTTCGTATTGTATCAAAAAATAAAAATAGTTTGTTATCTTAGTTCATAAAACCTCGAACGTTAAACTTTACACGAACTTTTTATTAAATCTCATATTTGGTTAATAACTAAATAATATTTTATATTTTCTAAAAAGAGAAAGTACGAATGACTTTAAACTATTTTTAATATTTATAGTTGATGCATAAGTTACTACATTATATTTTCTTTTTATATTTTTAAATATTATTCAAATTTTTATTTACTTAAACAAATAAAAATTTATCTTTAAATAATTTTTAAGAATAAAATTCCACTCGTAGATCGACATAGCAATACTAAAATGCACGTAATATATAATATATGCTTGAAATTTTCATTCGGTACAAAAAAAATAACGAAATAAAAAAAATCGTTAAAATGTTATACGTATTTAATTAAGTGAATAAAATGTGTATTATAAATATTGATTATCTAATTAAAATCTAGTTTATGTGCGCGTATTTATTTGGTACGATTCTTTAAAAAATACATTAGTCTGTATTAAAAAAATTCGAAATATTAAACTTTAATAATAAACTTAATTAACGTATACTTTTTTACAATATAAGTTATTTGTATAATATTTGTATAATAAACGGTTCTTTGAATAAATACCACGATTCATCGTATTTTACCAAATTTTCTGCACTGATATTCAAGTAGAAGATTTCTTAAATAAGCACTTTCGCTATCACCATTATGCAATATAATATTAATATTTTATACAGCTTAGTAATTCACGATCGGATACGTATATTTATATTTTATACGCTGTATATTTTAAGTATGCACTCGTATACGTATATTTCCGTACGCGTGCACATTTAACATATACCTTACAAGAAAATACATCCCTTTTATCATCAGCGAGCTCTAAAGAATTATTCATTTTAGATAAATTTAGTATCAACTATATTTCTATTGCATAGTATTAATTATACCTTCTAATCGCTACGATTTGCATATGCTGCTTTCGTCAATTTAAACGCGCAGCTATTTTATTGCTTATTTTTGCTATTAGATTGGCTTATCAACTTATAAATACTTACATTACAAATTCGCTAATTTTAGAAACTTGCTTACAAAAAGGTACATATTATATTATATACAGAATAATTTACGGAGAATTAATTTTTATTATTTAGAACTCTTTATCGAGTTTTATTTTAAAAAATAGGGAAATTTCCGATAATTTGAATTATAAACGATCGAACGTTCAAATTTTTATTATTCACGTACGTATTTAAACCTAATGTAAAATTCGAAATTTTTTAAAATACCGTAAAAAGCTTGAAAATTTGACATTGAATCGCGATGCCAGTAATCGATGTATCCATAATTCATTAAATTTTTTACGTTGCAGATCGTTACGGTAGACGCTTTTGAAAAATGTCATAATAAATTCGCGTAAGCCAACGCAAAGGCACAATTTGCCAAAACTGCAACGACCAGAGTAAATACGGATATCGATAACTAAATACAAAACTAAATAAACCGTCCAAAGTATAAAACGTATATTTATCAATTGTTCTCGTCGCGGCTCATTTCCCACCTGATCGAAACCAGGTGGATCAACTCACACTCGAGACTAACGACGAATCATCGTTGCTCGCTCTTAGGCCGACGCGGCCGACCCCTGGAGCATCCCTACCCGAACCAAGAGCACGAGCAGCCTCTACGAGGAAGAGCTATCGCGGCGTCCGAGTCTCCTCCTGCCGCCGCCGCCCGAACTCCAGGACCTTCGGTCGAACTGTAGCCCGACGAGCAGCGACTTACCGAGCGAGTAAGCCACCTCGGCTAATAACTACCGCAGCTTCCGGAGGTCGAAGGTAGGAGGTTGGCGGTCGGAGGTTGGCGGTCGGAGGTTGGCGGTCGGAGGTTGGCGGTCGGAGGTTGGCGGTCGAGGTGTACCGGAACGGTATAGCAGGTTCTTCCTTTTCCCGCGGACTACCCTGGAACTGCTACTTCGATTACTCGCGGGGTAACGTCGACTGCACTCCGGAGGATCCTCAACTTGCGACGAGTGCGTTATCTTTGTGATCTTCCTATAAAATCCCGCTTCTGCAGAGTCAATAAATCGACCCGCCTCGACTTCCGTTAAGAAGCTCCGTTCGACCTAACACTTTTCAGCATTTTTTAGTATTTTAACGATTCCATTTTTCTTTTTTTCTTTTCGGCTCCGTTTAATTTCAAGTCGTCGTTTAACGCGCCATACGTTTTTATTCGCGTACAAGCAATGCAAATTCATAGCTACGACCAAACGTTCATTCGTCGTATGAAACGAAAAAGATTTCAACTCGTAGAATATTGATAAGTAATTGCGATCGATGTTTACTCGAATCTCCGATCGAGTTCTTACTCGCAATATTGTCAGCGAACGAGCGAGACGTCAACGTCGAAAGAAAAAAACAAAAATATCGTCGGACAGTTATATTTATGTATCTGTTACTTATCATGTTTAAACGATGCAATTTATATTCTGAATTATTTATTCGAATACTGTGTTACTAATTACTATCGAAAACTTCGAATAAAAACAAATATTAAGCTATTATTTTAGGGTTAGTATTAAGATATGAAATAATAATATGATCCAATTTTTTATTTATTGTATATTATATATTTACAGGACACGTAAAGGAAATTTATTCTTTTACGCGTTTAAACAAAAATATTAAAACTATGAATTGCATTAGCGTTAAAGATTCGAATTTTAATTGTGAAATATTATTTGTACGCAAACGAGTTAATCGTTGTATTATACAATTTTTACGCGGCTTCTCCTTACGATGTGGTAAGCAAATTAAAGATCCTTTAATTTTCAAAACTAATTAACTAACCAAATTAATTAACCGTTAATTATGTAATGTACGTAAAAATTAAATTAAATTCTTTTTTATATTCTAGCGATTTAAGTAATTGTAAGTTTTTAAATAAATCGGATTTGTTATGCTTTATAAATACGTTAAATATTATATCCACGATAAACTGTGAGTTGAATCTTAAACGGAAATAAATTGTATTCGTTAAATGAATTATAATTTGATCTTCATACATGATACAAAAACTTCACGTATACTGCACATATCAACATTCGAAATAATTTACATAAAATAAAATTTTTTGATACTAATTAGCAAACATTTATTTTTCATTAGTACTCGAAAAATATTATATTTAAAAACATATATTACAACACAAAAAACTGTTCAGACTGAAATACTTCATGTATAATGATTATCATTGATATTTATAATACGTATCTTTCATTTTGAACTTAATCGCTAGTATAAAAAATGAATGATATAAAATCTTTACACATTTTGAATAGTCATTATATAATAAAAAAAATTTTAACAAAACTATTACACTTTTTACTATTCTAAACTCTAAATAAATTACCGCTAAGATTTTAATTGCAGTATTAATCATATTCAATATCAATATTATTTTTCAGCTCTGATTATTATTTAGAAATATATAATAATATAATATTTTATGCAAAATTCCTGCTGAATTCGTATTTCAATATGAATTCTTTTGCATTTACATTAATTACAGTATTTTAAACGTGGTATGTATTTATTAAATCAATTTTCTTCAAAATGATCTTAACATAAGAATTCTGATAAATTTTTGTAAATGCAATGTTATGAAAATGTCTAAAAAAAATTAATATCCGAGCTTTTAATAAAGGATTTTTTGATTTATTTAATTACGTTATATATTGTCACATTTTTTAAAGTTATTAAAATATACGTAATATTTATATTATAAATAATTTTTAAAAACTTTGAAACTGAAATTTATAAAATATTATAAATTGCTAAAAAATAGTTTTAATTTAAATATGTATTTTTATAGATATTAAAAAATTTTTTTTTATATTTATATTCACGTTTATATTAATAATAATTTCTAAAAATTCAATATTTCATTGGTAGTCTTATACATGTCATATATGTGTATGCGTACGTTATGGAAATGTTAGCAACGCAATTTAAACATATTTACTTATTCAAATAATATAATTTTTCATTTTAATTATGTCAGTTATGAACAAAACTGTTAAAATATTCAATAATATTTTCTTATCAACTTGAACAAATTTTTTTAATTACCCATATAAACAATAACTATAAATATACAAGGAAATAATTGGTCAAAATCTTATTAAATATTTCTGAAAAAACTCTTTATAAATATAATCGAGCTTGACATTAACAAAAATTTATAATTTGCTTATTATTTTTTTAAAAATATTTTTACATTATATTTCATAAAAATTATACTATTTTCACAAAATAATAACAATAATAAAATTGAAGATAGAAATTAAATCAGTGATACCAAAGCGATTTATGCAATTTCTGATGTAAGTAATTCTGAAAGTATTGATCGAGAATTTAAATAAGTATTTAATTAGTAAAACTGAGAATTCATAAAATACTATTTAATTTTAATTATATTAAAAATGCGAAATAAAAAATTTAAGAACATTTAAAATATATAGATCGTAATGCTTAAGAAAAAAAAAATATATGTATGTATGTATGTACGTTTATATATTAAAAATTTTACGTAAATACAAATTTATAAAAACAACAAAATTTAAACTTGTTCAAATTTCAGAATTATGTTTACAGACGAATACTATACTAAATACGAAACGTAAATTGGGCTACTGAAATTTTTAATTTGATTACGTTAAAGAAATACTACAAAATCGATTACAGTCTTAACAATAACAAAACCATTTTAAAATAACTAAAATTAAAAAACAGAAAGCTTGTAAACCATTTTTGACATCCTATAATAATGTAAACAAAATATAAATTTATTAATCATAACGTTGAAATGTGTAGTTATGTCGAATATTTTATTTATACTTGAAATTTTATATAAGTAACATTTATTATACTGCATATCTTTAAAAGTATATTAGTGTATAATGATATTAATGATACATAAGGCTATTATTAAATAAATTAAAGAAATCCTTATTATGATAACGAGACGTTTTCTTTAAGAAGCAAATAGAAAGTCTTATCTTATTTCAAAACATATTTGATTCAACTAAGTATAATTCCATTCATTCATTATCTTGCAATGAAATTATTATATTTGTAATAAATTTTATTAAAACAAAATACCAAAAGCCAGTATGTACATAAAATATTGAAATTTTGTGTTTTATCGATATAACATAAAATAAAATATATGCTTTTATTAATGTTAAAACTGAAATAAGAAAATGTAAGTAGTTTTTTAAGTAGAAATAGTAATAAATGACGATGTAACTAAATAAAATCTAAAAGCACAAAATCTAAAAGATGCTTAAATAAAACAAGATTCTAAAATAAATGTAAATTATTAAAAATTATGTTAATGATGCAAAACAGCGTTGCCGTATGCTTCGTATACTATGAAAAGAAACTTCAATGTCGTGTTATAAGTCAACCGTTTTCATGCAAATATGCGTGCATCGATGATTTTTTTCAAAGTATACTGCTATAAAGTTAACAAAGAAAAAGATTAATATTCAAAAAGATTGTCATTAATTCTAAAGTAGTCCGCCCATCGGAAATTACGCGCACTTGTCAATTAGTATTTAGGGTATTATTATGCGTGTCATTAAAAATATGACGAAGTTTTGCATATTAATTAATAATAGCAGGTTATTATTAATTAATAGAAAATTTACGGGTCGCAGTGTCGATGTTATAAAACTAATAGAGAAGGTAAAGAACGAATTATGGTTTAATTTATGTAATACGTGGAATTTTTTGTAATGATTTTTCTTCTTTCTATCGATACGTATATGTACGAATCATAAACATTATTATTCACATGGTAGAAGAAACATCGAATGAAAATTTCCAAGTAAATTTTAAATATTTCGTAAGATTTCATAATCTTACAATTATTGTAATTAAATCCTATTTTTCTATGAAAAAGATATTATTTTTAAAAAATAAAAAAATGATCTTAACACCATAATTTATAATACCTGGACAAATATAAGCTTAAAAAACCTATGCTTAAATACCTACAAGACGAAATTATTAGTTTTAAACGAAATGTTTACTTTTAAATATTAATCAAATATAATTTTACATATTTGATAATTTTAAAATAATATCTTTTTTATCGTAAAGTATGGCCGATAAATCAGTCATATTATTAATATCCACATAAACAAATTGTGCCTAAAAATATTGAGAATAAATACATATATGTGCTTATAAAGCGAAAGAACTTGCTTTGTACACGAATGATTCGGTATGATATTTCAGTAAATGTTAGTTCGTAAGTTTTAATTAAAGTGATATTGATTGTTACCGATGTATAGTTACGTATGAATGAAGCACTACGAAAGGTAAAAAAGTAAGTTTAATCTCTATAATTGTACATGTATAATAATAAACTGTAAATATCACTGTATCAAAGATGTCTGATCTCGTTATTTCGTTATATTCAAACAACCTTTTATACAATTTTAAAAATCATAAAAAGTCAAAGCTTACCTGTTCGAAACCTCCAAGAATTTCTGTCGTATCCATTGCCGAATTCACAACGATCGACTTCAGCTTTTGTCCTACCATCTGAGCCAAAACGCGTACAACGCTGCTTTTTCCGCACCCTGATCCTCCCACCTACGATTAAATGATATTTACACTACGTATAATTTCATGAAACGATTCAAAGATCATTGATCTCATCCCGCATCAGTCCTTACGAGTATTGACATCCAATTCATCGAGATACATTTTGCAAGACTTCGAAGCGTTGACATTTGATCGCGAAGAAGCAACAAATTCTGATCATCGTATACCAAATTATCGGAACGCTGAAGAACTACTTGGCCGAAAAACACGTTTTCATCGGTGATGTTCACTATCGAAGGATGCGATAACGAATATTTCTCTTCCGGAAATATTTCTTTGTAAATGCTTCTCACCTGAAAATACAAATATAAAAGAAATTTTTAAATATAAAAATTGATGTGATTTTTAAATATAATTTATTATGCTTTAAGCTTGGTTAAATTAGGAAAATGAAATTTAACTCTTTGAGCGGAAACTTCTCTTATCGAATATCAACGTTAAATCGTATTAATTTGATTAATTCGAAAATTGACGTAAACGAAAATCAACGATTGCATTCTACATAAAAAAATGTTAACGATATTTAATATCGTACCGTCATCTTATCTTCTTTGGTTCTCATCCTATCCACGTAAATAAGTTCGACAGCGCTTCCGGGATCATAAACAACGTTCCCAAGTTCGTTCTTTTTAGCACTCGCAATTATCATCTCGCAACACCTGGAAACGTCCCTCAAATTCATTTCCCAGGGCGCCCCGTTAAATCCCCAGGCAATTCCCGCTTCCGTCGCCACCCTCGTATTCAATTCGATGATCCTGCTGATGATTTTCTTCTCTATATTCGGAAATTGCGCGGCAGCTATAAATTTCAAATCTTCGTCCGTCAATGCATCCACGAACACCTGAGTAAATCTATTCAAAAAGGACTTTGGCAGTCCTCGTCTCGCTCCGCCTTGCCTCAGTGGATTTTGACAGGCGAACAGCTTCGTTTCGGATTTCACCAAAAAACTCTTTCCTGAACGAACGACAAGTAAATTTAGATTAAAACGTAAGATGACAATCCGATAATAATGTAAACTAGATTGTTTGCTTAGATTTCGCTTACATTTCGCTTACATTTCGCTTAGATGGAACAAGTTTTTTCATATTTTTAATATCATTTATTTACAACAAGACAATATTTAATAAGATTCGAGTCTTTCCTTCTGGGTACATTGTATATTACATTGTACGATATAAATCCGTTAAAAATGAATCGCTTTGGTTAAACGTTTCAACGTATTCAACGACTGTCTCTAAAAATGTTTCAAAAAATTTCTCAGAAACATTAATTTTTATGCAATTTTACCAAAACTTTTAAAAATATCGGAAAAAAAAAACGAAGCGCGTTCATCTGGTCGAACGCGCGAGGAATTTTTATGGAAAATTTGATCGGCAATGATTTTGATTATAAAGGTTCGACCAGCAGAATAAAAAAGTAGAAAAAACTGATACTAAAAGTTTTCTTTTCAGCGCACCCAATTCAGGGATGTAGACTTCTCCTCGGTGATCGAAGCAAGCGTTCAGGCCCTCGAGGACCGACTGCGAAGCAAGATTCAGTTCGTCCAGAAGAATCCAGTGTCCGGCCCTCAAAGCACGGAGAAATGGACCATCGCGCCAAGCGAATTCACCACCCTTACCCCCTTCCACGGGTAAATCGGCTCCGAAGAGATCCGAGACGTCCGTTTGGTCGCTGAGATTGATTCGCGAGCAAACGTGTCCGGACGCCTTTGCGAGAGCCGAGACGAGACTCGTTTTCCCGACACCGGGACTTCCCTCGAGGAGGATGGGCTTTTGCAACTGAAGTGCTCGAAGAAGTTTCAGGGTGTTATCTCGAGTCGTCGGAGCTAGAAAAACGAACGGCGTTTTATCCTCGTCGTTATCGTCGGAGCCTCTCGATATGAAAAAGGGGTAAATGCCGAAAACTTGGTTCGCATCCGCCGCAGATTTCGACTCCGTTTCCATCGCGCTTTCGGTCCAGACCAGTGAATTTAACAAGCTTACGCGAGTCTTCAAAAACTCGACGGCGCTTTCCTTGAACGTTCGAAGCTTCTCGACGCTGAAAAATATATTGGAATAGATGCGTGGAAAATGGTATTTCGTGTTTTTTCGTTATTTTAAACATCGGTTATAGCTTATCTTACCTTTCCATGCTCGTCGATCCGGATCCCAAGGCATCGATGTACGTTAAACACGCTCCTTGATAATAAGCAGCACCGAGATTCAGTTTCAAAGCGTCTACCCTTTCTATACAAATATTTATAAAATTTACCCAGGTCGAGATATCTCTGATGCTGACGGTAAATCTTTTCCCGACATCGGATACGGAGAGCCACTCGAGAAAAGTCAAAATGGCCTCGGCCACGTTACTCCTGCGATCACCGATCGTTACGTCGAGATTGTGCTCGACGATGGATCGCAAATCGTTCCTGTCCGTACAACCGTCGCACCAAATCTCGGTGAAGCGATTTCTCAGGGCCGGCGACAACTCCTTCTTCCCGTAATCGCCGCCAGGATTCATGGTACCGATAAAGAAGAAGTCCTCGTTGGCGACGATCGCGTGATCCGCCCGGTTCAAATTCTTGCCGACGTCTATGCCCTTCTCGGAGAGCAGAAGACTCCTCTCGGGTTCCAGCAACGAATTCAACCTTTCCAAAACGCTGTCGTCCGCCAGGGAGATCTCGTCGGCGAGGAAGAAGTCCCCGTTTTGCATGGCAGTGATAAGGGGACCGTCGACCCACTCGAAGAGTTTACGGTTGCTCTTGTCGTCGTAGCATCTGGTCGGCCTCAGGTTCCCGAGGAAGTCCGAGGACTCCGTGTGCATGTGGCAATTGACCGCGTACAATTTTCTTCCGCTCATTCGAGCGATCAGTTGGCATATCGTCGTTTTTCCACCGCCGGTCTCCCCGACGAGCAGCACCGGTTCCTTGAACTGATAAGACTTCATCGCGAGAACCGCCATCCTCCTCGCCTGATACGTCCAAACCACGTGCTCGAACGAGGAGGGATCTCTCCTCTCGATGGCTTCCAAGATCGATTTTGTTACGGGGGAAGTGTCGTCGCTCAGAGTAAACAAGTTCCGCGGGTTCACGTCGCGTTTTAGATGTTTCTTTATAACTTCCCTAAAATTCAAATGGTCGAAATCAAGGATTTAAGATGCTTATCCATTATTTAATAACGACAAATTTTAATCGAAAATTTCCGTTTTCAAAAATTTACTATTACGTAAACGATTCGAAAGAATAATTTAATTTTTCGATATCACGTGGTTACGATCATATTACCTTTGTTAAAATATGATTTCGAAAACAGAGAATCGATATCGTTTCGATTTTAGATTTCATGTTACGAGACCTTCGAAAGATCGTAGCGAAAGATATTTTTTGCGTCTATACAAAGTCTTTCTACGATTGTACGTATAAAAAAATTGTTCAAATTCGATGTATCCGATAAACGGAAATTTAAGTTTAACGTAAAACCGTAATTATGTAGCGATCTATTCGATATTAAAGCTGCGCGAAAGCAGCGATCGTAAAGATAACTGGTAACTGGTAACTGGTAACTGAATTAGCCGACGGAATCGACTCTCGAAATTAATTTTGAATTCGCGAACCAAGTTGAAATAAAGGTTGAAACAAAGGTTGAAACAAAGGTTGAAACAAAGGTAGAAACAAAGGTAGAAACAAAGGTTGAAATAAATTTGACAAAGGTGGGAGTCAGAGAAACGCACCTGATTTCCTCGGCTTCCTCGGGTTTGCGCACCTTCGCGGCGAGGACGAGGTAACCTTCGTCCGCCAGATGCTGGCTCCAGTCGTAAAAATTGGCACCGACCTCGGGGGCCAGTCTGTACCTCTCCCCCCACCGGAAGAGGTCCCTCAAAGTGATGAAGCCCTGCTTACCGGCGAACGCGGCCGTGTTCTTCCGGCGCACTTGCAAATCCGTCATCACTCCGATAATCTGCTTGCAATACGAGACTGGCATACTGCAACGCTCGTGCAGAATAGTTTGGAGCTCCGGAGCGGGAATCTCGTCGAAGTGGAGCTCGACGAAGCGATTTCTGAACGCTCGGGATAAGACTTTGCGGCCTCCGTAAACTCCGGGTGGATTCTACGTGTAAGTTCAACGCAAACGTACGCTTTTACTCCTCCACCGTTTTCTTTTCGGTAAACTCGGAATAAAATATTTCGTATCTTCTGCATCCTTGCGTTAGAGTTTATCAGACCTAACTTTTCCTTTCGAATTAATTCGTACGATAAATTACGATTGCCTTCTTCGATTTCAAATACATATTTTTTATGCGGTACAGCGCGAATTTAAGATTCGTTTATACGATATTATAAGATTTATACGATACGATATAAAATCGGTTCCAAATTTTAAACTGGATGAAAAATTACGGTTTCGTTTATAGTTCGAACTTGTCGTGTAACAGCGACGAACCGCGTTAATTAAATTTAGCGAGCAACCATCGTAACTTTTTTGAGACAAGCTTGGCATCGTATTCGAAGGAAGGGCAAAGTAGTTTTTTAAATAAAATTTATTTTGCAATGCGAAACATTGCACCGACCGTCTTTAAATTACTTGCAAAATTGGGAATACAAAAATCTCGAATTGGTTGCTACGTTATTGCTACGTTATTGCTACGCTATAAAAATTTGCAAGAGGTGAAAGTTGCACGCGCGTTTTGGACAACAGCAACGAAGATATAGGTAATAATATAGGTAATAATATAGGTAATACCTGAGTAGCGAACAACATAAAATTCTCGTGCGCCCTGACAGTCTTTTGCGTCTCGGGTATGAAGAGCTCTCGGTTGTCGTCGAGGACTCTGTTGAGCGCCTCGAGAACGTCGCTCGGGGCCAAATTAAGCTCGTCGAGAATGATCCAATAACCTTTGCGCATAGCCTCGACGAGGATCCCCTCCTTGAAAACGAGCTTCCCCGACTCGTTGGCTACGTAACTTCCCACGTACTCTTGCAGGTCCGTGTGCTCGTGATTGTTGATCCTGACGCAAACGTGTCCCGAGACCTTGGCGAGGTACGTGATAAGACTAGTTTTACCAACGGACGTGTCTCCTTGAAGCAGAAGAGGCATCTTGCCGATCGAAACCACTCGTACGACGTCCCTCAGGTTTCGCCTCACGGTTTCGGTAAGGATATAATTTTCCGAAGCTTCGATCTCCGCGCTGCCTTTTACCACCCAGTAACCCTCGAACTCGATGTAGTCTTCCATCGGGGAACATCTGTTCCGCGACGTCGACAAAGAAACTATTAATTTATACCCGTGCCCTTCGATATTTACTAAGATTTGATTATATATTTTTTAATCATCGCGAGCACATTTATTTAATTTTAACACCTATCGATCGATCTGTGGCGATTCTTTCAAATCAGCTTTCATCAAGCTTTTCGAGCCAATCTTAAGGAAAAATTTACTTCGGTTTTTATACCTTTTCCGAGATAATTTTAAGCAGCTTATCGAATAAGCATTCGCTTTAAATATAAATGTGATTACATCGTTCGATCGGTTAATAGTCGAGTTGATTAATAAAAAAAACGAGAAATCTATTTAAGAAAAATAGTTTTAAAAAAAACTTGGATTATTTTTTTAAATTTTAACACGAATATTTCGCACTCGAACGTAGTTTTAGTCTTCGCTGGACAAAAATGTATAAAAAACAAATTTTAACTTTTCATCGCGAAGGAAATTAGAAGCAATTAAAATTTTTTATATCAGGACAGAATACGATTGGATGAAATTTGAAGATAATTTACATTACCTTGGCTTTGGAATCGGCGAACTTAAAACAGCTTTCGCTGTTTTTTTATCCAAAATTGCATCGACGATCATCGTTTGTACTATTGGATACGATTTATGATCTAATTGAGTAAGAAAACTCAAACAAAAAGCTTCGTACAAAGACCTTAAGACGACTCCACACGGATTACCGGCGGCAACGCTCAAAGCTCTGCACAATGTTCTCAAGCTGTAATGCGGCTTGTGAGCGGTTCCATCGAAAAGATTCCACGTTGCTTCTTTCCTGACTTTCAAGTAAAATTTCACGATTGCCTCCTGTTTGGTAGCCGGGAGATTCAATTCGTTCAAGTAAGAACCAACCAAGAGTTGCAAATCCGATTTTTCCGTGAGTTCGTCGACGTAAAATTCGGTGAACCTGTTTCTCAAGCCAACCGGTAACTCTTTTTTTCCAACATCCGTCGCTGGATTCATACAAGCAAAAATGGTAAAATCAGGATGTCGTTTCACGGATTCTTTGTCGCCTCTCTCGAGCAGGGACAAAGAACCCGAAGAACCTTCGAGCAACCCCGACAAGCATTCGAGCGTCTCGGCATTAGCCAAGTTAATTTCGTCGAGAAGGACCCAATGACCTTCTTTCAAAGCCTTTATGAGGCTTCCTTCGATGAATGCGAAAGCTAACGTTAGCTGAGATTTTACTTGGGATGCCAATTTATCCAGTTTTGTAGACATTCTTTCCCACTTTTTTAGGGTTTCCTTATTTTTCATCTCTTCCAAACCTTTGGATTCCCCATTGATACTCATAATTTTGGACTTGAGCCTCTTAATAGCTGCGTTCGTACTCGTATTCATCAACCCGATTAGTATTTTCCATTTACTTTTTGCGTAACAAGTACCGATGTGATTTAAAAACTCTCTATTTGGTTGCACGGCAAAATAAGAACGAAACAGAATCTCGAATTCTTCTCTTATCGGAAAAATTAAAAATTTCAAATCCACGGGTTTGTAGCCACCGAGCAGATCTGCGCTTTCGCTCTGTTGATTCATATTGATGACAACCAATTTATTTCCTGTGCTTCGAGCTAAATATTGAATCGAACTCGTTTTTCCGGTCCCGGTTTCACCGACCAGTAACACTGGTTCACTTTGCTGCACGCAACAAGCGATTCGTTCCAACAAACACGCGGAAGGTCTGGTAAAAGAAAACGTGGCTGTGGATTTTTCGATGCTCGAGACGTGCGTCTTCTTCCTTTTTATCTTGCTGCGTCCACTGACAAAAAAATCCGGTGATATGGTAATTGCTGGTTTGTGTATTTTTGAGAAATATTCGGCCTTTGTTTTGATAATTCCTAATTTACCACCGATCGATGTTGCCAACGCTAATCTTTGATCTGTAAGAAATTTTTGAGTATTTTAATTAAATGTATTTGTAAGCTCGGAATTAAAAGAACCGTGATTTTAAATGTCATTTTAAATGTCATTTTAAATGCATTCAATCTAAAACATTTGGAGACGCAGGAATAATTTAATATCTCTTTCACCGGATAACCAACCTTGATTAGATACGGAACAGCAAAATATGTCGATTGCATCTTGAAATATTTTCAAAGCTGAATCCGGCGACGAAACGACAAAATCCAACGTTGCTCTCGAGCACCACTTGATCAAATCTCTCGTTGAAATTAATCTGCCCGTTGCCAAGATCGCTTCTTCGTCGGAAGTATTTATTCGGTGGTTTCCAACTGAAAATAATAAGAACACATCGACCATCCTCGTAGCTATGGTATTTAGTATCGGGAACAGAGTCCTGATAACAACTACGAGTTCTTCCTTTGATAATGGCTCCATGTTAACGCACAACCAATACTTTTCCAATAAGCTTGTTGCTCCGGATGTTTGCCGATGTAAGCCCGATGCCGTAGGAATTAATCTTTGGGTAACGAATAACTGAAATCCACTTTTAACGTGAATGATATCTCGATAGCCGGGTACGGACAAGGTTCCAGTTTCCATTAGGTTACTTAAAATGCTTGCAACGTCTAATGCAGCGCAGTCGATGTCTTCGAGAAGTAACCATTTTCCAGCGATCACAGCTTGCGTCAATACTCCGGGTTGCCATACGAACTCTCCAGGTATATCCGTGCATCTGTACGTTCCCAAAAGCATTTTGGAATCCGTTTGATCTCCTAGTTGCACTTTTATAAAATCTGAAGGTCCGTGACCAGTTATTTTTGCTAAGTATTCCACGAGAGCAGTTTTACCACATCCGACTACACCTTGCAAGCAGATACCCTTTCTCGATGCCACGGCGAGGGCCAAACTGCGAAGATTTTCATCCATGGATTCTACCGAAACTAAATCAGTTTTTACATCTTTGGTTCCCGATTTAAACACTGGCAATAAAACGCCGGCAACGGATATAACCGACGATACATTCTTGGTTATTTCTTTGATTTCGTTCGAAGCAATTTCAAGTTGTAAAGTTGTATTACAACTATTATCTTTCGCATCCACGATGAATTTATCTACGTCGTCGATCAATGATCTGGCACAGCTTAATCTTAATAATTCGCTCATTTCTAAAATAATGCCGACGCATTTTGTTGCGAGCCTAAAATTAAACGATATAAAAATTAACGTATACAGTAGTTGCTTTTGTAAGTTCTAGTAAATCAAAAATAGTTATCGTATTATTATTCTGATTCATTTTAAAAGTAACGTAAGTATAACTTCGGAATATGCAAAAACAAAATTAATTACGATAGCATTTCGTAATATCAAACGACGATTACCACATTTTCGTTATAAACTACGAACAAAATAAATTGCTAATTATCTCGTTGGATAAAATTATATTTATTTTAAGAAATATTTTGCACTCCCGTATTTGAAAAATTCAATAAACGTAAGAATAAAAATTTCTAGATTTATATTTTTATTTATGTTATATCTTGGTTCTTAACCATTTGAAGAATAGTTACCCATCGATTATTAATTTATCTTTTCAAAGAACAAATTTAAATAAAATTTTCGAAACATCGATCGAATAAATTTATGTAATTTTTATTTATTATTCTTAATTAATTAATTGAATCACTTTTGGGCATATTATATGTATTAATATTCATATTACCTGAATAAGTATTAAATTAAGCTATAAACGTAAATTGAATGTTAATATTTTGCTTATAAAATTACAAATAAACATAAATTACTTGCCATTTTACTTTATCGTCTTCGTTTATCAAATATTTATAAAATTTAGACCAGTTCCATTTATATTTAAAATGATGAGGCGAAGCTTGCAAAATGTTGTAACAAGCTTCGACGAGTTCGTAATCCGTCACTCGATTACAATACGAATAGTTCTTGGATTTTTTTGTTTTGTTAGGTTCGCAAACATCTTTTTTTGGATTTTCGAACGGAGCTGGATTAATTTCGAAATATTGTAACGCAAAGCTGAAATTTGTACAAATAAATCAGTAATAATTAAATAATTATAAGGAATCATTTATACGGATACGTTGGAATAAAAATAATAATTACTTAAGCGCATCTGGGTGAATTAAAATCAACTTTCCAATGATGGTACAATTTAATCTGTGGACTAAGTCAGCATCGGTTGCATAAGAAGAAAATTCTTGATCTTTATTTATCGACATATTTAGTAAAACGAGCAGCAATTGTGGAAAACATTCCGATACGTTCCTTGCACCTTCCGAATCCATCAAAATTTCACATAATAATTCGAGTAATTCTTTTTCTTTTTCTTCCGATAATTTCTAATAGAAGAAAAAAAGATTATTTTAACTTACCGTGAATAAAATGAAATAAATTTAAGTGAAGATCTTCGTAATTTTCAACTTACTTCGAGATTCAGAAAGCAGGCAAATTTGTCGTTATAAATTTCGCGCCTTTTACAAAAAGTTCTCAAATTATTTAACAACATTTTTACAATAATGTTATATCGAAATAATTAAAAAACAATTTGAAGTCGATCACTGAATCAAGGAAGAAATACAATTTGGATCGTTAAAACACCGTTCCCGCATGTTAATCGTGAGAAGTTGTAAGTAAAAGGTTATGTCAATGAAGCACGTGTTTTAAAGCCGCTTCCTATTGTTACCGACGGATTCTTAACATTTTTTTCCTTTTCAGATTTGCAATAATCCAACATTCGATTCGACTCGAATAGCCGTTTAAAAGTCACGTATACCTACGCTTATGTACATGCAAACTAATATCGAGGAACAACGAAATTAGGTACGAGTTATTTTAAATCATTTATATTTCATGAAAAGTATAGTAAAGCTTAATCATTTCCAAAACATATTTTTGAATTATTCGGTTAATTAACAAATGACTATTTTCCGTTCGCTCGTCGGCTTCGCGTGTTCATAAATTTTAAATAATAATTTACGTGAAGATTATCCTTTATTATAAATATAAATAAATAGCAAGTTTAATTAGATTATTTTTATTTATTATTCGATTAGGTTATTGATTTTTACGAACAAAGTGTTTGATTGTATCGACACCTTTTAACATTAAATTCAAAATATTCGACCAAGTATTTTGAGGTTAATTCGTATAAATAAGTTACTCCGTACGTATCGGTCAATTTTTTTTAAATTTGAAAACGCGTGTTTATCAAGCGGTAATTTTATAAATTGTTTTTCTATAAAAAGTAAAGTGTATCGTTAAGGTAAAACTGCGTTAAAAATTTTAATTTTATACCAATTTCACTTTTTAAATTCCTGGAAATAATACATCTTTATTTATTAATATACTTTTCAATTTTTGGATTAATAATAAAATTCGTCTTACAGAACATGGTTAAATCAAAAAGATTATATGGAAAAAGGAGACATCGTCGAACTTCCTTAGAAATAGAAGAAGAACATACCAGAACATTGTATATTCGTATATCGCATACGATTAAAGATGTCAATGAAATTAAAAACTTGTTCTTTGGAAATTTTAGAGTAAAACTTCCTAGACAATCTGGTAGATATTGTCATGTAATTTTTTCGAACATAGAAGAAAAAGTAAAAAATATGAAAGCTATAAAAAAAAAAGTTATCGATGGAAAGCGAATTTACGTTGGACCTCCAAAACCGATAAATTTAGAAAGAAAAAAACCAAAACACAAAAAAATTGTTTTTCCCGAACCAAAGGAAGAATCTAAAGCGGATAGATAGTACGTATTCTCGTTAATAATCGAATCGGTAAAAACAAGATACTATTTTAAATAATTGTTATATTCTTATTGTAGCTTATTTCTTTCTAATATACCAATCGAGGCTAACGCTTCCGAAATTAGAGAAGCGTTTCCTGGATCCGTAACTATTGGCTTGTTTAAAAACCCAGTAAATGGCGAAAGGTAATTAAAAATTGAAATACGTTAAATTAAACGTTAATTTAATCATTTTTATTATTTATAGGCAAGGTAAAATAAAAATGTCTTCCGTTCATTCGTGTTTACGTTACCTCAAAAATGAATCGGAATGGCCAATTATACATGGAAAAAAAATCACAGTGGCACTTTCAAAAAAAACAAATAATAATAATAAAATCAAAAAAAGAACGGAGAAATTAAATATTATACAAAAAAGTGACGAAGCAGTAAATAATAAAAGTATTCCAAATATACGTAAAAATAATAAAAATAATAATAAAATTGGTGATGATGTTGTAAAGGATGTAGAAGATGAAGAAGACGAAGAAGACGAAGAAAATGAAGAAAATGAAGATGAAATAGATGAAGAAGACGAAGAAGATGAAGATGAAGAAGATGAAGAAGAAGAAGATGATGAAGATGATGAAGATGAAGATGATGAAGACGAAGAGAATATGGAAAAAGAGGAAAATGATAAAGATTAGAGATATATTTTAGTATACTGTTAATATACATACATTGATATACTATTTATAAGTTTCACCATTATAAATTATTTATTTTTAATTCTGTTTATAAAATAAGCATTAAGTTTATTTTTGTAATAATATAATCATTAGAATTTTTAAATATATTTTTGTTATAAAATGTTTATTACAAATATTATTATTCAATTTACATTAAAAGCGGCATTTCTTTTGTATTTTATTCGTATTTTTTGAATGAATCTAAAGAAGAAAAAGTATATAAACTCAAAAATAGAAATGAAACTGCATCCTAAAAATAAATTAAATACACCACCCAGGGAAGCTGAAATTAAAAAAATTTCTAATTATTTTAATCATTTTACACAAGTTATAATGATTTATATTTGAATTTTGTATCAAGTATTATTATTATAATTTTATTTGTAATTGTATTATACATAATTTTATCTACTTTATAAAATTTGTTACAAATAAAATACCAAGTGTACATAAAAACTAAAAAAGTTGTGCCAATTAGCGAGAACTTTATATATAAATAATAATTGCTATAATATTTTTTACTTTAAAAATTTTTTAAAAATTTACTCACACACAAGATTTATCCAAGAAAGAATCAATTCCTTGCGTTCGAGTATCGATGTTTGACTAGCAAATGTTATATGTAACGCCGTTGCATTTGGATATTTTTGAGCCTTCTTGCTATCGACATACAATCGTAATATAAGAATTAATTTTTATAGCGCGGACGAAAAAAGTACGTAATACAAAGATCGATCGATCGCTAGATATTTCTTTATCGTTATTTCGATATTTCAATAATTTCTTAGATTAGAGATAATAATGTTAGATTCCTTATAATATAAGGAAAATATTTAATTCGCTACTTTGTTGTGAAATTTCAAAATTCATTATAAACTTTTTAAATCATCGATTTATCGTCTGTAATAAAATATAAATTGCTTAAAGGCAACTATTGGTATATTTTTTTTATAATATTTTAAAAATATGTTAGATAAAAAATGCGTGTACTGTATATATATATATATATATATATGTATATAATAGTACGTAAAAGAAAGAAAATAAAAAAATTCTTGTCCTTAATGGTTAAAAGATATAAAAAAATAACTTAACGTAAATAAAAGTTGGGGATATAATATATTTTATCGATAACGTTAAATAAATTAATCGATGCGGGTTAGTTTTTGAAAGTTTTATCGAAGGAACGGCTAATAATAAGTTGAAGGTTAAAAAATTTGAGCGAAAAGAAGGTTTTATTAATTATGGAAGGACTGAAGTGCGATTTGAAAATGATCGAGCGGAATCATGAATAGAGTAAATAAATAAAATGAAAAATAGTTTATAAAAGTCCGGAGTACGCGTACTAAGATATAAATTGTTTTTCATAAACTGTAATTGGAACTGTTATTTTATGATTGGAATGTGTTATTACACGTATCCGCTCCGCTTAACACTCACTAAAATTTTCCTGGCCTGAACTTAACGGCGTTAAAAGGCTGGCCAGTTATGGAAATAGTGTAATCGGTGCCCTCGCAGTCCGGCAAACAATCGCAGAGCTTGTGCAGCTTCAATGAGTAAGTATCCGGTATCACTTTCGCGAGGCAGGGGATGTGCGTCAAATTGCAGACGGTTTCGTTAGGATCAACCTCGTGGACGAAGTAGTGTACGCACTTGCACCGATTACGTATTATCGCCTTTCGACAGTTTTCGTAGCAATTGTCCAAGCGGTACAGTTTCTTCTTCGTCGATGGCCTAGAGCGTAATTTTAAATCCTCCGTTTCAGTGCTCAACTATTATTCTAGACGAATATTATTCTAGATGTATCTTGATTTGCAAGAGAGTTTTACGAGAGCCAAATATAATATAACCGGCCGAACTTGCTTTTTTCGCTTCAAATATTTTCTTACTCGAGACGACGAAGCGCGCTAAAGTTATCGAATCGATCGATATCGTCTCCGATACAGACTTTTCTTATTTAAGAACTTTCCTTGCCAGAGATAAAAAATTATTTAAGCGTCGCGTATTAAATTCTTTCTCGATCGATTTAGCAAAAACGTGTTTACATACGTATTTTTTTTTTTGTACGATATATATTTCAATAAACATCCGAGTTGTTCGAAACGCAATAAAGAATTTTACAATTAAAAGCAAATACATTATAAAATAGTGTATAAACGTAACGCGGATCGTTAAAAAAATACTGTTCTTCGGATGTATAAAAACTAGAAGAAGTAGAAGAAGGGGAGGCTAATTCAAGATTATACTCGAGACGGATAATGAGATAATGGCGAAGCTATCGTTTACAATATTAAAAAGAAAATCGTAAAAGTAAAATCAATTATAAAACTGAATATTCTTTTAATTTTAAAAATAAATTTAAATTAACGTTAAGTTAAATTTTTAATAATTTAAACAAATATCTAAAATGTACTCGAATTCTCTTACACGTACAAAATATATTATAATGGTAAAAATATATCCTCATCGATGGATCAAAAGAATTTTTATTTAAATTTATAGCGACAGCAACGAAATTATTTTATAAGTTAACGATAATTTGAATTATTTTGTATTCGAATTTCCGATAAATAATATTTGTTCCCGGTGAAATTTATTACAAAGTTTGGCAACAATGTAATTATGCTTAAAAATAAAAACGCGCGTTCGGAAAGTGTAATACAACGTGGAGGTAGAAAAACATTGGTTTCCGTTTTCTTTATCTTTACTTTTTCTTACGTCGATTCGAATCGGTAAAAGATTTTAAAACTAGTTTTAAAAATCAATGGAACGATCACCTGCATTTCCTTTGCTGGGAGGCGAGAGCGAGAACTTCGGGGGTGGTGGTCAGGAATTTGCCATTCAACCCAACGATAGTTTCGAAAGTCGAGGCTAACATAAAGTTTACAGAATGTAACCCTGGCGTCGTGTATTTATCTTGCATCAGGACTTTATAGCCTCCGCTGTAGGTTATCATAGCCATGCCGTCGCTCTCGTTGTAAGACTTCAGCAATACAGAGAGGAAATATCGGGTACCAAAGTTAAAAGAGTGTAGATCGTCACTCGTCGACGTATTTCTAGAAATGATAAAAACTTTTTATTTAAAATCCGTTGTAGCAAACTTGCATCGAATCGATAGTTATAATTAGTGGATAAAAATTTCGTTTCTCGGCGTAAATAAAACGTAAAGAAAACGTAAACAAATATTTTTTTGATTCGAAAAAAGTCTCGGGAAGCGATAAAGTAGTTGAAAAGTTGAAATGTGAAGGAGCGGGCTCGGAAGGAAAGGACGAAGACGTTGCGTTACCTCGACGGTTCGAGTTGGGTATCCTCGGCGCTGTTAAAGGAACAGCAGATGCCGTAGGAAGTGATCCTGGGTACGAAGAGCTCCTCGCAGGGTTGGGTCCGACCCTCGTACACGCACATTATCAGCTTATCCATGCACTTGGGGGAAAGCTCCTTCAGCAGCTCGATCACGCTGATGCGGTTCTCGTCGAGTATCCGCTGCAGATTTCCCATCCTCTCGGGGTAATAGTTGAACGGGTAGATCAATTCGTGGAGGTGAAGGAGGCCGCGCTCGAAGTCGGAAACGGTGAGCCCGACTGGGAAACGCCTGAGAGAGTTTGGATTTTAGGATTTTGTTCGCGTTGCATCGTAACGATTCCGAACTATTCGGAAATTTTTATTGGAAGTAAGTAGCGCCGAAGTAAGTAATACTCCGAGGAAGTAGGTTTAATTGTCTAGAGAAAATGGCTTTCCTTTGTATACCAATTAAAAGGCTCCGGTCCTTTATATACCAATTTAAACATCTTTTTCCTTGGCTCCGCGAGGCATAACTATTTTTGACGGAACGATCGATTTTAATAAATCATTTCCCCCAACGACTAACCGCTTCCAACGCTTCGTTCCGCTCTTCTACTCCAAACGCGTATCGCAAAATAATATTATTATCGCGTAAAAACCAGTGCGAGAAAATCCTAAAAGCCAAATTTAATTATTACTATTATTCAAATTTTTTACGCACAGTCAACTTTCGGCGCATAAATGTTATACGATCCATAATAAAAGTTGGTTGACGCGCATATTTACTTTAGATAACGGACGTAAAATAAACTAAAAATTCATTATTTATATATGCGTGTGTGTGTGTGCGCGCGTGTGGGTAAATACACGCGAGTGTAAAAACGCGTCTCTTTGATAAATATTTCTTACCGATCATTTTATCCCGTACATCTAATTCGCGTACAAGCTAATTTTATAACTGTTTTATCGATAAAAAAATTAACGAGGCAAAACGCGGCAGCGTGGATAAAATAAAAATAAAAATACCAAACGTAGAAACGCGTAAAAAGTAAAACTAGTAGTCAATTAGTTTTTGTAGACTCGACGCAACTGTTTTACGTTGCTCGTTATAACTTTTTATAATAACGGACGGATATTGTATTAGTCTGTACGCGTAAACATCCGAATAGGGTTGTCTTCGATTCTTGGGCTACATTTTATGCCTTGCGAAAACAAACACGCGATAAAAATAGAAGAACCACCGAACGGATAAACAAAGATGAAAGCTTTCGTTCGTTTGATACGAAAGAGCTTTAAATTTATTGAATGGATGGTTAATTGCTTTATTGTCGTGTGGCGACAATAAAATCTTCGATCGTTCGTTTCGGCTTCCACAGTTACTCGATACAATTTATAATTTTGTTGTGCGCGCAATTTTAAAAGAGATTTGTAAAGGAGCGGAGTTTTATTTATAAAGTAATTATTTAAATAGAATTTAAATACGGATGGAAATATTTTTCTGGTTAAAGGATGAACGATTCCGAGGAAAGTGGTAGATATTTATTTATGCTCGATCGAATGGAAAAATAACGTATTTAGAATAATAGACGTAAAAGTCGTAAGAGACGCGAGAGACGCGAGAGACGCGAGAGACGCGAGAGACGCGAGAGACGTACGATTGAAACGAATAATTTTTAAATAGTAACGAGTAACTGGGAAAGGATCGTAAGTAGCGATGCGACGCTAAACGAATAAAATACATACATTAAATTATCTAATTCTTCGTACTAAAGAAAGAAATAAAAGAATAATATTTTTCCAAGGAAAGGTATCGACTAAATATACCTGTTTAATGCGTTTAAAGAAAACAGAGATAGTCTTTTATATTTTTCTCGAATGTATTCAACTTTTTGTTTCTTTAAATTTTTATCGATGTTACTTGCAAACAAATTAATTTTTTTCAATTTTAACGTATAGATAATACGCTCGAATGCTTATATTATATTTATAAATTAAATTGAACGCGCTATTCTAATTATTATATATATAATGAATATTCTTAGTTTGAAGACTTGAAAATTTATTAATTCATTGGTTTGAAATGCTCTATTTTTTCAGCTTTTAAATCTAATTTGGTATTATCTTTGATGTTATCTTCTCATCCGTTCTCGGTTACTTTCAGTCCATCTTAATTTGCATAATTTAATTATCTTTTAATATCAAGTAAAATATAGAATCGTTTGTTTTGTAATTATGAAAGTTTGTATTTTTTTGTGCATTCTCGATCGTGTTTCGCTTTAAATATTTTTAAAACTTTTTATTTTCTGCATTTATTCTTAAGAATCGCATTTTATATTCGCATAAAATATCAATGCCACGATTGTTTTAAAAATTCTAACTTCTAATTACGTAACGATAGTTAGAATTTCAATAATTTATTTTAAAAAAATACGTGTTTTAAGAATTCAAGAATTATTTCCAATTTTAATTAGTTTTTTCTCGTTTTTAAATTGTACCGGTATTTGCATTTATCTAGATTTTTAGATTAGAACCTTGTAGGTCGACATCCTCGTTATATAATCTTAACCTGTCAGTATATTTCACAGCTTTATTCAAGCGCTATTCTTCCTCTACTTCAAATAAAAATTCTACGTTTTTAATTAAAATATTATATTATAATTTTAAAAAAAACTATAAGAATAAATTTATTCTTAGAAAAATAATTGTTGATAATTGTTTTTAAAATCGATAATCGTTTTACAAAAGCACATGAATTTTTCTAATAATTTCAAATATAATCCAGTAATTTATAAACGAGTATAGAATCTTAATTTAGGCCCTAATCTCTTAAATTATTATTGTTTCTTATATTATTTCTTATTTGTGTTTGTCGAATGTTGTAATTATCTTACCTTCGCGATCGTTAAAATACGAATAAAAAATATGGTAAAAAAATATTTTTAGCGATACAGTTTTCAACGATTAATACAAGTACGAGAATTTCGATTTACTGGTAACCTTTGTTGCGACAAAGTCAAAGTTCCCTTGGCACGAGTCTCATATACGCACCTCCGCACTCCTGTAAAGTTACTTTCTTGCTTTCTTGAAATATAATATGCAAAATACTCGTTCCTACCTACACCAGACTCACGCCACACTCACGCCACACTCACGCCACACTCACGCCACACTCACATCCGACGTCGGTACAAGTACTTTATTCCGTTAGCCTATATTTCTATACAATGTCAAATGCAAGACAATATTTGAACTTACTTGTTTAACAAATTCAATATGTACAATATATAAAAAATTTCGTTTCGATGCGATAAAAATGAAATTTAAATTAGAAAATTTAATCGATGTTTTTTCGTTTTTTTACCCTACTCAAAAAATTATCGAAGTCTTTTCGTTTTTATTTTTAAATTTTGTTTTTAAATTAAATTAAATTTTTGTTTTTATCAATTTAGTTTTCATTTTAATTTTAAACAAAAGTTAATAATAGATTATTCTTTGTTAAATTTGCTGTATAAAACTTATCATGAATTATTTTATAAAATATTTTACCGTTTTTAGCGTTAATTTTTCCATGCATGCGTTAATTACTATTGTTATTACTACTATAATACTACGACCACTTAAAATGATTTAGTATTTAAAAGTTTTTTAAATTTTATTATTTAAAAAAATGTTAAGATAAATATTCTCTTTTAAAAATTAACAAATTGTCTATATTTTTAAAGTTAACATACGAATTAAAAATATGGTTGATCAGTGTATCGATCGTAAATTAAATTATTTTTCAATAATAAAAAAGTGAAAGGGTTTTAATAAAAGCATAATTAGATACGTATAATTAATTACTACTACACAATTACATATTCGTACAGGTTTTTCTATTGTTTTACAAACATGGGAATTTTCTTTCCCTCCGATTCAAAATTCTATAAACTGATAAAAATAGAATGTTCACGACTCTCTTATTTAAAGAACTATAAATTGAACTCGTACTTTGTTAGCGAAAATACACTGGCATCTCTTTAAATCGTGAAAATTTCGATACTTTTAGGTCGTGTATTCCGTAACGAAATCTGCCTTTTGTTAAAATAGGCAGTTAAATTAAATTTAGATTCTACTGTAGCTTTTAAATAATTGTAAATTACACCAATAATCAATGATTTTTTTAAAATTAATTTTCAAATATAACGTAACAATTTGTTTAAATAAAATACAAAATTAAATCCAAATATTCTGGAGTTCTCGATGCATCGAATAAATAGTTCGTACTTTAACAAAATTACATCGTAATAACGGTAAATTTTCTAATAAATAACATTTTAAATTTATAGTAGAAGCTTTTTAACGGTATACTAATTTAAATTTAAATTTTATTAAAAACTATAAGTATCGAAATAAATATTTTAGTAGTTGTATCGCATAAAATTTAAAAGTGGTGGTAAAATTATTTCGATAAGTAATCAATATTTTTGAAGAATGTCGAGTGTAAATAACAAATACCACGTTAAAATGAAAATTTGTGTTATTAAAATAATTTACATCGTGGATTTATTTTGTATATGACCGAATACAAAATGATTCAAACGTAACATCTATCCGAATACAATGAATTAAAAATAAATTGAACATCAATAATTCCAGAGTCGATTAATGAATAAAATTTTGTCATGTAAATCGCTTATTTTAAAAATTGTAGACCGACAAAATACGCGTAACGAAGAGGTAAGGGTAAAAACTATTGTTCGAATAAAAAAAGTTATTAAAATAATGATTTAATCTTATTATGGAAACATAAAACATGAATTTTAACGTGAAATGTGCAAGAACGTAAATGATAATATAATTTAGAAGCATAAAATTTGCATTTATATAATAAATTATTTAATGAGAATTTACTTACAATTTTCGCGTGTTCAAAAAGTGGAGTAATCGTTCAGCGGACACAATGTTTCCATGGCATAATGTCACCGATGGTATAGCGAACTTGAACGATGGGAATTGATCTGAAACTACGGTCGTTCGCATATTCCCTGATTCGTGTCTCTCGTAAAATTTATTAGCCAATCCCCCGGCAAAAAGTATTGAAATGATAACGATAACTAACCACATTAATCTGTACAGCGACAAAATACTTTCATTTATAATATGCATTTAAAAATATCATAAATTTATATCTCATTCATCACTCAAATTGAACTTTATTAATTAGCTTAAAAATATATATATATATAAAACAAAAAATGTGTCGTAATTGTTTGCGTTAGATTTAAACTTATTTGAATTTATTAAAATTCCATTAATTCTCAATTTAGTAAACCAAACAATTTTTTACGTAGTATAAAACAAATTTGTGACATTGGAAGAAAAAGATCGTGATATTTTATTGTGATAATTTAAGCGAGCGTGTAATAATTTGAATGTTTTTAAATAATAACATTGATAAAATAAAAAGGTATCTTGATTTTATAATATTTATCGATCAATTACGTATAAATTGTTTAGACTATCGCAGTAAGAAAAATGATACGATGCGTGCATTAATAAAGTTTGTATACGTATCTCAATGTGTACTTTATGTTTTATAAAATTAACTTAAATACAAAAAATTCATGAACGATTACGTAAAAACAAGTACTTTCGAATGGAATACGTAGCGAGAAAAAGTAAAAGCTCAACCGTAATCCGTTTAAAAGCTCAAAAAACTTTAAGATGGATGGTTACAATATTAAGAAGATACGCAGTAGCCTTGTTCGTTCTTAATCTACTTTTTATATTATTGTTCAAAAAACAAGATAAAAAAACATAAAATTTTTTTACCTTTGCTGAACATTGAATAATTTTTGTACAAAAAAATATTTATTTCCCGTTGAATCGAGAAGTTGTTTAATTTTTCGGTAATTAGTTTTTCGATAGTAGTACTCTTAGATTAGGTAGATATAAGAATATCGAAAAATTATTATATTATTCTTTTATATTTACGATATTATTTATGTTTTATATTATAAATTTTTAAATGATGATAATAATAAATTGCGTTTACAATCGTTTATCGGTTTAAAATCATTTATTAATGTTATTTAAAGCTCAACAAAGATACTAAAATATATAAACTTGCATAAATAACAATAAATAATTTAATAAATATCGTTTGAAATATAAATTAATAATATGAAATTTTAATCGCTAATTAGAATTAATTTATTGTTCGTAAGATTTATAAGTTACAGATAAACTAGAATTTAATTTTCTTATTTATAAAAATATATAAAATATTTAAAATATATTTATTTATAATGTAACTTATTTAAAAATTGAAAAGTGACCAACATTGATTCATACTCTATCGTGTTTAAATATTAATAGAATATTTAGAATCAGCTACGTTCACTTTTTCCATTTTTATATTACAACTTAATAACGTGAAATGAATTCCAAGACAATCGTATGTAATCTATAAAATATAGAGTTAGCAATCAATATTTTTATAAAATATTTATTATTAAAATAATATGAAAATCCGAGAAAGCAAATAATATGGAATTTCACTTGACGGACACTCGTTCAGTTTTAGATATTAAATTTTTACTTAAAATGCTTGAGAAAAGGAAAATATCTTGTTTGAATCTATATTTTAAAAGAAGAAAATAATTATAGCGAATATTCGATTTTTGTATTAATTCCAAGTAATAAAAGTATTTTCAATCCTGGTATAAAAAAGTTAATCGAGTCGTAGAAATTTTACATATAGGCTTAGAAATACGAAATATTTCTGACGTATTGCTTAATTTTCTTAATAGAGATTTTTCCGTTCTCGAATTATTAAATAATTTATGAACTGTTATTTCTTTTTCTCCGTACAGTATTGCATATTCATTTTATTATGCAATAACACGAAAAAAGAAGAATCTATCGTTTAAAATTCATAGTGAAAAGTGTTTGTAGCGTTGATTTGTTAAAGGTTTCCAAGCGTTAAATGTCGTAACGGAAAATTTTCTACAGGATTTTTTATTCTTCAAAGGATAACTCGATAAAATTAACACCACGTCATTTTCATTTATTAATAGCGCAGCGAAGATAGTTTCAATGTCTTTTAAGCTTTTCCTTTTACATTTTATAAATTAAATCTAGTAATTATGATGATTTATGAACCTCTCTAACGAAGTCTTTGCCTGTGCCGTATACTTAATTCCATGTACCGTTGATTCATTAGCAAACTCTTCGTAAACTTGCACCAAAATTTCCCAAACGCTGTTTCGGTTTTTGCGTTCGTTTTCCGAAATGTTCTCCGCTTCCTTCGATTTCATGCTTCGATAAATACCACCGGTAAAAAATACGGTAAAAATGGTTAATTATAACTCAGGTAACAAGACAATGAGCTAATCTGGGCGACCGCAACATTAAAAGCGCGATCGAACGAATTAAACGATAAGGAAGCAACGATGCCTCGGCAATACCTTCCGAACTTTTCACCCAACGATAATAAATAAACGGAGACAATGAATTTTTTTTTCTACGAACAACTTCTAGAATCGTATTATAAATTGTCACCTCGACCTTTTCGTCGCGCGATTCACCCGAGCGATTATTTATCTCGGGTCATACATTATAAATGAAGCGCGCATTTGCGTGTCTTCGATCGACTTTACTATGCGCCGCCGAAGAGATGACAATCTGCCCGAGAGATTTTGCGCGTCATCGCATTCGCATCAACCTAAGTTACAACGCGCGATGAGATTTCGATTTCGATTTCGATGTGGAATTTTCTCTCCACCTTCGAGCGAGTTGGACGTTTGCGATATCGTTTCGGATATATATATATATATACACATAAATGTACAACCGAAGGAAACAACTGTTAGGTACGCGTCTATTAGGCCCATCCTATTTATTTACGTAGGTGGGAAAGAAACGCGAGACGCGAAGAAAAATAAACCATAAATCACGACAACTTTTGCCTCGCGCTTACGTTTCATCGATTCGAGTAGGCGTGGAAACTCTTTCGATCCTATTCGTATGATGGCGATCGCGTATAAACGTGTACATCAAATATAAATAATTATCCTTTCGATAATTTCATTTCGTTGGAGTTACTCGACGTTTTCCAAGTTTGGAACGCCGCTACGTTTAACGGCGATAAGTTTACCGTTCGCGAGTTATCGCTTTACAAAAAAATTTGAGAATAATTTATGGCATTTTTACAATATAAATTTACAACCTAAAATAATACAATAAATTAAATTAATTTACTTTTTAGACACAAACGTAAATGAAAATTTACGTTGACGTAGATTTTCTAAGCGCGTGGCTACGCGGATATTTATTATTAAAAAATTAATTTATTTATTATTAAAATAGTCGGATAGGTAAGTTTATCGGGTTTATCGCTCGGGCCATTAAATTTATAGTGCAGGACTATCGATATCCCAGCGTAATTATTCCCTATTTTTAAAAGACTTTTATTACATCGAAGTAAGACATTTTTTAGCGATACGTAAACGCGATTATCGAAATATCGTTTAAAAACCGACGGATAAAAACGAGTTTGGCGCGAGGGAAACGACTGTTTCGGTTTCCCTCGGAGAAGCGACTCGCGACTTCCCTCGTTAAGAATCGTTGGATAGAGAGATTATACCGCGAGAAGTACAGGAAGGGAGAGTAAAAAACAAAATGGTTAAATTTTTGGTTTCTTAGGATCGCCTCGAGATGCGGTAGTTGATCTCGACCGAGGGACGCGGAACGAGAGACGAATATTGGATCGTTGGCTAGGTGGTGACTTCTTCGACTTTCTTTGGCGGAAATGCATGTGGGAAAACTTCCTTTTGCATACTCGATTCACCCCTTCCACCTCTGCGCGGATCTGGGGCATACCAATCAGGTCCCGGCGTATTTTCTCTCTCCCTCTCTCTCTCTCTTTCTCTCACTCTGTCGGACGCTTTCAAGCGTCGCTTAGAAAAGTTTCCAACAGCACGGATATCTCGTGGTCCGAATACGATTGCACGAAATTCGAGAGGGAAGTAAAGCAAAGTACAAAAAATCGATCGTATTGTAAAGAATAACGATGCAGCCGCGACAACGTAACGCGAGCGACGGATACAAAATTATATTATACGCGAATTTAGTTATACGATAATTTATTACGTAACGATAACTCGTTTGATTTTGTAAACGGTATTCCAAATACTCGATGTCACAGTCAGAATTTGTACTTGGAATAGTTTGATACGAACCAACGTAGAAATTTTCAACTTTTTTAACAGAAATTTTTAACGATTTATTTTTTGTTATCGTAAGCGTTATCTAGTTATTCGTTTCGAATAATTCGCGTCGAAATGGATCAAATTCAACGAGTTTTCGGGTAAATTCACAAAATTAAAACGCAAAATTGAAATAGAAACTTGCGAATCAGCGGAAGGAGAAATAAATCGTAGAAAAGATAATTTGCAAAATAGTCCGGTAAGGCGAAAAAAACGTCGCGACTTTGGTTGCGTTGAACTTTAGCGTCGCTGTCGTTAACATAATTTATAATCGGATCTTTTTGCATCGACGGGGAAAAACGAATCGCGTCCGCGAGAACAACGGCAACGAATAATTTTTCAACGTCGCTATCGGAGCTTCTCGAGAACGAGGAAGAGATAAGCGGACGAACGCGTATCCGAATTACTCGATCGGGGAACGAAAACGCAAAAGGTCCACGATCGGTGATCTCGGACTCGATGGACGGGTGAAGGAAGGCGATAGAATTTCGAGCGTCTCCCATCGGTGAAACGTTACATTCGGAGAAAGACGGAAACGCGGTCGGTCGAAGCTCGGGGGACGATCCGAGCCTCGGGTACGAGGCGGGTAAATAAAAAAAGTGCACGGTCGACGGAAAACGATCGAATCCCCGTATCTCTCGGTTTCGCGCGAACGCGAAAAGTTCTGGGAAGGTAACGATCGACGAGGGTTTTCGCGCGGTAGTTGTTAACGCGTAAAAGTAATCGGCGAGGTTGGCGAGGTTGGCGAGGTTGGCGAAGGAGGCGAGGGAGGCGAGGGTGACTAGGGTGACGAGGGCGAGAGCCTCGCGCGTTCCGACGCCAACGAAACGCGCCTCGGGCACGGAAATAAATCTCGGGAGGATCGTTGAATAAAGAGCATCGCACTCGTTCGGTTCCATTCGCGAATTCGCGAATCGCTCGGAAGGAGCCAAGTCGGGTAAAGTTTTCCCATGTCTCGGTCAGATGGCAGAGCAAGCGTCGAAAAAAAGGGACCGAACCGAGGTCAGCGTGCGATTATTTGACGTTTCTCCGTTTTCCCTTCCGACTAGACGAGGGGGAGCGACGAGGAGAGGAGAGGGAGAGGAGAGGGAGAGTTCCGCGAGAGCACGCACGCGTATGGATTAATCGAGCGCGCGAGTCCTCGAAGAAATCGTGCCCGAGTACCAGATGTTGTCCCTGTATGGCTCCATTGAGCATCGACGTATCTCGTACGCACACGCTCACGCACGCGCGGACACCCACACCCACACCCACACCCACACCCGCGGTATTTATACCGTGCGGAAGTACGGAGACTCGGCGCACACATGCGCACGAGCGCAATTTTCGCGACTCGCGAAAACGAGATTTCTCTCTCTCTCTCTCTCTCTCTCTCTCTGTAGCTGCTCGGGGAGGGGAGGACACCTACGCTCGAGCGAGGAGACCTCGTCGAAGGAGAAGATAATCGTGTGCGCGCGCCAAGGGGAACCCGATCGGACGTTATCGTCGCATCTCGGAACTCGGAGTGGAGTCACGTTCGCGGGCGGGGAGGGAGCCTCTGGAAAAAAGGCCGCGATGCCGTGATTATGTTATTGCGGGAGGCGACGCGATCGTAGCTCCGGCGTCGGCACGGGGAGGAAGAGCGACATCGGCGACAGCGACATCGGCGACAGCGACGGCGACAGCGACGGCGACAGCGGCGGCGACAGCGGCGGCGACTGCGAGGGACCGACCAACCGACCGACCGACCGACCGACCGACCGACCAACCAACCAACCAACCAACCAACCAACCGAACGAACGACTGACTTGACGCGATACGTCCGAGGCGGTGCGATGCCGACGGGCGTGAGTCGAGTCTCGCCCTCGATCTCCGACCGATGCTGCCCTCGTCATCGGCGCCGTCGCCCGGAGCTAACCTAAAACGACGAGCCTCGAGGGAATTATGGTAGCCGAGTGCGGAGCTACGAGGAAGAGGAACAACGACGCCGATTTGACTGGGAACGCCGAGTCTCCGTCCGGCCTCGAGGAGGAGGAGGACGACGACGACGAAGAAGACGAGGAAGACGAGGAAGACGAGGAAGACGAGGAAGACGAGGAAGACGAGGACGACGAGGACGACGAGGATGACGAGGAGGGTATGAATTCCGCGCGTTGTCCTTAAGTTTTCCCACGCGTTTTCCGTATCTTTCGTCTCGCCGATTGGAACGCGACGTCCGCTTCTTCTCCCCGTCGTTTACATCATTTTCACGCGTTCCTTTTTAACGCGAGGTCGACGTATCTTCCTCGGTGGTGGAACGGAAGGAGAAAGGTGCGTACCTTTCCCATTTTTCTAAGTGATTTCCTTTCCTTTCCTCTTCGTCGACGTTTTACCTTTCACCTTGAACTCCATGCTACCGGATAAAAGACTATTTTTGGTTCGCGCCTTATCCAAAATATCCCTAACTTTTCCGTACGTTGAATCATTCCCCGAACTTCCTTTTGATTTCGATGTATCGATACGGTGGTCTTTGATTATTTCGGTATCGTAAACTTTATTTATTTTTGCTCGACCGTTCATTTCCATAAATTTGCATGCGATTCGTTTTTTAATTTTCGCAACTCGTAAGATAGGTTGTTCGGTATTCAAAGATAATATTCCAAAAACTTCTTTTTCGTTTTACCTTTCTCTTCCTACGTATAATTATTAATCTACCTACTACGAAATATTTTTATTGCAATTATTTTAATTTAAATTATTACCTAACGTCCTTCTTGAAATATTTTTAAGTATACTCGTTTCCCGGTTGATTAAATCGTTTGTTCTACATGGAAAAAATATATTATCCTAAACGGAATAATAAATTTAGTTTTTAACACTTTTATGTAAACGGTACATTGGAATAAATGTTTTATAAACTCGTAAATCGTCTAGCCGTGAAGTATATTTCTAAGGTAATATTTATTTACTCGAACGACGATACTTTTCTTATTAAAAAGTAACGGGATCTAAGTTTCTCAAGGTAAATATACTCGTATTTGACTATAAACCAATTGCCGACCCATTGTTGTAATAAATTTAATAAGACCGGTAACTTTAGAAAGAGATTTATCGGTTTGAAGGTCGGTACTTGGTACGTGATCGACTAATACACCAATTACTTTACTGCGTAGATGCAGCAAAAATCATTTATCGTAGCAAAATGCATCGGATAACTTTATCGAATTCATCTGTTACGTTAATAGTATTCTATAATTTATTTATTTATTTATATCGTTTATAGTATCCAATGGTAAAATTTAAGAGCGTGCTATTATCTTTATTTGTATAAAATAATTTTATGGATTAATTTGAAATTTTAGTTCGACGGATATCGGTTTTATTTCATTTATAAATATTATTATAGTCAAAATTTATCGATGGTACAAGGTATAATAATAAATTAAAATTATATAAATTTAAATTAATTAATAGTTTATCTTTTCATCCTATCTCGCACGTTTGTAAATAATTTATGTAAGCTGTAGCGAAAGAAACGTTTCTTATAGTTTGAAATATCGATACCTGTAATTTCTTTCTTAAATTAATCTTTAATCCTATAAATATATATTCTGGATCGAGCAACCTGGGCATTAAAAGTAGACGGATGAAATAAAACTAATATGTACTCGTTGCTCTTTAAATATATTGCAAAGAACGTACAAACATTTATAAAAGAAACGTCGTGTAAAATAAAACAATTTGTATGTTGCAGCGATAGAGCGAAGATGTCAACGATCAATTTTTTGCCATAATCTTGGAGTTTACCCAAGAGTCTAATCAAGAAATCGTATACAATGCATATCTTTGGAGAGTTGCGGTGGTTGTTTTGGAGAAAGAATGTTTAGAAGCTGAAACGTGCTACAGTTACGTTGAAAATGCAAGCGAAAAAGCGTTACTTGCTTGTATTTGTAACCTGTGCTTTCCTCGGCTTTTGCTACTTTGGTGGCTTTCGTTTAAAAACAGTAAAAAGTTCGAGTAAGAAAAAGTCGCACCACGATAGTCTACCCTCCTACTACGTCATCGATCCAAACTACAAAGAAAACTATGAAAAATATTCAAGATCGTTGAGTAACCAACCACCGACCCCTCCGAATTTAAAAAAGTGTGATATGCATGCATGCTTCGATTTTACGAGATGTAAGGAAGGGTTTACTGTTTACGTGTATCCTGTGGAGGATGCGATCAGTCCATTATACCAAAAAATGCTAAATGTCATCACCGAGTCACGATACTATACGTCTGATCCATCACGAGCTTGTTTGTTTGTTTTGGCTCTGGATACGCTCGACAGAGATCCTTTATCGACTGAATTTGTACATAATCTACCTACAAAACTCGCGCGTTTGCCATATTGGAATAATGGAAAGAATCATTTGATTTTTAATTTGTACTCCGGTACTTGGCCTGATTACATAGAGGATGCAATGGCCTTTGACTACGGATACGCTATGCTCGCCAAAGCTAGTATGTCCATTATGAAATTGAGAGAAGATTTCGATGTGTCCATACCTCTTTTCGGGAAACAGCATCTCGAACGCGGAGGTGAACCTGGTCAGGCCACTCATAATCATTTTCCTAGTAATAAGAAATATTTGGCAGCATTTAAGGGGAAAAGATACGTCCATGGCATCGGATCGGAGACTAGAAATGCTCTCCATCACTTGCACAATGGAAAGGATCTCATATTTGTAACGACTTGTCGACACGGTAAATCTTGGAGAGAATTGCAAGATGAACATTGTCAGCAGGACATTCGAGAGTACGATATGTAAGTACATATGTATGCAATATAAACAATCGTTGACAAATATCAAATGTACTAATCAAATGTCGAGCTATCGAACTTTGGTTTTTTCATTCTTATTTTACATTTTCAATGATCAAACGTTCAAATTGTTTTTTAAACGGTTCAAGAATGTATTACGATAAATAAAACAATAATAAATTTAATAATTTAGCATCGATTAAATATTATAAACAACGTTGAGGTATATTAAATTATTTATATATTTAATACCGTTTAAAAAATAATTACAAAAAATAATTAAAGATTGCGATATCCAGTATTAAAAATATAAAAATATGAAAGCCCCGTTATTATTTCAGGTACGATTATGAGATTCTTTTGTTAAATTCTACGTTTTGCCTTGTTCCTCGAGGGCGTAGACTTGGTAGTTTTCGATTTTTGGAAGCCTTAAGAGCCGGATGTATTCCTGTTATTTTGAGCAATGGATGGGCTCTTCCATTTCATGACCGCATTGATTGGTTTCAGGCAGTAATTTTTGCCGACGAAAGACTTCTTTTCCAAGTAAGTACATTAACCTCGTCCGTAAATAAAACAGATTTTATAAAAAATTTAAGGAACAACGTAAAATTATGAATTTATCTCGTATCGAATAAATTAATAAAGTTGAATTTATGCAGGTTCCAGACATTCTTAGATCGGTAACAAACATAAAAATTTTGGCACTGAGACAACAAACTCAGTTTTTGTGGGAACGATATTTTTCTTCTATAGAAAAAATTATATTCACCACTTTTGAGGTATATAAAATAATATTTGAAACGATGATAGTTACGTTTTTTATTCGACAATAACCATAAAGTAATCGTAAAAATTTATAAAATAATTTTGTTTACCGACATCAACAGATTATACGAGAACGTATACCTTGGGAAGGTCGTAGAGAGTTACGCGTTTGGAATCGAGATCCAGGAGCATTGGCTATTTTACCAAAATTTGCCGACAGTCAACAGGAACTTCCATTTCAGGATTGCAATCCTGGAAATACATTTACTGCCATAATTTACTCTCAGCTTGGATCTACCGCTGTTCTTTATAGACTTTTGAAGAGCCTCGCTAAGAGCAAATATTTAGACAAAGTAAGATGTTCCGCGTATTTTTTACAATACCGTTAACCTAATTATTAACTTAATCGAATCGGTTAAAAGTTTATAGTTATTGAAAATATATTTTTGTAAGTTAATTTCCAAATTTATTAAGAAATTTATTTAGAAGACAGTCTTGGATCGAAAGGAACGGAGATTTTATTGTATTTAAAAGTACGAGAAAGTATTTTATACGTTTTGTAATGCTTCCAGATCATATTAATGTGGAACTCTGACATTCCACTACCAAGAAAGTCACGCTGGCAAGGTATCAAGGCATCGATCCATGTAGTCCCTGCCACAGGAATATCTTATAGATTTTATCCTCATCCCTTGATCAAAACTAGTGCCATATTATCTTTAGATGAAGATGTAACTCTAAATACCGATGAGATTGATTTTGCTTTTGTTGTTTGGAAGAGTTTCCCAGATCGAATCATTGGCTATCCAGCCAGATCTCATTACTGGGATGATTCTAAGGTGTATACATTAAAATAGATTGTAACGCGAATCGTTTTACTAATCATTTTAATAATTTTAATAACTTTGTAAAGTCTAATCACCTACATTTTCAAAAATATATTTCAAATTCTCGCTTAATATTTCAATTTTATAACGTACGAATATTTAACTCAGATGTAATAAATCTAATCGAATAATCGTTTTTCGAATATATAAAAAAACAACTAATTTTTATTATTTTCACAGCGATCATGGGGTTATACGAGTAAGTGGACAAATGATTATAGTATGGTATTAACAGGGGCTGCCTTTTATCATCGTTACTATAATACTTTGTATACTGAAACGTTAAGCTCGACTCTCCACAAAACCGTAGAGCAATCTCAAAATTGTGAAGATATTTTAATGAATTTTCTTGTGAGCCATGTTACTCGTCGCCCTCCAATTAAAGTAACACAGCGCAAAATGTATAAAGATACAACTTCTGGTAACAGGTAAGTATTTATGCACGTATGCGCTAAATATTATTAAAAACTTCATTTTTTTGATATATTAAAATTTTTGTTCATATTTTTATTTCTTGGTAATTAATAAGATTTTTTTCGTAAAACGAACTGTAAAAGATATTTGTGAATATTAATTTAGTTGTGACCGAATTGAAAAAAAATCAAATCAAATAACATAAATTTGTGGTATAATTTAACCAAATTATTCAAATAAGTGAAAATTTGTATATTTTATCGAATTATCTTATATCCGTGTTATCAATATTGACTTGCCAGATCGAACGACGTTTTGTCAGAAAATTTTGTAAAATTGTAGAATTTTTAATAGGAACGAATAAATTGTTTAAATAAAAGAATTTTGATCATCTTTTAAAGTTGCCGATATTGTTTCGTTGTTTTTAGATCTCCATGGAACGATCCAGATCATTTTATTCAGCGTCAAACTTGTATGAATACATTCGTTGCCGTTTTCGGTTACATGCCATTGCTACGATCGAACATGAGACTGGACCCTGTACTTTTTAAGGACCCTGTAAGCAATTTGCGCAAAAAGTATAGACAAATTGAATTAGTTACTAACTAAAATTGTATACATTTTATGATTAAATATATATACGGTTACTCGAAAGGACGATAAAAAATAAATTTGATAGATCGAGGTTGCGATGAATTTTGTATGATTGTACGATGTACAATTTCGTGGTCGTGCCATTAATTGTAGATTGGTGAGACTATGAACTATATAAAAAAAGTGTATAGGATTTATACGTACATGTATACATAAGAACAATAAGTACGTGTACATTACAGTTACGATAAATTAAATTATCAAATATTCATTACTTATACTTCGAATCTCTCGCGCCATATAGACTCGTATAAAAATGATTTCTTGTTTTCGTCTTCAAGTTGTGCTCGCGGATTAAATAAAATAAATTGCACATATCTGTATGCTTTAGAGTGAATGAACATAAAATTATTCTTTTTTACGTGCTGCTTGCTCAAAAAATTGCAATTCTTTGATCCGCTTGCGCAAACCTCGAGCAATGTTTAATCACTCGTACGTTGGAGTGGTTTCAGTTCGGGAGAGAACGAAAATAGAAAACGTAATAATTAAAGTAATAATAAAATGAGAGAGATTCGATGTCATTAAGAGTGATTCTTTACCAAAATTTAATCGCGCATTTCGCTACTACGCTGATATGAATTTATGTACATAAAAAATTCGTTTAATAGTTATTAATATAACAAATTATTTGACAGATAACGTGCCAGAGTGAATGCCTATACGCAGACCAACATCCTGATCCTTTCCTGGAGCGAAAGAACCCGGATGTCCTTGCCATTATGTGTCCTTTTCCTTTCTTCGAAATCATTTCGCACTTTCACATTATATTTTTTATACATAATTTTCAAGGTAAGATAAATGAATATAATCGATAAAAATCATTAATTTTGTTTTTTTCGTTATTACTTTTATGTGAATAATGTAAAATCGCTTTCTGATACTAAATTATGATAGTTTTGTATGTAATAATTAATTCTATTTAATAAGAATATTTTATTTTAATAGTTAATAAATAGCAAGATTTTATATGATGTTTAATTTTAAACACTGTATCTGACCAGCGTCACAAGTAATTTCTTACTTTAATATTTAAAGTGCAATTTACTTTTATTATATGATTTATTGTTAACAAAAGAATACAATTTTACAAAAAAAAATATATATATACATGTATATAATTTTATTTCGTTATTTATCGCATGCCAAGAGAAGTTTTTTAATTTTAAGATGATTTACTTTCAAAATTTGTACCTTGTTCTTTAGTTGAACTTGATGTTGCAAGGCCAAATTAATTTAAGAAGGGGAAAAAACAAATGTGTTATAAGTCATTTACTTTACGCTCGAAGGTAAGTCAATATCGTGTGTCAATAAAATTAAAGTAATTATATAATTATGGTCGTTTAATGCATATTTGTAATATTCTTTTAAAACCCTTTCGAAGATTATTCATTATTTATCGCTTAATTTTATACTGTTTTAAAAATATTACTTAAAGTAACAGAATAATATTTAAAATAATTAATTAAAGAAATTATGTGTAGTTTATGTTTTTAATATTTAACGAGTATTTTTTTTACAGTTATTTTCAATGTTTTATTATTCCAAGTATTTATTTTATATTGTTGTATTAATCTATGAATAAATAATTAACTTTGATTTTATAAATAAAAGAAATAATGAAATAACGGATACGATTAAAAGTATTTTATTTTCTAAAATGACCAATAAAATACTACCACATAATTCAAATATGATTGCCGTTCGATAATCTGTAAATAATAAAGTTTCTTAGTTCAAACGAATAAGAGCAAAAACAAAGAAACATTTTTGTGCAAAAAGGATGACTAGAGTCGTATTCAAAATAAGATAAATAGTTAAATTATAATTTATCATCGTTAAAATTTTGTAATATTTTTTTTATTCAATTTACATGTTTCAGGGCAGTTCGATAAATTATAATTCATACCAAAAATAAATGTTCATGCATTACTATACGATTTTTTGATATCGGAAAAAATTGTTAAAATTAGATCGATGAATAATTTTTTAATTACGCGTTACATATTCATATCTATTTTTGAATAAACTAAAATTTATCGACGTCATTTATAAAACTAGTTAATAAAATTTAAGAATTTTTACCAAGTTATTTTTAATTTTATAGTTTTTTTTAATATCTATTTGTAATATTACCAGAAAGAATTTTAACGATTTTCCATTACGTTCCTTTTATCAGAAGAATAGATATTTTTATATTCTAGCAAGATCACAAAAAAGTTCGTGAAAATTTAGTACCAACGTTTCATGATGCCTACAGCAATTTTCCCACGATAAGGTAAACTATCCAAGAGGTCACGAAGGCTTTAAATTTATATTATTATTGAAAACATATTTGTTGTACCATCATTTTTTATTCGATTCTCGTAAATATTACTAATTTTTATCTTATTTTGGAAAAAAATAATTAAAAAATCATTTACTTTATAAAATATTGTATTTATTCGCAATCTTTAAAACTTTATTAAACCTTCGCTTCCTGTACTTCCGTACATGCAAAACTAAAATAGTAATTTTTTAAAATTCAAATATGAAGCGTTCATCAAAATTTATCGACTTATTATATAATAGTTTATAATAAAATGGTGGCGCAGTCAACTGTAAGGAATATTTGAATTTTTATTATCCATCGTATTTATTCGTTTGAACGTACAATTTAAAGAAATTAATTACCGATTAATTAATTTCATAAATAATCAAATCTCGAAAAAATTTTAACGATTACAATATTTCCGTTAAATATCTTATATAATTTAACTTAACGATAACATATTAATACAAATTAACATTGATTGAAAAATGAAATTGCAGATACACGATGAAAAGGCTTGTTCAAATTAAAAATGTGAAAGTATTTGTATCAACGACTTTTATTCAATCCAAGGATTTTAAATAGTTTTAGATTTGTTATTATGTATGTAAATCATTAAAACTTTCTTACCATCCTTGTAATTTTACTTTTATTTAAGCGAATACTATTCTTGCTTATTTTCAATGCAAATACCGTCTTTAAATAATTTTTTATACCTTTCTTTCGTGTTAACGTTTACTTTTTCTACCAATCAAACCGTAAGCTTTTTTCGATCGACTTTGTACGTGTCGAGAAATTCGGACACCCACGCATCCGGTCGAATTTCGTTTACCGTTCACAGGAGTGAAAGTAAAAAAGAAGTGTTTTGTGTTATGTCGATATGTTCAACGCTCGAATCAATATTGTTAATTGTATCGATTATTAATTGAAAATAAAAACGAAAGACTCATTTTTTATGTAAAATGTAATGTAATGTAAAATCTGTTGTTCTTTTTTAAATATTAAATTACCTTTCCTTTAACTTTTACGAATAAAAAAATAATTTTTATAAATTTATTGTAAATATTTAAACAAAGATTTATTTATATTTGTGCATTTTAATTATACTTAATTTTAACGACGTGCATTAGTGATTCGTGATCGATAAGCACAAGTAAAATATTAAGCAGATGTTAAATGTATACGAGCGTTAATCATTTTACATTATAAATATACTGTAGTTTTTGTGTGTAATATTTGTACACGCAAAAAGTAATATTAAATCACACAAAGTTATAAGATTTATCGCTCGTTTAAGTTATTTTGAATATTTTCAATACTTCTAAGAAGATTACAAAATATTATGTTTTGGCGTCATTTAATTTATTTGACACATATATAATCACATTTCTTTTAGTAAATGTACAATTTACATATTTTTAAATGTTAATAGGAAACTAATCTTCAAAGATGGGGACTTTAAACAGATTTAGTTATTGTTGAACATCGATTATAAAAATTTATTAAATAACTCGATAAAAAAATATATTTTTATAGCGCTTGTTCGGTGCATTCGATAACTAATTTTAAGAATGAATTATATTCATGAAATATTGTATTGCTACGAAATATTAAGAAATAGATACCAAATCATGAATGTTCGAATTTAAAATAATATTTAATAAATTGATCGTTCTATTTGGACAATAATTTTTTATACAATTTGTATCACGAGGTAAAAATTTAAATTGTATCAAAAAAGAATTTTAAATCCATCGACAAAATTTATAAATTATTTAAAGGTGGTGTAAATACATTATTAAAAATCATTCGAGCATCATTTTCTAATTAATTTCCTCGTAGGGATGTTGGTTATACTTCCCATATGCAACAATTGTTTACGAATCAGAACAGCGATCGACGCGAAAGAATAATGACCAGCGTTTCAAAATAAAATAACACCTCCGACTTTAAAGGAAAAAAGACCACAGATCTAAGAAAAAAATAATAATCGTTCGAAAATTACACAGAAGTCTTGCAATGTTGCAATGACATAAACGTCGATTGGTCGATGAAAGGAGAACGAGACAAAAGTAGTGTGAAAGAGAAAGAAATCGTACGTGATACGAAGTAAACGAGTGCGAACGAGGCCGAAAACGCGAGCGAGAGTCGAACCGATATATTTTCTTATAATTTATAAGCGACAATGCAAAGAAGAAAATTTCGAGTAAATGCGAGAGCGAGAACGCTGAAAAAAAATTATGAATTCCGATGCGGGAGTTATTCGCGTAACCTCGAAACGACTCTGGAATTTGGATTTTTAATCGATCTTTCAACGCATATTTTTATAATTTATTACCCAGCGACGAAAACAACGCTTTCCATCGGTTTTTTTTGTTTATCGGCGTAACTTAATTTTCTTTTAATATCGAAGGTACGAACGGGAAACGCAAGCACGGATTTTAAATATTAAACGTCAACCTTAAGCAGACGAAGTTTAAAAAAATAGTTTTCTCGTTGGAAAAAAGTTGGAAAAAAATTAGGATAAAGAACCGAGTTACGTAAAAATAAATATAAAATTATTTGAGCAAAGTAAAAGCCCATGAAAAAATTATTATTCTAATTAACGAAACGGTAAAGCGAAATTTTGAGAAATTATTTTAATTGATGGTTTCGACGCACTAAAACTTGGTAACCCTCTAAACCTCCCAACTATCGTACATTACATAACCTCGAAAAAGTTGTCCGATAGTTTTCCATTGCCAGCGTTCAAGATTTTTTCATCCACGATAAAATTATCATCGCGGTCGATGAAAAATTGCGCTTTATCAACGATTCGATACTTGATCGAACGCGATCGATCTTGGTATAAAATGAATCGCATTTTATAAAACATTCGCTTTCGTAAATAAATATGTTCGTTGTTCGGTCCTTTATAAAAACGATTTATGATAAATTTATGATAAATTTATGATAAGGATGAACCGTTGGCCAGATGCGCTTTAAAAAAGTAAGCTGAAGGCACGTGGTTCGATCGCGATTCCTCCGAATCGTTTCTTATCGGCGTTTACATCGATAATATTGACGGAAAGTTGGACCAACTTTCAACCAAGTTGCAGTTTTTTGGAGGTTTCCTTGCAATGGGTTCACCTCTGTCGCTGTATCACGGAATAAATTATAGTTATTAAAACATGTGAAATGCGCTCTCCCGAGTGGTTTTTATTCGGTATAATTAAACGGCGTGGAACTTTTTGAAAAGCGGAGCGCGCCGTCGACGCGAAGCGACACGAGTCAGCGGGAGAGAGACGAAGACTCGAATTCCGGAAATCGAGTTCGCGGGCGAGCAGATATTGCGCGATTGTGTGCGCGATTGTGTGCGCGATTATGTGCGCGATGGTGTGCGCGATGGTGTGCGCGATCGCGTGCGTGATCGCGCTTGGAGTCCGAGTCGCCTATGCACGGGCCCACCCATACAAAGCCACCCTTTTTTTCCGATCGACGCCCAACCGTTCGGGGACGGACCGCGACGCGATGCATAATAGACCGAGAAAAAAGGATATTAAACTCGCGTAACACCGCGACTCGCAACTACGCCCGGGTGAACGGTTTTCTCATAGGTCTGCCTCGTCCCACGCTGCTGCCACAACTCGAGACACGCGCGAGGCTAACCTGTGGTGGCGGAATTCTTGCGAAAGCTCAGAGTCTCTCTCGCTCTTAAACTCTCCGTACGCAAAAAGCAGAAACTTGGCTCTCTTTCTCTTTTCCTCCCGTTGTCCGCCACCGACAGGACTATCCGACTTTTCTACGCGAGTGTGTCCGAACAGCCTCCGACTCGGAGCCAAACTCGGAGCCAAACTCGGAGCCATTCGCATCCTCTTTATCCTTGGAATTGGGTTCTTTCAAATATACAGTTCGGATGCCAATGTAAATTTCACGGACGCCATTTTATCTTCCATTCGTTTTCCCTCTCTAAATCTTTCGAACGAAGAATTTCTTCCGCGATGCGTTTTCGTTCGTCCCCTTCTCAGATTTCATCCGTCTCGAACATTGCACCAAAGCTTCAGTCTTTGTTTAATTTTTCCATTTCTAAAATGAACGGTCGTCAAAGCTCTTGAATTTTTTAATCGCGTTTCTCTGAATTGTTTAACGTCGACCTTGTCGAATGTTCCGAGAAACGTTGATAATATTTTATCGATATTAATTTTTGAACGTTGAAAGGTTTGCATCGCCGTTGAATAACACCGTCACCACCGAACCTGAAATTTCCTGCCTAGTACAATTCCGCGATTAGTTTCTCTTAATCGTTCTAATTAAGGTTAAGAGAACAACATTACGGTTGTGACATACGAAATAAATATTTCTTTACAATCGGTAAGTCATGACTTTGGCTTAGCCTTGATTTTCACGAGTCGCATTTAGGTATCGCAATAATTAAGGTCCAGCTTGTCATTGAGAAAAGAATTCCTTGGATAAAAGAACGTAAGTGTGTTTGGAAATTAGTTGTAAATAACGTTTATCTTTATCTATTCTTACCTAATATTCTTACCAACAAAAAGATAATTTTTTTTTAAATTACCGCGCAATTTTCTTTGATTCAAGGACGTCTGTATAGTTTGTAGGAATTATTTTAATAGCGAGGCAAAAATTCTCGATAAATTGCTTTAATTTTTTGAGAAACCGTCGATTTAATAATAATGACATTTCTCAGCGTAAAAAATATCAATGGTTTTTCTGAACTAAACGTTACTTTTTACCGTTTCTTAATGTATTTCTAAACTCTTTTTATTACGATACAACAATAGCCAAAAAGATGATTGTTCTTACGATACATCTATTTTTAAACAGTCGTAAATCATGTAATAACGAATGTAAACAAATAGATATCGCGTTAAATAGCGGCCATTAGTTATTTTATGGACTATTTATCCGGAGATACGTTTGTCTGTCAAGGAAACAATCCCTTCTCTCCATACTTGATATCGCACTTTGATATTTAAAAGTTATTAGAAAGGACATTTTTAATTTTCACTCGTGCGTCATAAATTTTTATATAAATAATCCATTTATCGTATTATGTTTTTCGCTTTTTATTTTTCCCGCTTAATCGTTACCTTTGATTTACCCGTTTCGCATAAATTATATAATTTTCAAGTTCGATTATTTATTTTTTTATTTAAAAAAGTAGAGGATAAAATAATATGCGGTACCTAATTAAAATACATCTATCTTGCGTGTACCAAAAAATTTAAACAAAAAAAATTAAAAGAAATTTCTCAATTCCTGATAATGTAACCACATTTATTTAATCGAGTACAAATTATCGCGATAATATCGTAACGATTAAAATTATATTTAAAAAATTTTCTTAACGCATCGACGAGAAAAAAAAATGTTTTATGAAAAAGTTTTTAATGGTATTTTTTTTGGAATATAATGTTTTATACGTATTAAATTGTTGAACGGTTGTAGCAGCTTTTCACAACTGTTTCAGTTGTTGTCATTTAACACAATTTTAATTGGGCTTTATTTTAGCTTCGATATTATTGGAAGAGATTATTATAGATACGAGTGGAATTTTTATAAATGTTGAAGGTTTTTATTGATTTCATGAAACATTGATGATTGTAGTTGCGAGATACTCATTTTTTTTTTAAAAATCTGATTGGTTCGAACCGTATAATTTATACGTGTAGGGTATGTACAAGGACTATTGCCAACGGTTTTTAATACGCGAATTTTATTTGCGTTCGATTTAGTACGAGACGAAGATTAATGATCTGATTTTGTATAATTATATATATTTTCCTCTATTAGAATATATTATTTGGGATATTATAATTAATTAATTAATTTCATCGGTTACGAAACCCATTGTACGTTCAATAAAGTATCTCATTTACATGTAATCTGATCGAATATAAAGGAAATAAGTTAAATGATTTTCAAAAATTTTATAATTGAGGCTGGTTAATAATACCGAATCGATTTTAAACGATACAAAATTTTTTACTTCTATTCATTTTTAATCTTCAATAATCTTAAGAATTTTTAATTTTATTTAACTATTTATTTTATATAAAACACGCGTAAAAATTCTACGCGATTTTTGAAAATTATTTACATCTATTTTAATGTTTTTTATGCCTGAATTTCACGATACATCTCTGCTACTTCGTTTCATACATCAGAATCCCGTGAGGTTTTCTCTCGTTGATCAAAAGGTAAAAACGTGTACTTCTTTTACTCTTCAAAATGATTCTTTCATTTACAACTGTTGGATATCAATAGTGGAAGTAATAAAAAATAGAAATAAACAGAAATGCGGAAATCAGTTTGTATCGAGTAATTATGCAGTATAGACAATATTATCAAATTTTTGTTTCTTTTTTGTAGCTTCTAAATCTGATTTCATTGGAACTGCGAATATAAAATTTATTTTCTTTACCAAGGAGAATACAACGTTGGCAGCTACAAGATCTTTATCGACACCCAAGAAATTTTATTTATGCATAATAAAATAAAATTATAAAGATTCTTCGTGGTGATTTTTTCAGAATATATTGAATATATTATAAGCAACTATACAGACTCAACGAAGGATAATGATTTTTGAAACATTTTTATATAGAATTATTAAAATATAATAAAATTATTTAAAATAATAAATTTTACACGGGTTGCGTTTATATTCACGATTTTTTAGTTTTAGAAACCGAATATGCCTTTATACAAAATTTAATACAACTACCTTTTATTTAAATAATCACGAATAAATTGTATTTGAAAGTGTTTTTTGCTTCTTTACGTAAACCGATGAATATTTTTTATTTTATAAGAAATTTTATATTTTATAAAATTCTTGTGATAAAAAATTTTTTATTTTTGAACTATTCCTATGATATTTAATTATACGATTAAAATATTATATACTTGGAACGTAACAACAATTAAAAATTTTATTCATTTTTACACATTAAATTCAATAAAATCAGTTGACAAATACGAAGTAATTTTTAAAGATAATGATTACAGTTTATTAGCTACCGTTAAGTACAAGCAGTTATAAATAATTTATATTCGATAATAAATAATTTCTTAGAAGTTGCACGTTACTAGAATTTTATATTTATTTTATTGTTCATTGTGGTTACTATTCAATTATCGAATTCCAATAAGAAGGAATTTTTATATATCTCTAAAAGCTGCACGATTTAATTAAATTTTCGAAATATTATATAATTTAATCGTAAAATAAAATAAATTTATATCGCGTTGTATCCATTATAAACGAAGTATCCTTGTTCGAGCATCGGCCGCAGTGGTTAGTATAAAACCTTCGGTTTTATTACCTATTTGTGAAATATTTCACAGTACTTTGTACTTTTCAATTTTTCACATAATATATACCGAATGCAAGTTGAAAGATGATATAAGCTGACGTGTACAGCGAGCGGTGATTAGTTAGCGGGACGTTGCATCGCGGGGTAAAAAACGAAACGGGTGGAAACTGGTAGAAACGGGCAGAAACGAGGAGAGACGAGGAGAGACGAGGAGAAACGAGGAGAAACGGGCAGAAACGAGTAGAAACGAGCAGAAATAGGCAGAAATAGGCAGTAGCCGAGTCGTCTGCCCTCCTCGAGGATATTGCTCGTGGAATCGAACCAACTCTGCAACCCCTCTTGCTCGTAACAGCAAGGACAGCAACAAGTCAGAGCAATTAACATCGTTTTGCCTTGCCCGACGATAAATGTCAATCCTGGACTCCGCCTTTAACTAAGAGCCTTCGCGTATGGCTTTTTTACAGACCTTCTTAAGGTTTCGTAAATATTGTCTTTTGTTTGGCGTATTTAAGATAATTATGGTTATTAAACTCGTTTCGTTTATTATGACACAATTGCAAGCTTTCGTTCTTTATTATAATTTATACGTTGTGTAAGCTTTAAGATTTATGTTTTGGTTCGCGCACTTTGATGCATCTTTGCGTAGTTTTTATAGCGAAGCGATCAAAATTAATGGAAACGTAGCTTAAAAAGTTCCCTCGTACGTTTTATACCGAACTTTAACGACGAGCGCGTACGAATTGATTAATCGATAAATTCATTTTCGTGCGACGATTCGTTCGTAAAAATTTAAGCGAAGAATTTTCGAATTGCATCGAATAAGAACAAGGGAAGTTTTTATAAGTATTGTACGAAATACTTATAAAAATAAGCTGGTCATCTTTTGTACTCAGGAAAGAACGATAAGGGTTATCGTATCAACGGCAACCGAGTATCTCGATTAATGAAAAGCCCCACCGTCGCAAGACTCTGAAAATGGGCGAAGACGTAGGCGGAAAGCCTTTGCAACGTTTAAAAGAAACAACGGACCGATTCCCGGACGCAACGACGGTCGAAAGTATTTCGATCGACGCACCTTCCGAGTTTCGAATTAAGAAGTAATTTCCGAAATTTTTTTCATATAATTTTTTGTCCCGGATTCCTCGGTTGGTCGGGTTTTACGTCGTTCTTTTACTTCGTTCTTTTACGTCGTTCTTTTACGTCGTTCTTTTACGAAAGAGATTAGTACGGTTGCACCGCAATGATTAATGAAATAAAAACGAGCCGCTCTCGCAATCCTCGCATGATCGATGACAACGATCACAATAGCGAAATCAAAGCAACGTCGTGGATTGGAAGCAGTCGAGACAATCGTGGATGTACGCAACAGGGTAAAACGCCCAAATCAATTTCCGATTCAATCAACGATAATCTGGCAGCGATAATCGTAGGGTCGCCAACGAGAATCGCATTTACATGGAATTACACGAGTCTCACAGTCGCGACTAAAGGCTAACGGCGATAGGACAGCGAACGTTCGAGGAATCGATCCGCGACCTTCGCCTCGAGACTCGATCGGTATTGAGTTTTACGTGGGTATTATTAGTATTACATACCCTCGCGTAACATCGACCGATTAAATAATGACCCTCGGCGTTATATCCCCTTTCCCGGATTTGCACCGTCACGTCCTCGAGCGACACAACCTCCTTTCTCTCTCGCTCTCTCCCACTCTCTCTCTCTCTCTCTCTCTCTCTCACTCTCTCTCACTCTCGCGGGTCGCCGTTGCATTTCGATAGATCGATATCACCGAGCTTACGTACGAGGAACGCTTACGCCGTTCCCGAGGAAAGTGAGCTATTAACCGACTCGCGGCCTGATTTTATCGTCCTATCCTTTGTGTCGAGGAGGGCATTATAATATTCGGTCATATTCGTTTCGACAAACGCGTGGAACGCGTATCGTTGCGTTCGCCGCGACTTTCGCAGGCTTTTGTACTCGATTCCGCGCGAAAAACGCCGCGGAGGATTTTTGAATCCTTTGTTAGAGTTTCTTTGCGCGGCTCGATTCGCCTATCGGTGCTAAACTTATTTCGGGGAATTCCGGAATCTCGCCACGAGGATAAAAGCCAAGTTTTACGTCGAATTTTACATTTTTCCTTTTTCTTTCTTTCTTCTTTCTTTCTTCTTTCTTTCTCCTTTCTTTCTTTTTTCTCGCGCGGATTTTGCGCGTCCTCTCGGTACGATATTGCATTAATTTATTGCTCGAAAAAAGGCTCGGGGACGATGTTGAAAAATTTTTCTCAGCATCCGTATGTATCGGTGCATGTTTTGCGTTGAGGGAAAAATATGTACAGCTTGACTTTTTGTTTATCGATGATTATAGTCTTCTTGCTTCGCGATTTATTAGAAATGTGACATTTTTAAAGTTATTTATGGCGATCGTTTAGCTCGGTTTAATTTTTTTTTCTCGAACAACTGTATAATATAATATTTTTTTCGATAACGAAACGATAACAAAAAATAGAATTTAGTTTTCGATGATTACAAAAATAAAATGTTTACGTCTGTTTTATGCGCTATATAATCTTTTCGAAAACAGTCGCTTACACGTATCTTTACTATCGCCTATTTCGGCTTCGTTGCTTTTGCTTAGTTCTCGGACCGTTCATTTTTTTTACGTATTTCGTCACTTTTTACGCGTTGTGGTTAAAATATTTTCTAATAAGCGATGATTTATTCGATTTATTTATATAAAATATATAAATGGATGAGATTCTCGTTCATTCGAAGCAATATCGAGTTGCTTCTTACAGCGAATTTTTTTTCGGTAGGTAAACGCAAGTGTGTATCGACGATCGAGCGAAGATTTAACACAGTTTTAAAAAATGTTATTACATTTAGTTTTTATTTGATTAAAATATGGATTTAAATTATCGATAGGATTCTATGGACCCGATCCATTTCGTTAAATATTAAACGCGGTGTTTATCGGTAATAGTTCGATTATATTACTTAACGAACTAATTCGATAATTTGTTTAAAATTGCATCAAAGGAGTATTGTAATATATCATCGATAAAGATTAGCATTCTACTTTAAAATATTATCGACTCGATTTTCGAATATTAATTTTTGATTGATGTTGGTTCGATAGTACCGAAAAGGTTGATTAATTTGTCTATCTTTGATAAGCACCCGATAGGCTTAAATCTTTACGATAGGCGCTTACCATCCCTGAAACGATAGCACCGATAATTATTTTTCATTATCGGGTCTATCATCGAAAGTTACAGAGGTGAACTCGTCAAAGTAAAATCGTCAAAGTAAAATGACGGTTTAAAAAATGAGGGAAAAGTAGTTTCGGAAAAGACAGAAAAGTCGCGGGGGGTTGAAGCGAATCGAGTCCTCCAAGTTTTATCGCTCAGTTACGCGTTGGCAAAACGTCGACTAAAAGCAAAGATATTTTCCTAAGCGTAATCGTCGCTGAAAAACATTTACTTTTTTCCCCGCTGTCTTCGGCCGCGTGCACGCCATAATTTTCTCCGTTTCAAAGACTTGACAAGTGTATTACCAGAGAAATTATTAGAGAAATTACGGCGCACCGTGAGAGTTTCGGCAACGTTAGAATTACCATAACTCATCAATAATTGGCTGTGCAGTCGGCGTGGGTCAGTCGTTGCGGCTGCCGATATTTCGCGCAAAAGTGTGAGAAGAACAATCGCTGCGATGGCGAAGTGTATGGCGAAGTGTATGGCGAAGTGTATGGCGAAAGTGTATGGATTTTAACATGCGGGTGTCTAACGGTTGCGGTAGGCAAAACCGTATTGGTGCCTTGGTGCCTTGGTGCCTTGGTGCCTTGGTGCCTACATCCATATTGTATCAGATATCCGTTGATATTCGTTGTGTGTCTTTTGCGTAGGCCTTTCTATTCGATCGAAAAGGTCAAAACTGTGGAAACGAAACAGCTGTTAACTTTATTGTGTTTGTTGTGTTTATTGTATCCGTAAACGATTCGGATGCATTTCTAACCTTCAATCGTTACGTAAAATATCTTTAGAACGTTATTCGCTAAATCGCTAAATCGCTAAATACCTTTTATACCCGATAATCCATTAAATTCGCGTTAACGCGAGACAAAATTTCCAAGAAAGCTTTTATGTTTATACGAATTCGATTTTTCTACTTTAGAAAATATTTAAATAATAGCGATAAAAGTTTTAAATGAAGTAATGCGGCTGGTACCCTTTATGACATAAAGTTGAAAAGATATTAAAAGAAAATTGACTAAGGAATATTGAGTTTATTTTTTCGTAAATTTTATTATAACGTGATTTAAAAACGTATTTAACAATATAATAATTAGAATTCGAAATTTTCATTTTAAAATCTGGAATTACTTTTTACGCCGATGTAATTTTCTCGAATTATAATTACGTGTAACGGATACTTAATAGAATTTCAGTCAAACTTTGTCATTCCTACTAGTCGTCGGTTTATATATAATAATTTATGTCCATACGTCAAATTTTTATATCCTTGTATCTTATTTCTTATTGTTTTTTCTCCTTTAATTTATCTGAATTATAAATCAATAATGAATTTTTTGGACCATTTACACATCATCAGAATTTTTTTAACGGTCCCAATTTATCAACGGTCCAAGATATTTGTTATAAAAATATTAATGATAATTTCACAAATAAATAATTTGTACAAAAGATATTTTATTGAAATTTATACTAAAATATTGATATTAAACGTAGGAGCTTAAAATCTGTTAGAGTATTTTAATTGGTAATTAAAATACTACAAAACAAGCTCTTTAAAAGATAGATGTATGCTTTAATATAGGAAAAGAAATATTTCAAGTCATCCAATAAACTAATAGTGTGGACTATTAGTTAAACGATAAATATTATTTATTTCAGTACTTACACACTGAATAATCTGAGAATGATTTTTTCTCATCGATTGAGTTTGTAAAGGATGAAAGATTACACTGATTATTACATCGTCGTAATTTTCCTTGTAAAATAATGCACTTATGAAAGTCACACTAGAATCTGATTTAGAAAGTTTTATTAGTTTTTCTTGTATTTTAACATTATTAGTCTCTTTTGAAAGTATAATGGGTTGTTATGTGATTGCCAATTACGTTGAGAATATAATCTTTTCCAAGAAATCATTACTTCACACAGGTTGTAAAAAAATTGACCTAGTGATCCGATTTAAATTTACTTCCCTCTTTTTATATTTTATGACTTATTATATTCTTATTTTATATGAATTTATTCAATTTTTTTTAATATCTTCGCATTTTATACAAGACTATAATGTAACCGACAAATTTTTTATCTCAACCTTCCAATCGATAAATTTAATCTAAGCATAAATATAATGGCTGCTTTATTTAGTATATTAAAAAAATGTTTAATTCTACATTTTATCGTATAATCTATGTTGTAAAATCAAACAAGCATCATTTATATTAATTTATTTTAATGAATTATTTTACTTTTCAAAAAGAAACATCGGTATAAAAATATTATCAGGGCAAGAGACGCTTATGCTCTATCCGGTTAAAAATATAACTCAAAACGAAAAATCTAGTTTAAAATACAAAGGGACATTTTTCATGTGCAAAATAAATTTTAATCGTGTACGCATCGCGTATTCTTGTACGGAAGATTTAAAATATCTCCGACGATCGATTATCATCGTTTGTTTGTTAATAAATTTTGGTTTTTGAGATGGATTATTCATCGTATGTCATCGGTAAATATATTTGTCTACAAGCCGTAACGATGTTTCGTAAATTTCCGATTAACTTGGGAATAAGTTTTACGCGCGGTAATTGAGCTTCAAGCTATGATTTCTCAAAGAGATTTATTTTGGTTGGTAGAGTAGTTTTAGAAGGTATCTGTCTTATCGATGAACCGAGTTCTTGGTTAATAATACAAGATATTTTAAGCGGTGACTTATTGGAATTTAAAATTATTTTAGCATCGAAAATAAATTATTTTCACGGTATATTGTATATTGTATGGTAGCTGTTGAAAGGCATAAACCAACGTTGATATCCAAACATTGATGGAAAAATTATGCATTCGCAATCCATTGGCTAATCTAGAAATTCTAACCATCGTTTTCCATCGGCAGTTTTGCGTATTTATTTGTTAAGAGTGTGTTGCAGCTTCCATGTTTAATTTAATGGATTGAAGTAATTGTATACGAGTATGCCGAAGATAACCGTAGATTTCATCGGTTAACGTACAGGATGATTTGTGTTATTGTAGGGATGTACGAAGGCGGTGAAGCGAAGTAAATGAAGGTATTAATTTTTCATAGTTTGTTACTTCGAAAGTATGGACCGGTGGTTACATTAATCAGATATTTCGCTCAATAATATGAAACGGCTAACACCCATAAGTCGCGTAAATATAAATCTCAAGGTATCGCAACCTTTTTACTAAAATCTTCGGGATAAACAAAGTTTCAGATAATCGGTTGATGGTTACGATTTAATCGAAATGCCGATCTTCGATTCGCTGACTAGATTATTTATTATGCGTAGATCTTCCAGTCCTTACTAATTGCTAATAGTAAGAGGTTTATCGTAACTTTTGGTATATAAAAAACAAATGTTTCCGAAACTACTGTTTAAGATGCGATATAATTTAAAAATTTTTTTAAACTATTTTTTATTATGACCTTTGAAATATTATTGATAATATTGCCAAATTATTTATTCATAATAGTTTATTCATAATCGAAGCTTAAAAAAAACTTCTGTTTACTTGTGTACGTATAATTTTAATTGCCCAGATCTAACAAATTGAAGAATTTGTATATAGTACTTTATATATTTTTTTTTGTTTGAAATTGTTTAAAAAAATTAAAATAGAAAACTTATTGTCTTTTTTAATTTTAATAATTTTGGTAATATATGATAACCAATATTGTATTATATATAATAACGTATTATCTAAATATAATTTTAAATGGTGTAAATATATAAGTTACAGAAGTATTTTAAAAATTAGAATTAAACTGAAAATAAATATTTCTACCGTACTTGTAATTTAAAAGAAATGTTTAATAAGATAAAAATACAATTTTTGATGATTTTACTTATAAATTAATGAAATTGGTATTTTGATATTAGATTTAGTATAAAGTTATAAACTACGTAAATAATTCGATAAATTGGTCAAAAATCTTATTATTTAATTATTTATATTTGTTCACTTAATTTACATTAATTATATATATAAATTTAACCGTTATCATATTTTATTTATTTTCTAAGTTTATTTTACTTTTAGTATTTTATAAAAAATGATTTTGAAGATATTCAAAACATTTTATGTAATAACAAATCTTAATAAATTTTTTTGTTAAACGCGTTAGGTAATATAGTCGCTTCGTATTTGATTCGTAACGACGAAAGGAATCTTACGATGAAATTTTTTTTTATTAATTAACAATGTAAATATAAATAAAAAAGTATTAGCATATTTTGCGTAATTTTCCATTCATTAAATTAAAAAAAATATTTCAAATGTAATACTTTTGATCTCATATTTATAATCAACGATTTTAAAAATAATTTAGCCATCGAATAGAGTTTTATTGTTGTAATATTCAGTAAAATATGCGCGAGGATTAAATACATATCCGATATATGATGTAAAATTAGATGTTATCACAAAACCGAATGAGACAACACTTTAAATCGATTAAAAAGACATATATATATGTTCAGAATTCGAAATGTCAAAAATATTTCATTATGTATATTTTACGACCGAGAAGTATTATGGTAAATAAAGTTAATATTGCTTTAGTAATGATTTTATTTGAAAATAAACAGGTTGAATATAAAATGTGATTTATATAATTTTCATTAAAAATAATGTAAAATATTCCTCAAATCGGATACTTAATTTTGTATTGTAGGTATTAATGTTATATAGGACCTTCAATCTTACGGAGTATTGAGACGGAGAAAATTTCTCTTTCTCACTAAAGTCTAAAAAATGAATGGTAACTCTATACAGGACTTTATTAATTTACATCGCTTTGCAGTTACAGCAATTGCAATATAATATATTCTTCAATTGCGCATTGGTTTGGTATAACGAGGTCGGTCTTATTAACTGAAATAATAGTCAGGTTGGCTTTCAATTCGTGCATGGGTGCACTCAAGTCAAAAAAATGAATAGTGAAAATCCGTAATCGCACATGTAGATATTATAACTCACGTAATTTTTGAAGGTACGTATTATTGTAGGAATTTACAACGATGGTTTGGTGCTTTCTTGCACATTTTGTGGACAAAGAGTACAACAACGTCGAGTTTTCGAATGAACGTATTCGAGAAGCCGTCAAGGTAAAGTTATTATGAATGGAGTTACCGTAATACATTTTACTTGGATAATATCGTATGTACAGGCGATACGATATGTTTAGAACCTACGGAATAGGAACTTATAGATAATGTTTCTCTGATATTTTCTTTTCTTTATATTTCTCCGGTTTTTCTTAGATCCGTAATTATTTATAAATGTTTATATAAAAATTTAACGCGAGTTCTTTGCGAGTGTGCAAAAGATCCGTTTCATCAATTTCATTCGCTATTTCGTTAGCAATTATTTAAATGCAATTACAAATCTGAAATTTTGAAATAAATATATATACATATATACAAATATTATCAAAAAAGTTAATAATATTTATTATTAGTTTTATAAATTTCAGTACTTTAGAGGTTGATTGTTTGATTGTGATATCGGTACGATTGTTGCTTAGTTATTTTTAGTGGTTTATTTATAGTTACGAAAGTGTAAAACGAATATTTGAGTATTATTTTCAATTAAAGCACAATATCGTATAGTTTTTTATAATGCGGAAAGATAGTGAAATCTCATTTCTAGGGCATTATTTATCCAAAGTATTTGAATAATCTAATTCAAAGAATAAGTTATTAAAGTTTACTATGATTATATGCTAATGATAAAAGATAAATTATGATTTTAAAATAGCAAAATGTGAACTCTGAATTTTCTCGTCGAATAATAACAACTTAAACAGCTCAGCTAATTATGTATATCCAATACTTTCTTCAAGTCGTTCTCATATTATACTTTTCGTACTAAAGGCGATATTTTCTATTGTGTAACATATGATATAATGTAATATTTATTTATTCTCATAGGACACTTATCTACAAAGTTTCAAGTAAATATTTTAACTCTACCAGATAGAAAACTTTTAAGATTATTTTGCATTCATTGTATGCAGTTAATTTTATAATGTAAGTAATTTTATGTAATTAATCAAGAAAATTTTGTTCTTATCGTATTTAAAAAACTTTTAAAATATTTACGAGAAATTAAATGCGCAATTTGCATATATTGATTTATTTTATCCTAGTATTCCTTATCTGTTCAGAAACTCATAAAATAACATTTTATCGATTACAAATCTTAGCATTAGAAATAAATAAAAATTTTACGAATTGTTCTTAACTACAAATTATACTTGACCTATATTTAATTTACATTTTTAATACTATAAATTTAATAGAAAATATATCTAACGAGGTTATCGATCGAGTATTTAATTTTATTATTCTTGCAAATATAATTAGATGTAAATGTAATTTTAAGTATTTATCCCAAAATTTTCTAATGTAGTTAATTTCATTAAACTTTTTACATCGATTTGTAAATCGATACATATATATTTAATGAAAACAATTCTCAATTATTTAATAGTTTCATTGATCTGATAAGCTATTCAACAGAAATTAAATTTAGCTTGCTATTTTAGTTTATAAAATTAAAAATTTTTAAGTATTATATTTAAAATTAGTATTATTGGAATCAAAGAAGTAAATAACAATAAACTAAATATATTATAGTACGTACATTATTTTACGAGAATCGAAGAAGAAAGAATCGAGGTAAAAAGTACATAAAAATAATTATATTAAATACTAAATGCTGACTTAACTATTGTAGAAAATTTTAATGCAATTAAAAATTATCTAATTAGCTGATAAATCTTATTGTAAAAAATTCTACATGGCCCTGAATTGGTTAAACAAAAATATTCTTCACGATTGCATGACTCCTTAGAAACTTGGAATTTCAAGCGAGATGGATACTAAATTATCTTTCTTTAATTTTTAATATCTCTTATTTATTAAGTATGAATACTAAAAATTAGTTATTTTAACAAGAGTACATTAAAACTGTTTAATAATATCAAGTTATATTTATTGCGATAGTAAATTCTTATAAGAAAATTTTTTATATTTTTATATTTTATCGAATGAAAAATTTGATAATAATGTTCAAATCATTGATTTGTAAAATTTTAAATTTAAGAAAAATCTGCATAAATAATACTGATTTTAAATATACCGTTCAAATATTAGTTTTAGTTTCAAATTGTACTAAATTTTGATAACTATATATAACTGATTTATAGTCAGAAGTTTGAAATGTTTGAATCAGGGTTTTTTTTACTAATTTAGTACTAATTTATAGAGGTTTGTTACTTAACTTAATCAATTATTATGATTTTATTTTATATTGCATTGTAAAATATTAGTTTATGAACTATTTCAAATATAATAAATTTATAATTTATTTATAATTGAAGCATTAGGTAGATTTATTAGCAACACTGCTTGAAATAGTTAGTACATAATGTATATATTCTTGGTAAATATTTATAATTTATTATAAAATTTATTAAAATATATAAAAATACGTTTATAACAAATTTTTTAAATGTTATATATTTTTAATATTTTTGTTCATAATATAAACAAGAATATTTTCGTTTCTGAATTAACTTTCTTTTTAAAATATATGTAGTTTTAACATTATTTTCGAATATTTCTTGATATAAAAATTAAATATATATTTTAAAGGTAACTTAAAGAATAAGTACCTAATTTTAATTTTGTATTATGTAAACAAAAATAAGAAGAATAAAATCTGAACTGTTCTGATCTGAAGTAAAATATTATAATTAATAAATTTATAGAATATTGAAATTATAAAAAAAAAATAAAACATTTATTTACAGAATATTATTTATAATTAATTACAAAAATAAATTAAGATGATAAATAGAATTAAAGTGATAATTTTAATTTTTAATAATAAATAAAAAAATTATTAATGAAGTTAAAAAATACTATTGGGTGAAAATTTTTATTTTATAAAAAAAGAATCTTGAATGTATGAAAACTAATTAGAACTAATTTTTATCTAACAACTGGATTAAAAATTTATCTTTGACAAAGAAAAATATTACAAAAATATTTTGATCTAAGTTGATCAACATCTAATGATATATGCTAATCATTATGTAACTTTTACAAAATACCATTACACAAATATCGGATAAACATCAATATCAAAGTCTATAATGATCAAATTTTTATTTTATTATCTATATAGTTAAACATACAATTAAGTATAATATTTCATATCCTTTTAAAAGTATAACTGAAAACTGGAAGACAATATTTGAAATAATTAATTGTAATTTACGTACAGAGTTTATAAAATTTAATAACTTATTTACGAACATTCTTTAATTTGATTTATTCTTTAGTTATTACCTTTTCGTTCACAAATGAATATCAATCAGATATTAAAGTGTAACGTAATTTTTTAAGATGAATAAGAATTAAGCAGAACCGTTCAGTTTTAAAAAAATTTTTCTCACTTTTATAAATATAGAAGTCGATCCTTTGTAATAACAGATCGATTGAAATTTATCACAAAAAATGAAAAATTTTAATCATAAAGTAAACTGAATTTAATAAATTTTAAAGTAATCAATAATATAAAAAAATGTATTTTTGTGAAGTACAGTCGCTACTTGTAAAAATAATTAAAAAAATATATCCATAGTATATTTGTGATATATCGAAATATGTTCGAGAATGAATGTCTTAAATGATTAATTATTTACTAAAAATGAAGAAATGCATTTCATTCATCGGCTTTCACGCATAATTTTCAATCTCCTCTGGCTTATTACACGAATGCACTATCAACATTTTTCGCACATTTACCGGAAGATTAAATACAATTTAGATTTTCCCTACACAGTCGGTACATGGATACTAAAGATTTGTAGTGTTTAGCCGAAATAACAATAATAGGGTATAAGTAGCCATAAAAGTAGGTTAATTTCATCACGGAAGAAATAATGTGCGTTCCACGCTGTGTTACGTTGTACATTGAAAAGGAATTGTTTTGCAATTGACTATTGTGGAAATGTACGATAATAGAGATAATATTGAATTCGAATTAAGAGTCTTCCCGTGCCTGAGTTTAAAATGGTTTAAACGCGATATGACGTCTCTTACAAAATTGAATTGTGCATATTTAGGGACTATCGAAGCTTTTTTCTTTCTCGTGTGGCAAAGGCTTTGTTCTTAATGATTGCATTGCTTGTCGAAATACGTGCACATTTTGCAAATATCAAAATTACTCTTTATTCACGAATTACATAGCGCTTATCCAATCTTATTGACAGATAAAACATTTATAGGATACTTGTATTGAAAAAAAACATAATAATGTCTCAATATATTAATTATTTTCACACTTACATTAAAATGCAGTTTTTTTCTATATTTATGTAATAAAATTAAGCGAGGTTATAATAAACCAAAAAAATCATCGAATCCCTATGTATACAAGTTCAGTTTATTGAAGATTTATTACGTATCCTAGTATATTTTATTTTCGGACAATAAAATTTTGATAATATTTATTTACAGATCGATTTAAATATATATCATATTTACTTTCTTAAAAATATTTTTACAAACAATAGTTATATAAAATTGACAAAATCTTATTTTTTACAGTTTATATTTTTCATGAAAATTGTGTACATTTCCTTTTGTATTACATATATAAAATATTATTTTTGTCTTCGTGCATTGATTTTATAATCTACTTAAGTAAATTGTAGCAATTTATTATATTACAGATTCTATATCTACATTAATTTATTTTTATTAATTATTTATTTATATTAATTTTTTTACTAAATTAATCATTTAAATTTGACATTAATTATTTTTAAATTATCAAAATTTTTTTGTTATGTAAAAGTTGTATAATGATAACTGTACAACGAATAAATATAAACGTCAATTATTTTAATGAATTCATTTTTAAACTATATAAACAAATAAATATAAATTCATATTAGTCGTAACACAGTTAATATTTTAACCGAAACTCATTTTTACCTTCAAACAAAATTTTAGTTCAAGAATTTAAAGAATTTAGAAATTTTTTCTGTTAATTGAATTAATTTTTATTCCATTTAAAATAAATTTTGAGGTTAAATTTTACGATACTCATCGATTATAACTTGAAACGATAAAACAAAATTATGTATACTAAAGCTTCGTTGTATTTATAAATTAGAACATGTATTTAATTTATAATATTTAGTATATTTGTATGATCCAAAAATAAAAATTTATATTTTTTATAAATAATTTACTAAAAAAGTACTTAATAACTTTTATATTTCCTATAAAAATATATATTTGAATTTATACCATACTTTAACAATTAAATAAATATCGATTATTATATTATTATATCGAATTATTTGATTCATTTAAATACAAATTTAATTTAAAATTTTTTAATAATATAATAATTAATAATTAATAATAAGTATATGAATGAAACCTCTTTAAATAATTATATCAAAGAAGGATTTAAAAGAAGTTTTAGAAATTTTTCGATAAAATTAATATGTACTTTATACGTTAACTTCCAACAAAATAGTCTAAATATTTTCTATGAAAATATATATCTATAAATAGATCGATTTTTTATTCATAAAAAATGTTATAAATACAATATATATTGTAGTATACTTGATTCATATCATTGTTACGAATAATGATAACTTCATTATCAAGAAATAATATTAACAGTTAAACTACATAGTAATTAAATTAGGTGCGGTGAAAAAAAGTAAAAGATATCGAGTATCGTAATTAAATCTAGAGTCGGGTTAAAATACTCAACAGCTTATTGTTTTGTGATAAATTGTAACCTAATGAATTGTATAAGAAATGAAATAACAAACATTATCAACGTGAAAATAATAATCACAAATAATATATGCTAAATTAAGTTAAAAATATATCTCAATATTTAGAAAATGATGTGTATTTAAATTAATAATTCTATAATGAAAAAATTTTCTACAAAATAATAAAATAAGAATAATTTCCATAAATACCACATAAGTATAAGTTTATTATGAAAGTTTCTAGGTTGTATCAAATCTGGTGTGAAATCATTAACTTAGTAATGAACACGAATAATTTATAGCGAGCTTGGAGATTATTTTAGTTATTTAATTATATTAGTTGATTATTATATGCAAATTAACTATTTGACATACAATTAATATAGATTTAGTTCTTTTATTTAATTCGTACATTACTTTATACAACACATTGAATAATCGAGTTTTATAAAAATTATTTTTGATTATTCATACAATCATAAAAATTACAAAACACTTTGTAAGCACACAAATTAAATATAATCGATATAGCATTGATCAATCTAATATACAAATTTGTTTGTACTTTTCTATACAAAGAAATTTTATATTCAATTTCATACTTAAGAAATAAACACATTAAATTACGATTCGAATATTCGTAAACGAAGATAAAATACATTGCGTCTACTTTAAAGGTATTACATTATTCTGTGCATGTTACAAAATTATATCTAAACCTGTTTCGTGCAAGACTCGGGTATTATGTAGAGCAATTATTGAAGATTATCAATGGATAATCCGTAATAATAAATCAAAAACGATCGAATGCCTAAACTTAAATGGATAATTCTGAAATAAAAATTTCCTTAGTGAAAAAGATATATGATTCAATTACAATCATTTAATTGTATCCATATCTGTTTCAGTCAAGAATGCCAAATACGCTAATTAAATTAGTAAAAATATGTTGTGATGACAATCAGGAAAAATATAAGTATGATATAATTTATGGTAACCGTTCGCAATACATTATAAATTAAAATACAACTTACGTAACTACGATTTTTACTTTATTTAATTTTAGATTAGGTTATTAGATTCAGGCAAGATAGTAACTTTAAATTTTATAACAGAATTAATATTACACATAAGCAATATATATATATAAATTTAGTAGAAAAAAAATATATATATAAATTTAGTAGAAAAAATATATATATATAAATTTAGTAGAAAAAATATATAAATTAAAATAGATTAAAAAATAAGATATCTTTCCAAAATTCATTATACATAGTTTACGAATAACGAATAAAATTTATAATTTTAATGGATTATAATTATATTTTACTTACCATTAGAATTATCTTATACCTTTAAAATATGAATAAATTGTGTAAGTTGGCTTAGTAAATCCATATAATACGATCTTCGACGTAATTTATTTCAAGCGTTCATAACTCGATGAGGAATACGTACATCATTTATAAACACGTTTGTATTTCATATCTGCAGTTGCGTTTATTATCATCCGCTTAATTAAGGTTTATCTATTAATACCATCTTTTTTATATTCATGTTACTCTTAAATATTTAAAATTACATTTTTTAAGATTGTAACAGATAGTAGAAGAAGGTAAAAATATCGTTGAGAATAGAATATTTTAAACGTTTGTTAGTTTATTTATAAATTATTAATATTTTAACTATCGTTTTAAAATTGAAATTAAAAACAATATCGTAAGTGTTTTTATTAAAAGGGGTTGGAAGAGAGAAGTTTGAAAAAAATTATTACGAAACAGAATAGGTTAAGCAAAAAAACAATAAAATAAGAAAGTGTACAGTTTTGAAGTAAAGGTAGTTTATATTGTGCCGAAATTTTAAAAGTAAATAAATTATATAGATCGAGATAGATGAAATACGTAACTAGAATAAGAAACTAGAATAAAATATTATGTACCGTTTAAAGAGCTGAACAGAAAGCCCAAGTACTCTAGATATATCATAATCCGAGTAGAAAGGTAACATTAAATTAGACTTTTAACTGTCAAATACAGGTACGAAGTCTATTCATTTTGATTTAGAATAAGAAAAATCGATGTTCTTTCCTTGATGCGATTAGAAGAGTTCGAGTATATTCAATAAACTAAGAAAAATAACAACGATAATGTTAGTATTTGATTATAAATAATAAAGAAATAAAAATCGTTTATAATATTATTTAATTAATTCATGGTTATATAATTTAATTCATTACGAATAGGTTTTTATATTTTGTCTATTATTATATAAAACTATATATATATTTAATTTAAAACTTGTATAATACGAACGAATAAGCAAATTATATTTTTAAGTATAGAGTTTGACGCTCGCAAGTTGATATTTCAAACTTTATCCTTTAGATATAAATGTACAGACACGAGAAGATTTTGTACTTTCACGAACAAATATTTCTATAAAAAAATGATATCGATAGAATTTGATGCAGAGTATTTATGAGTTAATAATAATGTATGCATAAAAGTAACAGTTTAAGCAATTACTCGCGATATTAAAATTGCACGTAAAATTTTTTTATCGTTCGGTATCTGAATTTTAAGAAAATTTATAAATTTCACCATTTTATTTTTTAGTTTTAAATCTATATTTATCGATATCGAATATTTAAAAATATCCTACTTCTTAGAATTTAACCAATATTCGCAAGTTGAAGTTTTTATCGAGTCTCGGTAAACATTAATAATTATTTTGTACAACGTAATAGGCGGTAAATTATCTTCCTTTAATGGTAGTTCTTATAGAAATTATACATGGAAGACGAAGACTCGATAAAACTCGGCTTAACGAAGTACGAAACGAGTCGAATACACGAGTTAGGCGCAACACACGTAAACAACAAAATCTATCCAACTATTTTTACTTTTTAGAATATTTAGAAATCGCGTAATTTATAAAGGTATAGGTTGCGTCATCGTTGCATCGTACGAAGAATCTTTACGAGATGACGGATGCGGTTGCCACGGTACACGGATGCAAGTAGATACGTACCAACTGTGGTAAGACGACGTCTCCGTACGCTCGATGTACTCGCATCCGTTCGGTGGCGATTCGGGCGAGAGTAGATCGTTCGAGGACGCGCGAACGACTGAATTTTGGTCAATTTCGGTCATTAAAGGCTTCGCGTCCGTCTGCGGTATTTTTTTAAACAATTACGAGCTGTCGGTTATAAATTATTAGATCCATGCCTAAGCGGTGTTTTATTTTAGGTTCTTCCCTTCGCGGGCTTTCGAATTACGACGTTCGATCGACGCGAAAGTGGCTGTACACCTTCGCGATAATAAGCGGCGAATAACGATTACGTCGGTCTAGTAATTATAAAGGATGACGAGGCCCTCGCCCAAGCAGATTTACCGAAAATCATTATTAGCGAGTCGCTTTCGAGCACGCGAGATGGGAAAAAAGGAAGCGTCGCGTTCTCCGGGGCAAGAGGTAACCTTCCCACCGTAACCCGAACCTCGGCCCCGTCGGCTCCGTTCGAAATCCACGCACGTCCCACCCCGGGTGCGGGCCCCGTTCCCTCGGTCCTCCCTTCTTCGTCCAAGTCAGGGCGGGGAGACGTCTGCTGCTCTCGCCCTCCCCCCCACCCACCCCCACTAGGCGAAAGGCAGACCGGGACGGACAGGACGGAGGCGAGGAGCGCGTGCCCCGGACGGGCAGAGTCGCGAGGTGTACCAGGAGCACGCCTCGCTCGACACAGCCAGTCACCTTTCTCTCCTCGAGTCGAGAGCGCGGCAGCTGCTGGTACCGCAAGGCACGACGTGAGCCACTCCACCGAGTTCCCGCGCGAGCGCGAGCCGAACGCACCAACATAGAGAGAGGGAGAGAGACAGAAATATATATATATATATATATACAGAGATACACTGAGAGAGAAGAGAGAGAGAGAGAGAGAGGCCGAATGGCGCCCCGTTCATTTTGATTAAGAGACGCGCGCGCGCTCGACCACCCCGACCTTCTCCGGAGCTTCTCCAGCCTCTTCCCGAGTCGAGAGCGCGGCGGTGCGAAGCTTTCGCAGGTGGTCCAGTGCTGTTTGTTTTTCGTGCGGGGTCCCTTTTAGGTGGAGCGAGGGTACACGGACAGAGTCCTTTGCCGATCTTCCACCGGTCCATCGGACCACGAGGACGCCACCATGATATTCCTCGGCAGCCTCTTGCTCCTGCTGGCCGTCGCGTCGAGGACGGGTAAGTCGCGCACGCTTCTTCGCCCGAGGGGTAGACCCGAGGAAACCGAGCTTTCCGTCCGCGCCTCCCTTTCCGCTAATTTTACGAATCGTCGACGCTGCTTTTCCTCCCTTCGAGCTTACCTCCGCGCTGACAGATTCGCGCTGAGAGATTTACGCTTTTTACACCGAGAAACGGAGACTCGAGTCTAACTTCTCGCGTCGATCCTCCACCCGATCGAGCTTTTGTGCGAGAATGCTTTTGGCAGAAGCGCGTGCCACTTTTCACGGCTAAGAGTATTCGTGATTCGGTGCTTCCCTTTTATCGAGACGTTCCCCCATTTACATAAGTTGGCAATTTATCCTCGATATTCCGGTGACGACGGCTGAAATTAATCGGTTAATTTCTTATAATTTATGATTTTACAGACATATACATACTCGTTACGAAAATAAAAGATACATTGTAACGAATCACGAATTAGACGGAAAATCTCGTAAGTTTTCAAGTAAAAAGTGTTTGGTAAAAATCAAATGATATTCGACGATCGATGCGACAGAAAATTTCGCGATACAATTTATCGTTACAAAATTAAATTTCAACGTACAATTTATTATATTAAGTAGCTGAAAATCGTTGCACCTTTATTTTCCCAGCTCTGAAATAAAATAAGATTCGTTAAATAGGTGAATTTCCCATGAACGTTGCAGCGCATTCGAAAAAGAAGGAAGATGAGGACAATCGTGAGTCGACGCGATGACAATTAAAAGAACGTATAAATTTCATGCGTTTGAAAGTTCATTACGAGTCACCGGTCTCGCCACTTTAATTAGGAAAGTGCGATCGAAACGCTAATCGCGCTTTATTAGAGAGATGGAGAAACGAAGAGAGAGAGAGAGAGAGAGAGAGAGAGAGAGAGAGAGAGAGAGGAGCGATAATACCATGTAGAATAATGTCTTAAAAGTAGGCAGAGGTAAAAACAGCCTCGCGAACGGTAGCGAACGCTTAAGTGATCCATTAAGTCGGTAGGAAAAATCAGTCTTGATTCGGACTCGCCCAGCGTTGAAACGAGCGTCGATTTTACGTAACTTTCGAGCTACTCCCGCCCGGCTGCACTCATTTTCGAGTTGAGCGAACCGCGAGTCGCGAGTCGCGAGCCTCGAGCTAGAGAAAATCTAGTTCGCCTTGCCAGCGAAAAGCCCCAGGGGTAAGTTCGAAGCCCGTAGGGGTTGCGAGATTCCTAAGCGGGTTCGACTCGTTTGTCTCTCGTTCGTGTCTCGCTCGTGTCTCGCATTTGGAAAACGCGACTCGTATTCGAACAAAGATTTATGAACAAATGGAGCGCGTTAACTACGAAAAAGAACGAGGAATTTCGTTTTATGCCTGAGAAAGTTATATTTAGAATTAAAATCAGGCCGACGTAACTTGTCTTTAAAATTTAAACCTTGTATTTTTAAACCGATTTTGTTCCAACTCTTTAGAAACTCGCGAAGAAATATATTGTACTAATGTAGTTTCTCGCTAAAGCGTATGCAAAGTAATTTTAATTTATGTACAATGATTATTATTCTTTAAAAAAACTTATTTGAATAGCCGAAAGAAAAAAAGTGAGAACCAACTGTCAAAGATCAAACTCTATCTCGAAATGGCGTTATCCTTGATAAAAAAATTACGTTAACTCGATTTAATCGATGCTTCGCTAAAATTAACTAAAGTGTCGCTACCGCATATTTCGAATATTGCGAAGTAAACTACGAAATCTAAAGGTTGTAAATAAAAAAAATTGTATTCTTTCGCTACGTGTATACATTATAATAATATGTAAGTACACGATTAAAATTTAGTTTCGCACTTTATCTCGGCTTAAAAACAACGACTGCATTCAAACGCTTGGTTATTTATTACACTTGATGCGGATATCGTCGGATGCACCGTTTTAATCGTATTATTTTCTTTAAATTATCGTTTTAAATTAATATAACGAGTGAAAAAATGCAATCGGTCACGCATTCGTTGCGTAACGCAAAACGACTATTCGTTATTATACCAATATTCTTATTCGTTGTTATATCTTATTTTCAGATTATCCGTAGGTTTATCGTTCGATATTCTTTTAAATAATTTTTTGATAGATCGGAGCTCGCTGTAAGATAAGGTACGTTACATTTTCGTCTGGAAGGTATCAAAAAATTAAATTAAACGATCGTTCGAGTTATCGAAGAGGTAAAATAGAATTTTTAAATATTTATATTTAAATACGACCGACATCTGTACACAAAAGAACCCACACACTTTGATTGTACTTTGATATCGTTTAATTGAAAAAAAAAATGAATTGGGTAATAAAATTGGAAGGTTTACGCGAATCAAATTTTACCGTATTGTTTCTTACTCTATAAAAAATAAATAACGTACATGAAAAACCAAACGGTCGAAACAAAAAAAATCTTTATCGATTCGTGTTACCGATATTTCGATTACGGAGATGGAGGTATATTTAATATTACGTTATTCGTCTTCGATTCGGTCCATTGTTTCTTAAATTAAATACAATAATACGTCTGGTGTAGAATCGTAAAGTAAGATGTTCTTCGCTGTAAACAAATGAAAAATAGAATTCGATGAAGACCCGAGCGAAACAAATTTACATAAAAACAGTTGAACTATTCGCTCCGTGGGAGAAGCATCGAAATCGATTAGCGAATCGCGTCTTAGACCTTTCGTTCATCCGGTAAAAATGCTGAAATATAACAAGGAATATAATAAGGAAAAATAAGGAAAAATAAGGAAAAATAAGGGGCATCTTTGATTTCGGCGCGTTTCCCTCTCACCCGTAACCACGAACGATCGGCTCGATAAAGGTCGAATCGCTCCTCGTCGAAAGCTCGGGGTATGGTATGGTAGCATCGAGTCGGGAGCTCGAGAACGAAGACGGCGTTTCCGCGCGTCAAAAGTTTCGGGGGAATGTAAGCGAGCGTCGGATGGAGCCCCTGGGTTTAATTCGTTCCATCCGTTCCATCCGTTCCAACCGTTCTAATAGCAGCCGTTCTTTCCGCGATTGCGCAGCTGGGCGGATAGCGGGGGGTGAGCGGGTGGGTGAGCGGGAGGTGAGCGGGGGACCGAAACCGAGTTCGCGGGAGGCTGGGCGCGCGAAACGCGAGGCATGCGACCGACGTCGATCCGAGACTGAGATTACATTGATTTCGTATACTCGCCAAGAGCGGGATCTACACGTTCCCGGGCTTTCCTAATATGCTAATTTGCGCGGCCGCGCGCCCAAAGATCTTCCGACCGAATCGTATCATCGTCGGTTCTTTTACCATTTCTCCTTACATCTCTGCCTTTTTTCCCTGAATCTTTATTTTTATTCCGGGTGCGAGCGATGATTCCATCGGTTCGACCTATTCTTCTTGCGTACTCGGATTATTTAATGGCTGTTTCGTTCTGTCGGCGTTTCCGCTTCTTATTTATCGAACTCTATTCCTAATTCGCTGTAATTCGTTCTTCGATAATTTTAATCATTTCGTTTCAAAGCGTAGTTTTTCATTTTTAGTTCGGAAGAACGAGATCGAATCGACTTCCCCGGAGAGCTGAGAAGTTCTTTGTGCGGTTGAAATATTACACAACCGATAAAATTTTGTTCTTTAATTTATATTTGCTTTTAAACGTTTAACGTTCGAGCGATATACTCAAAACTGGTAATACTTTTATAATCTATTTTAAGCGAAACTAGTTCGCATTGAATAACGTTTCGATCGATCGATGATTTTTCGTTACGCGTAGTTGGACTGTTTATTTAATTTTAAACGAAAAGGAAAGTACAACTTAAACTGAAAATTAATGAAAATCGAGATATTTAGTTTTCAAAATACCGAAGTTTTTTACCCGTGGCATCGAAATGTTATCAAGGTGGTCATTAAACGTAATAAATACCCGAATCAGCTCGTAGGTCTACTTTTCGTTGTATCTCGATGATGCGCCGTAAACTTTTTCGCGAAGGCGTAATAAGCTCTAAGTAATATATAATAGGATAAGTTCACCGACTGATTGGTTTACGGGTTCCCTTGACTCGAACTAAATTTGGCGTAAATCGAAGGTGTGGATAAACGAAAGCGCACCGACATCGGAAGCTCGGAAAATATATAAGCAGAAAACGAGGAAGGAAGCGGTTCGGTAAAGATTTTTAGCATCGAACGAGGGTAACTGTAAATCGTGACTGCGTCGATGGATCCGCACTTGTAGTCCGGGATGCGCTCGAAATATTGATCGAGGTGCGGATCCCCCGGAGTTGGTGGCGTTGGTAGCGATGACGACAATCGTATTTTCAGTCGAGCACGATGAACTTGTGCGAAATGTCCCGGGTACCGTTCCTCGAACTCGCGCTCGAACTCGCGTTCGAACTCGCGTCCAGTTCACGCCTTCGACCCCCGGGCACTTAAAATCGATTTTATTTTACGACCCGAACCCGATTTTTCCCGCGGATCACTTATACGAGTCTGCGTTTTCACGACAACGTGAGCTTGTTAATGTCGGTTCACCGATTAACGTTTGCTCACTCGCCCCGCGTACCGAGAGTGGATATTCGATCTCTACCTTTTCATTTTTTTTCGAGCCTGTGTCTTTGTTTATTTTTCGTTGCGCTCCTCATTTTCTAAGTCATTCTCCAAGATGAGCTTCGGCGATAAAATTATTTTTAGCTATCGATAATTAGTTCTTTCTCGTTAATTCGTCATTCTCGACAATTTCAAGCTAATAATTATATCACCGTATAAACGAAACTAGAAACGCTAATTCCAACGATCAAATTCGATAAACGACGTAATATAGATTTTTTAGAGAGAAAAGAAATTATACGCGTGCGTTGGTTTACTTTATTCAATGCGTAAATTTACAGTTAATAAATTTGATTTATTTTATGAAATGAAAATCGGATACTTAAATTTATTTCATCCGTAAATTATCATTTCTAATTTCTTAATTTATTAAATTAATTTTGCTTTCCTAGCTTGTTTCGAATTTCCTATCTAATTTAATGGCAATTTAATTAATTGTTATTCTTTTCCATCGCTAATAGTTCCATCGTTTATTTCTAAATTCAGCATATCTAATTTAAGATTAAAGCTACGCAAATTATATTATATAACTTATACTACACAGGTGGAAGTCAAAACTTCGAAGTAATACCTGATAACTCGTGTAACGAGTCGTCGACATAGTTAATACAAATGTTTTGTATCAAGTAAAATATTTTTCAAAAAGATATTAAGTTATCTCCTCTGGGATAAATTTTTTTTAATTATACTTAGAATCATGAAATTTATGTAAATTTAAATATTTGTATAAATTAAATTTTGTATAAATAAATATTTATGATATTTCATGAAAAAGTAGAATTATAAAATATATATATATATATATATTTGTTGGTAACAATATCATCTAATAAATCTAATAAATAATATCATGTAATAAATATTTTTAATCGTTAAAAACTTTTTTAAACTAATATTTCTCAAAATAAATATCTTATATAAATTATTTTAATAACGTTTCAAATTTATCTCAAATATTAAAACGAATGAAATTTCAATATATTATCGTAAAATTTTAATAAAAGTATTACAGAAATTATTAAAATTATTTCATTGCAAATAAAAAAAAAAGTTATATCGGTACGTAATTATTCATAGATTTTTTTAAAATCGTAGATTACTCTTACTCGTAATATACGTAGAAACGTGCATATTTTAAATATATTATTATAAATATAAATTATGTAAGATAAAATAACATTTTATTACGTTATTTTTCTTTAAAATTGATACCGAAAAACTTATACCATAGATTAAATTATTTAAAAAAATATTTTTGTTCAACGTAATAACATAATATAGAAATTATTACCTTACCTTGATTTTTTCCTCTTAACTTTTATCATTTCATCTTCTAGAGTGAAAACATTTTAACAAATTTATATTTTGATCATTGCGTTCAAATATCAAAATAAATTTTTATATTTTAAATATTGGTCATCGATGTAATACCGAATTACGAAAGAAAGTCTCTTAAATTTTAGCGTTGAATATTCGACAAAAACAGTTTTTCGACAATTGATTTTTTCGATCGGAAGGTTAATCAATTATAGAAGCACAGTCTATTTATCCAAGTCGATAATCGAGTCGAAAAACGATCGGTTAATTTAATTTCACTCGATGTACAAGACGCGAGACGAAGCGAAGCGAAAAAAATGACAATAGTCGTAGGCTTCAATTTATCGAGGATCGGTTATAAGCGTTGGTCAACGAATTTACCTGCTTCGCTCGATACAAAGAAAAAGGATGCAAGCAAATACGAAAACGGTAATTTAGTTTTCAAGTGGTAAATTTTAATGGCGGAGATTTCTGAAAACGAAACCAATCCGATCGAAGAAACTCGTCCGCGGAAGCCACGAAATGTTCACCTCGACGAGCAACAATCCTCGCGCTAAAATCACGTCTCCCGAGCATTAGCCGATCTCGCAATGTGCTCCGCTCGTTGGACCGAAAGCGACGCTGCGCGTAATCAACTCGGCGTGCCTCTAAAAGTCGCCGCTCATCGTCGCGAGAATCATCGATTCATTGCTTTTAATCCGGCGCTGCGTCGCTGCGTCACCAATCGCTGGAGTAATAATTATACCTTTCTCCGATAAACGCTTGTTTTGCGTCCAACTGGTAGTTCGTTAGGCGCGTGCGCGACGAGGACGACGACGAAGATGACGAGGACAACGACGAGGACGACGACGAAGATGACGAGGACAACGACGAGGACGACGACGACGACGACGACGACGACGACGTCTACGTGGGCGACTCCGAGTCCTCGACAATTTAATGCCGCCGCGCTTACGGCTCATCGTACGCAGCGATCAAGGCTGCCTCGATCGAACGCTCTCGAGAGTCGCAGTCGTTTTTTCCTATCCCCCTCTCGAGAGTTTCATTGGAAAATCGGAAAATCGCCGCGCGCCTCGGGAATGCGATCATTAGGCTTCTTTCCTCGAACTCGCTCTTAGGGTTACTAATGGCGCGCACTTTACTGAATCTGGGACACGCCGAGTGCTTTTGATATCGTCCTGGATTCCGAACTCGGTGGCGTTTTACCGCAGTGCATTTTTCACCTACGTTTTTCTTCTCATTGAATAATTTATTATTTTTATGAGCTCTATACTTGGCCGTTAAACCTATTTTATTACAATTTTAACGTATTTTAACGCATTTTAACGCATTTTAACGCATTTTAACGCATTTTAACGCGAATTTTTCCAAGAGAGCCTTCGAGAGAGCAGGTGACATTTTTTTTATATTATCGGCACTTTCCACACATTTCCTTATACTCTTAATTTATGCACCTACAATCTTCGATCAAACAAATGGTAAAACTATTCGATCTTCGAACGAAAATTATTTATTGAAACGTACGATTCGAATTATTAGGAAAATAATAATAAAATACCATCTCATCGAATATTCCAGCAACTTTCAATTTTTAAAAAAATAATATATTTAAAGACATTTTATTTATTACGCGTGGCATAATCGAAAATATACCAAGAGTTCGACCCGACCAATACCACCAGATAATTTCGAATTACATTTTCATTATTGAGAAATGTATCAAAAAATATGTAATTTAATTAAATATAATTATATAAATCATTAGCGGTTCTTTCGTCGTTTTTAACGACCTATAGATTTTTTAAAATAAATCTCGACATTATTATGTCAACGTTATCGCACTAATCCAGTAGAGTAAATAAAAATGGTTTTTATTAGTCAAGTTTAACTTTTGAAAAAAACTTCTCGAGACAACGGTGTATAATATTCGATCGGTTTACTATTTTACACTCGTAATCGGTAAGCGTATAAAAATAATTATGTATCGAATTAACATTTAGAGTAGAAATAACGAAATGAAATCATCGAATGTTCAACGTTTTAATAAGTGTGCGTGGGAACATCGTCAGACGTTAATTACTATCGAACGCAAAGTTGCGATTTCCACGACTTTTCCGGATGAAAAACAGATGTTACGGGTCATAAATTGCAACGTGCATAATGAGCATATCTTTTCGAAGTCACGGGTACACGATCCGTACAATGAGAACGAGCGAAATATATTTTACCTTGGCAGCGTACACCTGCATAATGCAGTCGCTCTTGGCTCGAAATAATTAGCGTCACTCGGATCATTCGTTAAAACGATCGACAATGTGCGACCGCTTGTGCGAGTGCTTGTGCGACCGCTTGTGCGACCGCTTGTGCGACCGCTTGTTCGACCGCTTGTTCGACCGCTTGTTCGACCGCTTGTGCGACCGCCCTTAAATGTATCCGCAAACACCTTCTCCTCGCGTATTCGCAACGAGCATAAATTTCAAGTATTCTGCCGTAATAGAATACATAACGGCCTTGTTACGTTAATCATTCGATACACTTTATTTATTCGTGTACAAGGAACAAATAAAACAGTTTATTTGCTCCAGGCCATCGAATGAACAATATTCGTAAGCTTTATCGCCTTTTACGACCAAATAATAATGTTATTGCCACGATTACCATGGTTTTATAACTTAAACGATCGAAAAAACTGTAAATGTATTTTAGCGAATAAATACTATTTTTATTACTGATTACATTTTGATTTATCATCGATATTTCCACGATAAAAGTGGACGCGTTCGATGTAATTTTCTTTTACGTTTCACCGCAAAGTTTTGCGATTTCGAAAAAGAAATTTATACGTCGGAAAATGCGGAGGTTAAAAGCGATGAATTTAAATATTACCGTATTAAAAAATAAAGGGGATCATCGTTTAAAATAAAAATGTAGGCGCGCATCACCGTATTACATCTATTACATAAAATTAAATTATAATTTATCTTAAGAATATCGCCGATGCGATATCGATGCGAGGCAAGTATTATTCTTCGAGTAAAATAAACGTAATTGGTTTTCTTACTTGGTTTCTAATTTCTTTCTTTCGTTATTCTTTATCCGCGAAGATTCGATTCGCTGCATCATCGGTAAATACGGTGGAAGATTTAACGGGGAGATATTAATTTTATTAGCTGTTACATAAGTTCTAAAAATATAAATTTGCTTTACAGTCGTATTTAGTTTTCCGATCGTACCGAGGAACGGCACGTACCAAAAACGCGGATAAACTCGAGCGACGTCCGACGGTTTCGTTGAAAGTTTAAAATTTAACGACGAGTCAAAGTTATAAATTATTCGATCCGCGCGACGATACTTTTAACGCATCGTACCGAGGATAAGATTTATAAATAACAACCGGCTTTACAACGAGTATTAAAACAAATTGGGATAATTCGTTAAGTAAAAGAAATGAAGTTTCGACGTTTATTTACGAAATAAGATTATTACGCGGTTAAACGGTATTGGTCGAGCGTAAGAGCAATAAAGAACGGCTTCGAGCTCAAACTCGAGCATCGGAATCTAAATTGACACATCGGGCGAATTTCTCCGTCTCCGACCGAGAAGTTTCGTTGGTTGGTTAACCAGCGGATGTAACGGAAACATTGTCTCTGGAGCGGTGAAAAAACGGAGGTCCTGGGAGACGTTGGAAAGAGAAAAAAAAGAGGGAGTTTGAGGCGCGTGAGCGAGAAATCCAGGGAGGCCAGGGAAACCAGGGAAACCAGGGAAACCAGGGAAGCCAGCAAAGACAGCGAAGACAGCGAAGCCACCCGGGACTCAAGAGACGCGGGTACTGAACCGACGGAGCCATCGGGCCACCCTCCGACTTGCCCAGACTCCTATTTACCTTTTCGCATTTCCTTCGCGAGAGCAAAGTACACGCGCGCGAAATTTACGGCGGAGCCCCTCCGACTTTATACCCGGGGATGTTTTAGTGCCGCGTTTGCCGCATCTTTTGTTTAAATTTAATTTATCTGTTATGGCCTGCGCAGTTAAAGTCGGACTCGGGCTCGTCTTTTCCTCGAGTGCGCGTGCGCGTATGGAAGTCCGGCCCTTTGGCGTTAATGATAATTTCGACGAGTCCGGGTTTCGCTCGCCCAGTCCCTTCCCTCTTTACCATCCAAAGATGTTTATTATAAATTAAAGGCACTGGAAGCTATTTGCACAACGAACGGAACGTTCGGTCGATGCCTGAGTTATGCTCGTAGATAAATCGATGCGAGGATATTTTAGTCGTCCGGCTCTCGGGGTTCTCGGGGTTCTCGGGGTTCTCGGGGTTCTCGGGGCTCTCGGGGCTCTCGGGTCGGGACTTCGAAGCTCTCGCGGTTTTAGGGTTCTGGAGGCTCCGGAGGTTAACGATACCTTACTTACCAAGCTTTTCTCGCGATTGAAAACGCACGGGACGTTTTTTCAGGAAATATTCTCTCGGTTGCGTCGCTACGGTGAAAGTATTAAAATTATTTATGTCTTCTTGTGCATTCGTTTGTTATATTCCGGTACACGCTTCGATACTAGGAAACTCGTATTTCACTCGTCCTTTCAAAAATAATTTTCCACTGCGCGATTCAGCGTGAAAACGAGATTTACGAGCGATATAAATTCGTTATCGAAGATATCAAATTACAATCGACCGTAGCTCACTGTCCGAAGGTTCGAATTAAGAGCGAGCGAGAGGCAGTTCGGAAATTCTAAGTAATACCGCGTTATTATAATTTGTCTGGACCGACGCGGCTCTTCCTAATTAGCTGGAATGTTGTCGGGTGAAGCGAGGGGTATCGTAACGGTATCGCAACGGTATCGCAACGGTATCGCAACGAGTTGTTCGGAGGAAACGGTCCTGCCGTCGGTTTCCGTTTCCCTCCTCGATCGATCGAGTCAGCGGAGAGACTCTGGCTTCCTTTTTTCCTTCGTCGGAAAGTTCGGGGCTCCAGAAAAGCGCTCATCGAGTCTCTTTTCTTTCAGCAGCTTTTCGCTCGCTGATCGCGGTAACCTCGACTCGAGCCGCGCATGTGCTGCGCGATGTGGCAAGTCCTCGATGGCTGTGGCACAATTGGGATTTGCGAATCGAAAGTAAAAGTATCGAGATGCACGTGCGTCGAGGAGGAGAGAAAAAAGCTGCGAAATCGATGTAAACTCGAGGTAAACTCGATGTAAACTCGAGGTAAACTCGATGCAAGGTGGGTCATGCCTCTCTTCTCTCTCTTCTCTCTCGTCGTCGGTTTTTTGTCTTTCGCGGGCCTCTCGGCGCTTCTCGGCGCTTCTCGGCGCTTCTCGGCGCTACTCGGCCCCGACGCGGCTAATGGCACGTGGATGATGACAGACTAATGACATAATGCCCGCGCCTCGTCGGATAATAAAACGCCAGCCTCTCGCGCGAAGTCGCGAGTCGTTGGGAGCGAGCGAAGATGCGCTCGTAAAGGTGAAGGAAAAACTACCGTTGTTGAGTTCGGGTCGAGGACTCGACGCGTGGATGCGTCTCGTGGGACGACCTATCGTTTTCGATTCGCCCCTCGGGTGCGGGTATCCATCCGATCCAGCGAATCTCCGCGATACTTTTGACGCAAGAGTTCATTTTAAACCCGAGCTCGATAATTGTTTCGATCGCTCGTAAGATGCGTAATCGTTTCTGACGGATTAAACACGCCTGACGAAGAAGCTCGTTATTTTTCGTTTCGTACTTTCGCCTCGCGATAAATCACTCTGGCTTTTCTCTGCCGCGCAATCTACCCTACCGACCCAGCATCGATCAACGGCTCTAATTTTGTTAAGTAATCTAGCTGTTAACCTCTTCGTCGACGGATACCCGAATCCAGCCGTCGTTTAAGCTGCATCGATGCGACGGTCCACGGGCTTTTAAACCAAGATATTTTACTATCTGTGTTCTTTAAATTTATCCGAAGACCGATTAATTATGTCGCGGTGATTTTTTGCTTAATAATTTTTCGATACGTCCGTTGCATTTGTTCGAAACGGCAACGGTGCAAATTACTTACAATTTATCAAAATTTGTAATCTTCGGGTGACTGTAGCGCGAATCAAAGTTACGAACGTATACGAAGGTTAATCTTGCGCCTATCTTCGATCTTGCATCGAGATGAAAAAAGTAAAATAAATAATTTTTTTACCGATTCTTTTGATACTTACTTTCGATATTAGCGTAACGAATGGCATCGATCTATTAGCGATTCTTTGGTTTTGCGCATCGATTCTATGGAAAATATCGTATCTATTTTAATAACAACTATGGAATTTAATAAAATAATTTCCAGAAGTAATCGTTGGACGTTACTCCATTCTTTTCTGTAAAAACTCTCTTTAAAAAAATCTACATTCGGTTTAAATATAATGTTTGGACCGTTTAGTAATTTACATTATAAAATAGAGTATTTTCTACAAAATTGTATTTCTGTCGTTACAGTTCATATAACATCGTATCAACTTTCTTCGTGTGATCTTTCAATGTTAAAATACGAGAAAGTGTATTTATCTGCGAACAAACGATGCTAAACCGATACAACTATTGTATACAAATGAATGAAACGAACGTACGCGAAGGAAAGAAAGTGACCGTTGAATTATTCGAAAATACAGAATTCCACATAAAAATTCGAAATTGCGAATTAGTCGAATACTTATATTTAAATGCGAGTCATTGATGTGCACGGGAATATGCTCGAACGTGACTGGAGTTGTCTGTACTTTTACCTGCCGGATATTTTTATTAACGTTAAAATGAGGTATCTACACCTTTATTTTACGTCGGAATACCTATGATATAACCGTATTTCAATTTAAAAAGGATTAGATACCATTAAAAAGGATAATTAATTAGACAATATATAACGTTTGACTGGTAGTCTATCTTAAATGGCACGTATAATTTAGAGAGTTCAAAGTATATTTACGATGACTACATTATAAAACTATTTTATGAAGTAATATAGATTTATTGACTTTTATTTTAATATAAAATAAAGCTAAGAATATAATTTACCGTTAAAATTTTCCGCGCGCGCCTTCCATTTTACAACGGCTTAATACATTATAAGGTTTCGTTTTCGAAAAATTTCATATTAACGAGGCGAAAAATTTCTAAAGAACGTAAATTCTCGGATAAAATAGAAAATTAGGTTCGAAACAAATATCGATCGGTTACATAATTGAGAAATGTATCGGAGCGAGTTTTTATCTCGGTTTTATACCCATTTTAATTTATTTTCGTGAAGTGCTAAAGATGACTAGCAACGATAATCCTAAAGAAATCTCGTTCTATTCTCGTGCACTCGTAATGGAACGGTACGAGTGAAAAAGTTTCACCTAAAAAAGCGCGTGAAGCGGAGAAGATGAAAAGTCACGATCCTGAAAAAGAGCCGAGATTCTCATGTTTCTCGCACTTATCGACCACTAAAGTGACCGAGAGTCGGTAGTCGGTCGATTACGTCGGCGATACGGTGGTTATACGATATACGTACGATCCAGCTGATTTTCCAGTTTTGATTTTCACCGTTAAAATCATTTAAAATATGCAATCGATAAATTCGTTAAAGTATCGCAACACGTACTGTTCTCGATATAATTCGAGTTTTACTGTTTTACAAAGCAGCCCGAATTCGTCTTAAATCGATAAAATATACTTATATTTGAGAGTTATTTTTAAACGCTTGTAAGATAATTTTGAACGCGAATTCCCTAATTAGATAATATTCTTCGCATAGTTATTTAAACATTTTTACGCGGTTGATGTAACTAACTACGTGGTTTATTTCTCGACAAGACCGTTTGCCGTAATCCGTAATTTCCATTAATAGGATGTTCTTTAAACCAGTATCGCGTTAAGTTTTGTCGAAAACTGAAATAATATTTCCAAATACGAAGGAACGAGGAAAGGAAGAACTCGAAAAATGATCGAATAAAAATATTTGGTATCGAACGTTTTTTCCTATTTTCCTAAAGAGTAATCGATCGAGCGCTTTTTTTTTATTTTCTTCTTTACAAATAATAAGGTTTACCGTGAAAGTGCGATAGATGTATGCATATGTACGCGTGCATTCGTGTACGCATCGATTCTCGCTGGAAACGATTAATTAGCCGTATAATTAAAAAAAGTAAAAGTCTATTCCGAAGCAGCACCGAAGGTAATTCGAAAATTGGCTAAAATCTAGCAAAGTAGGTGACTCGATCACCGTGACCAATCTCTTACGCACACGTACGAGTCCGTGGCTTTCGAGGATTTCAGAATTTCGCAAAGCGCATTCGAACAGCCTTACTCAGTCTCCCAGACTCCACCTCGCTCTCTCCCACATTCGTCTTCGCGCACCTTTCTCCCTTCTCCCGAGTCCCATGGGCCTGATGGGCCTGTCGGGATGTCGGGATTACGCTCCGCGAGTCGACTTCCGCCTTCCGCCTTCTACCTTCTGCCTTCCGGGGCTCCGGGGCTCCGGGGCTCCTCGCCTACGGCTACGGGGAGTCGCGCTTTTCCCATAGCCTCGGTCCCGGATAACGGGGACTTACGCCTATTACGTAACCGCCTAAGTTTATGCGCGCGAGCTTCGCAATACTCCGTTTGGGCCGCGTCCTCGCCCGACTTGGACGACTTGGACGCCTCCGAACAACCGATCGCTCAGTGTCTCGATGTAGCGCTTCTTTGTCTTCCTTTGTCCCCTCGTCTTTTAGAAAAAAGACTCCGTCCTTTTCAGCCTGCTTTCGCGACTATGCGTAACTGGAAGGAGAAAGTCCAAATCGATTGTGCGATCTTCGCTCGGATGCTCGTTGAATTTTTCATTTTTCGTTCCTTTCCCTCCCTCCTTCCCTCCTTGTCGCTGTTCGTTACATCTTTGTCACCAAGGTTCCAAGGTTCCAAGGTTTCAAACCTCCGAGCTTCCATGATTTTCCTCACTCCGTTCACCGACTCCGAGCATTGTTCAATTTTCGTACGATGAATTTTCTCGGTTTCTATTTTTCACTCTGTATTCAAAGAACGACCGAATTTTCACTTTCGATCTTTCGTTTAGGTTTCGTTATTCTTTCGATTCGCTTCCTTACGATGATTATTATACTACGGTATCGGAATGTTGGTATACGCGTTTTAAATAATGACGAAGAAACGAGCCAATAAAATTATCTAAGAACAATGGAGGAACAAAATAGTACACAATGGTCTTCGAAGTAGTACGCGATTAGAGTATAGTACATGATGCAACGATGCAAAAATGCGTGTACGAAACGTTGATTGTCGGTTACTCGAATATTTCAAATTCTACTTTACGATTACAATTTTTACAATCTAGCTCTAAAATTAAGGTACGAATAATATTATCGCCACCGTATAAGTTGTAATCTTAATTTGAGGTTCGATCGACGTTTGGTATTCATTATTTGAATTTTATTTATCGTTTCTATTTAAGAAATTTGTAATTATTTTCATTAAACGATCGATAAATATCGATAACTTATAGTATAGCGTGGTTTTATCCAAACTAAATATTTTCTTAATTTTATGTATGATAAATAAAATTGAAATCTAATTCCACTTTACGATCGTTGAAAAATATTAAAATACTTTGACTCAAAATTATATTATAGTTCCATCAATTTTTTAAATTATTTAATAAATTGTAATTTTATTTATAATAATTAAAAATACTCGTGTTATTCGATTATACACGATAGGTTTTGGATAATTATATATTTTAATATTTATCTTCTGGTATTTCGTACGAATTTAAATTTAAAAAAAACATCCCAATTTTTTTTCGAGTCATATTCCAAATAAAATTCATCCTTCTAATCCCTTACCAAATAGACGTGTCAAAGCGAATGTCATAATTTCAAAATAACCAGTATCAAAATTAAAAAGGATTAGCTTCGGTATATTGCTAATAAATTAACATAACATCAAAGTATTTCAAAATGTAAAGTGTGACGAACATTTATTTTTAATCGATTCCACGGTACAATAATATATATGTAGAATTGATAAATAAAATATGTCTAATTACAGTCTGATATTTCATAATAACTTTTATCGGCTATAGTAAACATTGCGCAATTTTATTTTGATATTTCTTCATCGCTGAATTATTTGAAATTTCTTAATTAAGATTTAAAAAATACTCATTTGTGGATACTTAGGAAGTACGAAATAAGTAGTAATCGATAATAATTTAAAAAAAAACACGGACAAATTATTCAAAATAAAATGAACGTACGTTAAGTCGATGTTTGCATGTAATATTGACTTTTATCGAAATTATTTTAATTTTTGTAGAGTATTTTATCATTGAAAGAGTTCTTATAAGTAATTTTTATAAGGTCGTTTCAAAATATCGATTTTAATTCATTCGGTTTTTTATTCATTTGCATCCGTACACTTGATTTTATCTATAGAATTTAAAAAAAAAATTAGAATTTTTTCACTCAAAAATATTATTTTTAGAAAGAACATCGATATTTTATTTTATATTATTAAAAATACAATGCGAAAGTAATTTATCTTAATACAAATTCAATTTAAAAAAAATTATACTTTTGATAAATAAAGTAAAAAAAGAAACGTATTTTGTAACGAATATTCTATTAAATAAATTAATAATCGAACGAGTGGAAAAAATAGGCATCGATCGTCGATATTATTTATAAATTTGTAAAATAAAAATGGAAACAACGTTGATCATCGATTTTCGAGTCATAGTTCTTAAATTCACGAATTTAATTTATGAATTTTCGTTTAATTTTGTTTTCTTTTCGTTGCAGGTGAGTCATAAAATTTGTCATTTTACCGCATCTTCGGAGCCAGGTAAGTTAAAGTTCGTTTCGTACACCGAATGTTTACGATAAGACGAAGGCGTCGTTAATTACAGGATTTGTTTATCGGTTAAAAATTTATCGATCGCATCTCGCGGTCGTAACCCGTTCGATCATCGCGGTACAATATTTACGATGCGAGAAACAAACGTAGAATATTATCGAGAATGTGTTAACTGGGGAATATAAAAATGTCCTCTAACTAGATATAATAAAACGCGGTCGTTTGCAAAGTGTCGTAAAAAAACCGCTGACAAGTTCGAGAGTGGTAACGCGTTGGGAATAATTGTAAAGAGCATTATTAAGAAGGTAATGAAAGACTTGTAAGGAATAGGCGGGGCAACTTCCTCGTTCCAGTGTTCCGAAATCCCGGAGCGGTTCTCAAAAGCCGAGTCGAGGTACGCGGCGACAGAAGAGTGGCGTAAGGTTACGAGTAATCCGGGGTTAATCCGATTATTCCTCCGCCGCCTCCGCCGCCTCCGCCGCCTCCGCCGCCTCCGCCGCCACCGCCGCCACCGCCGCCACCGACGCCGCCGACGCCACCGCCAGGAAACTCTCGGTTGCGACACCTCGAACGATGCGCCCGAGTCGCGCCTTGCTCAAGAGTTAACGAAGACGGCGTCGAGGCGCACTGTAATTTCGCCGCCTCTTTATATAATGCAGTTTTCTTATGCGCCCGACTCCGAGCCCTGCTCTTTGCTCATTTTTCCAGATTCGCGAAGTCTGCGACGCGGTTGCGAAAACCCCGGCAGCTCTTTTTCCGTCTCCTGCCTCTTATGGCGCTCGAAATAGTTGTATTATGAGTTAATAGGCCTCTAAAAGAATTTCTCGGGAAATTCATAGATAGTTTTAACGTTGAAATTGATTATTATAATTGCTTTTCCGTGCAAAGGTCATTACAAATGTACACGGTGCGACTGAAATTCCTTGATTTTATTTCGAAAAACTGCCCCTCTATAGCCTAACGATTTTCCTTCAAACTATAAACTGCTCTTTTAATTGCTTCAATTAGTTAGATTAACTGCATAATTTCTCGTTCCAGTTACAGCGGTTAATTATCATTGTTTTTCTTTTAACGTTTTACAAAATTTTGTTAAACCGTTTCATTATTTACGGATCGAATTGCTTTTAAGCCAAATTTTGAATATGGAGCAATTAGCCCCTCGTTAGTATAAAAATGAATTATTTATTTGTCGCTAAAAATCTTGTCGATTATCTAACTTGCGAACTTTCGTTTATTAATGTTTGTACGGTCGTTGCGAGCTTCAAAATTATAATTAAAATACGCGTTCGAAACTGGCAACGATTTATCATAAAGATTTTTCTTTTTTTCTTCGACGAAACGCCTTTACTTTTACGATAAATTTAATCGTAACGAGCAAAAATTTATCTCCCGATTTCACGTTTCAAGAGTAGATTTAAATTATTTTTACCTTAATAATTTCAAATACGAATTAATTTTTTTAATATCAGATTTTTTTCTCGAAAGTATGGATACGTTATATTCGTTTAACCGTTGAACGTAAATTGGTTCGCTGACGTAATTTTATACTTACGTTTTTGTGTCATCCTCGTGTAATATCGGTATATTATAGGTAATAAAAATTTTAACATTTATTTAATTTAAATGCATTGCGAAATTATTCAACAAATTGTCGCGATAAATTGCAATAAATATAAAAATATTGGAAACGCGTCGCTGCGCAAGTTACATATAATATTTTAATATATCCTTTTGAATCAATATTTCAAATATATAAAAATTGAAAAAATTGCGATTTTGCAAATGACGTTATAATTTAATAATTTATAAAAAAAATTTGGATTCGTAATATTTAATTTACAAGAAAGCGAACGTCTTTTTATATTTTCAAATCGCATGATACCATAAAAAAATTAAAAAACTTTAAAAAACTTCCATCGAAAGTTTCTAATTTGTGTACAACCTCGATTTTTAAAATATAATCATGATTATCTTAGATTTATCATAGAAACTTCGATATTTTTGCGATAATACGTTAACTACAATATTTTTTAAATTTTACCTTTTATTTTAATTTAAAATACGAATTACTCGTTAGTATTTTGATTTTTTCATTTGTACGTTTACGATATTGTTTACAGTACCGAGTTCGATGAGAATATCAATATTAAAAATGAGTGATAGTAACGATTCGTGTTTCTTTATCGTTCGTTCGATAGTTTTAAAGAATCGATTAATCAAGATGTAGACTAAAATACAAGCGCATCATTTTTACAGAAAGAATAGTTGGTTGAACGAAAAGCATGATTAAGTCATAATTTCCAGGGGTAATCATTCATTAAAATAATAAACCATTAATCATCGTATCGTAAATTCGAGTTTGCTAATAGACACATCGCGAACACACGGAGTACGCGAGTTCGGTCGTTCAAAGTTGTACTCGTTACGTTGCAGTTTGTTCCCGTTATCCCACGCAAAACATGAACGAAAACAATAGAAAGAACGGCGATATTTAAAAAGTAGAAGGAGATACAAGAATAGGATGACGATCGATCTTTCGCGAACAGGAATTTGACCTTCGCCGTCAACGCGGCAACGGACGTAATACGTCTGTCTCGAGAGCCGCGGGCGCTCCGAGGAAGATGCGAGTAGCGCTCCGAGATTAGAGCCCCGAGCCGGTAACCCGTGACCCGTGACCCGTGACCCGTGACCCGTGACCCGTGACCCGTAACACGTAACACGTAACCCGTGACCCGTAACCCTCGCCGCTACGAAACACGATCGATTATTCCCGATTCCCTGGTACGGGGAGCCTCTAGGACGAGTTCCTCGCTGCCGCATATTAAAGAGCCAAAGAGCCAAAGAGCCAAAGAGCCAAAGAGCCAAAGAGTCTAAGAGCCAAAGAGCGTAGAAAGCCGAGCGGCTTCTCCCGTCCCGCGATGAAACACCGATTCGCGCGTCCGCAACGAGGAGCGGCTAACCGCGAGCCGTCCGCACCTCTCGGAACCCGCTTCAAGGTGGGTCTCGACCATTTCCCACCGTCGAGAGTCCGCGGGATCTCCGGCTGTCGAACGCTCTTCCCTCGTCGTCAGGTTCGGTGCGGTCGACCTTCTCGGTCGACGCGGTTTCCGGATATTTCCGCCGCGACGCGGAGAATCGGCCGTTCCTTCGAAACCGGCCTCGAACCTTTACAAGTTTACAGCGACGGAAAGTTACTAAGTAATAAAAATAAGGAAAACTTTTCATCTACCGTAATTTTTTATGACTTCTGGAGCTCCCGAACGAAATTGATAGCGGATGATATAACCTGGCAAAAAATCTTTAATCTCTTCCTTAGAGAAATTTATTTTGATTTTAATTATTGTACAACCTCGCGCTTAAAACATTCCGATATTTCGCGTTTCTTTCCAAGTCCGATAAACAAACTTGCCTACGATGATTTTTAATACGGACAAGCGTTCGCGTTCTCGCATAAGATACAAATCCAAGGATACCAATTTCGTCGGCTAGAATTTTTAATTAAGCGCATCCGAGTTAACGAATCGTTACTCGTACGTATCGATGTCGTTGCAAGGGTATCGGAAATAACGTTCGAGAGCTGTAAAACCAGCCCTGAGTAAACGAATGTAAAACCAACAGACGCGCGTATCCAATTCTTTTCGAATCTCCAACGCGCGCTTTGAAAGAGAGAGAAGAGGCGATGGATGTCGGGCCGAACTCGCGTTCGAGTCCGATGCGCGTAACGTCGCGTCGGGAAACGAAGGCGAAAGCCCGCGGAAAAAATAGTCGTCCAAGGCGTAAAGGCGTACCTCGGAGACGTCGACCGACGCGCGACTCTCGTCCGCTCGCGTGGGTGAAAGTCGAAACGAAGAGACGAGGGCAGCGAAAACGCGAGGATACGTCTCGGTGGGACTCTCGCGATCCACCGCGGGAGAACCGACCGTTAACTTCGACATCTTCGTCGCCGACGGCGGGAGGCGAACGAAAGGGTCGAAAATTCGCGGGAATCGGCGACGCGTGGATTCGAGGCGGTGGTCGGTCGAGTATAAAATTTCTCGCAACCGATACATTGGGCTTGATACGAGAGAGATCGACCGAAAGTCGCGAAATCGTTTAATTTATCGCGAATAACGGAGCGAACGGTTCGCGTAATTATAGCAGCGATGCGCTCACGGATTTCGCTTGGAAAACGAATTTAAAATAAAATTCGCGGCGCGAGACGCGTAAAGTCGACGAGAGATAAAATTTGAAAATTATCTCGCACCGCGAAGCTTCGAGCGGAGTAAAAAAAAGTAATTGGAAATATCGTTTTCATGGGCACGCGTGCAAACTTACGCAAAGCGAGTCGTCGAGACTCGAATCGCGGATACGCGTTATTATCCCGTACAAGAGAGTCGTTACTCCAAGATCGATTTAGGTATGCGCGAATAGGCTCGGCTCGTTACAACGAATACTTTCGTACCGCGAACGAATACTCGATCGTCTACTTACGCGAATTGGCCCTGAAACCAGATCTGCAACTCCCCGGGGTGCGTTTGATTGACTCTTTAGGGATTTTAACGACGACTTATTATACGCCGAAAGCGGAGGCGTCCCTTTTTCGTAAACAAAAATTAAGAAAAGACCGGATAGAGACGAATTAGAAAACGATTTTACGATTGTGCCGTTTGGATATTTATGCTCCTGAGAGTTTGCGTACGTGTGCGCGTACCTGTGCGCGCGTACGTGACCGTCGGTGCACGGGTGCGCGTGCGTGTGCTCTTGCGTGCGCGCGTGCGCTTGCGTGCTCGCGTACGTGTGCATATTTGATTTGCCACGGCTAGAAATTGACGTTATGTAAACGCATCGAAAGTGCACGCGAGTGGTTGTTATTCGAGGAGAGTAAATTTTTATACACGCGTACACAGTCTATAATTATAATCTAAGTATCTTTGCTTATTTTTAGTCCCGATCACGGGAGGGACGATCGTTTTATTTTACACTTGTAGATATATAGTGTTGTAACGTTGGATAAGTTAATCATCGTTAGAAAAATAAAGTATCGTTTATTTCAAGAGAAAGATGGCGAGAGCGACAGTCCTTGAGATATTTTACAACTTTTTTACCGAAAAACTCGGTTAGATAAAAACTTAAATGTTTCAGTATTATTTTTTATCGTTAATTTCTCAAAGTGAAATAAAACAGTGGGTTATCTTATATAAAATTAAATAGTATATATTTTATCGACTCGTTATTGCTTTTTTTCATTTAAAATTTCTTTGCAATTTTAAAACTCATTTATTTAAATAGATATGTAAATTTAATGTTATTTTAAAGTATATGCTCGTTTAAACCAATTAAATAAAAATAAAATATAAAATTTGATATCATTTTTATAAACTAATTAGTATTAAAGTTGTAATATCTATCAAACGTAAATGGGTAATATTTTATTTCTATTCGAACGAAAGTTTTGTTTATTCAATCTACGTTATTCTAAATTGAGTAAATATACGTATACCTACACACACACACACATATATATATATATATATATATATGTATATAAACATTTTTCGTATACTTTTCTCATATACTTTTTTGTATCGTATCTCGCCGAGAAAGATATTTTAAAGTATTTAATACGCTTTATAAAAATATTAGGTTAAAATTAAAAATAGCCGTGTTACTTTATTAGAATGACTATTCTACTTTCTAGAAGACTTGATTAAACGAACTCATTAAAATTGACGAAGCATACACTTAAAGAAACGACTGAAGAAACTCACTTTCCAGGAGTTTATCCCGAGAAAACTTACTATGAATCCTTATAATATGCGTGCATAAGTTACTTTATGAATAAAAATAATAATTTTATCATTGTACTCGTATAAACAACAGTTTTCCCTTGGCATTCGAATGCTACTTTTACATCGTAATAGTTTCTACCAATGTCACAAATGTAATGCAATGAGCGATGGTCTATAACTCATAATCATTCCGTGGTTGTAGAAATCAATTCTTTGAACAGCAATCATAATTTTCGATAACATCAATTTTAAACCGTGTTTACCACTAACCGCATCTTTAAATAAAATTTGATTCTTCTATGAATAAGCGAAGAAATAACACTTTATTTCTGTCGGTCACCGCTCGATGTACAATTTTGTTATTTTAAGTAAATGTTGGATAGAAGTTCCGTTTTCTTTTTTTCGTACTACAACTAAAAACTGCTTAAATGTACAAAGCTACTTTTTTCGGTACACGATCGAATTAATCGAATTAGGAGGCATAAATAAATTTAATTAAAACTTGATTGTGTTTTATCTTCGAGACAACCAACAACTTTATGTTATTCAACGAAGTAAAAGAATTTCGTTGATCTCAGCTCGGAATGTGAACCAATAATTTTTTATTTCCATTCGTGCCGAAGGATCATTTTGTTACTCTCTAATTCACGTTGAAACATTGCGTTACTCGTTACATTTCGCGCGTCGCCACCATCAGAAGAAGCTTTCAATTAAATCTCAAATTTCAACATTTTTCTATTAAAGGTATCGATATCCTTTCGCACATGCGCCAATCCTAAAATTACACATACAAATACATCAACGTGCGTATACATGTGTTCTCCGTGGGTTACATAATTCACCTGCAACTTTCACTAGCAAGCTTTGCTTTCGATATATTTTACTGTGTTCCTTGAGGTAAGTCCTTGCACGAGGTCGATTATTAGATAGCCTCTCAATTATTTATACTAGTTTCCCCGTACGTGTTAATTATAAATATAAAGCTTATTAATTATAATAAGTGGAGGGATTATTGCGTTTAAAAAATGTTTATCATAATAAAATCATAAAATCGCTAATTATGTTTACCGGCACGTAACAGAAGTTACAATCGCCACTATCGATAAATACGGTGTACTTACATATTGATACACGAATATTGATAATTTTAGATTTGATAAAAACAATTTAATCAAATTTATGAACTTGGCGAATGATTTTCTAATGGCGAAAATTACTTATTTACAAATAAAAATTCAACTGCTGAATCAAATTATAGTCGTTAAACAAATTCTTTCGAGTACAGGTAAATGATAAACCTGATGAAAATTCGAAATAAACAAATTATCTTGTTTATCATTTATTTGTTCTGATATTATCAAAATAACTAAAATTTCGATAAATTTACAAATTTTTTTTTAAATAATTCCATGTATATTCGAGTGTTTTTATGTTTATGGATATAAATAACAATAATCGATCAATTATGTAAAAAAAAAAAACAAATATATTATTAAAATATTTTTAACGAATTTTAATTAAATATAAATGAGATTCTATCTACGAAGACTAAAATTAAGATACAGAGAGATTTTGAAGTCGAAACAAGTTCTTATCGGTAATAATTAGTGCAATACAAAAATAGTATTTACTTATGTAATTGCACAACAGGTGAGGTTTAAAATATTTCGAACTTTAAGACATACTTAACGTAATAATATGATATAATGATTCTTAAAAATTAATTTTTTATTTAAAAATGAAATTTTTAGTACATTAACAATTTTTGCGAATCTAAAATAAAAAAAGATAAGCTTTATATTTGGAAGTAGTTTATCATTTTAATATTAAATTAAATTATTTTAATAATAAAAAAAAATCTGGAAACTTTCATGATTCGCATACTAAATGTTTGTAGGATAATACAAAAGTATTGTTTTAAAATATTATATAAACATTTAATTTTGAAATGTTTGGTAAGATATTGCAAATATATTTTGATGTAACTAATATAGTTATATAATATAAAATGCTTTATCATAATTTGAAATAAATATTAAAAATGGTAGACATACATAAACGTTTTATAAATATTCCGAGGTAAATATATGGAAAATTTTAAATATCAATTAAATGGCATTGAGAGACATTCTTTTTCTATCCAATGGTACGGTATTATTAATTCAAAATAATGATAAAATTATTTATGATGAATATTAAAATTGAATAATTGCATCATTACATTCAAAACATTTGGCTTTTAACGTTAAACGTTTTAAGTAAATTACAATATTTTAAATTACATTTATTACAGATTTATCGAGTATCGACACTTATCATTAATTATACTAATATTTCCATAAATAAATATCAGATTTTTCTAAAGATGAGATGTTAAATTAAAATCTTGTACGTGGAAAATATTCGTGATTTTATTAGTCAATATGAATGAAGTTATATAAATTTGCAAAATATTCTTAATAAATGTATTTCACAAAACGTAATATTATACAATTTATTTGAAGAATATTTATATTCTTAGAAAATTTACTCAATAAACTTAATGATTTTTATAAATAAATTAATTTCATTTAATATTACACACAATTTTTAAAAAGATGTTTTTCTATTTTTATTTTAACATTATAGTTTTTTATTTACAATTAGCTTTATTAGAATATGTAAATTACCTAAGAATATTATTATTATTATTATTATTATTATTATATTTTAATAATTACATAATTTTATAAAATAAAGCATCATCCATTTCAAATAAATGATCGATTTAAAATTTTTTAACGCGATCGATAATATAACACAATCTTTAGAAAATTGAATGTCTCAATATTAATTTTAGTTCATTATAAATTTAACGATAAATACAGCGGTGATTAAAAAAAATAAAAAAAATATTACGACGGCGATAAATACTCGAAGAAAATGAGTAATTAATTACTCGACAGTTTGTTATGTACGAGGTAATTATTTGTTGACAAATAACGTAATATCAAAGTTGAATAATTATGAAATACGTAAAGAATATGAATATCGTTGGGGTCGATCGGAATACGCGATTCGTTGAATTTAATCGAATATCGATGTTACCGACGGCTAAGGATTCCCGGTAGCAATGTAAGAATGGTATAAAAAATTATCGATAAAAAATAAAAATCGTTTCGGAAGCGCAGAATCCCCGAGTCACGATACATTTTTCAGTCTTTAGACGATTTGCGTCGTAATTTGTTGCATTATAGTCTGCGAACTCGGGCATTATCCGGACACTCAATTACTCGCGATTGGAGCGCGTGGCGCTTTAATGCAACGAAGCACGTGCACGCAAACGAGTAATTAATGTAATCCCGGGGAAGCTGAACGAGATAAAGGCGGAGAAACCGTTAACAAGGTGCCACCGCTTCCACCTCCGCGATAATCGTTTGAAAACGACGCTGATGGCGTAGAACATTGAGGGAGATAGTCGATGGTCGATAGTCGATGGTCGATAGTCGATAGACGATTGGCGATATACCATTGGCGATATACCATTGGCGATATTCTATTGGCGATAGACGATTGGCGGTACGCGATACGCGATACGCGATACGCGACACGCGATACGCGATACCAAATGTCTGTAAATGCCGGCGTTTGTCCGAGCGATAACCACGCATGATTTTTGACGCTCGGACCTTGATTGAGTTACTCGATACTAACCGATTACGAGATTACGGTCCAGCGTTGCGCCTTCGAACTATCCTTTTAAACTCCGTCCGCGGAGAATGGAAAGATGATGAATCGAGGGGCCGTAGCGAAAGTTGGATTGTTATCGCTAAACTGTTTTATGGATCTGATAATGAATAACTTGTTTTTAAAATATAATGATATAACGATCTACAACCTTTTGTATATAATGTTATAATTGTTTTAATAAATGTTCTTGCAGTCAGATAACATATAATTTGTTTTATTAAGGGTAATTTTGATAAACGGGACGTTTCCTGCATTCTTTGAACTCTGATAAATCGCTAAAATACAAAGAGTAATTTCCTCTGTATAAATAGACGTAATTAAATATCAAAGCTAATTATTTAGTATTTAATGTGATATATAAATATCATTCTGTAAGAATCGTAACTTGATTGATTTTCCAACTATTGTGATAAATGTAATACGATCTCTAGAGATTGTTTAAGTTTATTGCTATATTCTATTATATAAATCAATGTAAAATATTAGGCTTCCAAATGATTTTCTCGTAAAGATAAAAGATATATTTGAATTTCAATACTTTTATTTAATTTTTATTTCCTTTTAACTTTTTTATTTCTTTAACTTTTACAATATTTTCGTTGAATTAATCATAAAAAAATATTTCAATATAGACGACGAACAAAATATGTAGGTTTATTTAGAATGTAACGAGACTTTTTCGATCAAAACAAATTTTGATTTTTGCAACCAATGGGAAAGTTTAAAAGAATTTGATTTAAAATTCTATTTGCGTGAATATATAAAGATACTTTCTTTGAATAAACGTTAATGGACTTTTTTATTTTCCTATGAATTCTTTAACTCGGTTTTTACTTAAAATGAAAATAAATTATAAACGAAATTGTTGAAGGAATTTTAGAAAAATTCACTTCGTTAATATTAGATTAACAAAATTAGTTTCTTTTTTTCGCAATGGTATAGATCGTATACGAGATGTTCCATCAAAATAGTTATTTTCAATTTAAAGATTTTGACATCGTTCGTATAATCAACCGTAATATAAATCTTTGAACATCTAATTTAATCTTAATCAATGCAAATAAAAATTGGAAGTATTATGAATTTCTTTAAATGGTTTAAAATTGAAGTTCGAATTATATATAAGAAAATAATTGAAGTCTTACGTAAAAGCGGTGTACAAACTTAAGATTGTGTATTTTCTTTTGTACGAATATTCAAAAAGAGCTTTCAATAGGACATTATACACGGATACTTTATATATGGAATTAAAATGAAAATTAACGTATTAATTTATTGTCCGTACATAATCTTTTCGAATCAATTTCTCATTAGTTTATAATTATAAAAAGAGATTAGTCTTTTAAAATTACCTGTATAAATGATTATTCTACAAGATGTGCAATCGATGTATAGATTAATTATTTAAAATTAGCCAAGGTTAATTTATAAAATTTCAAAGAAAGTTAATATTGGATGCTATTTTTTTTAAGGTACGAACGCAAATTATTATATTTTATAGGTGACTCATTTTCGATAATTTTTTTTAATAACAACGTAACTTAAAAGCATAAGGGATAATCGTACGATCAAAATTTACACTTTAATTACAAGTAATAATATTAGTTGTACTATAAGTTACTTTTGATATCGGATAAAATTATCTTTAATGTTAGATTTACGTATTTATAATATACTTTCTAATGCGCGATGTCGAACACTGGATCCGTTAAATGTCAAATGAAAACTTTCACGTAGTTAAAATCATCATCGATAAATATTACGTACAAAAAATCTATCTGTTTCTTTCTTCTTGAATTAATAAGCACTGATTTAGTAGACGCAAAGTACATTAATTTGCGATATACGCGTGTACGCGTTTGTACGTACTCTGAATCATCGAGCTGCTTTATTATTTAAAATTTATTAAGTCGAAGCTTACTCGGTAGCTAAAACTGTCAACACCGTATCAGTCCGAATAAACAATATACCTTTGTATATTCATGGAAGTTGGCACGCAGACTACTGAAAGACTGTTTACAATCGTAAATTATAAGAGGGTAGTCACTTAAAATTGATAGTCGAGATAATATATGCCGCAAGGATGTATGACTTTCATCGCGAATTCAATACACTTGCACGCAAATTATATTACCTGAAATTACAGGCGAACGAGAAGCTATCAAAAAGTATACCTTTGGTCAATTTTTAAGATATTTTCCTCGTAAAATTGTGTATTCGCGTAAAAATGAATTACAAATTTCTAAAAATCGAAAATGTTTTGATAAAGTACCGCAGTCGGTCTTTGGTAGAGAGTAAGCGACGGTATTTAAGCGACGGTATTTAAGCGACGGTATTTAAGCGACGGCAGATCGAAAATTTGAAAAAGTGTCGAGTTTCCCTTTAAAAAAATCGACCATCAATTTAGTTATCGCGTTCGCGACTCGGACTCCGGCCGCAATCTCCTACTCTCGTTAGAGTATCGCTCGCAGACTTGCAGAAGAAACAAAACAAAAGTACCGTTCTATAATTTATAATTTTGTAACGTAATTATTCGGAGTAAAATTCATTGTATTCGAAGGTAGAAAGAAAGGCGCTTGTTACGGCATGCGAAAGCGAGCGAGTAACGTTCCGCTCCGACTTCCTTACCTCTTCTCTCGGGCGCGTGTGATCGTCTCGTCGGCTGATGCCTCTTCTAATTAAGGGATCCCGTTTCTCTCAACGCGTAAGAAAGACGGAGGTCGACTCGTTCGGAACTTCCGAGCGCACGACTCCCATCGGATTACGCCTCGAGATACGTTATCCTCGTTGCTCCTTGCAATAACTTATTTTCAATTTACCGCGATCCTTCCGACCATTTATTTTTTACATCTTCTTCTCTTTTCGTTTGGGAAAGTCTTTGTATCTAGATCGGAGTAGGTGAAACTCATTTTTCTTTGTCGCGAAAACGAAATAATTTTTTTTATTGTACGTGCGGAATTTTTTAATACGTCGCGAACGAACGTGATTCCAAACTGTTGAAAAATACATTCGTTTTATCGAGAAACGAAAATACGAGGAGAATAAATACATTTCCGTTCCTGATAAAATTCTTTGCGGTAAAATATTAAATAGCCTCGGATTAATATGCAAAATGGACACAAATTTTATTTTATTTTTATCCTTTAAACGTTCTTTCTTTCGACAAAAATAGAAACTCGTCGTTCCCTCGGCTATAGATAATCTTTAACGTTCCTTTAATTTAAAAATGGTATTTTTAAATATAACATAAACCGTATAAATATTGCATCGTTACGCATTCAATTTACGAATAAAATATCATTTTTTGTATTAGATACATCGAATCTAATTATTAAAATATACATTTAATAATATCAAGAGTAAAATAATATTTGGTGGAGTAGATTTGGTTTTTTCAAATACTTTTATTCGACACGTTCGATAAATAGAAACGAAACGCATTTAAATATTCGTGATATAAAAACAAGCTACACCGAAATAATTGTGATTTTTTAAATTTTGTTCTTTAAAAAATTAATTCGGAATCGAATGGATAAGTTAATGATAGTAACTGCGGCAATGTCTAAAGAAATATAAAAATAGCGCTTAGCTATTTATGTACGATGGAGTATAGAAACTTAATAATGGAAACTTGTAATCGGCTTAGAAAATATTAATCTTTTACATCGAGATTGTAACTTTATCGATATAACTTTATTGCGATCGGTCTTTTATAAACGGTCGAACCGATAGGATAAATTTGAGGACGCATTGTCAAGGTGAATTTAAAAACGCTTTCTCTGCTCGAAAGTTAGCTTTCCATTACGGTCGAAATTATTTTGATTTGAAGAATAAAATCATTGTACGTTGTAAGCTCGGGCGTGTCCATAATTTAAACGGAGCGATAAACGGAACAAAGGTAAACCCCGAGAGAATTCCATCCGACTCGTCCCTCGAGATTCTTTCGGCTACGTGCAGAATTCCTTGGCGCCACAATAATATATATATATATATATATATATATATATGTATGTATGCACGCGGGGAACGGAATTTTCACGCTCTCGCGATAACGAACTCGGAGACAATGGGTTTCACCGCCAACTGATACAAGGTGAAAAAAGGTGAGAAGGTAAGGGAAGATCTCTCGTCGAACCGGTTATTCCATCGGTCCGGTGCGTCTTTCGCCGGTTCACGGATGACGCGTCCGAGTCTCCGGGTTACCTCCGAAATTCCGCGCCCGAACTTACAACCTCGGTTTTCGGAGCCGGTGACCGGCCTTCGGAGGTCGAGCGCGGGTCGATAGACTCCTTCGGTGCTCAGCCAACTCGAGGATGTTCCAGGGACGCGTTCACCGAGTTTACGATGTTACGGAGATGCGTTCGTCGACGGGTTGCTATAGTTTCGAGGGTCGCGCGTCAAAATGTAACGTTTAACGATCATCTTCGCCGATTTCCATACGAATGCATTTTCGAATCCAAGTAAATTCTTGTCGAGATTATCGGTTGTCGTTTTTTTCATCGCGCCTCGTTTTTCAAGGATTTGCGCGAAAATTAACGGATACCGAAACCGATACCGAAATTTAGATAAATAACGAATAACAAAATTTTACTCGACGCTTGTCTCTTGACTCTCGAACTTTTCCCTTTGAACGAACGCGTGTTTTAAAAATTAATTATTTGCATCAACGATATTTCGCAATTCTACAAAAAATTACGAGCTAATATTTCGTGCCCGGTAATTACGGATAAACTCGAATAAATCGCAATATAACTATAACGCGATATTATAATTAAGTGACGCAATATACCATAATTTTCTTTATCATTGACTGCGACTGCCGCGATGAAAATGATTATGAAAATCACGCTACCTAATAATGGCTTATCGAAATTTCCGTATGCAATCTACATCGATCTCTCCGAATCAAAAATTTTATTTAGGTCGTACACAACGTACACAACATATTTCGCAGCGGATAAAAGTTCGTAAGCGAGTAGACAGTTTCGCCTACGACTGTACACACGTTCCTGTAATTGGATAAAAATATCGACGATCATCCGTACGCCGGTTTTGCGAAGTTTGAACATTAATCGTAACTCTCCGATCTAACGGTAGGCACGGTCAGCTTCTCGTTTAACCAGATCTACGTTGTTTTCGTAACGACCGAATGTCGCGGAGTCTGCGGTTGTGCTTTGAGTCGTATCCGGGAAATATATTTTTCGAACTACGTCGTAGCGATCGATACGAGAAAATTATTGTTATCGAAGGGACGTTGCATAAAGGTAAGAAGTAAAGGTAAGAAGTAAAGGTAAGAAGTAAAGGTAAGAAGTAAAGGTAAGAAATAAAGGTAAGAACCGATTCGTAGTTTTCCGCCCAAGCGCGCGTAAAATGACAAAAATAAAATGAAATAAAATAAAATTGGAAAACGAGTTATTCGGTGTCTCCCTTCCTTGGTTGCATCATATCGAAGTCAGCATTTGGAAATATGAATTAAAATTCTTTTCGTAAGCTCCAAAAGACACGTAGGTACTTGTGCACGTAGATTCAGAAACCGTACGCCTTTCACCTTTTCTTTTCAATTTCCTGGACTATTCACCTTTTCGTCCGTAAATGCAAACGAACCTTCCGTTCTACGCGTGTCTCGGGTTTTACGCTCGATCTCTTAATTTGGTTCCGCGCAGAAATATTATCGAGGTGACGGAGGCGAGTCATCTCGTATCGAACTCTCCATCCATGCGCTTATTTTTATTTTTAATTTCGTCGTATCTCGGAGTCTCGCCGTTCTCGATCGTACCAAATTGCGCGGCTTCCTAATACATCATATCGTTGATTTCGCTTAGAATTATAGATGAGTTTTTGTAATAAATCTCCGAGCGTTCGGTTTCGCAAACTGCATTTTTAAATCGATATTTCACGTAATCTGTTCGCTTCGTTATTTATTCTTACCAGCCACCGTAACACGTTTCCAAGATTCTTTCGGGAATAAAATCGTCGAACGTAGGTTACTATAATTATCGGCGACGATCGACGCAAAGACGAAAGGTCGATAAATTTGTACGATGTAAAGAATTCCGCGATAATCGCAATTTATCGCGTCGTGGTATTTTTTCGATTGGTTGAAAAATGGAATCGATGGAAAAGCGATAAAGATTCTTCAAATAACGTAGAACGAAAGCGAAGTACGTTCGTTATCTTTGGCGTACAGTCGATGAAAGATCCCTCGATCGCTGCGGGCGAATCGTTGCCATCGAAAGATCGCGCCGTAATCAGCGCATAGAATTAACCGAAAGTGCTCGAGACGGCAACGAGTTTCGGTAACGAGTTTCGGTAACGAGTTTCGGCAACGGGCGTAAACCGAAAAGGAAGACCCGACGGTCGTCCAAGTATCCTTTCCCAACCTAAGTATCTCCCGATGATCGGATCCTTGGAGAATATAGTCGTCGAGAAACGTCGAGCGCCGAAGACAAAGAGTCGAACGTCACGAGCACCGTCGCTCTCTTCCTCCGAGAAAAATGCTCCGGGTGCCTTCCGTTCGGCTCCGCTCGGCTCCGCTCCTCCCGTCGCCGAGGAGCGACGCAACCGCGAGGAGTTGCGCGATCGGTAGTCGCACGATTATTATCGTTCGATCGATCCCTTTGCACAGCCGACGGTCGCGCGAGCGGGAGCCATTGTTATGCAAAACGGAGCTCGGCGCCTCGTTTTCGAAAGAGCGGAGCTCGCGCTTTCGCTAATTGCTTTCGATCTCGGGCCGCTCTCGAGCGAGGGGGAAGTGCCACGGTCGGCGTAGGTCGCGCGGGGGTCGAAGATAAGGTCGCGACTCGGATAAGGGCCAAGGGGAACGAACGAACGAACTCGAGTCATCGTAGCGCGAGCCTTTCTCGGAGTCGGAGGCTGGAGTCGGAGGCTGGAGTCGGAGGCTGGAGTCGGAGGCTGGAGTCGGAGGATGGAGGTGGAGGCTGAATTAAAACAAAATCGACTTCGCGCTGGATCCGTTTTCGTCTGCGCGACTTTATTACGGATGTTTTCGTACAGGTTCGTCCGTAATTATCGTCGAGCGGTCGAAGTTCGTTTTTGGGTTTTCGCAGATTTAAAACGGGCTTGAAACCGGCGTCGGTAAAAACGCGTTGTTGGGGAACTCGGAAAATTTGGCGAATCGGTTAACGGATCGGACTCGAAGTTCGCGTTCGGGTCGATCGTTTCGTCATCGCTATTCCTATTTTGCTATTCCTATTATCCCGCGGTTACGTATCTTCGGTTCGTACCTCTATTTTAATAACGAACCTTGTAACGAGCAATTATTTTTACGTCCCGTCGTGCGTACGTAATTTATTAAATCGCGTACGTACCAACGACTACTTTTCTATATTAAAAGCGAAGATACCGGATTCTCTCGCGTACTCGACGATTTTGCTCGATCACCGGGATGAATTTATATTTATATTTTTCTCGAAAGTGGAGGTACGCGATTTAAGAGATCCATCTTTGCGCGTAATCGAGTAAAGGTAAATTTCCGAGGGTTCTACCGACTCCGTTGATCGATCGATGTCTTATATTTAATCTTGTACGATGCTCGATGCTACGAATCCAGCGTATAATTACTTATAATTGTAAAAGCCTACGCGAGCGTAGCTCACCGTAAATACAAATATAACGAAGAAACATCGCGTGTTGCAATCGGATTTAGCCTTTGTGCAACGTGATTTATATTATAAGAACGGAATAGATAACGTGGTATAAAAAATACAATTCGTATATTTAGAATTGCGCTAAATCATAAGAAAAGCGGAGGATAATGTTAGATCTAGCTCGATAAAGCGAACCGCGATATCGTGGAAGTATCGGTTATAGATACAAGATTCTCAATTAAAATAAAAACGGTTATTACTACTCAATAAAGTGCGAATACTCGAGATCGGGTGTATTTTAAACGGCACATAAGAAGAAACGTTAAATTACTCGAATACTCTGTAACACGGATAAGTCAATTCGCTCGCGTTATTTCATCGAACAAGTTTTTCATCGTAGCGTTCGATCGAAAGATTTAGATCTACGTTGTATTTAAAATTTACATTCAACGTTGGCTTGTCTACTTTTCCGAATGGTTCGAGGCTTGTTTCGCTTCTTACTTTGTGCACCGGAATCGGTTGATTTTCATGTTTTTAATCGTGCCATGTTTTTACAATCGAAAACTTTATTTTCGTTTCGCGGGAAGTCTGGAAGCCTTGGAAAGGTCCGAAAGGATTTTCACGATATTTGTAAAGTACGGCGTTATCCCTCCGTGGAGATCGTTGGATCACGTGCCGATAATTCGTTGGAGACTGATTTTCCGTCGCGAGCGCAGAGAATTCAAGAATTCGTAACACCGAGCACAAATTGCCGCAACCGGTAAGTTTCGACCGGTAGCACGAAAGTTTTACGAAGTCGCGGACAGGCGAGAGAACGAGAGAAAATACCTCAGGGTAACGAGGTCCGAGTCTGGGGAGCTCGGGGGAATCGTCGGGCGCGTCGCGGATCCGGGAAGCTTTACCCACGCGTGAAGAACGCCGGGAAAAAATCCTGGGACTGGGGACTGGGGACTGGGGACGGGGAAAGAGCGGGGTGAAACGCCTTCGTAAATAAAACGCGCGTATCTCCAGCCTCCTATAAACAATGGCAAATGAAGCGTAATTGCGTGGCTCTTCTTCCCTTGGCTCTCGGTCGGATAGCCAAAGTTATATACGAGGAGCAGCGACTTGAAAACTCGAGCGAGCGACGTTTCGCAAGAGGCGTCGGTGGCGGCGCGCGTAATAAATAACGTCCTTCTTTTTCCACGTCGAGCGCTCGTAGCCTTTATCGGACGACGTCGCGCCCACTCGGTGGCAGCCCGCGGTTTTCATAGCCCGACGAGAGAGACGCTCGCGCGGCTTATCGGTGCCTCGAGTCGCGCCCTCGCATCCTTGACACGATGATCTTGCGTCCGGACGTTGCGCGGGGGGAAGCGCGAGAGCGGGAGAGCGGGAGAGCGGGAGAGCGGGAGAGCGGGAGAGCGAGAGAGAGACGGTGAGGAACCTGGGGGGGAAGCGCGCGGACCTCGTCCGAACGGATCGCCGAAGGAAACGTTCCACGCTCGGCGCTAGATTGCGAAAACCCTCTTGCGCGATCTTGTGCGATGAGTCTCTCGGTTTTTTTTTTTTTACTTTTATGTAAACATCGTCTTAAGCGTAAATTATCCTACGCGCAACGGAGAATTCCGAGTGCTTTACCGACTCTTCGCTTTTCAGACCTGTCACTTGGATTTTACTCGAGTTTACCCTGAAAATTGTCTGTCGCGTCCAAACGTACGTTACGTTACCTGGATTTTAAGAAGACGTGGGGAGTTCGCAACGGTGGAACGGAATCTATTTAACAATCGCGTTTTAATCGCAAACCGATCGCTCGCGAGATAAAAAAAACTCGTTTCGCGTTCATCGAGTGTAAAATTCGCTATCCGATGAAGATTTCCACTTGGTACATATTATTTGTAAATCTAATCGAGAATACAAATTACATCGACTTACGATAATCGATGGTAATTTATTTTCTCGCGAATCGAACGATTATCTGCGATTTAACCAAGCACAATTTTTCGGTACGAGTCGATTAAATTTATTTAATTTCTCGCTCGAGTTTTCGGTAATTTGGATAAGATCTCGCGTTTAAGAAATAAACCAAAAACGTCAACGTTGTCGAGTGCGTTCCACTTTGATCGCTGTAAAAGCATATTTTCAATTATCGAGGAAAAATATGCGAAGCCTACTCGAAAGCGACGTACGATTCTTTACGCGACGTACAAATTTGCATGGAATTTTGAGGCGAAATCGTCTTTCGCGTCGATCGCTCTTCGATCGCTCTTCGATCGCTACATTGAAGACTTAAAAAAGGAAAAATAATTTGTAAGATAAGGTAGGATGGAAAATTTGAAAGCACCGAGAAAACGAATCGCGTACGGGTTCGATTCCTGCATCGATCACCGATTTCTCAACCGACGCAAACTCTAGACGACCGGTGGAGTTTTGCGAAGGAACGAAAACATCTTCCGCTCGAACTTTCCGGCCGAATCGATCGAACTAATAAAAGTTGCGGTCGCTTAACCAACAAAGGCAGACAAAGGCAGACTCGTTCCCTAGATAAAGCCAGTAAGTCTTCCCTAGTAAGCCCTCCGATACTATATAAAGAAATAAAAGCAAATGGAGGCAGTCGAATTGTCTTTAATTAAATTTCGCAATTACGCAATGAACCTGCTTGTCTCTGCAATGTCTCGGCTTATAACATGACTCCAAGTCCACGAGCGCGTTTCGGAATATGAGAAGAAATAAAAGCCGTTACTTCGTATTTAAGCCCATTCGTGGAGCCGAGGCTATTTAACCAACTATGATGCCACATCGAACCGAGCGCTTGATTGTTGTCGTGACGAACTCCGTCTTTCTTTTTATTCGTCATTCTCGCGCTCCCTAGATCCGCGCACTTTTCCTCTTTCTCCTGCTGCTCTCTCTCTCTCTCTCTCTCTCTCTCTCTCTCTCTCTCTCTCTCTCTCTATGTATACACCTCCCTCCCTGCTCTTTCGAGAAAAACCTTGATCGGCTTCGCCTGCCTTGTGGGATCGGATCGGCCAGACTCCCACGGAACACCTTAGGCGCTTCGATGCAACGCGAACCTTAGACGTGTGTGCGTCTCTCCGGGCGTGTGTGTACGTGGGTACGTGTGTGTAATACGGAGTATTTCGGTGCACGTCGGTGCAAGAAAACCAACCTAGAACGTATAGAAAGGCGGATTATACTAATTTTCAAACGTCACGTGCGTCGGTGGTCGTTCGCGATCTTTCTCTCTCGCACTCGTTCGCGTATGCAACTGTTCTCGTGGATGAATGAACGAACGCGACTATAACTATCCTCAGCTGTCGGGAATAGTATACTTATGGGACAGTTACGTTGCACTTCTCCTTTTTGGATTAACTACTTTGGATTGACTTCTATTCTTCCTCGATTCTATCTGTTTTATTAAAACTTTTGTGGTCATATTTACGTTACGTTCTATTAATCTTCGACAAAGAAAGATCTTTGGTTCGAGTTCAATGCCAATGGCAATCGTTCTCTTTCTAATATCCGTAAACATTTTTATTCGCCGAACCAACTATTTACTTTCTTTGAGTTAGTTTATATAGTTATTTTATACGTACGAAAATAATTATACTTTAATGAAGCGCGGTGAGAGTCAACTTTACGCTTACATTTTACGTAAATAAATTCAATCCTCCCGTCAAATTTTTAATACCTTTACGAATTTAGGCTACGAATTATTACGTTGAATTTATTAATTTTTAAGGATCGAAATTATATTTTACACGTTTGCTTCTTTGCTTTTCATAATATCAATGTTATAATACTTTCGTAATTTTAATTTTTTTAACGTATATTTTGAATAAATTATCCGATATCGGTTGAATTTTCCCGTTGATGTATTTTCTAATACTTTATTACTTCTATGTATCGGTCGTGTATGGCAATTTAATACGATTTTACTTTCTCGTAATTCGAGGAGTTATTACCTCTTCCATTTCTTTTGCCATTTTGGCATTTATAGGATCTATTACGTACGATAACGGGTTATTTCGTCTACAATGTAAGATACTACGGGAAAATATTTTGGTTTATTTGTAAACGTTTCTATATTTTACGCTATTCCTGTAACTATTCGTATTAATTTCAAAACGTATAATTTTCTTGTCGATATAAATTACCGTTGTGTAAACAGAAATATTATTCTCGATATATACGAATTTAAATTAAATTTTATTGTGTTTAATAAGAAACGCGCAAAAAGTATAATTAATACGTTAAATATTTATTACAAAATAACGATATTCATGAATGATGTGTCTCTTATTGCTTATTACTATTATAAATTCAATTTAAAATAATATTTTCTTTTGTTACAGGTAAGTCAAAATCAATGTCATATTGATCAAAACGAACGTTGGCGTTATTTATGATTTCAAGAAGGAATCATGAACCAAGGTCAGATCAAGCTACTTTTTTAATTCTTTACTTAGAATGAAATATTTAAGAAAATAACGACTTATCTTTGAGATGTTTATTTTCGAGGCATATTTTTCCACGAATCGATAATGTACGTTATTAATAATTAGATTGCGTTGAAATATTTGCGAATGGAAGCTCATTTTTCATTTACATTTTTACATCTGAATTCTCGAATCGAATAATACCTGAAATTTTAATATAATGATATTTGAACTGTGAAATTATATTTATGAAATAAATTAAATCTTTGTATATTACAATGTCAGATTAATAATTTAAACATATATATTTATATAAGAATGTATATGTCTATAACGAGTAATTGGAATCGTGTGGAATTTAAATACATCAACCTTTATGATCTATAGCATGCGAAAATTAAAAAGGTGTTCGCAGTCATACTTTTGAACACGTAATGATTGTCAGATCTGGTAACAAGAGGTCTATAAAAAATATAATATTCACACATAATTTACTTTTGCATCTATATTTATGATTACATATTTATTCGGATTCTTGAATAAAAATTCGAAAACATAATTATAGAGTTAATAATTTCGCACTGCCTCGATAATTTGAAATTACATTTATAAAATACATTTATAAAATTAATTCTTTATTTTGTATCGCGATGTTTTAATTGCGTCATCGCTGATAAAAGTAGATAAAAAAAAAATGCCCCACTTGCGCAGGCGTACATAGATTTCGAATCAAAATTAGGGAACGTACTTATGCCCTATGTTATTAACGTCTTCAACATGGGTACCGAGTTTGGTTCAGCAAATGAGTTTGACGGCGAAGAAAAGGAATTTTATCGCGCATAGAATCTAGTCACGTTGCGTTGGCAGATTGTTTTTAGTTTATTGTTCGTTTTTTTGCCAGTAATTTCACAAGATGGTTATTACCCGCCAGAGAATTGAAATGTACATAATACGTACTCGTATAAGGCCATACATACTCTGCATTTGTATGTACTTTTTTTTTAATTCGCGGATTCTACTTATGGCGTATATTGTATTTGTAATAATTCTCATGTTCGTAATAACATTCAACTTTCGATTCGACTTAAAATATAAATTTCAACATAGATTTCTAAAAATATATAAATGAAGTGATTCATGTCAATTACTACATTGAAAATTACAACATTAATTTGTTTTATGGTATTTAACCCATTTTTTAAACGGATACATAATGCTCAATTCAATTATCCGTGTTCGATAAATATTTCATGAATTCATTAAAAACTACAAATACTCTATAGAAAATCTATACTTTGTGGGAAAATTACAAAATTTATACAAATTCAATTAAATAATTTTATCGAAATACCTTCGTAAGTAATCTTTAATTTAACAAATTATAAGTTATGGGTACTCCTATACGTAACGAAATAAATTCTAAACAAATTGATATTCCTTTGAAAATAATTGCGTAGGAAAAATCTAACTAAACTTAAAATAATTATAATTTAACGAACGATACATCCTAAATAAAATAGCAATGTTTTTATTAAAACAAAGTTATTATTTCCTTTCACGGTGCGTAAGTAAAATTTATATCGATCGAGTTCGATTTCATTTTCTTGCGCGTATTATATTATACAAAAATGGTTACACATCGTACAAGCATTTAATAATATAAATTATAAAATTTCAAAGAATTCTGATTTTGTTTTCGTGCAATTATTTTCGATAGAAATAATTTTGTAAGCAACGTAATTTATATTTTTAAATGAAATTTCAATGCTATACTTTTAAATTGGAAAATCATCGCTAGAAATAAGTATAGGATCGAAGTTGACGAAAGTTTCGAAATTATTGTAATATTAAGGTAAAAAATGATCTAAAAAATGAAACGAAAAATAAAAATCAATTACAACCTTGGTGATACGTTTGGTAAGAACCGACCGCGCGATTCTTTCACAAATCGCGTGCACCTTAAATCAAGTCGGTACTTATATCGCGATACGCGTACGCAAAAATTCGCTAATATTTCAGTACCGGGCAATAGACATTGACACAACTTTCATCTTATCTCCGTTCAGTTCAGACGTACGCCTGTACTTTGGTAAACATTTTATTTTAAAATCAACCGAGAAAAACAAAAGTAACATCGACACGATAATTATAACGATTATCCATCAATAACGCGATTGTACTCTTAAAATATATACGGAATTATTTTTAATAGTTACACAAGCGCGTGTAACTATTCGAAATAAATAAATATTCTTATTATTCATAAAATCGATACTCATTTATCCAAGTATTTTTACGAAGGTATCTCGCGGAATATTTTACTGAAAATATCTATTAAAATATCGTACGCAATATAGTTACAAGCATTTCATATTCCACGGACGTTATAGATGCTCGGTCGTTATCAGCCTGGTACCGGCGATTTTCGCTCGCAGCGTCACTCCAACGATTTTCAACAGTAGGATAATAATCTTCGTCCGGATGAACGAAGTAGTCTCTTCCCGCTATCGCTCGCGAGTTGCATTACGAGCGCGTAATAAATAATATCACAACGAGTATTCAACGTTGTCTTTCTTTCTCTTTCTCTCTGTTAGGCTTCAACGTATCTCTCGGTTCGCGCCTACACCACGGAGGAACGAGATCTAGGCGTTGCATTACTAAATCCAGTCCGGAGAGTGCACGTGAAAGATTATACGCGTTGAGATCGTGCATTCAAGGCGCAACCTTATCGACTGGTCCATGTCCACTTCTCGCTCTCCCTCCCCCTCTCTCTTTGACAGTAGATACATCGGTGCATTCGCTCAAGATGTTCACTCTGCTCGACCCATGTGGGCAAGCATCCCAACACGCGCGACTATTGTCGTTGAATTTTTCCTCCGGCTGGGAGGATGCTGGAAATTATAAATGCGCGTCGCGGAGATTTGATATATTTGGCGCGTTCTTTAACTTTATCGTTAAAATTTAGCGTCGGTTTAAATAGAGCCTGTGTGGGACGAATTCCCGACGATGGCGTGCGTTCGTTTTCAATGGGAGAGCGAGTAAATAGCGCGACTCGGGCCAGACTAGCCATAAAGTATACCTTGTTTCGAATAGCGTCTCGAGCAGGACGCGAGTAACTTGCGCGGGAAAAATGGCGAAAAATCGCGAACCGTTCTCGACTCCGCTCGTATATTTCTCTAAATAATAAAAGAAATTTATCTTAGAGCCTCGACGCTAAACGCGACGAATGGTAACGGCTTACTTATATCGCGTCTGTAAATCAATTTTTCTATTCGCGCGAATCTTCCTCTCGAGATACAACTTTTAATTTAAACTTTAAAATTTACTCGTATCGACGAACGCGATCACCGTTACGCTTAATTTACATTTAATTTTTTTTATTTTACTTTACATTTATTTTTTCATTTTTTTATTTTGCATTCGGTTTCGACGCTTGTTAAACGTATTTACCGCGAAGAGATGACTTTGCTGTACGTAAAAGAAAGCTTCGCGCCTACCTTTTCTAAAAATAATAACGACTAATTTTTTCACCGCTTCTACCTACTTTTAACGTAGGATAAACGCAGTTTGATCTCGCGTGCGATACGATTTTACCGTATTTTTATAAAACGGGATTTATAAGTAACTTTCCACGCAAACTACGATATAAACTTAATTCGAGAACATTTCAAGTATTTTTCAAGTATTTTTCAAGTATTTTTCAAGTATATTTCATGTATTCTTACGCGTGGTTCTTTTACGATAAAAGATTTTCAAGAGACGCGCGCGTCGAGTTTTCGCTCGCAATCTCGCTTTCGCACCCGCACGGAAATACCGCGACTTCTATTGTACGATGGAATCTACGTCTTACAAAGACTCACGGTTTATTTATCGACGCGAGGTTGATACGTTTGTGCGAAGGTGCAACTTACAGTGCATACAGGCTCTCGACTTTTCGATAAGGGCCAATATTCGCGAGAAGGCGGTCGATTAGATCTGTTATATTCTCCGTTGGTTTGTGGATCGCGTGGACCGAGCGATAAATTCGCCTTCGTTTCCGTTCGTAATGCGTCCTTTTTCGATACGCTCGTACTCGTCCGCTCATTTTGTCCTTTTCCACCCAAATGCTTTTCGATAATCCTTATCCGCGATAAATAACGCGTGCAAAATTGATTTACGTACCTTATTCGACAAATAATTATCGAACTATCCGATCGTCTCGGATCTTTATCGACGGTCTTTAAAATAAGTTTCGCGAATTCCTCGAGCTTCCTTTTCCCCTCGGATCTACAAAATTACAAGGGATCGAGATCGCGAGAACGTTTACACTCTAACGTATATAATTAGTCGTTTACAAAAATACCGAGACAAAAGAACGGATAATCGGTGTTCGACGAGATAAAACTAACCAACGACTTTTAAGTCGACGAATTATTCGCGATATGGTTACAAGCGCGAACGAACAAAGTTAGCGATAAATTTTTCAATAATTACTTATACATGCGGTACATCGAACACGCCGACGCCTTATCCATGGCTTTATCGTTATTATTGTAAGCTCATTATAATTGCTAAATTTAGATTACCATAATATAGGTTTAAAGTGAGCTTTGCGAAGACAAATTGTCAAACGTCGATTTATATCGTTGGAAAGATTTTTTTAAATCGAAACACTGTCGCTTAACGAAACCAGCGACAACTTTTTTCTTTCGGTTTAAAGTTCGTAAACATACTTATCGATCGCGATATTAAAATACAATATCGTATCTTACGGATAAAAATAATTAATGCCGAATACTAGTTTTCGTACATTGTATACGAGAATCAATTTACGAATCGAAATTTCTCAATTTTTCTACATTTGTATCGGCGAGTAATCGTTTAATTACCATTGTTGAGAAACTATTTCGTTCGAGAGTAAATTACTTTAATAAACTTTTAGAAATAATAAGCAAAGTAATTGCATCGAACATTTTAATATCGCTAAAGTTGCTTAATTTACATTCTCTTTGAGATATTCCTTTGATAAATATATATTGCGTACGTATTACTTAGTTATAACGTGGATAAATGTTGCTCGGTACAATAAATAAGAGTATTGTTTCGTACGTGGTATCAGAGCTGAAAAAATCGCTCGAAAAATCGCGTAATCAAAGATATTAATATTGTAAATAAACCGAATATCCGTACTCAAATACCAAGAATCGTGCGCATGAAAACTGAGATTTATAGGCACGCGTGCGATATTTTACGGGGATCTTAACGCGGTAAAAAAAACGAACGAGTAGTCTAAAATAATAATGCGTTATTTCCTCGATTCTCTAAGGGAACGTTTTCAAACGGATGTCTCGATAATTCGATTATTGGTAGCTTAGAATATCGATAACGTCGGATTACGGATGCCTCCAACGAGGAAAAAAGACGTTGAAAGTTCGCTGGAACATCGGAATCGTTTATTTGGAATAATTATAACGCACAATGGAAACGACGCCGATATTCGTTCGGTTAATCTCTCGAGCTCGTACTCGCGATATTTTCTTACCGTTGCTATTTCTCCGCTCGCAATCCTGATATTGATAAATCCTTCCGGCCAATCCTCGCGTCGCTCGAACCGCGCTCCCAACGTACCAACCCGATAACATACGCCGAGGTCCGCGAGCTTCTCGGAGGCTGCGCGTCTTTAGCGGTCGACGAGCGACGATCTTGGGAGCTATAATTTAAGCTCTCTCTCTCTCTCTCTCTCTCTCTCTCTCTCTCGAGATCTCGGTGCGAGAAGCGAACCCGGGATCTCGGACTCGGCGGCTGCGGCCACGTCTCGCTCGAGTGGCAAGGGTGACCGGATCGAGGACCGACGGATTTTCCCACCGGAGAGTCGAACCCCAACTTGCCCGTGACTTGCCCCTTCGACTTTTCCGTGCGCTCGTGTTTTCCTTTTTCCTCGTCACTCCTCGCGTTAATTGGAACCGCGTCTAATCAAAACTCGCGTTCGATGCAACGTATTGGTTCAACGATACGGAATGCGTTAAATAATTCGATATATTTCTATCCTATTTACTGAAAATTTATTTTATTATCCCCTCGATAAAATCTTACGACTGTTGCGAAATCGTGAAATGCGTAGCATTTTTCATCGACAGTGTTAAGATGATTATTTAATGTACCGGTAAGCTCGTTCGAACTTGCTTTATATAAAATTATTCTTTTATTTTCCGTAGTATCCGAGAGAGAAACAATTTTCTTCCAATCATTTTTTTATGTAATGAAATATTACATGAAAATATTCTAATCTTAATAATCTCGTATAAAACATATGTATCTGGCTAGAATTCATGTAATCCCATTTTATTTTTTAGAATTTGAAAAATTATAGATTAAAATATTTCCTATTAAACGTACGAGCTGTAATTTTGCCTGCGTTTTTTTTGTACTTTTCTTTTGACATTTTCTTTTGAAATACGATAATCTAGTGCAAATTTTTAGAAGTACCGGGGATAAAAATAAGATAAATAATTTTATAACGCGTCGGAAATGTTTAAAAGTCGCGTACGTAAGTTTATTTTGTAATTTATATATTTTATAGCTGATGTAGTAAACTAAAATCCGTATTATCGCTCTCTTTCTCTCTCGCACACCCACACGTACACACACAAACAATATATATAATTTTTTGCATATTTTGAAAAAGAAAAGAAAAAAAGAAACGAGACAACGTTATTAAGTTTAAAAAGGTCAACGAAATAATTTATAATACGTATCCGCGTCAAAATTTAACGATTTTGTATTTTATTCTTCCATTTGAAATATAAAGGAGTTTAAAGAAAATAATAATAGGAATAAATTACGAATGAAATAACGAGGCACAAGGATAAGGTTATCTGGGAAAGGGTGAAACGAAGGAAACGATTCCGAAAGGAAACCTTCTCGAAAGCCTTTGGTGGCGTTCAATGCCGTTTCGGTGCGACGCTCTTTGCATCGAGCGTGGACCCCGGAGATTAATCCACTGTTAAAAAAGGAAAGTACAAGTGTAAACTCGTGGGATAAAAATAAAGGAGAGAACAGGTGAAGGCGTGCGTCGATCGAGAAAACAAATACGCGAACGAAGAAAAAGAATAAAAGCGTATCAGCGAGGACCGCGCATACGACCGCGCATACGACCGCGCATACCACCGCGCATAAGATCGTGCGTGCCTTAACCTCGAGAGAAACATATTTTCTTCGATTCGATCTCGCGTTTTATCAACTTTCAAATTTGCTGGGCAAGTCGCCGCCTCGCCTCCTCGCCTCCTCGCCTCCTCGCCTCCTCGCCACCTCTCAGCTTCGCCACCTCTCAGCTTCGCCACCTCGCAGCCTCGTGCCACCTCGAACCGAGACAGACACCCGCCACGTTTTAATAAGCGATCCCGACGGATTCGGAACGAATAGACGACACCGCTAACGCACACGCGGGATGTCCAGAGGGCAGCATCCGATTCTACGGGTGGCGGTCCTCGCGGTCCTCGCCGCCGGGGGTGGGGCACTCAGCCGCATTCTTTTCCCCGATCGAGCGTTGCATTACCGAGAGAGAACGGCTGCTCCGGACTCTCGGGTATCGCGAGCGCACCCATGGTGAAAGAGGGAACGGGACACCGCACCCGCTGCAGCCTTGACTCCGCGTATCTCGGCTCTCCCGCGCCTTTCTCGAGTCCGTCGTCGCGGTCCCCGCGCTAATGAGCGGTTTTGCAAGCGTTTTCGGCCTTTGCACCCCGGGAGTTGCCCTCCAGGTTTTGTTCCGCCTCCTACCGATACGGAAAGGGCGGGGTTCGCCCGGGGAACTGACCCCCTCCCCGAGTTCTTCGAGTTCTTACTTTATTCCGATCCGTTTAAGCGTTCCGATATAAATCGGTTCCCTTTTCTTTCCTTCGACTTCCACCTTGGTTCGACTTTCGATCGACCGACCACCTCCCGACCGACCACCTCCCAACCAACCGTCAACTTGTATTATGTAAATTACGAACGCTCGAGCTAATTGTTCTCAAAGCGCATTTTCTCCTGAATTTATCGATCTTTTCAAACATCCGAACGGCCTTCGAGTCGACGCGATTCTTGTCGGTACGCGACCGTGTCTCCGTAACCTTTCCGATTCTCGCGGTACAAACTACACCACGTTCGCGTTTTTTACTCGGACGACGATCGAAAGCCGGATAACGATAATGGAAAATTAGGCGTAAAGGTTGCTTTTCGACTTTTCGACTTTTCGACCGAAAATACGTTTACGTAATTTATCGAGCGTCGTTTCATCGATTCGAACGAGCGTAATTAATCGAGATGCGGGAGCCGAACATTCGCTTGTGTCTTCGGGTCCTTTCCTCCGAACGCGTTGCGTAACAGTATAAAAATAAACCCACCCCGTCCAAAGCGAACCGTCATCCTTATCCTCCGATGTACTTTTTATCGTTCGATGTCCGATCCAACCGTTGAAAATCATTTATCGAATCTCCGTTGTAACGAAGCCCGTGGAGTTACTTAATTTAAACAAACGTAAAAGTCAATGCCAACGAACGATGAAATCTTTGTACTTTGTAAACCGCATCGTTCCGGCTATTTTTAAAGTTTCGTGTATGTGTACGTATGTATACAAATCCAATGGCAATTAAAATATAATAAAATACAATGGATTTTATTTATGCAAAGCTGATTTACTTACGTTTCCTTGCAAATTTTAGAATAAACGTTCTTCGATTGTTAAATTTATTATCATTTGGCATAAAAATTGTACATATATATATATATTTTATTTTTAATTAAAATCTACCATTTTATATGTAAAAATTATTTTTACATAACCAGATAAGTGAAAGTTCCCTAGGCATTAGTTTTAAAAATTTAAATAATTGGATATTTTTACAATTTTTTTACAAATCATAAATTTTTATAGGATCATTTCAATACAACGGAATTAATACAAAATTTTTATTATACTATACGTAATATAATGTATACTTTTATGATTTTTGGTAACTTAAACCCAACAAAAGTCATTATTGTTACTTGTGCAATATTTTCGGTCGAAAATTAACCCATGAAAAAATAAATAGTAAATAAAACACATAAGGAATCTGTAAATAAAATATTTACAAATTAATCGTACCAAATTTTGCGATATTCTATGATTTTCATTGACATTTTTTCTTTCGATAGTTGAATATTTTATTTACAATTTTTATTGTATAAAATTAAATAACTTGTCTATCATTCTAGTATTAATAAAAAGTTCTCTTTTCTTTTTAAAATCAAAAATCATTATATAGGAATTAAAACTAAACATGTTTTATACGAACTGTTTTATATTATGTATATTCTTTTGCTATTGATTTTAAATATACCAGAAAAGCAAATAATTGTGTAAATTACTCAAAATTTTAATATTTCTCTAATATTTATTTTTATTTTTATTTCAATACGGCTTCAAATAAAATATCCTAAAATTGCTAAAAGTATTAACTTCCGCTAAAAATTTCTTATTTAAATTTTTCCAAATGTTTCGGTAAATGTACTAACTTTTAATATATAGATACAATTTACAACACTTTTATGCTTTCCTAAAAAAAGTTCTAACTTTTAAAGCAAATAAATCCAATAAATAGTACTTTATCCATATCCAAATTAGATTTACAAAGTATCTTAATTCTCGTATCATCTAATTATATACTATATTTTAATTATTTTAGAGTATATAATGTTTAGAGTACATATATTGTTAAAATATTTCGATGTATAGAAAACCATAAACATATTTTACTTCCCTATTATTTCTAAAATTTATAAGCAATTTTCTAAAAAGAATTTAAATTTAAATTCAGTATGTCAATGTAGTTTTCTAATATGGTAAAATTCAAAGGTACAAGTTTCAAAGAAATTTGTATTTCTTGTTTCATAAAATTAACCATTAATTGGTAGAGGTAACAATTAATGATTAAAAAGTTTTTTTATTAAAATTTACAAGGAATATTTTCTTATTTTAGCGGAAATTCAAAATTTTTTTTTATCACAATAGCAAGCGTAAAATTGTGCAGTATGAAAAATTAATAATTTTTTTTCTATTTATTATTTATTAAAATTAAATTATATACTAAAAATTAATGTTTTATAAATCTATGATAATTTTATAAATCTTATATTTGTACCATTTATTGAAAATTAACTTTTACGAACGAAATACATGTTTTGCAAATAAACCAGTTTTCAGATGTGTATAAATATTTGTATAGTTCCATGTATTACTTTATACAATTATAAAACCAGTATAAATACTTTTTCCAAATTAAAACTCTAATTATTTAATTTTGCAGTACTACATTAATTGCGTATAAAAAGTGTTCCAATAATTTTAAGCGTTGATCGCTCAAGAATTAAAAATAATTGTCATATATGTAACATATAAATAAAACAAAAAAAATATCAATTTTATTACTTTTATATTTGAATCCAGTACATTACAAGTATTTCAGACGCAATCGATAAATGTCTTACATATATACAAGATGACATTAAGTTTTAAATCGCGATGCATGAAATTGACAAGCACTATCAGAAAATCTTAAACAACTTTTCAATATCGATAAATTCTTTCGTAACAGCTGTTTGCTTAGATTTTTTCAAAATTTCGAACGACGCGATAAAAAAGTTTAGTTAAAAAAATCCTAACTAAAATAATAAAATTATATCAATTAGTTTTTTTAGAAGCTTCTGATTAATAAATTTTATTATCGATATATTAAATACTGAAAAAATAATTTTTTTTTATAAATTGCAACTGGAAATATAATTATAATATCACTCATACTTACCATTACTTAGATCATCTTCTATACAATTTTTTAATACTATTAGTTATTTAATAGAATTAATCTCAGTTTGCAATCAACGATGACTAATATGAATAACTTAGTACATTAGTTTTCCTTCAAATTATTTATTTAATATTCCCAACTTAAAAATGAAAATATTTTTTAAATATAAATTTAACTATTTATTAACTAAATTTATTTATGATTTAATATTTTATATTTGAATAATTGAAGCAATTTGATTAAATTATTAAATTAATTATAATATCCTAAATAATATTATTCATTATCGCTGATGACGTTTCAGTGCTACATTATTAATTCGTTATGCAAAAAATAGAAATTTCAACTAGCATTACTTTTGTAACTATGAAGCATGAACAATAAATAGATGGCTATTCGAAAAAATATGCAAATTGCAAAAATCAAGTTCGTAAGATTTATAAATTTATAAATTTTGTAATAATTACACGAAATCAATAAATTATCGTTCGTAAAAAGTTTTAAATATTTAAAACGCATTAAATTCGATAATAAGACAAGTTGTAATATTAATATTACGTGTGTATTTTCGTAAAGATCGAAGAGTCACAGAATTATTACATAAATGTTATTTATAGTAACAAATGATGCAACTCTTGTTTTAATATTTTTTAATCCATTAATTGATTATCTTGATTAAATAGTCTGCCTTTATTCGTAGTTACAAAATAAACTTCTAGATTATGTATTGGTGCTCATCGGATATTGTTTCTACTGGTAAATACATGGTGCTATGTTCGAATTAAAATAATTACAAAATGCTTATAGCATATATTTATATATGTAGAAAAATTCATTTCAACTCTCATTGTTCAAACAGTTGAACCATTAATTTTATTTTACTATAAAATTGAAACGTAATAATTATGAAAATTATTCATTTTAAAATATTAACCGTTTTTTCATTAAGTAAATAAAAATAATTAGAGAAACAAATTATAGATATTATAAATTAATTTGAGTGGGTTGATAATTTGTATTATTAGTTAAGTGTATATAATATTAAATCATAGATCATAATGGATCTATATCTTTGATGTGAATATTTTAAATTATAAAATCATTGAAAGTTTATTAGTATTGCAACCTTGAAAGTATTCGTTGCATTAGAAAGATACGTATATCTTTTTTCAACTTTTATTTTATATGGAATAATCTTGTGAGAATTATATTCGTTGCGTGTAATGAAAAAGATCAAGCTAATATCTTATAAAACACTTACGAAGTTGAAAACATAAGCATTCTGTTGGTATAAATAAAAGTAAATTTTTTAACTTTTAAAAATATTAAATAAGGTATCGATCTTTTTAAAATACCATCGAAAGAAAATTTAAAATATTTAAAAATATATTTACGAATGTAATTATTACGTAAATGAACCAAATATGTACGTATCAATGGATAATAATCAAATATCTTGAATTCTTAAAAATGCCCAAATTAACGACAAGTCCTTTCGAGTATCAACAAAAAATGTTCACGGTTCGTACAAAATTATCGCAAGAATAATAATTATTTCTAGTATAAATTAATCGCTTATACAAAAACAAAATAGAAAAAAATATGTATATAGGAATTTTATAAATATTGTTTTCAAAAATATAAAATACGCAAAACATTAAAATACAGGTAAGAAACTTGATTAGCTCGCGGTAAATTGGATCGAGAAATCTTTTGTTAATTTAGTTTGTAAAAATTGGAGATTCCGTCACCGCTATTTTCTCTACTCTGCGAGGTTAATAATAGTTTGTCTCCCGATCGAAGGAAAAAAAAGTGCAATACGCGTATGAAAAATTTCAATTAATTTAAAATTGTTATATTATCACTGAAAACTAAAGGTCTGCTGTGCCGATTCAATATTTTCCCATGATTAGGAGAAAAAGTCTGAAAGTCTACGATCACATTTTACGCGATATCGAATCTTAATTCGCTATCGTGCGTTTAAAATTATTTTCTCACATATATAACTTAGGAACGCTGAGCGCAAAGTCCAAGAGACCGATTGTTCGGCAAACGCCGCTTTCAACGATCGCCGCAGACTCCGGCTCCGGTTCTCGATCGCGGTAATCAATTTCGCTTTAATATAATTACGCGGGATCGGTGGATCGTTGCGTAAATCACGCGCGAATGGATCATAAAGAAAAGCGTGTAAAAAAAATGGGTGGAACCGAGAAAATTCACGGACGCATTCGTAATTCCGCTCCGTTGAATCCTGGCGTAGCAACCGCGGCATTTTATACATTTCGTACTCGCGTACTTGGTATTCCCGCTCCGTTTCAGCCAAACACCGAGGCTATAAATCGTTGGATCCTCTCGAGCCGGGAGATCTAATTACCGGTCGGTGTATCCTGTAAATTCCGAGGCTTCGAACGTTCGCATTTATAATTCAATTACTCGTTGGATTACTCGTTGGATTACTCGATGGATCGATTCGGCGACCGAACGAACACCGCGGGTCCGAGTCGCTCCGAGTTTCACAAAATGACTCGCGGTCATCGTTTTCTTTGTAGATCGCTCGAGGACGCGAATCTCGGAAGGAGGGTCCGAAAGCGAGGGAAGCAAGGAACGTCGCGCGAAGCGGAGATCCAACCAAGTCCGAGTGTAGATATCGATAAAGCGAGCGATGCTCGAAGTCGCGTAATCGCTCTCGAACGAATAACCTAGACGCGTTCGAAAGCCGAGCGGCCGTCCGTAATAAAAAAGTGAAAATCCGAAGAGCCCGCGGAAAACCATCCGTCCGCGGCACGCGCTCGTTCCACATCTCGACCTTCCTCGTTTCTCGGACGCGAGTCGTCGAGGTGGAGGTGCGGGGAGGTGGCGGTGGTGGTGGTGGCGACGTTGGAGGTGGCGACGGAGGCGGTGGTGGAGGCGGAGGTTCGGAAGTGGACCGGGGGGAGGGGGGAGAGGCGCAAGACAGCGAGAGAGCGAGAGAGCGAGAGACGGATGAAAGTGCGCGCAATGAACGTGAAAATTTTCTCTTATGCAGCTACCATAAGTAGCGCCGAGATTTAGGTTTCGTTTCACTTTGCCGCGCCAAATAAAACGCACGCGCGCGCTTTCGGCTATGTCTTCGTTTATGTATGTATTAACGATCGAGTACACGTACCGGAGCGAGTACCCGAGTGCGTACCGACACCGTGCCTCGGTCGCGGCCCGAAGCGAGAGTGAAATCCAAGTAGCGGCACTATAAATAAACGCACACTCGGCTACGTTGCTCGTAGGTGTTTGTGGGTGCCGGTAGGTGCTGGTAGGTGCTGGTAGGTGCTGGTAGGTGCCGGTAGGTTCTCCTAGGTGCTCGTAGTGCTCGTAGTGCTCGTAGCGCTCGTAGTGCTCGTACGCTTACGCGTAACAACGATACAGCTGGTACCGCTGACCAACGAACGTGCGTTTCTTCTCTTCGTTTTTCCTCGGCGTTATTTATTTTTTCAGCTTACTCCGAGGCTAGCCGAGACGAGGAAACGTTCTTCCGCGAGTCCGGGCCGCTCTCTTTCTTTGCCTGGTCCGCTTCTTCCGTAACGCGGACTTGCGCGTCGGTCTCTTTCCGTCTCGTAAATTCCTCGGCCGGTGACGCTCCGTTTTCTCGCCGATTCCAACACGACCGCGTACTCGTGAGAAAACGATATTTTTTCGGGTATTTTTCGCGGGAGCCGGTTATTACATCCTACTCGTTCGCTCGCGAGTTTCCTTCGGGATTTATGGAAATTCCGGTTTCGCGGACGTATACACCGCGCGTGCGCGATATTTAACGAACTCGGTTTAAATAATTGTTCGAAATTGCGAGCGCGTTCCACGAGCGTGATTATGCATAAGTTTGTTTGTAAGTACTTTAAAAGGGAAACGGCGATCGTCCGTCCGTTCGCGAGCGCGAATTTCCATCGTGATTGGACCGAGGATTTATTTTGGAACGATCGTTTCACCGAGTCCCGATCGAGGCACGAACGAGGCACGAACGAGGCACGAACGAGTCGATCCTTCTTATCCAGCTCGATAAGGGAGAACAATTTTAATTATTTCCAAGTGCTTAAATACCGATGCCTGAGCAAATAAATCTTTTTTAGAAACGGGTGAAACGAACAACGCTTCGATTATTTCGAATGCTTAAAAGCTGCCAACGGATACTCGGTTTTCTTTTTTTACTCGTTAAACGTTTTTAATCGTGAGTTTATCTCGAATTTAAAAAGAGTCGTTTCCATCGACGTTTAAGAATAATAAATAAATGGTCGACAATTTTTTGTCGTCCGATGTTTGCGTTTAAAAACGCAACGATTATTCAGCCGCGTTAAATATAATATCTAGAAATTCTAGAGTCACTCTTTAACGCCGGTAAATGATTTTCACAGTCGGATGAATATTTATATTCGTACGGCATTGGATAGTTTCTATGATATATTTATTAAAACGCGATAAGTTGGTAAAATTTTTTTCTAAATGTATTAAAGTCAACGTATTTATAACGGTAACGTTTTCGCATAAATAAATAATTTATAACCGTCTACTTAAATTTATGTTTACTGTTTATTCAACGGCTGAAGTTTTATGATTTTTAACGGTATTAGAAAAGCAAAAACGTACTCGTATACGCAGTGATATTCTCGCGTAATGGAGGAATCTTTAAGTTTGAGTTTACAACCTTTATAAATATTCATATAAATGTTGGATTATATTAACAAACTTTTATACGTTAAAAAAATATATAATTTTACGCGCGTACTTAAAATAATTAGTAGTTGTAAGATTCGGTGTCATCGTTACGAATAGACCGATATCGTATGTACTTTACAACTTGTTTGTCGATTACCGGATCACCGTCGTTATCGGCTCGATACTTACAGGTACATCGACTTTCGAAGCGTTATTTTTTTCCAATTTTAATTACACTACCGATTAAAAACAATCTTCCACATATTTTACTTTTGAATAAATTGTGTAAAATAGTACGTCGACAAAATAAAGTCGTTGGAATAATTTCTAACGTAACATTGCTGTATTCGAGAAAATAAGAGATACAAGTATTTATAAATGTTTTGGAAGGAGCAACAATACTTGTAAGATATTTATTAATAATTTGAATAATAGCTGAATATTTTATGAATTTAAAAAACCTTGAAACAATCTTGTTTCGTTGTATACGAGTATATTTTTTCTCTCCGTATAAGTTAGAACAAATGCGTTCGAGTGCAACCGCTTTTAAAATTTATATTCTATCGGATTTAAATATAATGCGTTATATATAAAGCTTTGCAACAATAGTGTCACAAGTATTCCGTAACGGCCATTCATCGATATCGATCTTATTTATCAAAACTAGCTATAAACCTGTTAAGAACTGTTCCCGAAGGAAACTATTTTATTATTCGAAAGAATTAATTGCAAATGCTTAGGTATGAAAGATCGGAATGAAAATATTTCGTATCGCTCGTTAAAAATGATTTAGTGGAATAAAAAATGATGTTTCGGAAACAGCGATTTCCGGTGACATCGGCGGTTCCCGATGATCGATGATCTTGACAACTGATTTGCTTTGGGTCGCTATAAATCGGTCGCCTACCGTTTGGTTTTTTTTAATTAACGGCCGAGAACCGCTCCTCGAGAAAAGTGAAAATTTGATCGGATCGGAGCCAAGGAACGCTTTTCGGAAATTATAAAACACTTTTCACTGCTCCGCGCTACTTAATCGCTACGATCACGAAAAAAAAAAAACGAAAAAAAAAAACCCACAAAAAAAATGTCGATCGACGTCCTCGTTTGTTACCGGAGTTTATTACTGGACCGCGAGTCGAGTCGTCTCTTTAGATCTTTGGATTAAGTAAATTTCTCCTCTTCTCCCAGCGAGGAGACGGGATACAAAATAAATCCAAGGGTGTAGTGGGTCATCGTTCGAGTACTCGCTCTATAAATCTTTCAATTAGCGCTCGGCATATTTGGATGCGTAGCGCATGACGGAGTTGTGAAAATCGCTGCCGCGAAATTACATCGAAGCACTTGCTCGAAAGGAGCGGTCTCCGATCTTCGTAATTTGATTTATGAGCTCTTAAATATACTTATATAATTTTATTAACTCGCGGGAGATACAATGTGCGTAACGTTGTTCGATATCCAGCTGATTTTAAGTCGATCCGATAAGTGAAAGACACGATGGTAATGCAAGTTAGGCTTGTTAGAAAGTGGGCTGACGGATTTTAAAAAAGTTAGATGGAATATGCGAAAGTACGAAAATTAATTAAATCATATCACGTAAATGTAAAATTAATTAAGGTTATAGCATGCGCTTATGTAAGCGCATGGAGAATTCGCGCGGAGAACAATTTATTTTTGATAAATAAACATACGATTTATCGTAGACAAATAAGGAACGACGCGTTCATTATTTATAGAAAATTAATTCGTTATTAATGTTTCGCTACCTTTAAAAAATGGACCTCATTTTTTAAATTTTGTTCCGTCGAAAAATTCTTATACCAATTTCGGTGTTACTTTGAACGATCTTCCGAATTAAGTCCAACGATATTTGTATTTTAATTAAAATCACATTACATTTACGACGGATACAAATTCCGCTAATCGTGAAAAATGTTTTTGCAAAATTCTTCAGGATTATCGTTTTTATATACGTTAAATCTTGTCTTTCCTTTCTGTATATTTTTATTGTCGTCTTTATTTATGGATTATTTTATAAATATTATGTATTATCTTATAAATATTGTAATATTGTACTATATAAATGATCGATTTAATCGCGGGTTAAATAAATTATACCAATTCGGATATATTATAAACAATCTCTTAATCATTGATATTTTTAATTAATTTATCATTTTTATGGTTGAATACACGAATAATTTAATATTATGAGGCGGTATTTTTATAAGTTATCGTAAAGAATTTGTAATACATTAAACTCAAATTTAGCAAACATTTCTTAAAATATTATTTTAAATAAATTAAATGTAATAAAAACAACGTAAAATTTTTTTTCAAGTATTTAATCTTTTACTCGACATCGTTTGGATCAAAAATATATATTTTATTTAAAAATCTATCGTATTTAGATAACGTTTAATTCTTTCAAATTGATTTATAGCATATAAGCGTTGTAATCATTTTAATTATAACAGAATAATATTGTGATTCATGATACAGCTAAGAAACAGCATATTTAAACGTATTAATTAAAATACTTTATTTAAATACGTATAAAATAATATTAAATATTTCATTAGAAAAAATTAAGATATTACAATACTTTGAACTATATTTTTAATTACTTGTACTATAAATCATTAAGCAACTTAAGAACTTAGTTATTGAAATAAAAATGACGTTGATTATGGTATTAAAATATTAATTATTATTTAATATTTATTACGAGGCTTAATCTTTTAAGATAAAAATAAAATGTGTTTATTTTTATATCTATACACTTAATTTTACTTAAATGTTTCAAATTTAGATCGTAATCTAAAATTGTTAGATTCATAGACTTCGCCAAGGAAATTGTATTGTGAGTTGAAAATCATAAAAGCAAAACTAATTAAAAGTTGTTGCGAGTTTAAAAAGAATTTATTTTAACTCGAGCATTACGTATTTTATTTTCGTTTTCTATTCATAAAGATCTAATATTCTATAGGAAATTTTACAATTTAAATTGATATTACAAATTTTTGTTGTTTGCTTTTTCTTTTTATATTTTTTAGTACGACAATGTATCGCATATAATAAAAACATATATTGTTTAAAAATCTAATTCAAACAGCAGACGATCGAAATCTTACGTTTACAAAAATTTTTAATTACTGATTAAAAAACGGAATTAAGTATCAGTCGTTTATTTATCTTTATGAAAGCAGAAATTTGCAAATAGGTAACTTTCCGTAATTACTGAAATCCTATACATTTTAAAAGAATGAAACAATCTAGATAATTCATCAGTCCGAGATTTATTCTTGAGCAAAAAATCCTTTTCATAAAAATACACATATAGATAATTAATCTTGTAAAGAGAAAGAACTGACATTTGAGTGGAGAACGCTTAAAAATAAATTATTATCAAGTAAATCACACGATAAATCACACGGTAAATCACATGACCTTTGCCGCTCCCTTTTCCTTCGATACCTTATCTACATGCATACGTATAAAAGAATTTTTAAAAATTGAGTGAATGGTTATAAACTTAGCGTTTGGTCGTTGAGGCGTTGCGACGACGACGTCAGGATAAAAAATATTGTTACAAGAGTATACACGTGGAGTCGATACGCGCGTAAGAGAATACTCTCTCTTTCTCTCTCTTTCTCTCTCTTTCTCTCTCTTTCTCTCTTTCTCTCTTTCTCTCTCGTTCTCTCTCGTTCTCTCTCGTTCTCTCTCTTTCTCTTTCCCTTTCTCTTTCTCCCTCTCTGTTGCTCTCCTCTGCTCTCCTTTGCTCTCTTTTTCTTTCACTCTCTTTCAACTCTCCCGTAGAAAGGGAAAAGGCGTGTGCGAACGCTCCGATTTATTTTCCGCTTCCGCGACCTTGCCGTACTCGCGTTCTCAAGGCAAACGACATATCGGAATCAGAGTGCGGAGAAAAATTCCCGGCTGCGCCTGTCCTTGGAAATTTTAGGACTAACGAATACAGCTTATTCGAGTTCTTGGGAAAGTCGGGCGGGATCGTTCGATCCTGTCGAAATCCATTTATGTATTTTGAAATGTGCGGTTCAATTAGGATAAATAAAGAATGCTTACCCATTTTTTTAAATTTCAAAAGGATGGTGCTAAAAAAATTGCGGATAAAAGACATCCAAACGGGCTTTGATAATTATACTGATGAATCGTATAAAAAATATGTCGAATAAACGTTAATTATACAGTGTTTTGAAAATATTCCTTATAGTAATACTAAGGAGAGAAGGAGAGAGAGAGAAAGAGGAAAATGTATAAATAAATAAGGAATCGTAATATTTATATTAAAAAATAAAGCTTATCTTATCTATAAATTAATTTAAAATAAAATTAGTTTCGTATTAAAAATTTAATATCTTTTCTTTCACAAGCCAATAATTTTTATTCCTAAAACGTAAAATGTTTTATTTGCGATATAACACAGTTTTTAAAAATTAGTTTTTGATTTAAAAATTGAAAGTGACTTACGTATAATTTATAATTTCGAATGCGCTCTTCGGAAAGTGTTGTGTAAAAATTATGGTAGCAGTAATAAGTTTTACAACTAATTAAAACGATACCAAAATAATGTCACCAGTGTGAAAGTATAACGAATAAGATACTATAATTCATGGTTACGACTTTTTTCACGATCTTATTTAAAAAAAATAATATTTCTTTTTATATAACAAAAGATTAACTTCGTACATTTAAAAAATATATAAGATATATGTTCAAAATAAAGTTCTTAAGGTGAAAATTATGATGCAATTAAACAAATGGGAAAAATTAATTATACGAAATAGGTCGGACTGTACGTAGTTTTGATAAATGCACTTACGCGTATCATAAATTATTCTTCGAGCAATTTTACATCTATTTGCATATTTCCACAAAATTTTACAATGATGACTATTAAAATATAACATAATAATAATTGAAAACTTAATGATCACAATACATAAATCTTACGCTTTATTGTATTTTATTTTTATGTTAAAATAAAGGTAATATTGTTATTATTTTACTAGAAAGTTAATTTTATAGTAAAAATATCTATGCAATATTAAATTCAGAAGCAATAATTTATTCAGTTCAAATAAATAAAATATACGTGTTCGCATTGTGATATTTTATACGTGATTACCTTTCACTTTAATAAATTGTATGTGAATTATGACTTTTAAAGGGAACTTTTAAAATAAATAAAGAAAACGTCGTTAAAAAATTTAATTACTATAAATTGACACGAATGCGGAATGTTTTTCTTCATCTTTATTTATTAAATTGCAGTGAAAAATTATAAATTATTATAAACGAATAATATATAGTAGAGTTTCTATTTTAGTTAAATTATTGTGTAACTAGCTCACATTTATTCTGTAATTTTCTCCACATGTACCGTGGCGTATAAAATAGACATTTTAGAGATCAATATAAATAAACGTACTTTCAATTCTCTGATTGAATAAAAAGAAACATACCTAATAATCGTTAAGCGAGTATATCTCCGACCGTGTCACCAAAAGAAAGCGAGTATTATGATATTTCTCGAAGAAAAAAGAATTTTAGAAAATTTCTCTTCCATATTAATTAAAAATAATAACGAACTGAAAAATCAGAGTAGTGAAAAGTAAACGATAAAATACCAGTTTAACTCCGTATTTATAGAAAGAAAAAAGCTTCTTTTCCTCGAAAATCGATATACATCGTAATCGCGTACATGTGTGAGTACTTTGGAAACTTGGTTCAAAAAGTGATAGTCGAGAACCGGAAATGCAAAATCCAGACATCGCGTAACGGTAAAAGTCGTTACTATTTTTTCACCGACCATAAAAAAGAGAATATCGTTAGGAACAATTTCCATATATACTAAAACATATCAAAGATAAGCAGAGTCCACTCGAGTCTACTTTATAACCACATCGTAGCTTCGATCTCGTTTCACGAGTCCTCCGGAGTTGACTCGAGGATCCTTTGCTCGTACGCGTGAATTGCATCAAAAGTGGTATGCCGTAAATAAAAGCCGCTTTCGAGCGTTGGATGATCGTATTGTTGCTTGTAATAGCAGATATGAAAAAAGGCAAAATGAATTAACGACTAAAAAGTATATGCATTGAAAACAATTGAATTTAATGGTACTATTATATTTGATTGCTTCAACGATTATCGTTAAGATTAGGTGTGAATATTTGATTTACGATGAGATTCAAATTTTACTCTTACGAGACGTAATGCTTTATCATCCTGGAAAATTTAAGTTATTTTAATTAATTGATAATCTAAAACCGTTTTGAAATTTTTAGCTTGCGCGTGAACTTTGTTAGAACGTTATACGTAATTATATTGCGAAGTTGATACGTAATATTCCAACGTTATTATTCGACGATGTGATTCAAAGGTGATCATTTTCATTTATATCATTTGAATTAATAAATAAAGGAATTAATTCCAATCGATAAGATTATTAATTTATAGCTTTTCAATTCAAAATCTAGCTTTAAATGTGAAAATTGCCTTTAATTGTTTTAAAATACAAAAATCTTTGATAAATTATATTATCTTGTACTTAAATGCTTATAAACGTATTATGAAAAATCATGCTTTCGATTTATTATTCAACGAATTATCTCGAGATCGTATTAAACGAAAAAGAAAGTACAAGACATTCTTGCGAATATTTATTTAAAATGTTTCCAATACCTTTATTGTATACGGATTTATTATTTCTCGCGATGCTTTTATTTCGTACGCATACCCTTTTGTTACATACACGCGCGCGTAATTGATAAAAAATGCGTAATAAATTCTTTCTCATTTTACCTTCATTGCAAAGATACAGATTTTATAAAAAAAAAAATAGATGCAAGAAAAGAGAAAATTAGTCTAGGAAAACGTAAAAACGCTTTAATAATCCGAGTACAATAAGATTTTTTCTTAAAACGCAAACGAAAAAAAGTGGAGTTGAATTTGTGAGAAAGCAAGTTGAAACTTGATTGTGTTATAGCGTTAAATAACAGCTCGGTTACATCACGAGAAGTTCTCCTCGAGAAAAGTTCCCGATTCGAACGTCGGTTAAAGGTCGTTCTCTTGGTTCAGAGTCGTAGAATCGGTCGTAACGCGCTCGTAACGCGCTCGTAACGCGTTCGACCCCGAAGTTAGTCGCAGTCGCAAAAACTAGCAGCGGACGCGAGACGAACCGATCGTGACTTCCTCCTCGCGACACTGGAGCTCGACGTCGCGAGTCGGGGATCCGATCCCCCGCGTATCGGTGTATAAAACGCTCGCAGGACGGACGCGGACCCTCGGGACCGGAGTGTAATCGAGAGGTAACCGCGATCCTCGTGGGATAGAAACGGAGATGCCGCGATAGAAAAGGAGATGGAGAACGCGAGAAGGGGAATCCGGGCGCGAGGCTGACTTGAATTTAGGTGTATTGAATCGAGGAACGGACCGCGGAGGTGCGGAAGTGCAAGTCTGGATAGCGGCCGCGATCGCAAAAGGTAGGAGGGGACTGATAAGCGGTTCCCATTCTCGGCTCTCTCTCGGCTCTCTCTCTCGGCTCTCTCTCGGCTCTCTCTCGGCTCTCTCTCTCGGCTCTCTCTCTCGGCTCTCTCTCGGCTCCCGCTCTCGGATCTAGTTCCCAGCGCATCTCTCGTCTGCAAAGCTATTCGTCCGAGCATTTTTCCACCGACTCCCCGCACTCGAATTTATCGCTTATGCAATCCTAGTCGAAGGCGCGCATTTTCGTGGCCGGTGAATCATCCGCGCGATCAATTCCCGCCTCTTCCACCCTTGACATTTGTCTTGTTTCACCGTCTTCGATAATCGCGTTCGATAAATGTGATTATTCGCTTTGTTCGATTCAAGCTCGGCCGCGAGTAAACTTCTCCCCGATTTCGCAACGCGGTTGAAAATTCTCGCGAAGCCAGAAATATCGCGATTGATCGAATATAAAATGGAATGATGCCGATGCATTAATACAACGAAGAATCGAGCGCCGACTCGAACGAATATAATGGAAGCTACTTTAAACAATTTATAACGCGGCATTCGCTTGTCGGTGATCGAAAAATTGTCGACCAGCTGCCAAAGATCTATCCGTTATTAACTTAAACGATATTAGATTGATTTTAACGTTGTATCGAGTACCGTTACGGATTGATTAATTTCTCCTACCGACGTTAAAAATCCGGTATCGTGCGCGAATCTTAATTAACGACTTTAACGACTACGCCTCAACATACCAAAGACAATACTCATTCTCGAGTGGGTTTCCTTGAATAATTTTCGTTTAATAATTCTTCGTTGATTCCTAGTAGTTTTGCAAACGCTTGTTTTAAGGAGTCGTTGAATTTTTTTTTAATATATTCAACCAATCGCGTAATATTAACGGCGATAGTTATATCGTCGAGAGCATCTAAAATATTAATGCGAATATCATCGAGACCCTGTGGACCCATAAATCGAATACTCGTGAACGACAATAATTTTTCAAAATATGAATTAAATATAAATTATACGCGATAATAAAACTTTGAAAGACGCTTTTGAAGAATAAAGAAAGTATTGCTTAATTAAATACGAGAACCGAGGTTTTACGTTCGTAGCCAACATTTTATTTTATTCGCCACGACGGATATTATAAATAATTAAAATTGTAAAATTCAATGTATTAAACGTATCGGAGTTATATATTATTAATTTGTTTTCATTCGTTTCGAAAATTTATTACGTTGGGTAAATAAATTTGAACTATCGTTTACTATTTTTTTACATGGAAATACTTATTAACAAATAATATCGGTAATATCATCTATTTCGTTTGTAATATTTATTCGTTACATATATCACGAAGCATCCATTAATTTAAACGATCCGAGTCGTTCGTTAAATGATATATTATAATTATTCCGCTACGATTGTTTCTTAAACCTACGTTAAAATATAGAATTCGTATCTTCGACATTTTCTTCGTTGAACATAAACAAATCGGCATCGACAAAATCTGTGCTGAATCTACGATGTTCGAATACAATTTGTAAAGACGAAAGAAGATTAATCGAATTAATTTGGATCTTTGGGAAACGATTCGCTCGTAAAATGATTTCGTGGATGTTATTTCGATTGGTAGGAATTGCGTCAAAGTAATAATTATGTACGGGAACGATGATTGTTTTAATTACAGAACGCGAAGCTTTATACGAAATTTAGCAACGTAAATTCCTCTCTATCTTTACCGTGAAAAATGATTTGGAAGAGTCTCGTTAAAGGAACGTTGGAATAGGGAATATCAGCGCGAACGGCTTAAACGCGGGTAAAAGTGGAGAGAATCGCGGGTAAAGCGTATCGTTTTATGTGATCGAACACCGGCAGCTTTTGAAATTGGCGATTGAAATTGTCCGGTGGCAGAAGGAAACTACGCTCGAGAATCGCGACGGACCGCAATTTAAATTCCCTTGAGCGCCGAAGGTAACGTACGAGTTCCCCAGGTTTCAGCCGTCGTTCTCCTCGTTCTGGTCGTTCTCCTCGTTCGCCTCATTCGCGTCGTTCGCGTCCCACGAAATTTCTCCAGTTTCTATCCCCTGTAGACGCACGGGACTTTGGTGGCCGCTCGGACGCGAGTCGAGGCGTGGCTCACCCGTTTCCCCAACTTCCATCTCTCCTTCTCCCTCTCGCTCTCCTCGAGCTTTCTCGTGACGTAAACTTTTACATAAAATAAAGCGCCACGGGCTCGAATATATCAATAATATCAACGGCTCAGCGGGTGCGCAAAGTTTGCGTAATCGCGATCGCGGCGTTGGAACCACAAAAGAGAGAGAGAGAGAGAGAGGCGATAAAAATACGGAGAAGTCGGAGGCCTGCAGCGCGACGTTGATCGTACGACGTCGACACCCGTGTCGGAGATCGCGTCTCGGATCGTCGGACGAGGAGACGCGGTGCCAACGGTGAAGAGAGAAAGGATGGAAAGTGCGAATTTAACGAGCGCGAAGGTTACCGCCTATTTCGAGCCATTATTCCCATTGTTAGAGGATAATCCGATGCCGCTCGATGCGAGCGTTGCCGACGATAACAAGGACAGGGACTTTTCTAGCTTCTCTACCAAATACGCGATTCTCCGTCTATTCTCCTCTATTCTACCCGAGAATTTGGAAAGAAGCGACTCGAGCGCTCTTTGACCAATTATCGCGAGGTGAAAGTAAATTTTACCTTTCGGCCCGAACAATTTCCTCGTTGTTTCAAAATTTTTTCCATTTTTCGGCGCTGCGATTTTTTCTTTATAATTCAAGAGTATCTACGCTATTTTTTCAACGACAACGTTCATTAAGAAAAAAACGATCGACTGGAAATCGAGGTTTAAAAATGATTTATCGTCGATTAACAACTATAAATTTACTTTTCCTAAATCAATAAAAGCGGTTTATTATAAATATTTCATTTCGAACGCAACTTTCCACATTCGATAATCGATGGTCGAGGCGTTTTACCTCGTCGCATTTTAATTCTGCACTAAAATTTATCCTACTCGGGACGCGGAAACGTCCACGTAAAAAAAGTGATCGCGATAATAGTCCTCGATATCTTACGAGGCTTAAAATACGTTTCATCGATGTAATAAATATGCGCTATTATTATTTTGCATTGCGCGTCATTTTACGTATAATTATAGCAAAAAAAACAAAAAAAAAAAAAAAGAAAAGCGATACATTTACAAAGATTCCGATAATACCAAATATACTATTTTGAATACGTTGAATGCAGGCGTATAAACCTTTGATCGGAAAAAAATAGCTTTCGCTTTATCGTACTAACGCCGCTAATTTTCATGTTAAAATAATCATCGGTATTCTCTCTCGGGTTTCAAACGCATTCCCGAGCGCAGCGTTATTTAAAATCCGATCGAATTATTCGCGAACTGCGTACGGATCGATGAAACGACCCATCGACAAAATAAATAAATAACAGCGACGAGACAAGAACAATGAAAAGATTCCTCATAGCCCATTAGCGTCTCGTAAATAAGGAGCAGACCATCGTTAAAAAAACGAGCATTAACGACGAGCCATTAGCGCGTTCGATCCAAGGATACGAAATACTTTGCGAGTTTCTTGCGCGAGTCGGAACGAGGTTAAAAATACAGAGGGTAGCCAAGAAACACGCAGAAAAGTTGAGGATAGCGGGAAAAACGAGAAAAATCCGGAACTTATAGGAAAAACCGGAAAAAAACAGATAAAACTGGATTAAACCGGATCAAACTGGATTGAACCGGATCAAACTGGATCTAACCGATTTAAACCGGTTCAAACTGGATTAAACCGGTTCAAACTGGATCTAACCGGATCAAACTGGATTAAACCGGTTCAAACTGGATCTAACCGGATCAAACTGGATTGAACCGGATCAAACTGGATCTAACCGGATCAAACTGGATTAAACCGGATCAAACTGGATTAAACCGGATCAAACTGGATCTAACCGGATCAAACTGGATCTAACCGGATCAAACTGGATTAAACCGGATCAAACTGGATTGAACCGGATCAAACTGGATCTAACCGATTTAAACCGGATCAAACTGGATCAAACCGGATCACACTGGATCGAACCGGTTTAAACCGGATCAAACTGGTTTAAACCGGAAAAAACCGTATATAAGTTGAGATATCTGGGGGGAGGAAATCTGAGAAAACCGGAAAAACTTGATCAAACTGGATCAAACCGGATCAAACCGGATCAAACCGGATCAAACCGGAAATAACCGGAATAAACCAGATAAAACCGGATAAACCAGTTAAAACCGGAAAAATGAAGAAAACCATAGAAAACCGGGGAAAAATGATAAAACCGTATAAAACCAGATAAATCCAGATGAAGGCGGATAAAAGAGAAAAAAGCGGAGGAAAGTGGATAAAAATTGACATTGTCGCAATTTTCATCGTTGGGAGGTCGATGAAACTCCTGAATGATGACCCTGGCAAAAGTACGACCGGAGTCAGACGACCACCGAGAGCCGGAGGAAATCGTAGACGGGAGACAGAATCCAGCGATTTCGGTGTCGAGATTAGAGAATGCGTCGTTCGCTCGAGTCTCGATCATCTCGTTCGATTACGTTCCAGCCTCTCTATTCGAGACCTCTCGTATTTTTTGTAAGCATGCTTAATAACTTTATTATTATGTAGGTGCACGCGTACGCGACATCGGGTTTCGAGATTTTTGTCGGTAATTTTCGTCGTTAAAGTCTGCCGTGAAAATGGTATTGTCGCTGATAAAGCGAATGAGTTTTTTATGGCTTCTGTTTACGTAATCCATTGTTGTAAGATCGCTTTTGTAAATATATTATACCTTGCTAAATATTTAATTCATCTCTAATAATTCATGGTGTTCGTGTATTTTCTACGGGGTAATGCCAAAGTCGATAAAAATGATTCTATTGAAATCGTTACTTACAAATTAGCTATAAAAAAAAGTGTCGTTATCGATAATTTTTCGGTTACGATACACAAGATATGTACCACAAGTACAAATATGACTCGCGATCGAAAATTGAACGCTAAAATTATTTTTCGACAACAATAAAATTCTCCGTATCTTATAATTGAATTATACGTTCGTTTGCAATAGAATAAAACAAATAAAAAATAAAATTTTTATATAAATTTATATCCAGTTTTCGTAGATTCTCGAAAGCTAATTTACGTACATCCGAGTATTCTGTTACCATTATTTCGTATCGTTGATTATTATTTAACGTTAGTTTTGGTAAATATAATTTACATAATGAGGTAGTCGTATTTAAAATTCTATACGTTACTTTAAGAACAGTTGGTTGGGTTATTAAAATAACGTTTCGTGAAATTGTTATTAGAACGTGACAAAATGAAATTTCAAATATACGAAATTCTTTCAAAATTTATTTTGCAAATAGTGGAAATAATACCGCGAGGAAACGAATGATAAAAAAAAAATTAAAAGAAGCAAAGAGAGTGAAAGTATGGATTATACAACGTAAAAAAATAAAAGGAAGAAAGAGTAAGAGATAAAAGACATAAGAGGTTTATGTAGACCAAACTGTACAAATGTCGATGTCGAAACAATTATTTAATTCGTTTTACTAACGGACGTTGCAATAAAGCAATAAATGTGCAAGCTTTCGTTCCGATTGAAATATTTGTTATATTACGTCGCTAGTTTGCTTAATCTTGCAAATCGATTGAACTGTCGCGCTTCGATTCTAATCAGCTAGCATTTATAAGGGCTTCGGATTGACGGGACTTGTTTTTTATTTTATTCAATGGTTCGTTACTTAACCAAGAGAAAATAGCGGATAATGTAATTCTCAACAAAAAAATTACGCTACAGATTTTTGATATCACGTATCTGATTCAATTATTTTGATGCCGCTGGGTGTGAACGTAAGATTTGGCAATCGAGCAACGGAGGGATTTCGGTCGACTAAACGTTAGACGTTAGATTAAACTTAATTAATTAAAGTTAATCTTGGTTTCTAAAATGACCCATCATCTTGTTTAGAAGAGATTTAGAGCTTAAGGAGAACCTTACCTAAAGCGATGTAAAATTATGATTCAAGCGAGACTCGCAAAAACAGAGTTTTATCTTAATACTTATACGTACGCATCTTAACTTTTAATGTCTCCACCCAAATCGTTTCATTAAGCTATTTTCACGTAAGAGTTGCAATATTTTAAAAGCCGTTTAAAATTATATAATCCAATTTTTTTTCTCTCACTGTTGATACAAGACCCGAAACAACTTTTACGGATAAATATTGGTATTTTTTATATTCGATATAAATTTCAATTTTTATGGATTTCATAAAACGAATCCAATTATGTCGTGTTCGCCTCTTTTATTCGCGTACTATTAAAAATCAAAATTTTATTACAAAATCTATTTTCCTTGACAAATAATAACGTATTTTTGTAAATTAAAAGAAAATTGTATCTTTGATAATTCTATGCATGTTGTTTTAACGATCGATAAAGAGTAATTTATTATCCACTAATTAACTTGAATATAATTAATACGAATAATTTAACGTACTCGCGTTAATTTAGTTAACCATGTTAATAGCTTTTCTCTATTTTTCCGAAGATAATTAATTTAATAACGCTACATAAAGATATAACATTTATTTTTATCCTAACGTTAAAAGAGATCAATACCGTAATACGTCTTAAATGCGTATTAGAAAAATATCAGCCCGAGAAACGTTTACCAATCCTAAATCGATGTTTATCCAAATAATAACCCTACCGACAATATTTACCCGAATAGTCGTTCTTGAAATCAACGGAGTAAAATCTGCAGTCGAGTAAATACTCGAACGGCATTATTCGAACAAACGTGTTTTTCTACATTTGTACGATACATCAATTACATCTCGATTAAAATAATAACATACCATCGATCGCCTCGAATTTTCGTTCGCATATTTTTCATTACAAAATGGAGTAATAAATCATCATCTTATTCCCGGTAATAAAAAATTCGAGTCAAATTATAGATTTAATTAAAAATAAACGTGCGCTGTATACTTTTATTATATTGTAGAAAGCTCGTAAAAGTTAGAGCCTCGTTTTAATAAAGAACCGTAAATTTTCATGCGCAAGGATGATAAAACACGTAACCATTTTTAAATGCAAACGCTAATTTATTACGAAAGGCAAGAGGGCAAATACGTATTTGCATAAAGAAGTCGTACAAAGTTAAACTCGTACAATCTCACGAGCTTCACCGCAGCGCAAAAATCCCAAAGCATTCTTTTTCAACGCGTCGCATTATTCACTACCCGCGAGACTAAAATCTACACGAGCAACTGGATTTTCCAGCGATGGGCAACAACCGCGCGATGAATCTCGAATTCCGGAAGACTCGTTTAATTCCCTTTATACGGATCCTCGGGGATCCTCGTGGATCCCTATCCACCGTATCCACCGTATCCACCGTATCCACCGAAGCGGATGTTGCACCGGATAAGAGATTCCCTAGGCTTTCCTTGAAAATAATTTTCCCCCGCGGTTCAAGGGTCGATCGAGAAAAGGGCGCGGGAATGCGGCTCACCCGAGCTCCGGATTCTACCTTCCTCTCCCCCCCACCTCCTTCTCCCACCTCCTTCTCCCCTCCTTCCCCCTCCTTCCCCCTCCTTCCCCCTCCTTCCTCCCTCCTTCCCCCCGATCCCTCGGAATGCTCTCCGCTAATTATCCCAGCTTTTTAAGGCAAGCAAGATGAGAGAAGCCGATTCAAGGGGTTAAATTGTACTCGATCTCGGGGAGGCTGAGCGAAACAAAGGATGCGTTACGACTTTCAAACTTTTAAACTCGAGCTCGTGGAATTTGCGAAAGGTCCGCAGCGTACGCGAACGTTCAAACGCTATTTTAATGCTCGAATAATACCTTGGACTTTTGCGAGAAACGTTAATCATTCCTATTTTTTCCCCCTTTTTCCTTTAATTTAATTAAAACGTTTTTCACGATATTCGAACGAATGGGTCGCTGCGTTTAGGAATACGTTATTTTGTAGAGACAAGCGGACGATCAACGGACTCGAATGGAATTTTCACCGGCACGCGATATCATCCGATAGAGCGAAAGAGCGAGCGAAAGATCCGAGAAGGCTGCAATTTAATAAAAAAGACACTCCCTTGGTCGCGAACGCGCAACATCGGTTCCCACGAATGCATCATCGCCTCGGAGGAGAAGTCGAGAAGTAGGTGGGATCGATGAGTCGTAACGAGGCGGGGAGTAAAAACGCGCGCGTCAAAAATCCTCCAAGTTATCGATCGATTAATCATCGAGAAGAATTAGGAGGAAATTAGGAGGAAATTAGGAAGTAGTCCAGCTCCTTATCGGAGCAGCGGGAATTCGCAGTCCGCGCGTGATATGCCTTTCTCGCGATACGAGCAATTTCCGATTGCACGAGCACCCAAGATTGCACGCGGGTAAACAATGCAATATCGAATCGAAGAATTCGTATCGCGAAAGAATCGCATACTTTCACGGCGTTGCGCAATCGTATAATAACCTTCTCTCTCCCGAGCGGGCAAACGTTCGCGTCACGGCGGCCGCGGAGAGAGGAAAAAAGTAGGCTCCGTCCTATTACCGAGCATTTAAACCGGCGCACGCGCAACCCGGCAAATGTATAATTAAGAAATTTGAGTAACGGGAAGCGAGGAACGGTTCCTCGGCTTGGCTCCTCTTCCCTGCCGCGCCTCCACCTGGCCGCCACCTCCTCGCCTCCTCCTCGCCTCCTCCTCGCCTCCACCTCTTCGCCTCCATCTCCTCGCCTATACCTCACCGGCACCTTATCGGCATCTACGCGCGCATCGCTCGTGTCCCGATACGCATCTCGGCTCTTATCGATGCCTCGCGCGCGCGCACCTGAACACGAGTCCGCGAACACGAGTCCGCGAACGAACGAGGCTGGAGACAATCGTATCTCGCATCGTGCCTCGGTCACCCGTGCCCCGTCCGCCGCTCATTTCCGCGGGACATCTCCAGATGCTCCGAACCGATCTCCAACCCCGACCGAGGCTCCGGAATTTCGCGTGGGCGGCTTCGCTCGATTTGAGTCGGGAGTCGTATTTATGGATGCGGCGCGGTCGAACCAACGACGCGCGATCAGTCGTTATCGTCGGAGAGTCGAGCGGGTGCCGACACGGATTTCCAGACGATTTTTCTCGCGACCGAAACGCCTCCGCGATTCCATTCCGCTTCCCCCACTCGCGACACCCCCACCACTCGCCCAGCGCGGTGTCTTTGCGTTGCGGAGATATTCGCGTTTTTTCCCCGCACCGGATTCTCCTTTATCGTATCCGATTACCATTTCTCCTTGCTAATTATCCCCGCGCTTAATCTCAATTTACGTTGTACTATTCACTCTCGACTTTTATAGTCGGTTTACTCTCGCTTTATTTCTATCCACAGATTTTTCCACTCTCGTTTGCTCAACGCCAAACAATTCACGCGTTGGAAATACCGAAGACTTTTTCGAACGAATTTAGTTTGCCCTCTCGGACACCTTCTTACTTTGTATCGATAATGACTTTTACCAAATTTAATTAATCGTAAAATTAAAATTCGTAAATCGGATGATCGTAAATGATTGAAACAATTCTATGCGTTGATTTTAGATCTTCCTTTATATAAATGTATAATTGTTTCTTAAAACCAGAATGATAAAAACTCTCGAAACTTAATATATAATTCCATTTATGATACCGATCGATTCAAAAAATAATCGCGATAAATAATATTAATGAAATTGGAACAACCGCTTGGAAGATAAAATATTTAAAAATTACTATTTTTAATATTTAAATACCTGGATTGCACTATCCGATTCAGGAAACGTTAAATGAACTTCTGTCTTACTGTAAAATTGTATGGATATGTCGTGTTAAATGTTAATAAATGATTATCTAATAATTTGATCATCGTTTCAAATTTTTAGAAATTTAAATTCAAATTTTTTACAATATTATTTATACGTTTCGATATTTTCAGTAATATACAAAATAAGAATTTAATTAATTAATCATGACTTTAATAAAGGAATAAAATTGCTATTATTAAAAATATTAATGTCTAAACTCATAAATCTTCAACGTTTTTATTACGCAGATATAGAACTATTTAAAATTTTTAAGTTTAAAATATATAGCACTATTGGAGTTTTATGATACTGATTTTTGTGTTAAGTTTATCGTATGTTTTTATAGCTTATACTAGAACGAAATAAGGTACAGATAAAAAACATTAAATTTTATTTGACACATAAAAATTACTTCTTTTCGAATCAATGAATAATAATCTATTTATTTAAAAAATATATAAATTTTATTTATTTTAAATCGCGCGTATAAAATTTTAATTTTTGGAAAATAATGATATTTTTTTTTTGAATTACCGTAAAAATTATTAAGTATTTAAAAAATTAAAATATATATAGTCGTAAACTTTGGAAAAATCGATTTTAACATTATAAAACGATTATACTATTTATTTTCTATAATTCACTGAAAATAAAATAACGGCGATCGCGTTGATAAAATTTCAATTAATTATCATTACAAAATAATTTTTAAATAATTGAAAATTTTTCTTCGTCTATTTTACTTTCCTTTCGTTCGAATAAACATAGTGAAAGTCCACTCCGTAAGATTATCTATTTAATCAAAGTGTACATATTTTCACCAATTCAATGCAGAGTAAACTAGTTACGTCGAAACAGCGACTATTTCTTCTGAGAAATTAAAAAAGTATATTGTTAAGTAATGTATTGTATAATGATAATGAAACGGTTTTTACGAGAATACACGTATAATAATTATAGAGCTAATCTCGAATAGGGAACAATGAATAGGTTTGAAAAAGAATAAGATCGATCGAACGGTACAAAAGCGTTCGTTTCGTTGACATCAATTTGCAAAACGAAAGTCCAGGCGTAGTTGTAGGGATAAGCCAACGAATCGATCGACAGCCTCCGAAAGAGAAAAGCCACACTAGCGGTCCGAAACGACAACGAGCCTAAAAAAAAAAGGTACTTCCTTGAGCCACCGACATTCGATACGACGCAATTACTACGGGTTATCGATGCAAGTATCGATGGATCGCCGAGAGCGATATATCTTCTTCGCGGATACGAATCCTCGAGCGGTGTAAAAAATAATTCCAGATGACGACTAAATTACGTCTCCATTGTTCGCCGATCGCGCAACCAATTAATCAAAGTGATCGACGCGTAGCGAAAAGAATCGAAGCCGAGTCGCGACACGGCGACGCGAGCGATTTGAAAAATCAGGAAAAACCCGTAATTTCGCAATTGGCAAGATTGAATTTCGTAATTCGATCGTGGATCCGTGGAGAGGTTCGACGGATACGAGGCCGTAAAAGCAGCCGAGTCGTATGCATCCGAGACCGCCGGATTACCGTCTGTTCGCGCGACCTTATAAATCGAGGACATCTCGGCAATGAAAGAAGCGCTTTCGTCTTTCTTGGACGCGGATTCGGCGAACGATCGTAGCTGGTTTTTCACTTAGCGAAATCGGTCGACTATAAATTCCGCTCGTTTCGCTCGTTTCGCTCGTTTCGCATGGCTTTGTCGGGTCGTCGGCTCACCGCGTCCCATCCGAGACGAATAAAGTAAAATAAAATTCCACGAGAGTTCCTCGGATCCCCTCTAAACTTCAAAATCTCCTCCGAAGACCCCAAAGTTCTCTTCGTTGGCGAAGCGAATTCGGTCCCAGATCGGAATCGAAGCGCCCGGGGGGATTGGATATCCACCCAGCGGTGATGATCGTGGGTGATGATCGTCGGTGATGATCGTCGGTGATGATCGTCGCTGGTAATCGTAAAGCTGGGCAAGCTTGGATAGGGCATTGGCCCAGATTCGCACGAGCGGTTAGGCGACCGTCCGCAACCTTCACCTAGCCTCGAGCGGACGCGAGCACCTTTCATTATTTTCAAATTATCATTTTCCGTTTGCTCGAGCGAATTTTCGTTAAAGGTAATTATTGCCCGTTTAAAGTGATTTAAAGTTGATTTACGCGGCGTTGCGCCGGGTTATACTTAAAATTTAATTCCAATAATGAGTTACGGGAGAACGAGGCGTCAAAGTACGGCGGCGTCAAAAATACCGATGGATCGCTGCCGAAACCCGACCGGAAATGTCTTTCGACCGGACTCCAAGATCTCCTGTCCCCTGCGTCGAGATTGCGCTCGTAAATATTAGAGATAAATAAATCGTAGACAACCAACCTACGAGATAACATAAAAGCGAGATTTTTATTGTTCTCTCGATATTTCGAAAAAATGGAGAGACTGTGGGAATTTTTTCGATCTTAATCTTACAAACTATAATATGGTACGTAAAATTTTTAACAAGTTTGCGTAATTTTGCTATCGTAACGAGCATCGTGGATTATTAAAAGCACGATGTTTCTTTTAAAAATCGAACTTTTTAATTTTGCCCAATTTTCAATAATTGATACAAGATAACATTATTTAACGTCGGTATTACAATTTTTTTTTTATCAACGTCTAACTTCCTATATTACTACATTTTACTGGTCGAATAGACTGGACTTATTCCACCGAACCTACGTACGAATACACTTTCCTATAAACTTTCGCTTCCAGTCGTTTATTTTCACTCTTTGATTATTATTTTTCCCTCTTTTATAATTTTTTGTTTTTTCGTGCGACGTATCTCGCAAACGATGGTAACCGTATTTACGTTCCGTTCTATACCTTAAAACGAAAATTGATAATTTTTCTTTTTATTGCAGGTGAGTCTATAATTGATTTTGGATCCATGGAAAGTTCTTCTACATTTTGGCAGAATACGCAGGTATAAACGTAGCAAATCGTAATAACCAACGCGTCGTTGAATCAACGTAATCGCAACGCTTGCAACTTTGTTTCCTCGTATTGTTCACTATCCGTAAAATTAACGTTACATTTTCAACTGTACGCAACTCGTTTAAAACTATTTTTATAATATAATCCGTATTACGTTGGAAAGGAATGTTACCGAGGAACGGTATCATAATATAATTTTTCGTTCGGTTATATTTCCAATCATAAATATTTATTTAATAAAAGAAAAGCCATTTCCCATTGCGTGCTACATTTTAATTTGAAAAAGAAAACGAAAATAGTAAAATAAGTAATATCGTAAGGAAACAGTTGGGAACATTGCAACGGTAACTTTCGTACGAATAATAAATCATCAAAAATTAGCTCCTTTGTTCATAAATCAAAAGGCAATTTCCTCGTGTAGCAGAGTTCCCGAAGAATGGATCGTTTGGATCGTTTGGATCGTTCGGATCGTTTGGAGCGTTCGGAGCGTTCGGAGCGTTCGGAGCGTTCGGAGCGTTTAGAGCGTTTGGAGCGTTTGGAGCGTTCGAAGCGTTCGGAGTGTTTAAAATGAAAATGCCTCTTATTATTCCAAGTACAAACATAGTCGTGGAGACACGCGATTGCGCGCGTTCGCGCTTGAAATTTGTAAGCGGCGCATCGTCGGAGGAAAGTCGACTTGGCGGCGCTTACGACAATATTACCGATCGGCGATCAGCCGTCGACGCTTCTCAATGTAGACGAGAAAAATCGCGCCTTTTTTTAGTTCGCGAAACGAGTTGGGATTCGTTGTAAATTACGATCGATCCTCGAGGCTGAGAAATACACGATCTCGACAAGTGGGAGGGGGGCAAGGATAGGCAATTGGATTGTGGGAGAGTCCCGAGAAAATAACGCGTATTGTGCTTCTTCTCATCGGTGTCTATCGAGGATTACGTAACAGCCTCGAGACGCTGCACACGAGTGTAATATTAAATACCTTACGTATCCATCGCTTCCAAGATTATTAACGTCGGATTATACCTACTCACCTATAATTTGTCGATTTGATATCTTATCTTTAATTGAAAATTAATGATCGATCGAAACATTTTTCCTAAAAATTTTAAGATCGACTTACGTCCTTTTTCCAACGACCGTGTATTTATCGTAAAATTTACAGCGTATAATTTACTTTTATTTCCCGTGAAATTTAACCGCGAATTTTTCAAACTACGGATTAAAAATTAGGCTAATTTTCAAAATCTACCTCCATCGCTATAATCGAGCGGTAATCGAGTACGAATTTTACATAATTAATATTGTAAAAATAAAGAAAACGCGCTTATCACCGATACGGAATCGATCGAAGCAAAGCGCGTAAACGAAACTTTACGTCCAAACGAAAACATTCTATCTTCGAACGTAACCAACTATCGAACGCACCGACACGATATCACGTATATCACGAATACGAATAATAAAGTCGAAGCCGCGCGTTTAAAATTAAATTAGTTTACGAGCTACGAACGATTAAAAATGTTTACCTGTATCTTTTATCAAAGATTTTGCTCGCGCGATTCTCACCGACACATCTATCCTTATCCTCTGATGAAAATATCCTCTTCCCTCATTTTTCTCGCTAAATCTAATTAACATCTACGATAGGGCAAAAGTTATTATGCACAGCTGTAAAAAACGTCCGAGCGTTACTCCGATGAAAAGTCTCAACGTTGAAAAGTTTCAACGCCGTCGCGATTTCGATCTCCTGCCTCGAGCTTATAAAGTTGCCAAATAGAGATAGAGCGTACGAAGTATAAAAGACTCGGCGATAAGGAACCTTGGAGATTGATAACGTGGGAAGGGGAGAAAGGAAACAGGGCTCACGCTGATTGGGAACGTACGGTGGGACTTATTACGGAAAATTTCTTAGCGCGCATTAATAGGTCAAACCAAGTTTTAATGCATGTACGCGCGAAGCGAGGCGGTTTTCCTTTATAAATTATTGAAAGCCGTTTTGAAAGTTGTGTGGTTAAAAATAGAATTTTTAAATGCTACCGGACACGAGTAACGCGTGTCTTGCGTAAACTACACAATGTTTCTTTGCTTTTCTTTATAAAGTGTACATGTGCTTACCAACGCTCCTTCCATTTCGTTCTCCGTTGTTCTATCTCTTGTTTACCATTACTTCATCTCCCCGTGCGACTCGGAGAGTTTATTAATGCTTTATTATTGCTTTATTATTGCTTTATTATTGCTTTATTATTGCTTTATTACTATTTTTCCCTCGTCGAAACGGCAGCTTTTGCGAATGCTCCCGATACAAATGTTTATAATTTTTTATCTCTTTCGCGATTGTTCCATTCCGAGAATAGAGGTAACGACACGGCGTATCTGAATTTCTCTCGTACTTGGGTTCGATGAAATTAATTTATTTTCACCTCGATATCGGTGTTTATTAATTCTATAATCAGTGTTCAAACGTTTTACCGAGTTAAACCTGTACGCGATTATTCCTACATTCGAATATCAAACTTTTCGAGAGAGGAAATTTCTAAAAATTGAATAATTTTAATGCTTTACGGTAACCGGTTAGATTAACCGGTTATTATTATTTGTAGTAACGACCGATTAGAAAAGAGTTTATTTTATTATTAATAAAACGGTAGGATTAATTTTCTTCCGTAAAATTATGTAAAAAAATATTAAAACTTTTAATAAGGAGCAGCACTTAAACAATGAATAATATGTCACTTACAAATTTATTATTTATTACGCTTGAAACGAATTGAGTCGTCAGCGATAAACGCGAACGGCATTCGACGCAAAAAATATTTCGATACGAATAAGTGTAGAAGTTTACGGGTGTTCGCGAATCTATCGTAAAGATGGATTAGTAGCTTATTTGGCGGAACGCGATGTCGAACGGAATACGAAACGATTGCCGTACGAAAGATTTGACGCGGTAGTTATGAAAAGTCGAAAATAAACTTCATCGAGACCTTTACCTTTTACCTCTCTCGCTGGTTGGATTCGATCTCTCGATCTCTCGATCTCTCGATCTCTCGATCTACCGGATACAGCGTAAACGGAATAAAGCATGTATAGCTTATCAGCTCGATAAATCAGGCATTTTTTCCGAGGCAGCGAATTGCAAAGTTGCATCTAGATCCCGTAAGCAAAGAACGCCAGCAATAAACCTATCAACCTGTTCTCCTCCTACACCGTCGATCCGAGCGAGCGGAAAAGTAACTCACCCCGCGGAAATTGTAGGGCGTGTTGATATGGACGGGTCAGTAGAATTGTCCTTGGAGCCGCCGAAAATCGTAGCCGTCGCCGTCCTCGACGCGTAACGCATTCCTGGGCGAGGCCCGACACCTTTACCGAGACACGGTTCCACGCGCGGAATTCAATCGAGCGCCCTGGCCGATGGAAAAAGTCGGGGGAGACTTTCGAGAGACTTTTTCGAAAGGCGTTGTTCTCTCCCTACCTCCCCCCCGTTCCCCCTCCTGACTTCTGTCTCTCTCCTATTTTATGTCTCGCGCCTCGATCGTGAGACTGCGAGGGCTCCGATCTGTCCGCTCTTTGGCAATATCCCTCGGGACAGAGGCGAGATCGTGAGTAGGTGTTGCCTTAGCGGAAAGCTCTTCGCGCTTTCGAGGAGCGCTAGAGAAATGAGAAATGTCGGTGATAGTCATCGGCCCCTAGAATTTCGTCGGGGCGCGTGCGGTTCTTTCTTGCTGCCTCCTTTTCTACTCCTTTTTTCCAGGGAGGTTGCGCAAGTTGCGCGGGAGGTGAAGGAGAGGTGAAGGAGAGGTGAAGGAGAGGGGAAGGAGAGGGGAAGGAGAGGGGAAGGAAAACACTTTTGCGCCCGGGTACCGTATTGCAAAAGTACCACCGCAGCACCTAATAACTGTCTTTCGAGTCGAGCCAACTTATTTGTCGATTCTTATTATTACGTGTAGGCTTTTGAAAAAAGGCACGAGGTACGCGAAACTCGAGCGCGAGTACCGATGGCGAATTCTCGTAAATGCCGGCTTCGACTCATTTGCATCTGGAACTGCCGCGAGATTACCGTGTCCGAGTCTACCCGTCGATAAAACGATCGGCGTTGACGTTTTTAGGAAAGGACTACCTCTCGTTTCAAAGAAACGAGTTGCTCACGGTGAACAATTTTTTAGACCTCTGTAGATGATTTCCACGTCCGTTTCGAGTCCGTTTCGAGTCCACTTAAGCATTTATTTCTCCGGACAAGTTATAATTACTCGCGCGGGCCACGAGAATGTTTACAAAATTCGTAAAAAACGAGCACTAATGAAAAATGTATGGTTAAAAATGACGAGTGACTTCGGACAACATATTTTCGATATCTTACCTTATATACATACGTACACCTCTAATATTTTTTATTCGAACGATATTCCGTTGTGCGTTTGTATCTCACTTCGCTGAATTTATTCGCATTTTCCTCCGCTTGTTTTCAACCTTTCTTATACCTCTTATAGTATCTTTAATTGCACGACCAAGAAAAATTCTATACGCGTGTAATATGACGAACGAGCTCTATCTTCCATAAGGAAGAATCTCTCCTTTAATTTATTAACGGTATACTTTGGATTTTCTCGAAGAATACCGTTCGATGATAAAAATTGTATCGATTCTTAACAATTTATTATACCTGTCGCGTAATTAGACGTTTACGTTTTTTATTTTGTACCGAGATTATTATAAAGTAAAAGTTAAATTTAAACGTTTAGAAAGTTATATTTCACAATTGACGTTGAATTTAAAAAAAATTGTTAATTGTGGTATCATTTTTAATGAAAAGTATAGACTTCATCGATTTCCATTTCCTAATTAAATAATGCTTATCGAATAAGATGAAACAGTGATCAATGTACTTACGTTTCACGAAAATAAACTAATCATCAAATTGTAATTACTTTGATCATTTTAAAACATTATTACTAATTTACCGCAGTTATCCAAGTATTTTTTCTGAAAATATATTTCTTAGCGATGAAATTTATTCGATGAAATTAAATTCGAGAAGTAGAAATATACTTTTGAAATATAAATATTTTTCTTGATCCGCGAAAATTTGTACATTATATCTTGAACGAGCAAATCTAATACCAAAGTTCTTAACACATTACAAAATAAAATATAAATAATAATTTCTTTGTATTCGTTATGAAATAAATGCCCAGTTTCTAGAATGAAGTAACGAATGGATTCGAAATAAATAAAAAAAGGATACATCTGGTTCGGTAAGGCTTCGGCACCGCACGCAATTGTGGTACTTGCAACGATTAGTTATTAAATACATGCGCGCATCACCAGAGAATAATTCTCCGGTTTGTTTGAACGTCTGCGCGACAAGATTAATTAGACTTAATGGATCGCGGTTATAAATAGACTCGGAGACGCGACTCTACGCGTGGAAAATCCTTGTGCGAGGATTTAATCGATGGGGCGAAAGGATCAAAGTCCAAGGAACATAGTTTCGCTGTATTCGCTGTATTCGCTGTATTCGCTGTATTCGCTGTATGTGCTCTGCTCGAAGAATAACGCAGCGGTGTTATTATTACGCGGTTCCAATGACGGTACGAAACAGGGATTATAATAAATTTAAGCGCGAGTCGACGTATCCTTTTCGCCTCCTTTCCTTTGTACATTTTTTCTTCCTGCGCCGCGACGAGTACACAGAAGTGATAATGTATTTTCCATTGTCTGCTGACAAATGATGCTGGATGTTATAATGTTGTTAAGGGTTTATAGATCAATTTATCAGATTGACGTTCCTACGCGAAATGCGGCCTTCGATTCGTATTCACGCTCCTGAGAAGAAAGAAAGTGGTATTTCACTATGTAAATTATTCCTATCGACGCTAAAAATCGACATTCAAGAATAATAAATATCTCGATATCTTTCTCGTTTTTTTGCTATAAAATTTTATTTTTTCTAAAAATGATACAATCATCGTAAATAGTGTTTTATTATTGTAAACTTCCTTTCTACCTTATTGCAAAGCTTCCACGATAATTTTCGAGCTGGTTATTCCATTTTTATCGATAATTGACGCTGAAACTTTTTAAACAATTTAGGTTTTGGATTTCGAAAAAAATCTCTGCGTATTTATCGGATGCGTTGAGTAAATAAAATAATGCTCGACTACTTTATAAAATAAGTAATCCTTTTTATTCGTATATTCGAAGCGTCTTAATTATTAAGACAGACTTTAAAACTTAACTAGATAGTATCTAATAAATTATAATAACCCTTACTTTTGTAAATATAAATTTTAATCCTTGTGATCATAATGCTCTTTTAAACGCGTATCTCAATGTTCGATACCACGGAATTAAGTATTTGAATACATACATAACGCAAATCATTATCGTTAACGTGAGCTCATTAGTAGAGAATTTTATTGGCTGCTATGGTGTTTATAAAAAATAATTATGTAACTATTCGATAATGTAAATACTGCTATACTATAAGCAACTATAAGCGTACCCTCGGGATAAATGTAATAAAATATCGCCTTCTATCGCAATTTCGTAAACGAAAAAAATTACGAATTTAATACATGTGTTATTTTCTTACGAATATCGTACCAATTTAGTTAATTACTGATTTACGAACAAAATACTTATGAATTAATAAACATTTTCACCGTTTATACGTATTTTCAGTACGTAAAATTAAACGAAACCTATTTAAGCAATCATAAACGAAACGTTTATAAATCAGAACCCGTGTTTACTAGAAATAATTCAGGATGAAAAAAAAATTTCAATCCTAAAAATATACGAAGAAATTTAATTTACGACTATTTACGATAATAATTATAAATATGTGTTAAAAGCTCGTGAACATAAATTAAATATTTTAGCTATTTTTTGATGAATTTTATTTTGCGGAATCTTTTGACGTACGCTAATAAAACAATAAAAATGTTTAAAAAAAAAAGGAAAGGTACATAAGTCATAAAATTGCATAATCTCATGAATATGTATTTTGGTAAAAAAATATGTAAAAAAATTTAAGTGTTACGATATCTTTCGTAAAATAAATTTAAAAAATTTCTGTTAAAATTTTTTATTACTTATTTAAAATTTTAACATTGTCTATTATCTATAAAAATAATAAAGTAAGAACCTGGAATTATTTCAAAATTTTGGAGGACGTAGAAGAAAACAATTGCAGAAGGAAAGTAGCAAATTCGTAAATTATTATCTTTATTGCTATCTTTTGTTACTAATAATTTATAAATAATAATTAATATTTATATTTGCGTTAAGAAATATTCGAAATTGAATATTTATTTTACAATTCTTTTATCTTGGGCTTAGTAATAATAAGAATTTGTACAAGCACCTTCTTTTCGCGTGTTTGCGATTATAAATTTAAAAATTCAAGATCAAGGCTTTAATTTTCAACGCCTTCAATTACAGAGGCTATAGTTTATCAAACATGAGAATGTTAATAAGTCAATCGTCGGTACATTAAAAATCAAAAACTTATTAAATTTTGAAAAAATGCGAACGACTCAATTTACAACTGGTTATATTTTGAAAGATGCTTCTCGTTGCGTCGTATAGTGGCTCCTTCGCTCGCTGTCATCTTCGTTGGTAACTTGGCTCGATTCGATACAGATACAACACCGTGTAGAATTTATTACAATCTGGATTATACCGCGACGCTCGGCAGTGAAGAAACGAGAGAAGAAACGAGCGAAGAAACGAACGAAGAAACGAGCGAAGAAACGAACGAAGAAACGAACGAAGAAACCAACGAAGAAACCAACGATAAAGCGATAAAGCCTAATAAACATTTATTATGTAGTGTCTGTGCACAATTCCCGACCGATGTCTACTTTACCTACATCCTACGTCGCTGTCAGTCTTCGTTGCGACTTTTTAAACCAGGACTATATTAACAATGGCCCGGATTTTACGAGTTTCCGATTTTTACATCAATACCGAGTTGAAACCGTTCTTTGCATTATTCATACATTTGCACTTTGAGATATTCGTAAATACTGCCAATCACATTCGTAATTTTATGCGCGAATGAAACAAAATCATAATTTACATTCTTTCTTCGCGGTTCCATTTTCTTGTTAAAATATAAAATCCAAGCTTGACAAGTATCAAGGTATCGCTCTATTTGAAAAGAGAACAAAATTTAATCATCGATACGTTTTCGTTGAAATTTTAATGATTTTTCTTTTACCCTTATCATCGATATCGTTTTTACCCATTGATAAATAAACTACGAGCTATGGGTTATGTACACAATGTAACGTAAAATTGTTAAAAAGAGAAAGTTTAGCTTAGAAAAGAATATTTCCCAATCAATTTCTTCAATGCTTATTCTTTACAAAATTTACTCTCGCGAACATATATCGTTAGTTCGAATCTCTCTAAATACATGCATTATCGATGTTTGAAAATGAAAAGATTTTTTACGAACACTAGGCTTCGTGAATCCGATTCGATCGCTTCGCGACGATTAATCTTAATTTGCGATCAATTACCGATATTTGAAATTAGCGTTTGAAGTTTCTTTCAACCGACACAACTACTTTATCATTCGGTTTTTCGATCTTAATTACGCTCACAACTTTTACGAGCGTGCACTTGAAATTATTATAAATGAACGTTGGATAGTTGCGGTTTAAAAAACCGGCGATCGGAACTCGAGATTACGATTATTGATTCTCAATTGTAAATCTCCGCTGTAGCGATTAAACCGCGAACTTTGCGTGCTCGAGTTACATAAAATTATACATAACGCCGTAAAGCCGTGATTAGCCAAATATAAACGAATGCAGTTTCACTTTTGAAATTGTTTGGCGCGTAACGTCGAGTCTAACGATCGATCGGGAGGAGATCGATGGACGGCCGAATAAAACTGAAACGTACAGTATCGCCTCTAATCTTCGCCAACGAAAACTCGGTTTACCGAATCCCCGTCCGCGTCTTTATTTAATTAATTAACCTGTGGAAATTCACCCGTGAAAATTCACCTATGGAATCGCGACGTCAAAGGATGAGGACGCGCTCGAAGGTCAGGGAGTCGCGAGAGGTGGAAAGTCCGGATCTCGTCGCGGTCGCTTTTCCATTAGGTGCGATCCGTCGACCCGTCGCTCGAGGTAAGACGCCTTTGGCCTTGAGATTCTCGTTGTCTCCACCGCAACGACGTTGCCGATGACTTGGTTATCTCATCCCGAGGAATAACCGCTCCTCTCTTCGATTACCCCGCGCTTTTTCGCATTTTGAGGTCGCCTTTGAAACATCGCGCCTCGCGATTTCGTTTATTACGGTTCTCAAATTATTGTACCGCGCCGAGGCAAGAAACGTGCGGTGGAGTTGGTTAAACAAGGATTTTTTCCGCCGCTGCTCTTCGGTTTCATTTTCAAGAGTTCTCGAAGCAATCTTTCGTCACACGCAACAATTTCTTCTCCGGTCGGATTTTTCTAAGCGATTTTAATGACTTTTATCCCTAAAATGTGTTCGGAGATCCGCTCGCGGTAATGTTCATGGAATTATTACCCGTGATTACAATACACAAAAATCTGTCGAACCGTCGCTCGTTTCGGCGTGAACTTAGAGTTTTCGAAATCGTAAGTTCTTTTATAAGAAAGGCGAAAGGTTGGGTAAAGAGTTCGATTCGAGCCAAACGATCGTGAACGAGGAATAAAATTAATCGATGCCGTGGCTCGTTATTGCTAAACTAGAGAATAACCCGAAGATGTAAACAAATAGCTTTATAATTTTTTCGAACGAGCATTTCCAAAGTAAGGATGAAAACCAGTTGGTTAATTTAAATATTAATTTTATACAAAATTTATGTTTGTAATTATAAACGATAATAATTATCCGACGAAATTATAAATAATTTAGAAACCAATTATTAGACTTACTGAATCATTGCTGGAAACCTCTAAGGTTTCCCATTTATAATTTTGCGAATGCTCATTTTTATGAGCTATTATGTTTCGTCTATAATTACACGTATAATGTATAATAAATGTCGTTGACTTTAGCAAACTATTATATTAAGTAATAAAAAATGGTAAAACAATCGAAACCGATCGATAGATAGAATAAGCGGTGCAAGATTAGGTATTTACACTGCAATACGAAAGCGGTACAATGACGTACCTGCGAATACGTACTCGAAATACTTTGGTATTCGTTGGTTCAATGTACCCGTGCGCGTTTAAACAACGCGTTCGAGAGCAGCCGTTAAATCCGAATAAACGATCCTCGACTCTCGAAACGAGCTTCTTCCGTTGTGTCGAAAATGCGTTTGGCCATCCGTAAAAAAAGTTCGTCCGGCTACGGAACGCGAGGCGCTCGATCGAAATTCCAAAAGCCGACGCAACCGGACTCTTTCCCTTTCCCCCGCGGACGTCCACCTCCGCGGAATATCGGGATGCCATCCCGTCTCGACTCCGCGCGTCGGCATCCATCGGCACCCGACTGCATCCGTCTGCATCCGTCTGCATCCGTCGACGCCTGTTGAAATACGAGCGACTCGTCGCGATCTGGGATCGAAATTTCAAGATTAGCGAGGTGAAAAAGGAGGCCGCCGGTCCCGGTCGACCTTTGCTGCGCTATTGTTCGACGCGAGGTTCGGGGCGAGGTTCGGGGCGAGGTTCGGGGCGACCGCCAATAACCCATTTAGATGTTCATCTTCCTGTATCTCCGCGACTTTCCTTCTTTTTTCCATCCACGACTCCTCGTTGATTTTTCTGACTTTCACGGGCGGTTCTCTCGCTTTTCGAGGCGTTCGGTTTTACGCCTGGATTTCGAATGACTCGCGAGCACGAGTTACGAGATGTAGTGTCCATATTGCCGAGATTTAACGGCCTTTCGTTAGAGGCGAGTCGATACAGCCACGAAAATTGTTATTATTGCGTTATATACGGGTGAGGCGGAGAGAACAAAAGTACATTTGTAACAGGCGTGCGAGACTTTTTACACTTCGCGGAGCTCCATAAATCATTTTCCGCGATACTTTCATTCCTATTCGTTCGAATGTTTGTTCAGAGATAATTAATCCTGGACAGAGTATTTTTTTTTCGCGGTAAATATCGCTGACAGGGCCTAGAAACCAAACCAACCAAACCAACCAAACCAACAAAACCAACCAAACGCTCCTTTTATTTTATAGAAGCGGTGATCGAACGCGAGTTTCGAAGAAAATTAATAATACTTTTCTATAATTCAATGGATGATTGAACGCGATTCCGATGAACCTTCGTTGCGTCATAAGCAACGAGTAATAACTTTCAAAGTCAATAACTATCGAAAAATCCTCGTTTGCCGCTATTTTTATTTTAGAGTGTAAAATTATCACCGGTAACGCCGATAAATCCAACCATTAAATACTATAAAAGTATCCAGTCGTAATACCTATAAAGTTCCTTCAGGATCGACCAAATAAAATTATAAAATTAATTTCAGGCTCGAATATTGGTTAAAGTTCCAATTTTCCCGATCGATTCTTGATCATGAGAACTTGGTCGAGTTCGTCTCGCGGAGAACCGAAGCTCCTCGAAAGACTCGGGAGTCAGAGGGACGCGAAATTCGATAGCGGTCGAACTGACTTGAAACGACGTCGGATGCGCGTTTGAACGTGGAAAATGGTTTGCGTTCGCTGAAACTTTATCGCGGCTGAATATTTTTCAAAATTCGTTATATTATTTTTCCTCTCTTCGGCTCTCTCTTCCGCTCTCTCTTCCGCTCTCTCTTCCTCTCTCTCTTCCTCTCTCTCTTCCGCTCCCGCTTTACGTTATCCGTCACGCGTTCGCGTTGACGCCTTATAAATCACAGGCGAAAATAAAAGGCAATCGATCTTATCGCCGTCGCGATCCACCGCAACTCTGCCGAACGTCTCCACTTTTTTTCGCGTTCACCGAGTTTACGAAAATCAGTTGGAAACGTCGAGATCGGAGAAGTTGGAGCGACGGATGCAGAAGTTAGATCGCGGCTAGATTGGCGATATTCGCGTTTGACGGACCGCCAAGTTCGTCGATAAGCGCGCGATTGGCGCAACGAAGCGCTGCGAGGCCTTCGTATAATTTGCGAAACGAAAAGAGTCTCGCTTTTATCGCGCGCATACGGAGGCTTAATTTGAGATGGGCAAGTGATATAACTGTAAAGGTTGCGCAACGGAATACGTAACGTCGAGACGTCGAGACGTCGAGGAACGCGTCTACGAGTGGACTGGACTCGAGTTGTTCGGCCCTGGACACCGGGACCTATGCAGATTCTAAATCTCTAGTCGGCTCTCATCGGTCGGGAGTTGGATTTGCGAAGGCACAAAACGAATGGTCGCTGGAATTGGCTGCGATTCGCGGTTGCGAAACGGAGAATAGCATCGGGGTACGATTAATCAAACGCGCTAACGAGCGGCTCGAGAAGGGAAACACGCATCGTCGGCTCGATGGAAAATCACCGCGTCCCGGCGCTTCTTGGAAATTTCGAGGAACGGGTTTTCCGCGGAGAGTAAGAGCCCGAATAATCGCGTACTTGGATCCGCTAATGCACAATGAGCGAGGGAAAAAAACGGCGCGCGTGCGGCAACGGCATTATAAATTAAAATTAATAATCCGTGGAAAGCGAGGCGGTCAATTACGTTCGCGGCCGCGGGTAAAAAACTCGTCGGTCGACGCGCGGCGCGCGTTTAAAGACCGATTCGCGCGGAGGCTGAAAAATAGTTGATCGCGACGAGGACTGGACCCGACGCGCAGACTCCCAACGACGAGACGACATCGGAACTTCCTTCGAGCGAGTCCCATCGTCTACTCCGATACACTATTCCGCGCTTTATACGATTTTTTCGACGATATCGTTGTTATCCTTTGCCGCTTTCGTCGCCTTTATTTATCGCTGCTTTTACGAGTGTTTTCCAAACTGGTCGAGGAATCGCGGAACCCTCGTCGATATTCGTGCGTCGATAATGCGGGCTTTGCGCAATTTGTATCGGCAATAGCCAGAGATTCTCGTTCGCTATAGTCGAAACGCTTCGGGCTTTATTTACTGACGCGGAGTAAAATACTTACCTGTCGTTTTACCGAGAATAGACGTTCCGATCGATGTTCGAGAATAGCGTAGTTTTTATGGAAATAACGCGCGAAAAAGTGGATCGCAATTTTATCGGTGTTACGTCAGTCTGATAATGCTACTTCTAATTTATAAAGAAATTTTAAACGTGAAAATCGAAGAGATTTATCTTACCGTTCGCGTTTTAAATGTACACGTATCGAATTTAAAAATTAATTGCGAAAATACGATATTCGTTGATTTCTATAATCGTAGAATATTTCAAAAGCTACAGCGACTAAACGCGTTGTCCGAAAGTAGTAAAAATTTTAATGTACATCGCTTATCAATGACCTTTTATAAAATACATTTTTATGAATGCTAAATCATTTTTTATAAGGTATACAAACATGATTTAAAATTCGAGCAATAAAATACGAAGCGATATTTCACGTCTTTCATAATTACATATTGCAAAATATTATCTTGTTGACTGAAATTGTTACGTTTTATTAGTACTAAGTATTACGCTATATTAAATTTATGAAATTATTATCATTTTAAACCTTTCGCATATTCTTCGTGACAGCTATTATTAAAGATTTTATCCGTACGTTAAATTTTACTTTAGCGTACGATATATAATATATTCGAATATATTTTCAAATAAATATTTAATAATATATTATTTAACTCCGCGAATAACTTCCTCCGAATTTTTACCAAAATTCATCGATCGTACAATCGAAATAAATATACACGATTGATAAATGTTGCGATTCCTTTGTAACACCTATAATACAATTTTAGAATGCCGTATCATAATAAGCAGTCTCAAAATATATTCGTACATTTGTACATTGTACTTAAGATAAATTACAATAATTACGATCGTGCGTGAAATCGTAATTACATGTGTATACGTAAATATTATTACTTTATTAAACCTAAAATAATAATAAAAAAAATAATTACGCTTATAACGTTTGTAATGCTTATAATTTTATACACCGACGTACATTACGCCGATTTTTATTAAACGTGTTTTACACCACGGTCGAGGTAACTTTGTCTCTAAATAATTATAACAAAATAAAGGAATTTTAAAAGTGCAGAGTTCCGATAAATAAACACAATTAACTTTTCAGCGTTTAATAGTATATCATTAAAATATTGACAAACACGATCGACAAATTTGACACAATCTTGTCGATCATCAATCTTTTACGAAACTACAAGTAAGTTTTCTAAATTCCGTATTTTACACATAAAGAAGTCATCGAATTTACATACACTCGAATTTAAATAGCGCGTTAAATATGGACGCGTTACGTTGCATCGGACAAAGAGGTAAATACTTTGGTAAAAAAAATGAGTTCGCATTTTTGTTACGGTGTCGTTTAGCAACTACGAGTCGAACGGTGAAGGCGTCTCGCGACTTTGAAGCATCCGCCTAAGTAAATAATTTCCTTAAAAATTATTTATTTAGTTTCCGTCCACGGAAACTCAGCCACGAGCGACTAGTCCAAATCGAGACTCTCAAGGTTGAACGAGCGACTCCGGAGTTCCGAGCGGAACGAAGCCGCGCAAATCTCCGAAATCGAAACGCACCGGAACTATCGTAAGTGTATGCGTATAACCGTACAATAGATTTCGCAAGGACGACTCGTTGAGTATTGCGACGCGGGGCGCGATATTGTGATAATTCCATCTCCGAGTCCGCGTGAATCGTTTACGGGGTGAATCCGATTACGTCGTCGCCTGGAACAACTTTACATAATCCCCGCTGGAGAAAGCGCACCGAGAATCGTTGGTCTATCGACGATCCATCGACGATCCATCGACGATCTATCCATGATCCATCGGCGATTGTCGACCTTCGAAGTCAAAATTTTTTCCCACGTTCGCGTTCGACCGGTGCGAGGAATTCCTCTGCATCGGTGAACGCGCCGATAGATCCAGATGACAGAAATACCAAGCGTTACGCGAAAACTACTTTTTTCCGATCGACTTTTTATCGCCGATAATTTTCAAAGCAAAATTTCTGAATGTACGTTCCGCTCGCCTTTTTTTTACGACGAACTAATATAATCGATGTAAGCTACTGCTCACGGAAAATCAATTCCATGGTTTTTATCGGTCTTTTATACGCGCGCTTATTCATTCACTTATTTATTTATTTTCTCTTTATATAAATTACGATATCGTGCCATAACTTTATGGATGTTATTCTATATTCCAAACGTATTCCGTATTTAAATTCCAACGGATTTCTCGTTTACTGTATCCGCGATAAAATATTAGCGATGTTAACGCTAATGAAAAATGACCGATAAAAATTTAATTTTTCTTAAAATATATCTAATTACGTATTTTTAAATAAATTGAAAATAACGTTGATAATTCTAATGGTCGACACAAATATTACGTACAGTTGTAAGATATTATAATCCATGACGCTCGTAATTATTGAAATGTCGTATTATGTACGGTATTTCGCAAAATTTATTTATGGTAAATTTCCTACGCCTGTTCGCAACGAACGCTTTTAGTTCCGTACCTTATTAAAAATTACTTAAATTCTTTTAATTTTCTCGAAAACGATGGCGATAAGTAAATATTAACGCCTCTTAATTACATATGGTTATAAAACACATAAATGGGAGTATAACTGCCACTATTAGAATTAACCGAATTGAGCTATTTAGGATACCTAGACGATAAATGCAAACATAATTAGAATATACGTTCGAGAAAAAGTAAATTTCCTCATAAATTATTCGAAAGGAATCGCGTAATAAACGCAAAGAAAATTATCCCAAAAGCGCGGTATTCGCGTACTTTGTAGGCAAATGAGCAACTTGAGAAAAATATCGATAATCGAAGTCCTCGATGATAATTAAACAACGTATTCCCGAGCACTTAACTTTTCGTATACGGAGATCCACGTCTAGGTGACGTACATAAATCACCGGGTTCCCTATAAGGCGTTGCGCGAAAGAAAATACCTCCGCCTCGTTTTTGCGGCGAGGTAATATCCTTATCCTCGGCTCCGCAGCGCGAGATATAAACGCGCTCGTTTAATCGATAGCGTATTTTTCCCAGTCTCCCGCGATTTTCCAATTACAAAAGACGTCAGAGACCAGGACAACTCGCGGAATCGTGCTTTGGGTAAGCGGCGACGCATCCTCGACGACGACGACGACGACGACGAGACCATCCGGAGGATCCTCGCCGAATCGGGAATTTTCCCGCGCGTCCTTCACACCCAAAGTCCGCCTCGCAAAGAAGCTCGTGCCTTTCCACCGCGTCCTTCCGCGTCCTTCCGCGTCCTTCAGCTCCCAGCACCGAGGAGCCGTCCCGACTTCCACTTCCATCGCCGCTCCCGTACCCGCGGATTGCCCCGAGCCTCCGCAGTTTCAGCTGTCCCGCGAGCTCGCCAATATTATGCAAGCCCGGTGCTCCAGTTTCAGAGAGTCCGAGCCCGCCTCGACTCGCTTTCACTCATTCACCGCCTCGACGCCGCGGCTCTGGCGGTCCTCGTAACTTCGTAACGCAATGCGCGGGTGTGCGTGAGTCCGTGCCTCGGTAGTGCAAGTCTGACACCAGCACCGCCGCTACTACTTGGGCGTTTGTTCTCGTCGCGGTGCGTCTGTCTCGCTCCTGCTCCCGTTAATCCGGACGATGACTTTCACTTCTCCGCGAGCATCTCTCTCTCTCTCTCTCTCTCTCTCTCTCTCTCTCTCGCGCAACCCGACTCCGACTTGCCTACACCCGCCTCGGCCCATTTCTCGGAGCGCGAAATCGAGCCGCCAGAGATAAACACACCTCGGCCGTCGTATTCGTGCCTGTCGGCTTTTTTCCCCGATCTTCTTTCCTTTCCCTTTCCTTTTCCTTTCCTTTCCCTTTCCTTTTCTTTTTCCTTTCCTTTCCCTTTCCTTTTCCTTTCCTTTTTCTTTCCTTTCCTTTCCCTTTCCCTTTCCTTTCCCTTTCCTTTCCCTTTCCTTCCTCCATCCCGTCGCTCCACGCGTAATCCTACCAATGTAACGGGGAAGTCTTCGGATTTTTCCTGGTTCCCCTCTCCTTCGTCCTTTTCTCTTTCGATACCAATTCTATAATTTTTTAGTCCGAAATGGAACTTTTCACGCGCTCCGTACTCCAACGTTTTTTAACCCGGAAGCTGCAAAAGGAAAAATTCTGCACGAGCGTAAATATGATTTATTAAACTCTAACCGTTGATACGATTCGTATACCGATAATATTTTTGATAGCCGACGTAATTTAACGTTAAAGAGAAAATTAACCTTACATACGAAACGAGCTATACTTTATTTAAATCCGCTTAAAATAAAATCAAAAACATTAATGCGCACGAGAATTTTAAATTTCACTTATACTCGTTAATCGAGCACTAAACTTTGATAACTTAATATCTCAAAAGATAGTAATGTCTCATTTTATGATTTTCTCCGAAGTTATAAATAAAGATAACCTCTAAAAAACTACAATCCATTATTTACCGTGAAACGATGTACATCAACGTACAAAAAAAATGAAAGACCGTTGATGCATTAAAGTTACGGACTGGACCACACCAGCGAGAGACAGGAAGATAAATTATTATGTTTGCGCCTTTGCATGAAATAGAAATTATCGAAGAGAAACGATATCCGCGCGTCTTATTGAGATGTCGTTCGAGATGTTAATAATGGTAATATGGAGCAGCAACGGACTAATAAAATCTCTAAATTATATTTCGAGACATGGATTTGAACTTAAGTGTTGTTCGGCTGATTGAAAATCGAAATTGACTCTACTAATGGGGAGACCGAGATATACTTTTAATACCAATTACGCGTAATCTTGATTCTATCTCAGCTTTAGGGTCGTGCTCTTTACGTGTATCATACGATCGTATACTTTTATTGTTTCGACCAAAGTAAGAGTAAAATTTCTCGGGACGCTCATTTTATATCTTCTTAAAGAGATTTTTTATAATTCTAACGCGATTTACCGCGCGATAAAAGTATATTTCTCTAGAAAAATTTAATAAAATGTAACGATCGTCTCGTACCTGTATATTTTTTAAATATTATCGGGATTATTCGTCGACGTATCTTTTATGGCTTTGGCTTACGATAAACCCTCCTTTCTTCAATTTTAATTATTAATAAGTTATAAAACCTTTTAATTAATTACGTGCCGTTTTTCATTCGAGTTTATTCTTTATCGATTTAATCAAATACTTCATAGAAAGTCACGGGCTGAATTTCGAAATTTCATCGGCTCGTGTCGATGCAGCCTTCAACCATTATTTTTATCTGATTCGAATAATATAATGCCTCGATGTCATATATATATATATATATATATATACGGCGATTACTTTCAAAAAATTCTGACGAACGAATTTACCTCGTCGCCTATTTTTGGTGTCGTTATTATCGATGCGCGCCTCAATTATTATTAATATATTTAAGAAGCTGTAAAATTTCGTTGGACGAAAGTCGAGCGAGCGCACGTTTCGAGTAAATCGCATTGAAAGTACATTTATGTGAAATGCTAATTCGGTTCGATAGAATTGAAAATGTATTTGCGCAAAGCCTCGATCCGTTCCAAATGAAGAGACGCGTTCGAAGAAGCGGACGTCGAGAAGAAATCCGAATCTTCAATCTTGCCCGGATCTTTGGCCGAGTGGAGCGATCGCGGGGGTTCACCGGGATCACGGGGATCACCGGAGATCGAATCAATCAACACCGACGCCTACCGCGATGTTCGAAGGGACGTTTTTCTACTTACTCGCCGCGCAGGTAAAAATGTTAAAAGACGCAGGAACGGCTACGCGTGTCGAGCAACGTTCAAAAATTGTGACAAATGTTGAAACGCGAAACGCCGCATTCTTCGTTCGAGTCTCCGTCTGGAGCGCGCGTTAAGGTATCAATCATACCGACGAAGATCGATATCGAGCTGTTGATCGACTCGTTCGATCGCAATCGGAAATCCGCGTCTCGTTCTTGCTCCTTCACGGGCACGCGAGAGATCGTCGACCCGATCGATCGGAGCGCGCTTAATTGCTCGAAGCTCAAGGCTGCCGACCGAATATCGAAGGTGCGAACGGAACTCTGGACACGCGGTTCAAGGTCGCGCGTTTCCGGGACCGTGAACGCGAGTCTCCAGATGAATCCGCGAGTCGGCGACGGTGTCAATGTCGAACGTTGCCCGCGACACTTTGCGCCGTCCGCCGTCCACCGTCCGACAATTTGCACCTGCCGGGGAACCGAAGCCGGGAACGTGAAAGTCCGAGTGGCGCAATTCTCGATTCTCTTCCGACGAACGCACCGCACCGAGATTCATTTAACGCCCGTCTCCGAGATTCGCTCGATTCAATTTCGATTTCACGCGCTGCCCATTCGCCGTAAACCTGAATTATCCGAGCGAGTTCATTTTTATGACACCGAGAAACGAGCGTCGCCCTTTCAAACTGACTCGAATTAATCGCTCCATGTCCGACGATCGCGTTCGGAGCACGACTCGGGTAATAGTTCGGGTAAAGATTAGTCGCTGCGAGGATGAGGATCGAGAGTTTCTTCGCTGTCTGTCTCCTCGGATAATTTATCGATTATTGGATGTTAATCATTTTCTAGATGTAACAATGTTCCATTACTTAAACAATTCAATCTTTGGATCGACGGCTCGGATATTCAAGTCCGACGAGTGCAACTATCTCGACCAACGACTCGAGGTACGACTCGAGGTACGACTCGAGGTACGACTCGAGCTACGACTCGAAGCAAAATTATTTTCAGCCGCCAATGTTGAGCTCGACGCTTGCTAAATGTACCAACCACCGATATCGCTCCAATTCTATAAAGTTCTGTTGTAATTCTTTATGCGTGGTATTTAAAAAATTTGATATATAACTACTGAGAAATCGACAAACTATATTCGCGTTACGACCGATATTATTAAATACGGTTTAAATATTTTTCAACGGAATTTAAAAAATTGTACATATTTAAATGAATCGAAGGTATTTATATATGTCATCGAAGGTGATTATGTAGGAACTTTAAACGTAAATGTTCATAAATAATTATGTATCTTTGCATTTACGATAATCGTACTTGAACGGAAAAAAAACCTGTTTCAAAGTAAAACATGATTTTTACGTACGAATGTATATAAATAATTATAAGTCATCAAACGTGGTCATAGTTCATACGGAGACTGCGTATACAGTATTTAGCCTATATTTGGTTCTCTTTTAACGAAACACGTACGTTAAATATACTCGGTATTTAAAACTATTTTCACTTAGTTTGAAATAAATATCTATTTTTTATATTGCGAGTTTAATGATCCATAAAAAATCGAATGCATTGGATTTGATTTATGAAATGTATCGAAAAGAGTTGTTTCATCGTATTCGATATATATCTAAATGTTTTATAAATAAATATCTTCATAGTATGCGATTATTAACGAGGTAAGTTACTATTCGTAAGTACGATATTAATAACATTCCAATTTTACATCTTTTCAAAACTTCGTAGCATCGGAAGATTGATTAAAGCTAGCCTTCAAAAATTCTTTCACAAAATAATAAATTGTGTACATGGAATAAGTTGAAGTTGTTTTTTCCCCATTTATATAATCAAAAATTATTTTATACGTACGTCTGCATCCATGCAACAATTTAGTTACATTATTATTGTATATGATTCTTCTACTCTTACGTTTTTATAATTCATCGATATCTATAGAAGTTATGCGTTTATAGTACTTGTGATTTCACTGGTAATGAAAAATCTGACGATTAAAGCTTTGAGAATCCAATTTTAAATAGACAGAACTTTAGACTCTAAACTTTTGATTGTTGCTCAACTTCAATTTTTAAACTAATGGAAGTATTTTAAAATATCTTTAAAATAACTATTAAATGTTAGTAAATAATTATTTTAAATAATTAAATCTTATGTATTAATTTATATAACTAATTAAATGAAACGTTTAAAAATCATTTCATTTAATAAATAATATAAAATTTGAAAAATGTCCAATTATTATGTTTTAATAAGCAATCATTTAAAAATTAACAAATCGGAAATTTATAATTTTTAAAAATTAATTTTATAATTTGTATTCAGTTAACGTTAAAATATCTCAAGAGACTTTTTTAATTGTGACTGATTATCGTGATTTACGTTATATATTACAGTCACGTTACACTAGGATATTCAATATTTATATACGAGGTTCTTTTACGTACGCTTTTATTTGATTTTTGAAATAAGGAACATCGTTTTCAACGATAAAATTAAATGTTTTTCTCATTTATACCATTTAAATAATTTAATATCTATTCGGTATTATGATTATGGAAAGCTAATTTCTTTAATATTTGATATAAATAATCTTTTCCATCCTTTCCATGCGTGATTTTAAAATAAAAAATTATAAATGAGTTGTTGCAAAATGCGTGCATTAAATGAAATTATTTTTAACGATGAGTTAAACGATCTAATTTTATAATAAAATTCTATAAATTTATATTACTAAACGCAAATTAACGTAATAATTTAATTTCGAATTCAATAATTATTATGCAGCGATATCATACAATTAGAATGTAACGAATGCTCAAGTTATTCGTGAATTTTATATAGTTTTATGTATAAAAGAAAATAAGAATAAAATTATTAACGTTCAGACTAAAAATTATTATAATATTTTTATTAAATAGAAAATATCTAATTTCAGATATTTTATTTCACAGGAATTGTAATTAAAAAGTACCTTAGAATTCGTTTGAACGCATATTTATTACTATGTTTCCGCCGCAGTTAAACAGATTTCCTTGCTCTTCATCGTTCCTGCTTTACGTAATAATACGTATACCTAGAATTACTTGGCTAATGTCTAACTAGTAATAGATCAATTACCATTTTGCATAACTCCTCGATTGATCACTTTCATTTCCATCTTACATCTTTCCTGATTGACTTTAATAATTCGTATTCTACTTGCACGCCCATATTTTTTCGACGTCAAACATCGCGCACGTTTCAAATATGCAAGTTTCCCTTTAAAAACCCAAGTTTTCTCGGTTATGGAATAAAAAGGCAACTCCAACTTTCTGGTGAATAATGTATATTTTCCCTCTAAATGCTATTTATAAATTCATAAGTTACATAGATCTAGATTTTAATATCCCGACGTAAATAAATTTAATTGTTTATAATTATTTTTTGATTCATAGTTTAAACACTTTAACGAATCTTTTACCCAACGCTAAATATATTCATTAATCGATTAAATACCGAAAGTAAACTAAAACTTAAATATTTATTAATTTAAAATGTTTTTACTTTTAGACTTTCGATATTAATAAAATGTCAAAAACATACATCAAATTACTTTATCGAAAATATTTTAACGACGTACGTCGGTACAGATTTTAATTCAACGAATTTCACATTTTCTTTTATATTTGGCATATGCATGTGCAAAGGTCTCGATGTCAATATTGATACATATTTACGAATACCGTGGAAAATTAAATAAAATGTAAAATGTAAAATTTTACAACGAATTTAAAAACTACACTTATTACTTATTTTATAAAAAAACGTAATTGCATATAATAAAATAATATTATACAAGTATTTACGTTACATAAATAATAAACATAATTTTAGTACAAAGTTTAAATTTTATATTTTGTTCACGATGCCATAAACGATTATTGGATAATCGACGATTGGAAGTAGTATCGGATGAATTTCATTGTCGTGCGTCCGATTAACTTAGTATTAAAGATTAAGACTCTCGATCGCTCGTAAATGATAATTTACGCGCGACGTCGATCCATGAATCGATGAATCGATGAATCAATGAATCGATGAATTACGTCGTTAATAGATTTGTAATTTTTGTGTTTACATCCCATTTCTATAAATTTATAAGCGGAGATAAAATTTAAAGTTATTTGGCATTTCAATCGCAAATATCGAGCTATTAAGAAAAATTATTTTACTCGTGCGAAATTCGTATTTTATCGCTGCACTGTTTTACAAACCGATTACGATCTATAATTGCTTATAATTCAAAAAATACTTGCAATTATGTAAAACAAAGCACCACTTGGCCTACTTATCGTAATAATCGAGGTTTGAAGTAAATACTTCGGTTCTTTTAAAAAAAAAAAAACTTGTAGCAAAGTGAAAATAAGAATCGTATTTCGTTATATTTCAAGAATTTTTACGAAAACACGCAAGTTCGTTTGAATGGTAGATCGTAACAGTGCGTAGGGCAAGGCATTTTTTCGTTTTACGCAAATGGAAGTATAGTATAGTATTATAGTATTTTTAATTAGAAGCAATTATTCCGTATTCGGTCCGTGAAAGAGCACTGCGGTAAAGACCCGAGTTTGAAGCCCCTTCTCCGGAGATAGCGAGAGAACCGCACGAGATTTATGACAACCTCTTAAATTAGAAACGAGCTCGTCATTGAACGCGTTAAAACGTCGACTTGTCAAAATGCCGCCTCCACCTCCTCATCCCCCCCCCATCCCCCTTTCGTCATCCTCCATCCACATTCCGGTTGATGCGACCAAAAAGTAAAGCAAGCAACCGATTCGTCCTTTCTCTCGGCGATGTTTAATCATCGAGCTCACGCGATTCTCCTCCAGGAGCGTCGAGTCGAGCGCAAATCGCCTGACCGAAGCCGCCCCGGGATTTTTTCCCTCCGCCGAAGCCGAGGCACGGAAAATTCATTACGCCTTCTCTCCTTGCTTCTCTCGGGACTGGAGCCGCTCACGCCAATTACGCAACCAAGCGCGAAAAGCTCGCGATTCGCAGACGCGTCTCCCGAATTTATCTCCCGTTTTTATCTTTATTAAAGGACTTTCCCGCCTCGCCCCGGTTTATAGAAAGCGCGAGAATCCTCTCGATAACCTCTCCGTCGCTCTCTTAAAGGATTCTAGTCTGACGTTTTTCCTTGCTGCTTCCACTCTGCTTCCACTCTGCTTCCACTCTGCTTCCACTCTGCTTCCACTCTGCTTCCGCTTTTTCGAAAAGAGGCAACGTTTTCGGTTCGCGCGAGTTGACGCCTTCGAAAATTCAGCGAAGGTGTTTCCTTTTACGTTACCTTCGGCTGATTCAAGTTCAATCTGGTCGAGTTGAGCCGACCTCGATAGTCAAAACCAGATTTATCGATGAAGCGCTTTTTTTATTCGGTCCTCCGTGTTTGCGTTGGATCATCGTTCGCTGACAAGCATCGACCGCTCGATGGAATTCGAAGCGAACGTAATTTCTCGACTCGTAAGCGACGATCTTCTCGTTTCGGTCAACGAGACCGAAGAACGAGACCTTTTCCAAAATGTTGGAAAGCAAAAGGCAGAGCTTTAGTTCGCGGTTGAAAATTTAGGTTCCGGCTGGTTGCATCGATATGTGTATCGATAGGTGCATCGATAGGTGCATCGATAGGTGCATCGATAGGTGCATCGATAGGTGCATCCATAGGCGCGTCGATAGGCGTATCGATGGGTGTGCAAAAATATCCACCATCGTCGGCTCGATATCTCTTATTAGTCTGAAATATTTATCGTATTGGTATTTTGGTCATAGCGTAACGATTACGTTCGTTGGAATCATCGATTGGAAATACGGGTGATTTTTCCCATCGAACGGTAATTCGTCGGCTCGTTCATTTTCACTTTGCACAATTCCTTCGCAGCCTTACAAAATCGTTAAGCTCAATGGGAATTGCCGTATCGTAAAAATAAATTATTCAATTAAAAACCGATATAACAAAACGACGCGGGCAAAATTCACAAAAGATCCGCGCTTTTGTGCGAGTCCGAGCGGCATTATTATTGCACTCGGGAGCCGAACGCCATTAATTAGCCGCTTATTAGAAAGCGAATAAATCATCGCGAGTGGCGAATTGGAGCGAAGTTACTTTTAAAGCGGCTTCGCGCCTTTGTCTCCGCACCCGATTTCCTCGTTGCGCTGCTTTATAAGGGCCGCGACGATGATAATCCGACGCGACGCGACCGGTATGATAGATTTTTCCAGAGACGGTTCGTCGCGATTTGGGCTTATCCATCGATCGCGATCGCGATTGCTCTTTCCCAAAAGAGACAGAGAGAGAGAGAGAGAGAGAGAGAGAGAGAGAGAGAGAGAGACGTAAATTTCACCGGCTCGTACCAACGGCTCAGATGCTCTCCAGTAATGTAATTGGATCGGTCTAAACTCGGCGGTTCGAGGGCGCGAGTGAAAAATATTGAGTGGGTGAAAATTAAAATTCGAATGGAAGATGTCTACGTATATGGGAAAAGCGAGATGCGAGTAATCGTAAAGCAACGATCAATTTTTTAAAGTTTTCTTTTAATGCTCGATAAGAACTCGTTTCGCCGATATATACCAAAAAGGCGTTTACAATTTTTCATTTTAAAGAAAATAACGAAGAATCGTCGACGATATAGTTTTCCTCGAGACTTTCGCAATTACGATATTTCCAATAGTTTAGATTTATAAAAATTCAATTTAACGCGGAATGTGTAAATCTCTTGCCGTCGCCAATATTATACTCGCCTATCGATACATAAATATTCACGCGAATAAAAATATAACTATGTCGGCGATTAACGTTACCTATTACATTCAAGATAAGATACTAATTTTAAAATATATCATCTTAAACTTATTTAAGTAAACTTTTTAATTAAAAAACAAATAGGCTTTACTTTGAATTCCATCGCCGTAATTAAATTATAAAAAGATGTTGCCGTAAGATTTATAAATCTTTTTTTAATTGGCTAATTAAATAATTATTTATTAATTATACAGGTACAATTATATTATTTTCAATTAATTTTATAAATCTTTATAGATATAATAATAATTGATTTAACAATAATGCGTTAAAATTGTAAATAAATAAAACCTAATTAAAAGAAAGGTATTTTAATAGTATTATTTTTCTTTTTGAAATACTACAACAATATTATATATTTGTGAGTATATTTTTTATTTTATTATCGTATTCGATAAATTCAGAATTTTTAACTTTTTTTAAGTTTCGTAATGATAAATAATATTATGTTTCATATAATAAAAAATTGTTTATAATTATTTAGATAAACTTAAATTTCTATACATTTTTTAAACGAATGTTGCTTAGTTTAATATACGACCTTTATAAATTATTTTTATATATACTATATACTATAAAATATACCATCTTTATAAATCATTATATCAAATTTAGGTCTTATTGAATTATTTATAAATATATTATCTGATTTAATACAGAATTTTATATTTGTAATTATTATATTTTTATACTTAACAGTATTTTCTTAACAAAAACTGTTTGAAAAAATTGTCATTTTTTAAAATGAAGAGGAAAAATTTTTAATCATTTTAGTGTAGAATATATAATTTATCCACAAATTTTTTCCGATAATTTTTAAAAATGACTCGCGCAAATCGATCTTTGAAAATATAATTATCAATTTTTCCGAAAGAAACTAGGAATAAAATCAACATTGATAAATATTTTATTTTTACAATTTAAAAATGTTTGTTTTTTCCATAATAATAGCGCAACGGCAGATCAGATACGAAGAAACCATGACGTTAGCTGTAAAAAGCCATTTTCTAACGAACGATACGGTTACACTTATACATTTATAAGTGAGATGTTGGTGCGTAGGTTTGGCATCGAAACTGCTTAAATCCCGGGAAAAAACGGATGGTTTCGGTGAATAATTTGGTCGCGGTACTTCTTATAATTTACGCCTGTAGATATAAATATAACGCTGACAGTCCCGATCGGCGGAATCCAAATAAAAGAAACTAGTTGGTGGTGACGAGTCTTGTTTTGGTAGGTTGTCTTTACAGTCAATCAGTCTAGAATTATGTCATTTCGAATTTTTATTCTCTCTTTCATTCTCTTTCTCCATCGTATGATGCGTATGTAAGACTAGCGCACGAAAAAAGTGGTTGGGTAAAAATTAGGACATATTAAGTAAGACATAATCGTCGGAGAAATTTTTTTAATCGAATCGCTTTCATCGTCGTTGGTATTTAAGGTAAAAATAATTAAATGGATTACAACACGTATTTTTTAAACGACTTATATTTTTGAATACTCGCGGCGGTTACACGCGGATAAATAAAAGGCGGGATGACTCGATGATGCAAATAAATCCCGTTTAGTACTCGAAAGAGTCGGTAACGCAAAAATAAATCGATTCGCACGAAGCAAGTACGGAGAGGAAGAGTCGTTCTTCCTCGAATAATTATTCGAAGGAGCATTAATTATTTAAGAATCACCGTAAAAGTGAGCTGACGCGAGAAGCCTCTAAAAATTTCGCAGGTATTTAGTTTTTTAATAAATTTAATTAGTTGCCTCGCGAGGAAAAATACGGCGGATACGAGCCAGAAACGTCGCTATCTCAGAAACTAATTTCACCCTTCCACCGTTGAACGATAAAGCACAACGAAAGCGGAATACCGAAAGAAATAAAATATATAATTCAATAGCGCAACTCGTTTAAAATAATAAAGCAAAGCCAGCGTAACTGAAAGCCCTTGGACCGTTTAACAGACAAGGTCTACGCACGCCCGCAGCTTCGATCCGGAAAATCTGTTTGCCCGGAGGAGCGAAGATCGAGTTTTAGAGGTTGGTTGGACCGCACCTTTCTCCCTTCCTCGCCACCCTTCCTCGTCTTCCTCGTCCCTTTCGATTTAACGAGTTCCTTAATCGAGCGAGGCGAGAAGGCGATACGATAATTACACACGCGAGAACGCGCTTGCAATTGCGATAGCCTTTTCCTTTGGTTTCCATTGGTCCTTATCTCTCCTTTCCTTCTTATTCCCTCGCTCACGGCTGTTACGACGCGTCGGGGCCGCGACGCTCGAGAAAGGCGTGGCATTGCCGATGTCGAAAGCTCGACTTGGTTCAGCTCGACTCTCGCAAGGCGCCGCGAGACTGACCTTCGCCGAGCGAAACCGAGGATAAAAAAGGCAAAGCGAGCAGCCTGCACAATTACGCCGCCGAGACGGACACATGCGTGCGAGCGTTCCCCCGTTGGTTGGCGGGGGGACGGGGGGTGACGACGGGGGAGGGGGAGGAGACGACGGGGGAGAGGCGGCGACCACCACGCGTAATAAAAGGTCTTAGCTACAACCGCACGCAACGCGGACTTTCGCCTTCTCCTTTCTATAAATCCGAGGTAATCAGGGCTTTGGTCGGGGACAGGGTTTCGAGCGCATCCCCGAGACTCGAGACTCGAGACTCGAGACTCGAGAACCGCCGTCGCCTCCGCCTGGGAGCAAACGTTACCCGACGCGAGATGCACTTACGCGCGTCGAGGCGATAAACGCGCGCACTAAAAAGTACAACTCTCGAGCATAATTAACGCCTCGCCTTATCCATTTCCCTCTGTTTATCCAGGCAATTCTGCGCAATTCGTCTCGTTGATCCGTTTTCTTGCCTCCCTCCCCCGTGGGCGTCGCCTTCCAACCGAACAATCGCTATCGATAAATATTTCCGAGGCTACAAATTTAAAGGTTTACGCGGGTGTGTTGGCGCGACCGATACGAGAAAGAAAACCTAATCGTGCGTTCGTAAGTTTGAGCGACCGCGAGTTGCGACTACGAGTTGCGACCGCGTATATATATAACGTTACTAGTCTATCTATCGATAGTTTTATAGGAGAGGTTCGATCTTTCATGTTGCAAGATAATTAGCGATTGTTCTGCTCTACTCTATTAAGTTACCTTACCATTTTTATTTTATCGCGCTGGTTTCGTTGCTTGTAACGTTTAACGCGTATTTAACTCTGAAACCAAGTTCGAAATGTTATTTTAGATCGATAAAATAGACGTTGCGAATATTTAATAAGATTTATTTATACCTATGTGAAAACTTGGTTACGCTCTACTCTTACTCTACTCTTTTAACGCTTGCGCGTAAAGCTCCAACGTTTCGATATTTTTCACCGCGTTAATGGCATTTTATACGTATATATATATATATATATATGTGTACGCATATATATATATTATTAAGCAGAAAATAATTACGGTAAAACGATGTAATTTCTACTTAATTTTCAGTTTATTTTTTGTTGCATTACTCTATATAAATTAACGTCCGCAGCTCCGCGAGACAAGGTCGCTCGCTTTTATTATGAAATATTAAGATATTTTTCACTGTTTATGTTCGGTATAGTTTTTTCTTATCGATACGTTCTACCTTCTATTTCAAAAAGTAATTTTAAAATACTTTATTGAAAAAGGTATGCCGTAAAATTGGAAATTTAATTAAAGACGCATTTTTTAGAAGCGTTTACGGGTTGTTTAATTTATTAAACTTTGGTTTCACGTGTTCGGTTTAGTTCGCACGTTATAATTTTAAGCCGTCGATATTTACAATATCGGATAAAGTTTGATAATATTTCGCGTACAAAAAGTTACGACATTCGCAACTAAACTATTATTATTTCAAACTATATACGTTACGATATCTATATCGTACGTTATGATTTTATTTTCGTAACGATCTTTTAATCTTGTAATTGATGTTTGATTTATTTATATTGATTAATATTTTTGATACCTATCTGAAATTAATTAAATTTTTTATCCAACAATTTTTTCTAAATAACAGTATAAAATACAAATATTGATAATAAAATATGTGTATAACGTATAAAATATGCCACCGTTACAACAAAGTAATAAATTATCGTACCTTATCAGTTTGTTTTTTATAGAAAATTATTTTACACATTTCGCTTGTACGAATAAAAGTTTCGTAAAGTAAATTTATTATATTTTCATGGCTTAATTTAAAAGTACTATGAATTAAAAACCATACCGATAATTCTATAAAGTAATTACTTGTAAACATTTTTTCTAACCAATTATGTAATATTCGATATAAAGCTACTGAAAATTAATACAGGTTTTATGTTAGTATTGATGATTAAGTAGAATTTAAGTATGATTGATAACCATCTTAATTTATGTACAAAAATACATGGATAATGACAAATAATAGATAAAATTAATATTAAATTAATTTTATAAAATTTAAATCGCGATCGTATATAAATTAGATAATGCTAAATATTTCCATGAGATTAATGACATTTTGTCGATAGTCATAGGTATCGTGACAAATTGTATCAGGTTATACATATAATCCATTTATCGATAGTAGCTCTGATTTATATTTTAAAGTGTAGAAAATGAAATTGAAAAGACTATTCGTCATATATTAAGAAAATCGAAGCGGTAAAATAGTAATGGTACTTTTAAAAATAATTACTAACAAAATGTAAATAAGTTTATTATGTAGAAGATGCATATAAAAATGATTGCACTTGGTTCAGAAAGGATTTAACGATTATTTAACAGCCGCTTAAAAAAATAAATAAAAATATAATTAAAAACAAACAATATTTTTAATATTTATAAAAAATAACATATTTAATTACAATTTAAAGCACTAAAGACAAACAGGAATATTAACGATGACAAATTAAATTTTTATATTTTATAATTAATGTATATAATTACTAAATATACTTGCTAATACGTTGGATAATTGTATCTATAATAACTTAGAAAATTTATTTATTTTTCAAGGAAGTTTACAGTTATATCTTAAAAACGTAAAATCTATAAAATATTTATTAAATAATTGAACGTACCGTAAACTACATTATGAAATATTATATTTTTGATAAAATATGATCCAACGTATTTGTTCATAGTTGTTACATTATTATACTATAACTTTTTTCATCGCTAAACGTCATATCTATTCGTTTAAGGAATTTAAATCAAAATATATTTTATTACATCTGGTTTTATATAAAAAAATTTCTTAAGTGAACGGGAATAATTATGATCGATAAAATGAAAAAAAAAATTAAATATTATCTAAAAGATTTAAATCGTTGCGATAATTTATTATCTTGAGAATTACGTATAAAATTAAGCATACGGTGAATTTTTACCATATTTTAATCCTGACAATCAAGGTTATACATCTACACAATATTTTCTTAGATATAAAGCACCGACACTTAATTAATAAAAGTTTAAGGTTAATCATCGTAACGAATATTTACCATTTACTCGAACAATGAAATAAAACGATAAAAGTAATCGAGAAAATATATCTTTCACAATATTATTGTGGAATTATATTATTTTCTCTAAAACAAAATATTACGAGAGCCTCTTCAAAGTAATTTCCGCACAATTATAATTTACGAGGACTGATTAATTAAAAAATAGAAATCGCGAGGTATTTTTTTAACCTAAATAGTTCGTAGAAGCTACATCTTTTTATTTTATGTAGCATGTACCTATATTAATTTAAATATCGTCCCTAGCTACTGGTCTGCATTCGCGTCACTAATTTGTAAAGAAAGTTATACTTTTCAATACATTACAGAAAGTTAAAATTGCTGGTTCAAGTATAAAAAAAATGTAGTGCACGTGGACGTATTCATTAGGACAGATTATAACAGGTGTATACGAGAATAAAAGTGAATTGAACGCGCAGCGGAAACCTCGGGAGAGTGAAGGCGACGGGATTTGGTCACCGTCTCCGTCTCCCTCTCTCTCTCCGTCACTTCATTTTACGTCCAAACGAATCAATCCATCTCCTCGCGTACATCCGCCAAACGGCCGCTTCGGGCAACCGCCCCCTAAATTCATACGGGATGAATAGAAACTTGCACTCGCGACAGACAATTTTCGCTCTGGACAAGGTCGACTAAAAATCTCGTTCCTCGAGCAAATTGCGCAACCAACATTCGATTCATTCGACGATTGCATTCCGCGGGATTCGAGCTTCTGGCGTCGCCGCGGCACCGAGTTATGTAGATTTTTATCCGACGTCGCTTTCCTCTTTCTCCTCGCTCGCTCCCATTTCTCTATCGGGTTCTTTCTCCTTATCTCGCAGCCTTGTGTAAACAGTTTGTTACTGTCAAAACTCAATGCTGGGGGGACTGGTTGCGAAATAGCGACTCGCTGCCGCGCAAATTGCAGGTGTAGTTTTGCCGTTTTAGGATTTGCCGTCTCTTATTTCGCGCGCAATACTTTTTGCAGCGCCGCGGGGAGAATCGAATCTCCCGCCGATATCTCGACGTCGGTTGCGACTCGCGAGCGTCTTATCAACGGTAGCGGCAACCGGCAATGGCAACCGGCAACCGGCAGCGACTTTGCGTCCAACTCCAGCCTGCCAAAGACGCGGCTCGCATTTATCTCTTCCTTCGAACTATTCCAACTTTCTTATTGTAAATGACGCTGAAAATAAATTTGGAGCGCGAGCTAAGTACGCGATAGGTAACTTTTCAAAACGATAATTACCTTGTACCTCGGTTCAGGCGTAAAAAACATCACCGCTATTATTACGGTAGATTGGATATACGTGGAAATGCCCGAGTAACGTAGTTTTTCCACTTTGCGTATACGTATTCTCTGACAAAGTGCTACTTTTAAAATATCGTTGATTTTTTCCAAATATAGATACATTGTCTTGTTCTCTGTTTCATAATTAAATGTAACGATAGGATGCCGCGTTGAATAATAGGCGTCGAAAGAGCGCGAAAGGATGTAATTGATATGCCGAGGAGCAAATAAAAAATCGGCCGGAGTAAATGTATCGATGGAAACTGTTTTTGACTACCGATAATCCATTCGAAAAATCACGATATTCAAATTTAAAATATTTCAATCTCTTCACGCAATAATATAATTGCTAAATCAGAAGTGTAATGAATGCATTCTAATGTTACCACTGACTATTTAAAATGATGTGCAATACCGACCTTCACCAATTGACCTACTCCATCGATCGTAGAGCAATCGATGATTCCTACGATTAAAATAATAATTATGCCAAAACCTAAATACTTTAAATATTTTCCATATAATTATGCATCTCTTCTGATTCTCTTCTGATCAATATATCGAGGATCTCTTCAAAATCGTTTCAACAAATATGTTAAATGTAATGATGTTTTTTTTCAAAAGATTTCACCGATCGCAGCGGCGTATGAAATTTATTCTTACCTAGATAAACGTGAAAATAGATATTATTTCACCGTGGAGAGACGATAAATCAGATTTTTGAACTAGATAAAGTATTGTTTGAGGTAAAACTATACTTTGCTACGAGAAATATCGTAGCTAGAATTTTTAATATCGAGTTTGCGTTACATCGCTGTAGAAAGTCTCCAATCTTACAACTTTTCATTTCGCAGCTGTAAATACCTACTCCAAAGTAAAAAAAATTCCAATATATTTTCTCAAATATAAAAATAAAATAAAAGAAATAATGTAAGGGAATAAAACTAAAACTTATACTTGTTCGACTTATATTAATAATATATATAATTCGCGTACATAAAATTTTTTAATAATCTATTAAAAAAATAATATCGGTAATTCTTTCATCGTTGAAATGGTCTTTTTAGATGCTTATAAACACGATCTTTTCTCAAATTATCGAATTTAAATAACTTAGTCCAACGAAAAAAACAACGCGCAAAAATATTTTTATACAATTATGTAGAAAAATAAAAGATTCGTTTTCAAGAATTTATTTATTTAAAAAAATAAAATAATAAAGATCTTAAAATATGATAAAATAAAGATGAAACGAAAGGAAATTAATTATCGAAAGAAAACTAAATAGAAAATAATTATGCAATTTTCATTCTAATATACATATAAAAATCTTGAAGTATCTCGAAATATGTAATCTGTATCATTAGTCATAAGATTTTCTGAGCATTGTTCGAGAAATAAAGGTAAACATTTGCATAAATGATTTTCTAAATCGCAATATAATAGAATTTCTTGAAGGATTTGTAATCTATTGATTAACATAGTTAATAAATTTAACTTTACATTGAAATAGTTATTCATCTGTTTTAAGATCTGAAACTTACGGCAATAGCTGCTAAAAATTTAAAAAATTATACTTTAAAATTAAAACAGCTATTGGTAATGTCGGTTGATCTCAATAGTAAACTTACAAAGTACATATAATTTTCAAAGCATCGATGTGTACCGAATTCATAATGACGTACTTGATTAACCGTGTGAAATTAATTTGTATGAATGCTCCGTAAATTTCGAGTCGACATCAAGGGTCTACGCGACCAAATGGACCACGGATAATAATATTTTCTTTTGAAATCGAAAGTTGACGTAAATGCTCATTGAAGTGCAAATGAAATTGTGGTGCTGCATAGGAAATTTTCCCGTTTAGTAACTTAAATAAATTTTAAGTTCAATGTATTTTGTGTAATAACAATTACAACATACGTAATAAACTAGTTTGAAACATGGGTAAACTTTTTTCGCGTGTGCACTTGAAAATCAACATTTACCGTAACAAAATTTAGAATAACAGTGATACGATATAATAAAAAATATAACGATGGCTTATGTACTTTATATTTTATTTTCAACGGGTTTTCCGCGTGTAATCGTTTCGAAGTAAATAAATCAAACGTAGTGTCGCTATTTTTACAAAGAAACGATACTATAGATTAAGTTGTATTCGTATATTTTATTCATGTGTATTATGAAAAAACTTTTAGCTTACATTTTTTACGTTTAATATGACGACACAATTTTAAAACTTATTTTATTCGCTTACGAAAATCACACGAAAATTAAGAAATGTTTATTTTTTAAGATTTTAAATTTAAGATCTATATTATCTTTATACATTTATTTGTGCTAATTTTAGAATTAAAATTTAATGCATGATAAATATTAATTAAAAATATATTTCTGTCTCACTGTATATTGTTAAGTATAAATATTTTATAATAAGAATATCACGTATAATATTTCGATCGTATATCAACAGTTTTTATTTTTTTTTTTTTTACTTAAAAAAACATTTCAAAATCTAGAAAAAATATATGCATAGATATTTTATCTTTATTCATAAATACAAAATCAACGAAATTTATTTATAAAAAAATTAAAATGAATTAAATCTATAATAAAATGTTGATTTAGGTTCACTCCAATTTTCGCTTTCTTTACACATTTATTGTCCTGGACTTTCTAACTTTTACTCTTAAAGTTAAAATTGTTGTATAGCTTTCGGATAGAGTAGATACAATAATGGAACATTTTATTATAATATTATATATATATAAATTTACTTATAAATCGTTAAATCCTTAACCTTCACATAATTAAATTGTTAAATGTATAATAATTTTCACCGTAAAAAATATAATGTATACTTTATTAGAAAATTAAAGCTAGTATAAAGACTTGGAGCTCGCGCGAAGGTTAAACCTAATTACTAAATAAAATTGTCTACGGAAAAAATAAATCTGATCTTGTGAAATTGTGGTTATAAAAATAACAATTTTTCCTTATTCGACTAAAATAACATTAGAGACCAAGTTTTTATGTTCCAAAGTATTGCACGTTTATAAGTGTAGAAACTAGAATTACAATATTCTTCAATTACCAACGCGATCCTACCCATGACTATCAAAGAAACCCAAGATAAAGGAACTCACTTTCATAAAACTATCGGCAAACTTGCGAATATCTCTTAATATTATTACGTAAAATTTTCTTTTTAAAAGAATAAATATGTTGATGTAATCATCAGATAAATATATTAAATACTTATCTTTTCATCTTCCATTTGTCCATCTTTATCAAGTGTCTGAATCTTATCTATGCCGATGATGAAGGAAAAAATTGTTCGTGTCGACACTTAAAGATGCTAATTTAACGCTTGAGAGCGAACCACGGAGGAAATAAAATAAAGATTTCTATATTTAAAAATATTCTTAAAACGTATAAAATATTCAAAATATTATTTTTTGTATTTTAAGATGATAAAATAAATAAATAAAAATTTTTTAAATATGATTCAAATTAATGTTTTCATAAATAAATAATCTTATTGATAAATAAAAAGCATAATGTAATTTGAAAAATTTATAAATAAATATTAGATTAAAACTTTAACGTAAGATATCACTTGCTAAAATTATTATTACGTTCGTATTTTTTTCCTTACCTTAAATATTAGTAATCATCGGGTCCAACAGATTTTCAAATATTTGTATAGATTTCCCGATTGCATCCATAGTAGAATAATTTTGCAAGAGTTATTTCTCTTGGGTGCACGAAACTTTAACGCTATTGACATTTTTGTAGCTTTGATCGATGGCTAAAAGAAAACCTGAAAGGCAATTATGAAAAAAAATGTATCTTAAAGTAGTAATTTTATCATACTTCGCAGAGGTTATTTAATAAAAACGAGCATATCGAATTTGTTTTCAATATTTGGAATGAAATTTAGTAGCGTATTCATAATTTTTTAGAAACTACTAAATTCAAAATAAGGTGTATACATTAAAAATAATAACTAGCTATTAAAATTTAAAATTTCATGTAATTCAAGAGAATAGTTATCATTTTTTTAAATTACAGACATGAATTTGCGTTTAAATTTTGCATATGCTTATCATAAAATTCCCCTGCATAATTATTAAAGCATCTATTTAACTCAAGATTTATTGAAATTTAAAATAGGTGATCGATCATACAAATATAAAAATTATTTATTAATATCACTTAATTAGTTTATATAAATTTTATCTTAAATCTAACTATTCCATAGTTAATCCAGCTTCGATCGGTATCCGAGATTATTTATAGTTACATTTATCTGTTTATAATATCTTCGTTAGAGTTGTACGAATCTGTAAAATAATGTAAAATCATTTTTCTAATATGTAGAACAAAAAAAATTACGAAAAAATTTCTGATATTTATAAAATAACAACGATATTACAATAACAATCATCGACTCGGTTGATATTAATTTTATATATCAATTTCACAGTATTAAATAAATTTGAATCTAGCTTTACATATTAATCTTTTCTAGTACGAAATACTTCCAAAATATGTTATAATGGAATTTATATCGAATTCTTACATCTTAGGCACCACAAGTATTTAATAATAATAAATATTATAATTTTTTTCAACGATAATTGTCTTCGGTACGAAAACTCTAAAAAGAAATTTAGAGCGAAAATAGGAAAGTAGGTAATATTATGGATACGAATTTCAACATTTTCACGAAAAATGCTGAATGTTTTTCGTAAAAAAAAACTAAGATAATAATAATAATTTGAGTCGAAAATAAGGAAATAATTCTTCGAAAAATTAACCGGGATCAAAGCGAATTTACTTTCTCGAATCATCAATTATTTAACGTTAACGATTTTGGAGACTTGGTAACGATACCGTCTCGGTTTTTAAATAACAAATGTTTTATAATATCGTATCGTGGTCACCTACTAACCAACATCCTTGAAAAAATCCTAAGCCTTTCCTTGGCTGAATAAACCTCGATTTTATCGGTGTAATTAAGAAATCATCGGGTACAACGCGTCTCTTAAAATAATAGGCGATCGAAACACGAGCAGAAACACGAGCAGAAACACGAGCAGAAACACGAGCAGAAACACGAGCAATATCTTTATTCGCCTGTGTTACCCGTAATTTTCTGATTAAAGCCTCGTCGAACGGAAGAGAGTTTAGCTTCGCTCCGGGTGGCTATCATCGCCGACGACAGCAGATATTGCTTCATCGAAGCATACGCCTCTTACCGGCCCCGAGTAGGCAATAGCAAATTAAATCGATAACCGTTCGAGACCGCACGCGAGCCTCGCACTCGGACCAATCGAGTGCGGATACGGTTACGATCCTTCGTCAGGTACACCGTTATTTTCCTTACAACGTTGTTTTCACCAGCTGTTTTACATAATTGTTCGCTATTATCGCTGCGTCCCGGTACTCCCAAGCAGTCATCGAGCAGTCATCGAGCAGTCATCGAGCAGTCATCGAGCCCAACCCTAATTTCCAATTTCCCCTGCGCCTTCTAAATTCGACTAAATTCGACTAAATTCGACTAAATTCGACCTTCTTTCCGATAGCGTTACGCAAACGACTAACCTTGATCAATTTTTCCGATCCGCAGAATGCCAGAGGATCACTCCGAGAAGTCCCCGAGCCAGCCGCAATGCCGCGGGCCTGGACTTCGAGTGCCCCGAGGAGTTTGGCTACTACCCGCATCCAAGGGACTGCACTCAGTACTACGTCTGCGTCTTCGGCGGTGCTCTTCTCGAGTCCTGCACCGGTGGTCTCATGTACAGGTGGGTATCGAACCCGAGCTTCTCGGTATCGGTCGCCGCAAGACCCGATTTTTAACTTCAAATTCGGTTCTATCTTAATCCGTTACATCGTCGTATTCGCATATTCGTAAGAGAATCCTTGTAAAAGTTGGTTGCGGTATCCAAACCAAATTAACGGTAACTATTATACGCGCGTTATACAACCTTGTTTTGATCACTCGACCCCAATATTTTAAAATCTTAAGCGATCGCGTATCGTATTTTAATACTGTTTTTTTTTTTAATAAATGTTATACTTAAAAACCTGGAATTTAATATTTTAAATCGCTGACATTGAGCTGATTCGAGTATCCTGTTACCGATACTTTTACCGGCCGAAATTATATTTTCGATATTATTTAATGACGTTTTTTTTAATTAATCGACGTTTAATTTCGCGTCTTTATTTACTACGATGCGATAGACATCGATCGCGTTGTAAATTTGTACAAAAACAATATTGTGACTTTTTAACGCTGGCAGATTAAATTACACGTTACGAAAAGGTTATATTAAAATAATGTCCTTTGGATCGACCGACGTTAAACGTTGACATCGAAATTTCAAAAGCTTCTCTAAAGAACTTTTATGTAAATATTAATATATATACATATATACATATATACATATATACACATATGCATATATATTACATAAATTATTACGAATACGTATCACGAAGTTCGAATCAACTTTTTTACCTTAAATTCGTTACAAAATAGTTTCCAACACAGTTTTCTGAAAATAAAAGAACCGCAGCGGATAAAAGAATCTTGGATATAAATACGTATACGATAGCGATCGCTTTGTATTCGCCTCGTTAATGTAGATCGATGGGAATAATGTATGTACGATCGCCGTCGAATGGATATAAGAAGTGTCCCATTGGCGTGACTTATATATCTTTCTTCCTCTTTCTCTCTGACAGCGCGTGACAAACTTTTAGAAATCGCGCGAGCGCGACACAATTGACGTAATTTTGAAAGTGAATTATAAATTGCGAGTATTCTTATGCAAGCCGTGTGATCCTAATTGGGCGGGAACGCGTTCGTAAACCTGGCTCTCGAAAGAAAAACATTTTTGACCCGTTCTTTCTCTTTCTTACCGTCGCCTTAAAAATTCGTGCGTTTTCTTGCGGAGTCACAGGACCTTATTATGCATATTTTCTTATGAAACAATTATAAGTATTTATAAATTGTCTCGACTTACAAGATATTTCCTTTGTATGCAACAAGTGTTACGGACTTCTGATATATTCTTTGGCGTTATCGCGCCTGTGAATAATTAAATGAAATTATCCGATTCGTCTCGGGTGTTGGCATGTGAAAATATCAAAGTATATCTATTAATTTGAATACAGGGAATTACATTGCGGTGAAAGCAGTTGCAAAAATTTATTAAAAAACCCTTCGTGCATATTCATGTTTCGATGTTTTGTTTTATTTTGCAATCCTATCGCAATATTAAAACGTGAAACAAATAAGGTACCTATTAGTCATTGTTTGTAAATTTTATAAAATTTGAGTACATACAGAAACTGTTTTCGTCTTTTTGTTTTGCAAGATACAATTTAAATCAACAAACCTTTCTTCTCAATTATTCTCGCCAAGATTTCAGAGATTATCTATTGCAAATCTCATTGTTATACAGATAAATATTATAAGCGTAGGAGAAGCAAGAAAATTCAAATAATAAATATTATGTGGAATAAAAGCGCATCGGTTGATCGCGATTTCAAAATCGAATGAAAAAAAATCGCTAATTTTTCCTTGCAACATACTTAATATATTTCAACTCGAAGAGTTTGTTTTGCAAAAGTGAATTTTTTTTCTACTATTAGCCGATACGCGGTCGAAAACAAATTTCGTTTAATTTTTTTAATTAAAATAAAAGTTAAGCTTTTATTCTATTTGCGCTTAAATAAATACTTAACGTCGTACGATTTCAGAAACTGAAGGAAATACGCTTTAACAATATAATGTACAATCGGTGGATTAAAATTTTACATATTTCCAAGTGTTAACGGTAGTTAAGCGCAATTTGAATAAATTACGGAAGAATGATTAAAATGATTTATTATACGGTTGTTATACGCGACAGTGATAAATTGAGAATTCGACGAAACATTTTAATTTCTTTATGTTTGCACAATTTATTCGTTATTCCATTATAAAAACTAATTTACAAGGAGTAAATTTTAGATAGAAAATAAAAATTTTTTTCGAATGCTCGCGAAATGTGAGCACTACTTATTTTGATATATAAACCAGAATAAACGTCTCGGGTTCTTTTATAACTCAATATAATTATATTTTATTATAACTTATAGCCTTTATTAAGCAATTAATCGAATTTTACACAAAGATAATCGTTGTTAACCTAAAATTGTAATTCCTCGATTTTTTAATTTTTACGTATTTCTTAATCTTCGAAGAAGGTCGATTAGTTTCAAAATTCATTTCAAAACTTAATTTCCCAACGTAATTTGTTCCTTACGATCCTCGCATCGAGAAAAAAATTGAATCGTTCTTTCCATTAAAGGCTAAAGTCCGAAGAATCGCAAAGGTCGAACTTGGCGTTAATCCGTTTTTTATAGAGATTATGAGAAATTACGAGAGAGGAAGCAAAAACGTAAATCTCCAAATGTTGGAAAGGTGAGGCTCCGAAAGGCATAAGGTCGTTAGTTGCGTAACAGGTCCGAGTCCTCGTCGTCATCGTCGTCATCGTCGTCGTCGTCGTCGTCGTCGTCGTCGTCGTCGTCGTCGTCGTCGTCGTCGTCGTTGTTCGGAAAAAGCACGGAACGACGGAAATGCGTCCAACTCATTCGCGACTCGTTCCGCGATCGCGCAAACACGAGAAACGAGCGACGAAGCGGAATCGAGAGCACGGAAGTGCAAATTGGTAAAAGCGCACGAGTACGCGAATCGAAAGTGCGGATGGATCGCGTAAGAAGGGGCTAAATAGCCTCCTGGAAGAGCAGCCGTCGGTTCCCAAGGAGGTTCGTGAGACCGCGAGTCGGTTCGTTAAACAGTCGCTCGCACGCGTCAGTCATTAGAAGCACCTTGGCGAGCGACGACGGGGGAACGACGACCAGATCCTGGCGATGCTCCGGTTCGGCTTCCCGGTGCGGCCTCGTTCGAGCAAACGTCGAAATTCGAAATCTGGAACGGTTGGAGCTCCATCGCGCCCCTCCCACGAAACCCGTTAAAGTTCTCGCGCGGAGGTCGAAGCGGGCGAATTTACGAGGGTACGAGAAAGGTGGAGGCTGCTGTAATATATCTGCGAGCGCACAGTCACGAGAATAGGGAATCGTTAACGATTTAACGAGGCTTCGACTCCCCGTCGAATCGAAAACGTCCTTTCGCAACCGATTCGATTCGCACGCGAGATCGAATCCCGTCGAGGTCGTCGAAAAACCTGAACTTGGGACTCGGACCACCCGAGAGATCGAACGCGTTCCAATTAAGGACAAATGCAGATACGCAAACCCGCGCACGACTTCCGAGGAAAGCGGCCAATGTCGGACATCCAAGGTCGGAAGTACACCCGTTTCTTCCCATTTTTCCTCGACGATGACGACGACGAGCCTCCCGAAACGAAGCTCGGATCGAAGCTCGGATCGAAGCTCTCCCTACTACAAAAGAGAAAATTTAAATTTCACCGATGCCTTTTATCGACGATCGTTTATTCCCGCGTTCCGTAAGACGGCGCAAACTAATTACGCGTTACGGCATCAGCGATCAGCGCAGCGCTTCTCCGCGATCCCGTCGATCAATTACGCGACTGCGAGTCGAACGAGTTCGCGTGCCGTTAATGCTTCGATAACTGATGCGAGAAGCGCCTCGAGAATCCCGAGTGATCGAGCGCCGTTTCGTCTTAGATTTTTTCGCTAGCGAGATTTTCGTTCTGCGTTCCGAACGCTTAGCCTCCGACGCTGCTTACGTCGAGGATAAAATTCGATTCCCGGTGGAAGAGGAAAGCTCCGCGGGAGAAGCAAAGTTTTCGCAAATTACGTCGTATTTGAAGTTTTGAGAGGAGATGCGTCGAGATTAATTCGATTGTCCGATTCAAAACCGTACTTGGTTACTGCTGTATCAAAAAACCTTGTTCGCGTTCTTTACGATTACCTCTAATCACTGATAACGAGGTGTCAAATTTTCTTTGGTTATATAATAATTAAATTTTCAAGTTTATTATTTTTTTATAGCGTAAGATATCAAAAGGTTTTTGTTACAATTTTTTTGAAATTTTTATTAAAGTTCCAACGATCGTAGATATTGAAGAATCGATCGCGATCAATGAATGTACTCGGAACTTTGAAAAGGTGTTTCATCGAAATAACTCTTTTAAATAATCGAACCGATAATTACGATTTTGAAACGATTTTTTAATCCAACGTTACTTTTAAAACTTTTAACCGTGTAAATGCCGTTGTACGTTTCAAAACTTTTAAATTGAAAATAACTTGTATCAAAAATTTATTATTTTCAGTAATTTATTCATGGAATTGAATAATTTTATATTAACTTACGTACAAGTTTCAACGTCTTGTAAAATTTTTTTTATATATGCTTATTAAATTAAGAATCGAGTTTTTAACCATTTTTACGAATTATTATAAAATTTTCAAGAAATGTTTTCACGCTCAAAAATAAAAATATTATTTAAATTTACATTTCTTCCTCTTATTTTTTTTATAATTTAAAGAATTATAAAAGATCGATTTTGATGTTAAAAATTTATATCTCTTGAAAATATGTACAAAATTTAATTACCGTTTTATGTATTTTTGTTTAACTCTTTAATTTACAATGTTAAATTATTTCATAATAAAGTGAAATTTGTGAAATCAACGTTAATACACGAAACTCTCGAACTCTCGTAATGCATGAATTTAGATGGTACAATATTTACGAATTAAATGACATCATTTATAATTTAAATTATTAATATCTCGTAACTAATTTTGACCTAATAATATGTTTTATTAATCGAGTAACTAAAGCTTTTACAAATTACAATCTTTTCACGATGTTACCGCATTTTTATTAATTTAAATTTACAAGGCATTAGAAAATTACATTAGAAAAGCATTTTAGTAGGTTATACATTTGATGAAAATTAACTTGTAGGATATATAAAATCGTAAATCAGCTCCTAGATTTACATATAAATTTTATCAATATAATAAAAAGAGAAAGTCTAAATATTTACATATTTCTAGTGCCTTCTTCAAATTTAAAGTTATTTCGTAGCTAATGTACGAAGTAGAAAAAATTTTTTTGAGTTAATTGAGTTCTAAGTAAAATGTACGCGCGAATGTTATTCGATTGATTTCGTACGGTATAATAATCGTTTACATAGTATAAAACGTGAATAATTTGACAATAACATTACATTTAAAAACTTAAAAATTGTTTTTTTAATTAGAAATAATTAAACGGAATATTCCTTGTTTTTTAAAACCAGTTACTTTTTCTCTCAAACGAGTTTAATAATTTAATTTAATAATTCATGGTGATACGATCGAATAGTTCAATGCGTGTTAAAATATAGTTTGGAATCAATTAATCGATCGATTCTAAATATCGGTATCCCTGAATAAATAATAAATAATAAATGGAATAGAAATCGAATAGTATGAAAGACTAAACGGATCATATTTATTTAAGATAATATTTTAACCTACTATTGTAATTATTTATTTTAATTGATCAACTAAAAATAATTAAAGAAATGTCATGAGATAACGACGCTACTTCAATATAACGTATTACTAAAACAAATTCGAACTTTCTTTTCTTCCAATGAAATAAGTCAAGTGCCAAGACGTTTGATTAATTTGTTTAGCGCCAACCACATCTTAAGTGAAAGGTCATTTTACTCGGATATTCAATGGCATTCTTGACTCGCGAAGCGCTAGTTTATCTTACGACCAATCAAAATCTGAACATCTCGATAAACTGTATCTGATTTCTAAAAAAGTTTAAATAGTTTAGCGTTAGGTTTAATAGACCGACAGGCTGAACAAATAAAATTGATTTGAATACATCAAATAACATGGTTTTATATCAATACCTGCTTCGATGTTAACAGTTCGTTCTCACTCTTGGAAACGGTCGATCGAATACCTATAACTCCGATCGCGTGTTTGCATCAGAACAAGTGTGAATGTGAAACTTTGAAACTTGGATATCTTAGGAAAGATTGACGTCTTCTTGAGATTAACCGTTATTTTATTTTCCTTCGCAGTCACGAGCTGCAAACCTGCGATTGGCCCCGCAACGTTGGCTGCCCTGAAAACAGTTCTCCCTCCAAGGACATTGACGAGGATCCGCTACTCGAGAGGTGAGTTTCTTTTTTTCTATTTCTTCTTGGCTTCCCCGATACCGCAGATTTTCTTTCACCTTTAGAAAGTCATCCCGAACCCTCTTCTTGCCTTTGTAACAACGCGTGGAAAAAAATTGCCAGCGATATCGTTTGAACGGGCGAACGTCGGTGATTAATGTTACATAGGAGCGATTCGAAAGATAAATACGGAAAATGGATTTTAATAGCTCGATCTGTTCTCGCGCAACGAACGCAAAATGCAGCTTCTGTGCATTTGCAAAACCTTTGGGCGCAAACTCTAGGTATTTTTATTGTATTCGGCGCATAAAAAAAACCACAAGAATTTTAGTTCAATGCTGACTCGCGAGAATTACGAACAAAAGTAAATGCGCATTGCGAGCGGTAATCAAGAATTTTATAATGAAAACTCGTACGTTTGTTGCTACTAAACTTTTTCACGAAAACAATATAAATGATGTGAAAAATTTAAATCTGATTTGAAAGCAAGTATTGCGCAAAGTCACAAAAGAAAAAAGGGTTTATTATTACCGACTTACTATTTACCCGTTTAATATTCCAAATTTAACATTCCAAAATTTACAATCTTTATTCGAGATAAGACCAATGTAACTACCGATCAAGTGTTTTAATGACTTAATAATTAACGTTTATAAAAATAACGGATAATTTTTTTTTTAATTTTATTTAAAATTGGTCTTTGACATTATGATCGTTTTATACGAAACAGGAAATTGAAAACGAAATATTAAATATCGGATTAAGTCATTATATTCTATAATGTATTTCTTTTTTTCTTAAGTTGGTTTTATCGTCGGTAATTAAAAGTAAAAGGCATTAATCTTGATCTCCTTGAATAATAGTGTTTTATTGATCGTAAACTTAAAATTAGGATTATATTCATTACGTTTTTGTAAGGCTAAAAAAATTCAATGAAAAAGCAACACCTACCGTTTTTTCTATTTTTAAAATTAATAACTATACCTCCGCGAGTTTATTAACGGAATCTATAACGAGGTCGGTAAATACTATTTATATATCTAACTCTATTTAATGTAATATTATTTCAATTCGAATTCTCGTGCGCGAGTAGTTAATTTGAAGATAATATAATGAAATTAAGAAATTTTAACGTCGTTACAAGGAAAATATTTTTATAATGATTATAATTAATGTCTAGTATATTATTACCTTTATATTTTCTAATTCGTTCTACGGTTCGAATCAATTATATAGCCGAACAATAAACATATTTTATTAACTATAAAAGATTTTGAAATAAGTAAACGGTTTTAACCTTAAAAAATTGTTCGAATTAACATGTATATTCAAAGTTTTTATTTTTAGAAACTTTCGATGAAAATGTTACTTTTCTATCGCATAGAATAATATTTATAAAATCAATCAAGTATCCAAAGAGAATTTAAATACTGTTATTTAAGACTTGGTTGGCATTGCGTTAACACGCACTTGGAGCGTGTAATATTTTAAACGGGTTCCTCGTTAGCGCTAAATTTTCCTATACTCGATAAAATATTGGAATAAAAGCACGAGAATCGGAAAACTATTTTTTCCGTGTTGCGATAGTTCATCGACGATTATTCATTTTTTACCGAAAGCAGCAAAATGACATACCGGAAATATCGGGCATCGTTTTTCATTTCTTCTATATTATTTTCTTTGCGCCGATAAAACAACTCGATACCGAATCTCGAATTACATAAGACGATAAATTATACCGGTCGATGAAAATTTTCTCGACCGTCTATTTTTTATTTGTTTTTTACGCATGATTTAAAAATTGACATTATTAAGCGATTACACGTTAAATTTGCTTTCTCAAACCTAATTTTTTTGCTTTATCGACTTACCTTATATAAACGCGTACAAAAAAGATCAAAATAATTTGATCGAATCGAACTGGACAAATTTCAAAGAAAAGAAAAATTATTTTATATTCCGGAGGGTGGGTACGAGTATTCTGCGACTACATTTTCCAAGGATTGAATTCGCTGTGCTCGAGGAAAAAATAAAGTTACGAATCGAATGCAAATTTGCGCGTACTATCCGAATAGTTGGATAGTAATAAATTATTTCTCGAAGCGAACTCATTCGAGTTTTGAAAAGCCTCTGTTCGGATTCGTAATGTAAACGCTTGATTAAAAGTCGATTTCCAGTGTCTATACTCTTACGGGTGGATATATTTTTATACACATAGAATAAGTAAGAAATTGATTAGCCGCGTTGAACGGCAGGGATTATTCAACCATCGAACAGCGAACGAAGAAAACTCACGATTCTGCTCCGTTAATGAAAACAATTACGTTAAAAGCTAGTCCGAGCACCGAGCGAAACACTAGATGCGATTAGAAATCGTAAATTACCTAGAAAAAGGAACCCCCGTCAAAAGTGTAAACAACGCGCGACGTGTCCACGCGATAAAGTGCACCGATTAAAAAACAATCGATTTGTAATACCATTACTGTCCGAAGTGTTACGCTCGTGGGCCCACGGCGGCTCGCTTCAATCGCTCGGGAGAGTTCCATTTTGTAAGTTATCCCCGACCGAGTTGAGCAAGCCTCGCGCGTCGACACGTACTCGATGTAATCGCATTGTACTCGCCGGCTAATCGACGGCCTGTCCGTTCGATACGGAACGGGACTGACGAGAGGGAAGCGAGGGAGAAGCGAGGGAGAAACGTGGGAGAAACTCGAGAAACGAGAGAAACGAGCGACAAACGAGAAAGAGAAAACCACCATCTTTCGATTATTCCGCTTCTCTTTTACCCCTTACCACTCGATCGAGATCGAGCCTTTTTCGAAGACCTCCTTGCGATTAGTCGCTCGGTCAAGTTCTCGAGGATCTTCTCTAGGTCAAGGTCAATTTTTAGCTGCTCTTCTCCTCGCGTTTACGCTCTCCCCACTCCCGTTCCGTTATTTATTTTAATCCGCAAAGCTTCGGGCAATATCCGCGTATCATCCGGATAAAACGAGTGCCGAAAATTAATCGACCGCGAGCGATCCTACCGAATGGATGCATTTTCGGTCCGTTTAATTTACAGAAATTCAGACCTTTTCCGGTCATTTTTCCTTGCTAGACTAGAAAAAAAAAATGGTACACGCGAATAGTGTAACGCACGGAAAGTCCGGTACGTTCGTTTACTTAAACACCTTTTTGCTACACGGACGATAATCGTGTACGCGTTTATAAAAACTTCCTGCAAAAACTTTGTCGAGCTCGGTAAAAAAATATGAAAAATAAATAATCGATCGCTTTGAAGCTTAAAAAATAAATTATAATTGTAAAAAATACGTACAACCTGTTCAAAAGACAAGATAATGAAAAGTTATTAAATTAGAATGCGATCTTAAATTTCTTTTTATTCGTCTAATTTAAACGAATAATTAACGAAGTAACGAAAAACGTAAATTAACGTTTATTATTAAAAATGACTCGTTTTACAACTACCATCGATTTATCAATTACGAAACGTGTATTTTGTTAATAATTATTAAGTGTTCGATTAATCGCGGAGTACGTAAATCGAGAGGTTCTTAATACGATGTAAGTACGGGAAATGCTATTATTTAAGAAAATTATTATTTTTTTAAAATAAAGACATAATTCTACGAAACAACCCGCAGATAATTAACGCTGTTGGTAAAACTAGAATTTACACCATCGTAGTTCGGGCATTACGTATAAGCGTGACTAGTACGAAACTATAATAATTGTACATTTTTATCGGGTGAAATTCCGCGTGTCTTGTCGTAACGCGCAAAATAGGCGAAATACCAGGGAAGGTCGGTTACCGACCCCGCAAACTTTTCCGTATAAAATAAATTGTATTTTTTGTTCGGCCTCGGTCGAGGAGCGACGCGTCGAGTTTTTTTTTCTCAAAGATTTCGTTTGTAGCGCTCCGATCGCGGAAAACGGAACCATAAGCTTCGTATTCGGTACGAAAAAAAAAAACAACTAAAAATTTCCGTTGCACCTCCTTGCCTCTCCCCCAAAATTAAATCTCACGCAATAACGACGTACACGCGTTAAAAATATTTAACGCATCTGCCGTTTCGCAAAGTAATTATTAAATACGCTATTAAAGCAGTTTAAATTTTTTATTCCGATTCTTATTTCTTGATTCGCCGGTTCCCCGCCAACCGCAAACTCATTAATAATTTCACGTGTCGAAACGAATTCCCGATGCCAAAATTTCGAAATCCACGATGCCAAAAGAATCCTCGGTGTCGACACGTCCAAGAATAATTGCGCTGCCTAACCGGAAACGTCTGCCGAGATGACTGAACTTATGAACGAGACAGGGAAGATTCCCTCGGTAGTCTCGACGCCACCGGAGCGAAATCAACTCGCGGGTTCGCCGTTCGGATGGAATAGATGGAATAGATGGAATAGAGAGGAGAAAAAATGTACGAGGAACGGAACAATCGAAACCGCAAGGTCTCTCGGCGAACGCAACGCCTTGTAAATCTAGTAGTTAAGCAACGCCTGAGCTACGATACCGAATTCCGAATGACTTTGCGTCTGCATTTTTCATCTACGCGCGGACGCGCATCCCGAGTTCGTTTCGCGCACGCGGAATTTTGACTTTCTTATTTACGTAAACGCTCTTTTAATGTATATTAAATTATACTTTTCGGTACGCGGATACTCGCGGTTCGAAAATTATCCTCGACCAACATTTAATATATACGCGGTGTCTTGGCTACGTATCTAATATTCTATCTAATATTCTTTATTACCTTTCCAAGCATTTTTAAAGGGAAATACCTTTTGTCTTGATTTTCGTACTTAGCTGTGAATATTGTGAATATTTTGAATATCGTGTGAATACGCTTAAATTATATTCGTTAGTTACGAGAACCTACTACTCGAATTAACTACTCGAAGAATCGAAAGCGTTAATTAAGTTGTAACTTTTTTTTGAAATCTTAGATCGAAGCGGTATTTCAAATTTTTTGTACGGAATAATCTATAAGGTTTCGTATCGATTTATTATTTAAGAAATTAACGATTTTATCGCAACAACGTCGGATTTTCAAAGAATACCCTTTTCTCTCGAAAGCTCGTTACACTTTCGTACGTTTGAGTACCAGAATTATACAATGCGTAATAACGAACAATTTATTAATGAGCGTTTGAAATATTTATGAAAGTAACAAGCTTTGTCCAAATTATCTAGTTGCAAAAAATGTCTTTTAAACTAGTCGTTAAAGATTTTATGAACCACGGCGAAAAACGCTTTAAACGCTATTCTTCCGGCAGAAAGTCACTAATCAATATGTAAATTATAAAATACAAGCTTCTTAGGTACAAAATAAAGCGCATCGCGAGGCATTTTGAGTTAACGAAATTGAGGTACGAAATTAACGAACGGAGCTCGGTTTTGAAATCCGCTTTAAACGAATCGTGTATCGAAATCATTGTCTCGATGTACATTGTTATTTCTCTTAAACTTTTTCAATTTAATCCGTTAGTTTTTTAAACCGAACAAGCTTATTTCGAGTACAAAGATGCCTTTTCTCGTTACGTCGAACCGACGATGACTAAAAATGACTTGGCACAAAATTGTTCTTTCATCCCGAGTGTCTTTTCCCTTCTTTCATACTAATTACGATCGCGCATTATTCGCTTATTTTTTAAATAAGTAATTAACCGTAAACGAAGAAATCTTTTCCGGTCGTTCGAGTTTTAAGGTCATTTTTAATAACTAATTGCGCGCGTGATCGTAGAAAAATTATGAAATCGATGCGTAACGATGTACATTCGCGAGAGGCCTAATAATAAGAATATTCGATCGAGAGAAAAAATTAATTGGATCCGAACGATTTCGTTCTCGACAAATTCGAAAGATACGTAAAATGAATGCTCGAGTAAAAATTACGATAATAATTACGATAATAATTACGATAATAAACGGAAGGTTAATATATTAATTTAAAATTGCTATAAATCGGTATATATAAATAATCGATAATCGGATATAATAACCAATAATCTTTGGAGGAAAAAATAAATTTCCATAAACGAGATATATAAAAATATAAAAATCGAGAATGAATCGCGATCGATACCGTGATAAATTCAGTTTACAGATACACGACCTGTCGTATCACAAAGGACTTAATCGTTTTTTTGCTCAAAATTATGGTTCAATTATCGTTTAATTATGGCTGTTTTCTTTAACAAGGCATTCTGCAATATACGTAACTTTTTGCGATTTTTCAGTAAATAATTATGATCTTTAAAGATCGTTAACAATTATGAATAATAAAAATTAAGAAGTCGGACGTTTCAATTTAGCAAGGAATACAGTTTTTCCTCGCGAGGGAATAATCAAGTTCTTTGGGCATAAGCGCGCGTGCGCATGCGTAGCTCGCATAATGGAAGCCGGCGTAATTTGCGTTTTACCGCCAATCGTAATGTTAATAAATAATTTGCTGAAAACTGGTTCTACGTACGGTTCTACCTACGGTTCTACGTACGATACGTGGATACGAGACTCTCGCCTCGGCGAGTGTGAAGTTTACGTAAAGCTGCGCATGCGCGACTCCGCGCCTCCGCGCCTCCGAGTCTCCGAGTCTCCGCGTTCCTTCGCTCGCCAGCGACTCACAAGTTCCTCTTTGTTTATTTTTTATTTTTATTTTTCGATTGCCCGCGCGCACTTTCTCCTCGGAGATAAATACCGGATAAATACCGGATAAATACCGAACGCCGCCCTGGGGAACAACCCGACGCGAATTTTGCCGATCGCCAATGTCGCTTTAACCGCGACACACGTACATGCGAACGTCGCCCTCCCATACGTCGGTTTCAGCGGTACGGGATTTCAATCGTCAATTTTTATTTTTACTTGGACCTTCGGTCATCCAAATCCCAAATCAAAATGATCGCTAAACTCCTCCGCGCCGATTCTACTTTCATTTCTTCTTTTCATTTACAACTTATAATACTAACTACTAATGGTGCACTCGATAACTGATGTTTTATCGCTTCCTCCTTTGAACCGGCCAATAACTCGTTCAAGGAAAAACTATCCAAACATCGCGAACAATCTTCTAATTTCGCCATTATTTCTCTATTTTTCAAACTTTATCTCTACTCGGAGATGCTGCGATGCTTACGACGTTACGATTACATTGAAACTTTCCGCTAAAAATGTTACGAAGTGGACTACTGTTCGATGCCGTACATGAATTTTATCGATTAAACTCGTTGAAATAAGCCTCTAAATTATCTTTCGATAATAGCTATCGAATACGCTCTTGTGAATATAATTTTATTAAATTGATAAGTTATTGTCTTATTATCTGCAAGCTATTGTATAAATATGCTATAATTCACAACTTAATTGAATTGCTAATTTTCCTAATTATCTTGTACGATACTAAATCTTTTAAGCATCCGACAATCCAGTTATCGTATTTTTATTTTTCCTATAATTTTTTTTCAATTTAAATACACGTCGATCTAATATTAAATGTAAAAAATAACGGCGAATTAAAATTACGTAAAAGTGAATTTTTTTAAATTATAAATTTATCGATTCTACAATAATTTTTTATTAAATATTCACCATCGAAATCTATTTTATAACTTTTTAAATTAACGTGTAATTTATCAATTTATACTTTAACGGCGAATGCCATTATTAAAATCGCCGAATTATAAAAATTTTAAAAATTAAACATTTTTTCACGTACGTCGATTTATATAGTTTTAAGTCTTCTTAAAATACTTTTTTGGAACGGTATTTTAGTATTTTATGGAATATTGATTTCTAGTAAAAAAGATACATTTTCGGCTATTATAAATAATCAATGATCTCCAAAAGAATTTTTGAACGAAGAAAATATTATAAACAAAACTTTGAAATTTATCTAAAAATTGTTTACGTCGATTTTGAAAACATAATTTCCAATAAAATCTTTTACGTTTCAGAAATTTATTACACCATCTGAAAACGTCTTGTATACAAAACCTTGTTTTTATCAATTTTACTTGCTTTAACCTGAAAATTTTTAATATAAGTCATAAAATAATATACTACTGTATTATTAATAACTAATTTGCTACAATAATAACGTAAATCATATTTAATTTTAATTTATATCCGTATAAGAAAGAGACTATCATTTTTCTCTTTATATAAGATTTTCTTTTAACTATTCATTTAAAACGTAGCATGGATAATGATAGATTAACAAAAAAAAATATCTAATTTAATTAATCTATCTAATCTGAATATACAAAATAATAATTAGAGACTGGTTTTATTATCCTTATATAATCATATTTATCGCAAATACAGTTAAACTGTGTCTAACTGAATCACTCAAAATCGTTAAATTTGTGAAAGTACATTTATATTTATACTATTATATATAAATTAATTATAGAACCAACAATAAGAAACTTAAATTTACTTCTTTATACCTTTCACACCCTTTTTATGACCGAAGCATCAATCTTGGATGTTTTACTCACTATTATTTATTATCGGTTGGATCGTGGACAATCATAGATCTTTCATACTATTTTTTTATTCCTCAAATAATTAAAAAAATAAATTTAAACTTCTTATGTACATCCTTTGGGTAATGAGCGAACGATAAGATTAATTAAAAACTAATTGAATTCAAAAATTTTTGATTGGTATCATCAGCTTCTTATTACTTACGTCATATCATCATTATCATACTACGTAAATTATACCGAGAATCAATACCTTTCAATTTTATTTAATTTTACCAAGTGAATTCGAATAATCTCTTATTTTTTTATCTTAAATCGTGTATTATGTGATATTCGACTCATTATGCTAGAATGCAATTACGTATTGTGTACACGAAAATTTCGAAATATATTTTTCGCTGAGTTATACATTACTTTTCGTAAAAATAATTTGGCTTTGTAGAGATTTAATAATAAAATGATTTTCACAAAATATAATATTTCTTAATACATTGCTCGTAATTATCTTTGCGTACAATTAAATCCATATAATTTACATAGTTTATGATTACAGTTACGTATAAGTCTTTTCATAATAAATGAGTAACTAAAACTCGTATAAAAATATTCTAACTCTACAACTATTTTCTTTTCACTAAAATCTATAGAAACTGAATTTTAGATTTTATTTTACACGGTACGCGCATATTAATTTGAAAAATAATTCTTTTATTATTTTTAAAAAATTTTAATTTTTAACGCTTTGTTCGATACATATTTTTCTAAAGATTATAAATACGTCGACTTCAAATATTTAAGTATCAATAAAATGTTACTTATTCTTAAATACGATTTATATTATAAGTTTATGAAAAACATGTTACGATTCAATACAAAATATCGAACCATACACAGAATTATATGTAACGTAAAAAATTTCCTATTACGTTAATGTAAATTAAGAATGAAATTACGCAAGGATTACACAAATGATTCAGACTATACAAGTATTCTATTCGTGTGGGATCATTATTAAAATTACTTTCGTTGTTATTTATAGTAGTATTACTTTATTTTGTTTCTTCGTTCAAAGATTTTCAGAATGAAACTATTATGGTGCCCTTTTTACGTTAAATAATCATTCGATTAAGTATTTCCAAGGAAATTAAAACCAGAAAGCATAAAAAAATTTAATCAAACTATTTTAACGAGTAAAACGTCTCATCGCAATAATAATAAGCAAAAATATTGTTAAATTCGTTTTTTAATTTTTTTGGGTATACATTTATCGTACGGTCGGTTAGAATAGAAATTACATAATAAATTATTTCATTGAAAACTTTCAGACGACTGCAGCGGTAGTTTTCTCATTAAACATTAAAGTTTTTGGTGTGTGAAATACAAAAGGATTCTTCCCAAACTCCGAATAGAAATCCTCGATTTACGTAACAGTGGTAAAATGTGCTTAGACAATATACTTTTACGCTTCGTTTAATGAATTTCGTTCGCTCGTGTCCCATTACAATTTTCCAGGAGAAACAAAAGAGTTGTAATTATCGCGGATAAAAATTTATCGTTATCTAATCCAAAATACCGATACGAAGAAACGAAGGAAGGAGTCGATCGATCGATTGCCCCCCCCCCCATTTTCCTCGTACGACCCGCGCTATTCAACTTCAATCCACTAGGCATCGACGAAACGTTTAAATTTACAACTAACATTTTTATAAAGTGTTCTGAATCCGCACAGATCGGAGAAGGCGGAATCTATCCAGCAACAACAGCAGCAACAATCCCAGCAACGCGTATCCCAGCAACAACAGCCCCAGCGAGGAATCCAACGACAGTCGGCGACGGTCCCCTCAGCCTCCGTCTCGCCTGCCTCGCTCTCCGAACGCCAACAGCATCTTCGCCATCGTCAGCAACACCAGCGAACGTACCAGGACGATGAGTACGAGCCCGCCTCCGAGATCGAGAGCGACAGGCAGCAGAGGGTCTACCGAGGGCAACCCTCCACCGTCGGTCAGGTGGCCCGCGACCGCGACGGTCTCAGGAGGAACATCATCTCGGTAAGGGTCCGCGGTTCTTCCTCCCGGTTCGATCTCTTCGCGCGAGACGACTTTGGATCCTGGGACCTTCTCCCCCCGCCCCGAGTTCTCCCCTCCGCGAGTCTATCGCCCCATTATTCGCGGAGAAACGCCTCGAGACTCGGATCATCCGAGCGAACGCCAACTTTCCTGTTTTATCGTCTAAAAAATAGACCTACGATCTAACGCCAACGATCCGCCAACGATCCGCCAACGATCCGACAACGATCCGACAACGACTGACGTTCGTTTTCTATCAAGCCGCGCGTTTCTTCTCCACATTCACGTGCGAATTTTAAACTACTAAACGACTTTTTCATCCTTACGGTTATTAATATTTGTTCATTCGAGACACGCTACGCAATTTTAACGCTAACGCCGCACCGCTAATATCCAAGTAAACTATGTCGACGATGTTGTAAAATTTATAAGTACAATTTTTAATAACTTACGGTATAAATTTTCTCTAATTATTTCAATATTTATCGAAAATCGCTATTTCCTTTTTAATTAATCGACTCCTCGCTTTCAAACGCTTAAAAATAATTTCCAATTAAACGGAAGAAAAATATTCGAAAATCTAATTAAATGTTAAATGCATTAAAATATAATATGTAAAATTGTACGTTTTCTTGAAATCGATAATTTAACCGATAAAAATAAGAAAATTCGAAAATTCGCGAATTGATTTTATCATCGAGTAAAAAAAAGTTGCGATCGTAAAACCAAAAATTCAAATATTCTTTCGTAATTTTTTTTATTTTCTACGTATTTCTAGGTACGAAGTTTTTTTATTTAAACTGAAGAAAGTAAAAAAAAATCGTTATAATTATTATAAATGATTACAAGACGACAAAATAAAGCGTAAGTTGCGATATCTTTTGAAATTTAATCGAAAGTAAAAGAACGTTTCAATTTATAACTGGGTTAGAAACTCTCGATTTTTTTACTTTTAACGGCAAAAAATGATAATCGTCGGGAGAAACTTTTAACGAGCGTTAAATTTGTCCTACCCGATCGGCTTACGATTTAGTTTAAAAATTTTTCAAAACGGAAAAAACGATGCACATCGGTTATAAAACGCGATACTGCAGGATTTGAATCCGATAAAGCTTAGAACGTTCGGTCTACGTTCGGTCTACGTTCGGTTTCGGCGAACTCGGTAAAAGTAATTCACACGTAAGAAAATACTTGCGAAACGGTAACGATAAATATAAAATGGATGAAGAAAATGTCTTTATTCGCAAAGGTAACGCGTTCAAGAAGGAGTTTACGCCCAAGAATATGTACTTGTTTCCCATGAAATAACTATGAAAAAATCGCGGAAGAACGGATAGAAACGGCTTTGAACATTTCTGAGACAATAGCCGTCCGAGCTCCGTCGATCATTGCGCGCTTCGCGGTATTATGAGAACGGTAGATGAATAGATGAATCAGGATCATGCATCGGTGGTGCCTTTCGATATCCCGCGGAGACACGTGTCTTTGTTACGCCGTATCGGAACCGTCCCAACCGCTCGTGACGTTCCTATTTCGCTTTCGTTTCTTCTTTCCTTTCGCTGGCTTCTCTGCGTTTATCGATCTAATATACAAAATACGTTACACGCGATGATTACCGTCGATAAAGGAGTACGATCGATCCTCTCGTGCTTCTACAAATTGAGCCCTCGTAATTCGTAGCTCGTTTCCAACGGGACCAGCTTCTACGGCTCCTACGGCTCCTACGGCTCCTACGGCTCCTACGGCTCATACGGATTCTACAGATCCTACCCGAGTTTCTTTGACTTTGATCGATGCCGTTGCGAACCTTCGATGATTCAATATTTATTCGATCTCGCTCGACGCTCGCAATACTTTTCTGCGTTTTTTAATCGATCCGACAACCGTATCCTCGCTAACGCCGACGCGACCTCTCATCGAAAACACCCAAGGATCGAGCACAGCTTCCACGGAAAATTTTAAAATTTTAAAATAGTCTTCGATGGCGTTCTTTGGTGGAAAATCGTTGGATCACGACCCAACGTTCGAGACTTCGAAGGAAAACGCGAAATTTTATACAAAAATACAAGAGCTTGTATTAAGCAACTGATAAATAAGCGTGAAAATTCAAGCCTACCAACGCGGAAGTCAATAAGAGGCTGTTCAAGAGTTATAGCCGCCACAAAATTCGGTAATAAATTAAGTTCAAGGCTTTCATTATCGCGCATCACGCGTAAGAAAATACGGTGCAATTAATATTTCGCGCAGCTTGCGCAGCTTGCGCAGCTTGCGCACCTCTCGGGCGTCCGTAAATTTAAATCTCCTATGTTTTTCGTCGGATGCATCGCGGTAGAAGGTTACACCGACGACTCGTACCCTAATTAATACACCTCATCGAGAGCGAACGTGAAAAAGTCTCTTTCTCTTTTGGCGTCTGCGCAATTTTCGATTCGTGACACGTCGAGACTGCGGTGCGCATTCAAATTTATGGCACTCGCGAGTTATGATAAATACGATTTTCCACTTGCAGGAAAGGGAGAAGGACAGACTGGTGAATACTCGCGGCCAAACCGAGACTCATTACAGGTAAGCGAACCCGATACGCAACCAAGACCAAGTACGGTCAAATATCCGAGTATACGCGAGAAACCGACAACGTTTTTAACTTTCGTCCGGTTAACCAACGCGGTTTCCATCGGATTCCATCGGATTCCATCAGGTTTCATCGGTTTTCATCCGTTTCCATCCGTTTCCATCCGTTTCCATCCGTTTCCATCCGTTTCCATCCGTTTCCATCCGTTTCCATCCGTTTCCATCCGTTCCCATCCGTTCCCATCCGTTCCCATCGATAACTCCGCTCATCCTTTATCCAGAGTTTGCAAATAGTACCGATGCCTTGGACCGATCAACGATGATTCCGTTATCGTACAACGGTTCAACGGTTGCCTAATTCTCCCAATGGTATCGCGGTGCAGCTTTGAAAAGAACTTCGCTACCGATCGTTCGCCAACTGTTTATTCCTTCTCTACGAGTAGCTTGTAAACTTTTCGCGAATTGAATTATTCGAGCGGGAGATTCGAGGCAAATTGTTAAAAACGATCGTTGCTTTCGAAATCATGCGTAATTGCATCCGGTAAACGAGCCACGAATTTTCATGATCGGCTACCTCGGCTACCTCGACTACCTCGACTACCTCGACTACCTCGGCTCGTTAATCTTGAGGCTCTTGAGGCCGTTCAACATTCCAACGTTCGATCTTTTCAGGAGCATCTCTTCCGAATCACCACCGAGGATCGCAAAAACGAGCGTCTCGACAGCCTCGCCGATCGTTTCCAAATCCTACTACAGCGAACCCGATCAAAGCTATCCTTATTACACCATCTACGACGACGATGTCTCCATCTACAAAGATGACGGTACGTCTCGATGCAAACAACTTGCATCGCGTTTTCTTATCCGAATTAATACCATTATGTAACACCAAAATTAACATAATTCGAGCTTTGTACAGCGTTAGATTAGATTCTTCTTTTTCGAAAATATAAGTTGCGTAAGTTTTACTTTCTAAAGTGGAGCGTGCAAATCCAAAAGAGATACGATATTTGAGAAAGTCGATTTTACGTTAATGATAACCCTTTTTCACGTCTCGATGGTATTGGTTTGAACCTTCATCGGTACTCCTACTCTCGCAATTTACATTTATTAAACGATTAATTTGCTTTATAATTATCGCGTTCGGATGATGTTGAATAGTGGCGCAAATTATATTGCAACTATTATTCTTGAAACTTTCATTAATGTTATTAAGTAATAAAGAGATGGCATTTAAATAGTAAAAATTAATAACAATCTTAATAAATTTTGTAGCTAGTTCACTGTGCACGAATGTATTTTGAAAGTGTAATTCTCAAATGACGACGTTTTAAACTTAATGTATTAATTTAAAGAGTACTAAAACTATATTTTATTCGAAATTTCTTTTGTATTTGGGTCAATGCAATATCGTTGAATAATAATTTTGTGAATTATATTCAAAATTTTAAAAAATATTAAAAATCATTTTTTTAAATATTTGTAAGAAATTTATAAATATCTAATAATAGGGAACGATACTATTTTTATTTAACGAATCGTACTACTTATAAAAAAAATTTAGGTCGTTACGAACTTTATTAAAAATATTCTGTAAAATTTTACCGTAAAATTCAAATTTACGCAATACGGCATTAAAACTAGTTACAATGATATTATTCACAGTCGATAAGAACGCGTGACATTCGTTACAAGCTTTTACATAAAATAGTTTATATTTGCAGACCTGCCGACCTTTACTCGCGAACCTTTATCGAAGAAATTTAATTCTAACATCTCTATTGTCTCGAGAAGTAACATTGACTATTCGAAATCAATACGAACATTGAAAATTCTAAATGGATATTGGGAACTCGAGAAAAGAATTACTATAAAAAATTAACGATTCCTTAATTATGAATGAAACGTCCACTATATAATAATAAATCGTATAATAAATATTTTTTAATAATTAACGATAGACGCGATGTCAAATCAAACTAAATCAAGCAAGCGAATTAAAATTTATTCGCGCTCGATCACCATTTTACGTAATCTAAAAATTTAACCGATAATTATGATCGATAAACACTTTTTGAATATTCTTATGATTTATAAAATTTATAAAATATTTAATTACTAATTATAATTTATTCTATAAATCATCGACTTTGAATTTATTTCAAATTGATGTTAAAAATCAATTACCCTTTCAGAAAAAGTAATATATCAAAAAAATTTAATCGATCGATAATTTATTTCAATTATATTCTCAAATAAATTATCGTTACAAAGCAATTAAAATATAATGCAAAACAATTCTTTTCTATTTATAAATACCGGACATAAACGGAATAGTAAATTTTGTATCCAGTAAGTATTTTACGAGATATTCGTATCATTTCACATGTCTATATAACGCATAAAATAATAAAGAGAAACTATTCAGAAATAATTCGTTACTGGACGGTAAATTACCCAACAAATTTTACAGCGTTCCGTACCCCATTATGAATGTATGCAATTAAGTTACAATGAACATTTCTCGAACTCTAGTAAATTATATGTACACGAATTAACATAATTTTTTTCAGAACACAACGAAATACTCGATTTATATATTAGTTCAATATTTATGATACATAATAAATAAATGTATTCTAAGCAATTGCGTTATTATCCTAATATATGGTGTATTTATTTAATATATTGATTTAAGGAAAAGATCGTTTTTAATTTGAGGTTGTAAATTTAAATGTTGTCCGAAAAATTAATTTTAATCACGGAAATTACTTGTCTGGTTTTGGTCAAATTTTCATATTTAAACTACAACCATTACGTTAAGTTTGAATCGACTGAAAAAAATCTACTTTATACGTTAACCAATAATTCTTCGTAACATCTTATCCGTTCGCGGCTGCGTAAAGTAAACGCAAAATTTTTGCTAAAGCGATCGAGCGATTTTACCAATTTGGAACACTTTAAAAAATATATAACGCATTTCTTAAAAGTTTGCGATATCAGCACCGAACGTATGTACCAACGTACAATGGTACGATATTATTACGTTTCGACAAGAATAGCTTAATCTTATCTGTAATGTACAGCTCCGTCGAACGTAAGATGTTAGACTGCGCCGAGAAATAAGGACATTCAAGTTTCGCGTGGAAATTTGTCGAAGCGAGCGAATCCAGTCCTACTTACACGACTTTGCACACAATCGTTTCCTACTCGATTATTACTACTAAAAAAACAAGAGAATATCGCCTACTTTTTCCCCTCCGCAGATTACAATCAGTACAGCGTGAACCAATCGACTCCGATTCAATCGCCTCTGCCGCCTCCTCAGCAGCAACAGCAACATCAGCAGCAACAGCAACATCAGCAACATCAGCAACATCAGCAACATCAGCAACATCAGCAACAACAAAACGTTCGCATCGAAGTCTCGCCGAGTTCGAAGCCTTACTCGCAGAAACCGAAGAAAGTATCGGTCCACGAAGCTGACAAGTACAATCTCAATCAAGACGTCACCATTCAAGACTATGACATTTACGATAATCAGGTACGTCTTACATCTGCTACTACCGATGACTTTACATTTTTTGGTATTTTCGTATTTTCGTAATGCACGGGCGACGATCGAGCTTCGGAAACTATAATTTTCCAAGACTTATTACGATAAAATGGCAAGAAACTGGGCAATCTTGGCCAACTTTAAGAGAGGGACTCGAAAACCATTTTATAACTTTTACTTTTTGTAAAAAGTTACAAAAATTTAATGAATAAATCGGTCTTTGAAAATAATTGTAATTTCATTTAATTTAATTTAATTGAACTTTCAATTTAATTTTTTAGGTACCGGTTTAAGCGATCGATAACCGTAGAAATTTTTAAAGTGGCATTTTATAAATTTTCATAAGTTTATGTGGAACGAACGCGATGCAATTTCATATAATATAATAGAATTAATCTATAGTACTAAACAATTGCCACAATTTTTGCATAATCTGTGTAGTAATATCGTATTACGTATTAATTTTTAATATATTCTTAAAAAATGCTATAATGTAAATGTAAAGTAATAATTTCTGTCAGCGGAGTTTAATGTATTGATTATACATAATAAATGAAACGCTTTCGAGTAAATTTCTTCACTAGAAGCTAATTATTTATCTTTTAATTTTAATTATATACTTGTATATATATATATATATATATATATATATACATATACGTGAAAATAAATATAAGTTTTATAAAATAGATTCTTAGAAGACTCATTTTACACAAGATTTTTATTCATGCACGCGTTGTAATGAATGGTAATAATGAATTTTCAATGTTTTCTAACGCCTATATGTACTTTATTTGGTCTGCAGCACATCAGCAAAAACAAATTCCGCATCACCGACGGACAATCTCTCAGGTAAATCCTTATTCGTTTATTGCAATACACTTTTCTATACTATTGCTTCAACGTTTTTTCATATCATTGATTAGAAAATTGAACATTAATTATGAAAGTTACGGATTTATAGTTGAAGTTTAACTTAATTCGTTAGTAACATCTGCGAAATCAATTCGCGTTAAGAAATTTATTATTATTAATTGTCTGCGCGTGATACGGCTAAAATAAAAAATAAATTTATATTCAATTACGCTTTCTCTCTGCTTTATCAAATTTTAAAAACTACTACAAATATATTTTCAATTTTCCTTTACAACTATGATAACTTTGTTCGCTTTAAACTTTTTTTATACCAGAATTCTCACGATTCGAAATTGTATTCGATAAGAAATAAAACGTTCAAATTTAATTTCCGCATCTTATCAATGATGAATAAAATTATCACCGATCATTTTCAAAAACGGCCGATTGTGTCAAAACGTAAAGAATGTATAATACATTAAATCTTAATTGTCAAATATTAACACTACTCAAAAAATACGCCATTTTGATTAAATTTTCTATTAATTTCACGTTATGATTTTTACAATCTTGTATATTCAATATTCTCGATCGTATAAGATGAAATACGATAATTATGCAGTTAACATAAATAAAAAACTTGCACAAAATATTTTTTTAACGAAAATTATTTAACGAGAGTTGGTAATGGTTTTTAAGTTACGATAAATAAATTAATTAATAAAAACAAGATTTTACTTTTCTCGAGATAAAAATGATCGTTGGTACATTCTTGTATAATTGAAGAGAACAATTAACGATATTATTAATTTAAAACGTGAGGAAAATATGATTTATTAACGTAATTCTTAAGGGAGAAAAAACGATGTTTCGTAAGCGAAGCCTTTATCATAGTACAAAATTACGAATCTCGCGCTTTGAACTATTAACATCGGGACGAAATTAAATCGCCGTAATTGCATTCTTTAAATAAGAAAAAACTATAGTTACTTTTTCTTCGCGAGAAAAGGTTAACCTCTTACGTAAAAGTATCATCGTTGTTCCAATTGTACAGACCGCTTCTTACACGATAACGAAGTTACCGAGGCCAATTTTAAATTACGTCTACGTCAGAATCTTGCGCAAATAAAATAAATCGTAGGATCGAATCCGTGGCTCGTAACGTTCTAAAAAAATAATTTTTTCATTTTATTTTGGAACGTCTAACGAAGTTCTTGGATGAAACGTTATAAAATTAATCGAAACGTCGAGAAACTATTTCAAAGCATTGAGATATAATACGTACGCCGCAAGGATCGCATCGTACGTCAAACTGCATAATTTATAAGTAACAATTTCGATGAATCGATCGATCGATCAACTAAATTACTTACTCGCGGGAAACAAGTATATTATTTTCGTTGATCGTTCATTACTCGCGGCCTTCGCGTATCGAAGCGGGAGTTCATCGCTCAAATTACTCGAAAAAATTCGCGATGTCGAAGGAGAAGATGCATAAATTACAAGTACGCGGATACGAAACTGTAATTTATAAAAGTATCGCGAAGTCACGAGCGGCGATGATTCATTACCTAATCTAATCCCACGCAAATTTACAATGGTTGTTTTCAGGCCGAACGTTCTCAGTCATCCAGTCATCCACGTGACAACACCCAATGCCATAATCGACACTTTCATCCCACTGACCACGACAACCCAGAGTCCGCCACCGACAACCGCTCGTTCTTACTCGGCCAGTGCACCACCAAGGTAAACCGACGCTCGATAGACCGGTCCATCGAAAATAGGAGAGTAGGGAGAGTAGCCAAGAGTTCCAAAACATTCGGAGGAGACAAAAAAGATAGATGAAAAGATAAAAAAAAAAGATAGAAAACCCTCGGTGTTCATTTTTTGTTTCATTTTGCTCGCGTCGCTTTTTTTTCCTTCCATTTTTAAATCCAACCTTCTCGTCCCGTTCTTGCTCTCGAAAAGTTATCGTTGGATCAGCAATCGATTAGAATTTTATTCGGATATCCAAATATCGAGAGATTTTCGACGTTTCGATTCGCATCGCGTAGTTATCGCGTTCCCAATTTTCTCGAGAAGTAAAATAAAAATGCAGGCGCGGAACGAATACGGGAGTCGGGAGTTGGAGTTCTCGTTAAGAGTTTACGTAAATATTTGCGATAGAAGAAGTAAGCGAGTCGCGCACCGCGATTCTTTCGTAGTCGAAAAATTGGTCGGTCGACCGGAGATAAAAGAAAAAGAAAGACCGTGCGAAAGTGAGTCGCTCGGGACGTAAAAGGGGAAGCGGGAAAAAGCGAGGCCGAGATTATCTCGCTATCGGCGAGCGGCCGGACCAAAATCCGGAGAACCCAATTTCGGGTTTGGTGCAACGCCAAACGACGCGTTTACGATTCGTCCGGGCCGCTTTCTCCCAGTTTCGGCAGTTTTATTCGCGTCGGTATCACAGCTCCTATTTCCTCCGGTCTCGGTGACCTCTTTTAGCCTCGTGGATTTTGGGTCGCGTCTCACGCCTCCTTCCCTCTTCTTTCTTTTTCAGCCGGGGTCGACAGCAGATCAATCGTGGAACGGCACCACCGTGAGTACAAACATTCAAACATTCTTGATTCTCTCTTTTCTCTCTTTTCTCTCTTTTCTCTCTTTTCTCTCTTTTTTCCTCCCGTCGTTTCGCAACGAGGACACGGACTCGGGCGACAGCTCCAACTCCAACTTACGATTTCGTTCTTTGTTGTACGATACATTTTAACTTTTGCCGTGCCCCGCGCAAAAGAAATCTCTCGGCGACCCAACGGCTCGTGTTACGGGAGGCATTTAACGAGTATCGCTCGGTCCACCCGAGTCGGCTCGAATCCGAGGAACGTTGCGAAATTACGGGCACTTTTTTTTTAACGACCCACCGATAAAGTGTAAATATTTTGAGTAACAAATTGTTGCCGATGGAATTATTCCAAACGATAATGATACGCGTACGCGTAATTACTCATAATTAGTGGTCCATTTCGTTTTATTAGCAACGAATGATACGTTTATCAAGTACAAAATGTTATTATTAATGACTTTAATTTATGTAGAAAGTCGAAAGCAAACGTCAGTTGGTAAATTTAAATTCTAACGCGATATTAAATATTTAAAAAACGGTTAAAACAAACACGATAAAAGAATGGTACGGATATTTTAAGTTACACGCGGCCTTTGCGGCCGTTGCGGCTACTCGAAACGGTCTTGATTATTTAAAACGATTTTTCTTTGAAAACACGTTGCGCTTAAAAATCGAACGTTACCAACTTCTGGAATACAACGCGAGTGGATTTAGCGTTACGTTTCGGTAAAATCGCGCGTGCCCAAATTTAAATTGCGTTCTATTCTATCGGAACGGGAGTCGATGAAGCGCGAAAAAAATGTTACAGATAAGAACGCAACGGTTTAGAAAAGACCCGCGAAGCTGAATCTCGACAAAATCCGCGTATCGGGTAACGTCGAATAAAAACGTGCGTTTGCATTTCGATCCTGCGCAAGGATTCGCGTAAAGTTCGAGCCGGGAAAAGCGGTCCGTCGGTAATTTCCCGACTATCCGAGTATTCTCATTTTCCGAGTATCCGTCACGCTCCGAACGAAGCGTTGCTCGCGGAAAATCGTCGAGAGCTCGGAGGTCTAACGACCGGGTAGAGTCGGTCGCGCGACTTTCGATTTTCATTGTTTCCGAAGAAAGGGAAGAGCGTCGCGGTGCCGGTGACACGGTTGGGAAACCTCGCCTTCCTCCGGGAAAGCAGGAACGAGGAAAGACACGCAAAACGCAAAGTCCGAATCTACGATGTTTCCTTCGCAGGCGTATACGACCGACCCTCAAGCCCTCGACGGAGATCGTCTCGAAGGTCCAGGAGTTCGTGGATATCTACCGTTTCCCGCCGGTGAGACCTGCCCCGATCTACCCCACGCCCCAGGTCGACAAACCCGCCGCCAAGTGCCGCAAGGATGTCTGCCTCCTTCCGGACTGCAGCTGCGGAGGCGCCGAAATACCAGGTACGAGGGAGTCGAGGTTCGTCCTTGACTCCACCCTTCCCGCGACACTCGGAACGGCGAGAATCGATTCCCCCCCCCTCCCCTGGTTGTCTTTTGTTTACGCCTAAAACGCGGGATACTCCGACGAGTGCAACGAGCCCGAACGCGTCCAGTCCGATCGCCTCGGTCTCCAAGGACGCGAAAACGAGTCTCCACTCGAGCTCTCGAAATGGCTTTCCAATTTTCCGAAACTCTCCTTGAGTTTGGCTTCGGTCGCGTCGAAGGATAACGGGGGAAAAAAAGGGCGCGTTGCGTTTCGGTCCCCGATCGTTAAGTTTTTTTAAGAAGCGCGTTATTATTAAGCGCGGTATTTCGCCACGACGAAGCGAAACGCAACGATAATTTTTTAAAAGTCGTAACTAATCGACGTAAGAGGGTATTCGATTTCTAGTGGCTCCCTCGGTTTACAAGCGATCGTTGTTGCGATCCATCCGAAGCCGTATTTTCTTTTTCTTCCTCCGTCGGCCAACAGTCGAGAACATTTGGTTCGCAAATGCTCGCGTTCGCAATCATAGGAGATGTACGAAGCTAATAAAGCCGTTTCATCGTAGACCGAAAGAGGAAGCTCGTACCGAGAGCGACGCTCGTTTCTCATCGAATCGAACGGGAAAATAAAGGTTTCGAAAACGCGGTTGCGAAAATGAAATAAGGATGAAAAGTCGACGATAAAAGGTTTCGCGATGCTGCGATGCTGCGATGCTGCGATGCTGCGATGCTGCGATGCTGCGAGGCTAAGAGGCTAAGAGGCTAAGAGGCTGCGCAAATTGAATCGAATTCGCCTTGAAATGGGAGCGCGAGATGGGCTCGAGAAGCGATTTAAAAGCCTCCGCGCATCAAAGGAGAGCGGCTCGAAAGGTAAATGAAAGATCGGTGAAAAAGTTAAGGCCCGTCTCGGAGGCGCGGTAAGTAGCGTCGTAAAGACTCGAGCTCCGTGGCCGGTCGCCCTATATTTACCTCGGCGAAGGTCGAGGAGCGAGTTCTAGTAGAGGCGGATCGACGCGGATCGACGCGGATCGACGCGGATCGACGCGCGACCTCCGCACCTCTCCGATACCCCTCTCGAAAACCCCGCGCTAAAACGCCTTCCCAACTCTGATTTTGACGATCGGCTCCCGGTTACTTTCTCCGATTCTAACGTTGCACGCGCGGGTCCGAGTCTCCGTGGACGGCAACGCCCGAGGCTCAGCTCGAAAGCGAAGCGGATAGGCGGCGACGTCGATGTGTATACGTTCGTTTTTTGCGCGCCACTTATTCCACCTTCCGTTGCGTCAAGAGTCGCCGGAGTTACACGCGTCCCTCGATATTCGCGCGGACGAAGGAAATTCGTCGGCGAGTCGGGCGACCTCTTTCGGTGAACGCCCTTTCGATCCGTCCAGTTTGGTCCACGGTGGAACCGAGAGCTCCAAACACCCGCGATCCGGGACTCCTCGTACGCGAACGCGAAAACGTTTCACCTTGACTTATCTCGGCAGTCCATCGAACTCGAACGATTGCAAAGTTGTTGTAATTTTTGAATTTTATCGATCGTTCGATTCCGTGCCAAAGTTAAGCTGCTCGAGCCGAGCGAGATAAATTCCTAAAGCGTTCCACGCGATTACGCAACGAAATTCACAATGTGTACCGTTCGTTTTTTAATATAAAGCGAAACAATTTACGCAATTCATTTTCAGTCGTGTCGGTGGAAAACTTCAAAACTGGTCGCGATCATTTTTGTTACCATAAATTTGAAAACGATCGACAACAACGATCCTAACCGCGATCGGGAATTATCTCCCGAGTGATTCTCCCAGGCGAGGATTTCGCAACGAAATCGGCGGCTCCTTCGACGGTTCAACGTTCCGACAGCGCCGTTCGTCTTCGTAACCGCCGGTTTTGCGTATCGCGACTCGCGATATCCGTCGATCGAGCGACCGGCCACGGAGAAGGACGCGTCGGGAAAATTTTACCCGTGGAATCGGGGCACTCGAGCTGGAAAAAGAAGCGACCGTTCGAGAAGGCTCGGGTGAAAGCGCGAATCGATCCATCGAAATGTCGAGGATCAATTTACGAGATTATGAAAGCGGTCGTTGAAGGGCCGAAATTCGAAGTTGCCGAGGGAATCCCCGAGTCGTCGTCGGCGTCGTCGTCGGCGTCGTCGGCGTCGTCGTCGGCGTCGTCGTCGGCGTCGTCCCTGTTACCCAACCACGAGATCGACTACGTTTTGCCACCGGCGCTCGCAACCTATAACCGCGATACTACGATTGTCTCGCGTTCTCGATATTGCCTCGAGAAACTACGCTCGACTCGAGCGTAACCCCGTTTCGAGACCCATTTTCCAACGGTTGCCTCTTTTAACAAACTCATCGCGCAGGTGTTTCCTCCCTCCGCGATTCGCAGCGATATTTTTCCTTGAAAATATCTTTCGAAGAAACGGTTTCTACTCGCCTTGTTCTCGGGCACCGAAGATACCTATCCGAAAATAACGACCGACTCGACACCGCGCGTCGCTCCGAACAAAGGATCTTGTTTCCTATTCGTTTCGCGCGATCATCGACGAGAGCGATTTTCGCAACGTCCGTCGCACTCCCCGGCCCTTTTCGTCCATGGATCCAAGAGCCTCGGGTCTCGCAACCGCCGCTCTTTCGGAGTTTACCGAGCGACAAAATTTAGACGCGAATAGCCGCGATCGTTCCGAAACGGAATTACGGATCAGCCGAAAACCGAAATCTTGAAGAGGAAGGTCTTTGCTTCGACCTCACCGACCAATTTATCGTCCCTACGTTGTACCGCGAGCGAACGAATTTTTCCTTTCATCCAACGGCTTACGGCTTACGGCTTACGGCTTATTTCTGCAAACATTTTTTCCAAGAGATACGTTCGAAACTCTTTGCGTAATCTTCGCGACGCGGGAAATATTGCAAGAGCTTTCGAGAAAAAGAAATAAAAAAAAAGAAACTTAAAAGCGTCGCTCGTTGGACGATCGATGATAAATGCGTAGAATTGCCAAAGTACGAAACGCTTTATTAGTTGGAGCCGTAGGATATCCATTTTCGATTTTCGCGAGTTGGGCAACGAAGGAAAGGTAGTCGTGCGAACGATATCGAGTTCGGTGTCACCCGAAACGACCAACCGCGAAAAGCACTTGCAACGGTTTTATCAGGCGATCGAAACTCGTGCTTATTTGTAATTGTCGGGCGAAGCGGATGCAAATAAATGCAACAAAAGCGGTGCGAAAAGAAGGTTTCGCTGGTTTGGTGAAAAAGACGAAAAAAAAGAAAAAGAAACCCAAAAAAATGACAAAATGCCGTCCCAAGGCAAACAGTCGTCGAGTCTAGATAACGCCAGCTCCTCGAAGCCCGAGTCACGAATGCACGTTTTTGTCGCGCCCGCTCGGTCAGTGCTCCGTAACTCGAACCGCTCCCCCTCCCACCGGCAACTCGCGGCGCAGCCAACGCTCGCTACGAAAATCGGACAACTTTCGGATTTTTTTTTCCTCTAATTTAATCCTCGTCGGCTCGATCCAGGAGAAGAGAGATCTACCGAAACTCGACGGGCGCGCGAATCGCCTCGAGTCGCCTCGAGTCGCGGAGGTTCCTTCGCCGTCGGCTGGACGAAAGCGCGATCGCGTAGGCACCGCGAGGTCGACGAGGTCGACGAGGATCCGAATTGGCGAACGGGTTTGAGTATCGCGGCAGCAGCTGGACGGTCGCGCCGAGGAAGGGGAGTGGCAGCGGCGACCGGAGCCGTTCCGCGTCCCTTCCCCCATGTTCCCCCCTGTTCCACCGTTGTCGCAGTCGCGCGCCCGGCGACGGGACCCGGGAGAATCGAACGAGCCAATTAAATTTGTCACTTGATCGGCAGCGCACGCCGAACCCGTTGCGCAATCATTTTCGTTATCGGTTCGGTCTCTCTCTCTCTCTCTCTCTCTCTCTCTCTCTCTCTCTCTCTCTCGCGGATCTAGGCGAGATAACGGCGCGAGAAAGTCGGCTTCTCCTTCCTCGCGAGGAGCACTTGGAAACGCGCATCGAGTCGCGTCGCCGAATCTTCGTCCAACGAGTCGCTTCCGAGCCGCTTCCGAGCCGCTTCCGAGCCGCTTCCGAGCACCTTAATTTATTCGTTCTTTCCTTTCCCCGATTTTCGAGCTCTCGGTCCGTTACGCTACATCGACTTCGATTCCGTTCGAAGCGACTCGCTCGCCTTGGGTCCCTTGGGTCGAACGCGCGCGATCACCATAATTTACCATTTGTCGTGCGTAACGGCTGCTCGCTTTGAAAAAGGAGGAACGTACGATCACGGTACGATTACGGTAAAAACGACGACGTTTCTTTTCGATTTCAATTTTAATTCCGATCTAATTTATGCCCGACGTCCTTTTCGGCTCGACTCGCCGACTCTCTCGCGAACGACGTCGGTACAAAGTTTATCGCGCCTCGAAAACTAGTCCCGAGTTTCTCAAAGGTGCGACGCGTACCTCGACGAAGAATATCGAATCGTTTAATGAATTTAATTGCGCGTCGTCGCTTTCGTTGCGCTTTTTTATCGGTGAAATCGGTGAAGCCGCGGAGGAACCGCCCGTAATCCGAGTGTCGCGCGGGAATTGCGCGGTCGTCGTGGCTTTTTGCTAGAGCGGACCGACGATCGTTACGTTCGATCGGGTTTCACCTTCGCGCGAGAGAACCGGAAATTGGTGAGCCATTTTTTCCTCCGCCTATGCCCGACCGTGTACACCTTATAGCCCGTGTCAGGGTATCGTCGACTTTTTATTCTCTCGTCGGCTGTCCCTAATTTTCCGAGATAAGTATTCGATCGTTCCGTGTGGTAACGGCACGGTTGCCTACAAATTTATCGAGCCGACTTGGCGAGCGACGATACCTTTCTATAAAAACTGCTCTTTTCGAGCAACGCGGACTGAAATATCCGAGGCTCTTTATTGAAAGAGCGACGGGCTCTCGTCGATAATATCAAAATATTTGGGTGAATCGAAAAATTTACTTTACCCATTCTTCGTCTCGATGCCGAGAAATTTAGGCTGAACAAAAGACAAAAATTTCCCGTTTCGATAACATTTTTATATATAATTTAATTAATTAATTATATATATTTTAAGCTTATGATATCAACTAAGTTTACACCCTGTTTTTTAGAGCTTAAATATGAATTTTAAATTTTTGGTACGTAAGTACATCGATTATAAGTATCTTTTGTATTTATCTATTCGTAGATTAATTTTAACGAAATTTAGAGCTTTTTTATCCTACTCTGAAGTGCAGACGTACTAACGGATTCACTCTGGTATAAGATATCGAAAATTCGGAAAAATTGCAAGTTCGCTTACCGAAGGTAAAAATACCGGAAGCATTTTTCGAACCTGATTCGATCTCGTGAGCGATAATTTACGTTCGATACCGACTCGCGAAAAGTCATTCTTATCGCTCACAGTGAGTAAGATACTAAACGTAAATAAGATTTCCCCGCGAATTTTGGAATTTTCGACGCGCGATCTTTGCGAATAACCGTTAAACCGATAAGCTTATACCAGGAATCAACGAGATGCCCGATTCGGAGTACAAAAGACTCGCGCGTCCTTTGTATTCGGAGGAAGGCGGACGTTATTAGAAAGTAGAATGAGCCCCGAGGATTACGCGTGTCCCTGCAAACGTGGAGGCACGCGTGACACGAGGCAGCGCACGCGCACGCGCAAAAAACGTCCGAAGGAACTGATTGGTGTGCACGCGCGTGTCCACCCTCCCCTGTTGTCCACGGGGAGGGTCGCGACGATGCGCGTCGCGCGTCGACTCCGCCGATCTCTAGGTGACGTACCCCCTGACGACACGCCGCAAATAGTCCTGCTGACCTTCGACGACGCCATCAACGACCTCAACCGCCAGCTCTACGTCGACCTCTTCGAAAACGACAGGAAGAACCCCAACGGCTGTCCCATCAGCGCGACCTTCTACGTCTCCCACGAGTGGACCGATTACAGTCAGGTCCAGAATATGTACGCCGACGGCCACGAGTTGGCTTCGCACACGATCTCGTAAGTGCCCCGAGTCCTCGAGGCAGCCCACTTCGACTTTGGCTCGATCGATCGATTATTTTCGTATATATTATTATTTTCGGGATTAGCCGATTCTCCGTTTCGTCGATTCCTTGTAACCTCCTCCACCGGTTACGCAATTTCTAAACTCGGTACCGCGCGACGAGCGAATCGTCAACCGTCGCGCTAAAAATTGCGGTCGCTTTTCAGGAAGCGCGTTCGCTTCGTTCGTATCAACGCCACCGAACAATGGATTCGATACACCTGCAGCTATCGATCTCAGTCACCGTCGAGTTACGCATTTTTGTCCTACTCGAAGAATAACGGACCGGACGTAAGCAAACTCGCGCCCTTACGAAAGGGGGAAAACTCGTTTGCCTCGAGCGAGTCCTCGATCGGTCGATCGCTCTCGAGGAAAGCCGATGGATCCGCTCCTGATCCGGTCCGAGGCGACTCGAATACCAAACTAAAACATCGGTATTCGAGGCCAAAAGTATACCGGCGAGTATCTTAAATTCGTGAAAACTGCCGTTCTTTTCAATTTTCCTTTTATCCTTCGACGTAGTTTTCGAACCGATCGAATTCGAAAGAGAATGTTCCTTGCGCGTTTTCACGCTGTAAATACATGCCCGAACGCGCAAATAAGCACAAATCCTTTTCCACCGTAAGAAACAAACTACGTTACGTAAAGTGTGACCTTTAAAATATAGAACGTCGTAAAATTTTGCGTGCGGTATCGTAAACGAGAATCGGTTAAAAAGTCATAGCGAACGAATAAAAGGATAAAAGAAAGCGAACGAAAGGATAAAAGTGGTCAACGATAAAATAGCTGGATTTATACTTTTTATAATAACTCGTAGATTATTCAATTAAGAAGTATTTGCCGAGTGCGTAGTTACACCTGTAATTACGCGTTTCCCAGTCAACACAAAAGGAATTTTCTAATTCGGCGTTGCGCAACGCGAGTCGATTTAAATTCTCCCCGATCGACGTATTTTTTGTCGCGAGATGAAAAACCCACTTTAAGCGAATCGATAAACTAAATATCGAGCCGCGATCGACGATCGATTTAATTAAGAGGTATTTAACGAGCGCGCGAAAGGGAATCGGGCACAGCCTCCATTTCGCAACCACATATTCGTAATATTCGATCTCGCGAATGGACACGCTTAATAAATCGAAGCCGACGACTCGACTACGCGCGCCCTCTGTAATTATCCCGGAGTCGGAAGTACGCGGGCGAACGCGAAATAATCAGAGTCCGGATCGGTCCGGATCGGTCCGGATCGGTCCAGATTGGTCCGGAGCAGCAGTTAGACATCGCGGCGCGAGAGCGAGAGCGGAAGTTCCGGAGGAGGGCTGCTGTTTTAGTTGCCGTTGCCACCGTTGCCACTGTTGTCGCTGTTACCGCTGCTGCTGTTGTTGTTGTTGCTGCTGATGCTGTTGCTGCTGTTGTTGCTGCTGTTGTTGCTGCTACCGACGCTGACGTTGACGCTGCCTACGATATCTTTCGTAGGCTCGGTTTTCCACCGACAGTCTTCCGGCTATCATAGCCATTTATGCGCCGTTGACGTATCCGCGTATCCGCCTGTACGTTCGCATTCGTACCCGGACCCAGAAAAGATCAAAAGACCCAGAGAAAACCCAGTCCGCGTTTTCTCCATCGCTGCTGCGCACACTCGATTTCTTCCTTGGGACGTTGATTTTTCCGGACGCTTCGCGCGTTCGCGACCTGGATCTCGAGCCTGGACCGTCTCCCCTCGCGTCTCCCTCTCGCCCCCCCCCTCGCGTCTCTCCACCCGTCTCCTCCAGTTCCGCCTTCGACTCGTTCTTCGATTCACTCCGCGACCTTCTCCGCCGAGTTCCTACACAACCCCTTCCCACCCCCGATCCGTGCTCAAAGGGAAAGCGCTTCCTTCTTTCGTTGCGTTCGACGGATAGACGCGCTCCGACGCAACCGAACCATAGGAATCGAGAACGTGCAAATTTAAACGTTTCGTAACGCTTTTTCCGCTATACATTGTAAATAACTATTCGAATAATTTATTATCTTTGTTCGCTCTTATTGTATCTCTACGCAAGTAATTAACTTAATAACATTTTCATAATGTATTTATACTCGTAGAAAAGCTTTGGTCATTAAACGATTAATTATTAACAATTTACGGTTGAACTTAATTGGTTGGTATAAATTTAAAAAATATCGAATTAAAAAGTCCACTCGATGCTTGATTTACCGGCGTTTCGATTCGTATCGTTGCCTCGCGTTTCTTCGCGCGACGATTTTATTCGTTCGACGCTCGATTCTTCGCTCTACACGCTCAAATTATAATTGCTCCACTCGAAAACATTTTTTCGAGAATTCGAATAAAGCGAGTCATTCGGCAAAAGTAATCCCCTCTTTATCCGACAAGTTCCGCGTGTAAAGAATTTATTTTTGTGCCACTTTGAAAATTAATTTATTTCTTTTCACACCGTAATCCAATCTCGTAAGATTTTTTCCGACGGTATTTTTCACTCTTATTAAAACTGAAATAGTAGAGAAAGCTGTAATATATATAAATTAACTTCTTAGTCAACCGTAAGTCCGAATCCCGGGCATTCAAACTTATAAGTTATGTGACGTTAACTTATACTTCTGGCTTTCTCCACTGTTCACTGTTTCGATATTCGAAAGAGCGGAAAACCGACGGCGACGCGACTCGACGCGACTCGACTCTCGGTTGCGTGAAAAATGATACTCTAAATTTTGAATCGCTCGAAGCTCGAAGCGAGAATCCGCTGGCACAAAATTTAGCGCGCGAGAAACGTTCGACGGCAGCTGCTCGTCCGAACGAGCTCGTTTCCGTTCCCTCGCTTTCCCTCAAAAGTACTCGCTCGAGATTTATGTATCTTAAGAAATAACGCTTTTCAACGATCGAAGAAAGCGAATTAAAGAATAACGCGGACGAGACGAGACGCGAGCCTCGGAATTCGAGTCGAACGCGAGAAACGAAAGCCCCGGAGAGCGCGAAGGAGGCGACGAGGGCGGACGAACCCAAGGGACGAGTTCGATCCAGGTAGGATCCACGGAGCGAGCGCCGGACGTACCCATCCGAACGATCCGACCGCGTCCGACGAGAGAGACTTGGACGCGCAGCTTCCCGCGCTTCGAACGCGCTCGGGAGTTTTTAAGGTGCGCGAGCGACGCTTCGCGGGAAAGAAGGAACAAAGGTATCCAAAGGGATTCGACTCATTGCCGAGCGTCGCTCCTTTTCTCTCGTCGAACGTGGACGTGACCTACACTTCTCGCCACGCGATACTAATACATCGAATCACTAACGCATTTTGTGTTTTATGTTTTTCTTTCTCTCTTTCTTTCTTTCTCACTCTCTCTCTCTCTCTCTCTCTCTCTCCTTTCTCTCTCACTCATACATAACGAACTCGACTCATACGAACACGCTTCTCGAACTCACTCTTACATCGACCGGCTACGGCTACGGCTACATCCTCGTCAACCACGCGACACAATTACACGCGCCTTGCGCCTCCAACCCGACGATAACGACAACGACAACGATGACGACGACGACCACGATCACCACCACCACCACCACCACCGTCAACACCACCACCATCAACACCACCGTCAACACCAACGTAACAACACTACCGCGACGGTTACGACTACGACGACTACGATAACAACGAAATAATATGTAGGAGAATACCTGCCCGAGGAGATACCGCAGATCGTCTTGCTGACCTTCGACGACTCCGTCAACGATCTCAACAAGGGCCTGTACGCCGACCTCTTCGAGAAAGGCCGTAACAACCCCAACGGATGTCCCATCAGCGCGACCTTCTACGTCTCCCACGAGTGGACCGACTACAGCCAAGTGCAGAATCTGTACGCCGGCGGTCACGAGATCGCCTCGCACACGGTCTCGTAAGTAGCGGACGCTTCCGCCGCATCCAACGGAGGAGCAACGGCGTCGTTTATCCTATCTAGCCCACAAATGTCACCGCTCGTTACATTTATCGCTCCGCTTACGCTCGCACATCGTTCTTGCACGTCAGTCCAACCCCGCTTTGCACGATCCTTCCATCCGACTTTGCAGGAGTGCCGCCGTCGACGGAGAATTTCGTCGCGTCCCCTCCACATTTTTTTTATTCGTCTAGATGATTCGTACGGATCGCCAAACGATCCCCGACAACGCCCGACAACGCCCGACAACGCCCGACAACGCCCGAGAACCCCAGCAACCCCCCCAACAACCCCCCCAACAACGTCGATTCCAGTTACCGTTTTCCAGAACGCGAATAATTTACTTTTACGGATCGCTAGAGAATTCGCTCGACGGGGAATCATCGCGAAACGTTACTTTTCGCGGAGCGATCGGCCTTGCGTTGACGCGAATAATATGAGACACGCGCTACGGAAGTAACGAACGTACGCTTATCGACCTCCAAAGAAATCGAAAGCTCGCGCGGTCGTTGATCGCGAGCGCACGCGCCAAAAAAAAGCGGCGCGACTATCCGACGTCTTACGTCGAAAGAGCGAGCTGATTTCAAGGAACGCTAAGGCGCAACGGAATCGGGAAGAGGCGGCGATCGCGCGAAAGGAAGAGAAACCGAGCGGAGGACGAACGACTCCTCCCACCCGCCGCCTCGGCTGTCATCGACCCCGTTAACTCGACGGCGCGCACGCGACCGACGCCGGCGCCTCGGACAACGCCGTTTCTGCCGTTTCTGCCGTTTCTGCCGTTAAACCGTTCAGCAGCCGAGAAAGTCGTTATCTCGTGTTCTTATCACCGCGCTCCACTCCTCCAAACGAGAGCGAACCCGAAACCTGCAAAGATCGAGCTTCGCGGTACGAGAGCCAAGCGCTCCTCGTTAGGGCCGGTACTCGTTAGGTACGATCGCGTCCGCGGGTACGTAACCTGCCTCTTTTTCACTCTTCTCTCTTTCTGTCTCTCCCTCTCTTCCCCGCATACAGGCACAGTTTCGGAGAACAATTCTCGCAGCGAAAGTGGTCTCGCGAAGTGGCCGGACAACGGGAGATTCTGTCCGCTTACGGAGGTGTTAAATTGGAGGATGTCAGGGGAATGAGAGCTCCTTTCCTCTCGGTAAGTACTCCTTTTCATTTTCAGCAGCGGTAAGGTTCACCTTACCGTGAGCGCATTCGATCTGTTTTTCGCTCGACCAAAAGTTTTCTTACTTACTCTACTTTGACGTTTCGACGTTGATGCAACCGTTTTTCGACTGTTACGTTTTACAAATTACGCGCGACGATTCGATATTTTCGTTCGAGAGCAACCGAGTAAAAGTCTGGACCAAGATTTATCCCCTTGTCCTCGATGCTTTTGAAATAATTAGAAACGAACGAAACGATCGAATCCTCCGGAGGCGATCGATTCAAAAACCCAAAACTTAATACTCGAAAATATAACTTTTGCCGCTTCGGTCGTAAATTCGGTGGGTCGTAAAGCCACGTTCCAACGCATCGTTCTAAGCGCGTTCGCGAAAAAAAACCTCGCAGCAACGATAGCTTACGAAAAAGAAAAATTTATCGCGGAAAACTCGTGTACGTTTATTGCTTGGAAGTAGACGTTATTACCGAGTTAGACGTTACGGAGTACATTTTCTTGTCGCGGAGTTTGTTTCTTTCCGAATCCCTTGGAACCGCTGGGTAAAGCGTAAATTTGTAAAACACTCGCAGCCTCGATGCTTAGTTACGAAGAGTCGTTCCGTCGATCTCCTTCGCTCCCGATTACCGATTCGCGGTCGTTACTCTCCGTCCGAGACGATTTTCGAACGAACTCCGGAGCCGCGAATCATCCCGTCCACTCCATCGCGCAAATTTCCCCGGCAAGGATAAATTAACTAGAGATCGCGGCTCGCGTTTAAAATGGGCGACGCACCTCGGGAAACTCGTCGTCGAGCCATATTCGTTCCCGAGACTCCGGTTGTGCGCGTGGCGGTGGTCGCGGTTGCCGGAGGGAGATACGAAGGAAGGCGCGAAGGGAGGCGCGAAGGGAAGCGCGAAGGGAAGCGCGAACTCGAGAAGAAGAGACGGATGACAAATTCTCTCCGCATCGGTTATTAACGAATGCGACCGATGACGAAGCCTCGAGCCTGACAACCGAACCAACGAAGCATCCCGCGGTTCAAGGACTCTTTTTTTCGGTCTTAACCAAGTTATGGTTCTTCGATTAGTTTCGAAAGACTCGAGGTATCGTGGAATCTTTTTATGCGCGTTCTCGCGGTTATTGCCGCGGCCAATGAAATTATAAGGATATATCGTAGCTTATAAATTCTACCGATGCACTTACTTCATCGAGCAACCGAGAACCGTAAAATTATTTTTAAAGCCATTTTAAGCTTTTACGAAGCGGTCTTCGCATTGCAATTTATACCAAACGAAATCTTTTATTTTTAAAAAAAAATTTTATCTCGTTAACATATTTTCAACGTTGGCCAACGCGTATTTTATTTTGTTACTCCTTGGAAACGATAAATATCATCGACCGGTGTATAGATCACGAAATTCATTAACGAATCGATTAAAATGTATAATTTATACGAAAGTGTAATATGTAATAATGGTGAATGTACACCGATGCGATGCGCGTCGAACGATAATTTATAAAACAGATATACACGAAAGCGCAGTCGTACGCAAAAGTTATTAGTTATTGCTCGGGGAAAAATGGTAGAAACGATTAAGTAGATTAAGTAATATAATAACGAGAAAGTAACGCTCGACGCGATAAAGTTCGGGTGCGCCGGATCCGAGAGGTCGAAACGTCCTCGGCCTCGATCTCGGTGAGCTCCGTGATCGCGAGACGTCCGATGACAAGAGCCGAAGACAATGAACGCGACGAGTTTTGGATGTTTGAACGCAGGTCGGCGGTAACAACATGTTCAAAATGCTCTGGGACACGAACTTCACTTACGACTCGTCGATGCCCATCTACGAGAACCGACCCCCCAGTTGGCCCTACACCCTCGACTACAAGCTCTTCCACGACTGCATGATACCGCCGTGCCCGACGAGGTCCTACCCGGGACTCTGGGAAGTGCCGATGGTCATGTGGCAGGACCTGAACGGCGGCAGATGCTCGATGGGAGACGCCTGCAGCAACCCGCCGACGTCGGACGGCGTCTACAAGATGCTCATCAAGAACTTCGAGAGACACTACACTACCAACAGGTCGAGACTCGCATTTACTTTTTCTATCGCTTGTCGTGTCCTTTCCCACCTCCGTCGCTCGGTGCGCTGTTTTTTTCGACGCCGTTTCCCATCCTCGAGAAGGACATGACAGTAACACCTTTTCTATGAGAGTCGAAGCTTTTTCACTAACGGTCAAGGTCACGGGACGCTTGACCTTGGACGGTAGACGTTCGACGGTAGACGTTCGACGGTAGACGTTCGACGGTAGACGTTCGACGGTAGACGTTCGACGGTAGACGTAAATATCTGGGCGAAACTAAACATGATTGTTTTGTTTTCTCGCCCATGCGATCGACTCTTTCCAATACGATATCTTTATAATTTTCTTTTAATCTTGAAAATTAATACTTTTTCGGATCGCAATCGTTACGTAATTAAAGAAAGACGACGAAGTTTAACAACTACTTTTGCTTTCGATATTTTTTTATTCCATAAATTACTCGCGAGTCTAAGAAAAATCGACGGTCTTATAATACAAATGAAACCACTTAATGATAAATTACGCAATGTAATTACATACGATAAAACTTTAAAACTTAATAATTTTCGTTAACTTACTTTTTTCTTGAAAACTAATACGGTTTTACCCAAATATTTTGCTCCAAGGACTATAATCTCTACGAATATAATTTTCAATTTTTATATATTTTTTTTAAAAGTAATTTTTGTAGTAAAAATAAAAAGAGCGTAAAATTGAATATCCACGTAAAGATGAAAACGTTTATCGTCTTTATTGTGAAACGGAATTGATGCAAAAATGTCAATAATGAAAAAAACGATTGTACGTACTGATTTTTTAAATAAATAATATATAAAATTAGGTAATAATCGGAACGAATCTTAATATATCGCGAAACGTTTTCAAATAATATTAAAATATATTTCAAATTTTTTATTTTATTCTCGACAAGATTAGAATTGATTCCGCGTGTATCGAACTTTTTATAAATTTTTTTCATTGAGTCCTTCTTTGGTGGAATCGATGTAAAAGTAATTTTTTATACGATCAAGATCCCAATTTCTCAAATTTACGAATTAAATTTTTAAATATTCTAAATTAATTGTATATGAAAAAAATCAAATAAAGTATTCTTACGAAATAATTTTGATTTAAATACAAGTATTTTTTCATAAACGGTATTTAATAATTGTGGAACGAAAACGATTTCGTCTCGAAAGACTTAGCGGTAAAACCATAAAAAATATTTATTTACATTTTTTATACACTTGCAGAATATTGTAATGTAAAACACGAGTCACTCGTGTATGCAAATTTGATATTTTATATTCAATTTTACTTTGTATATAAACATTACTTGATGGAATATAACTCAAAACGTATACTTATAATAATATTATTGTAGAATGCATACATATCCACGCATTTATGAATAAAGTAGAAACGTTGAAAGTTCGTTATAAGGCTATTCGGTGCACGATTAACTATAACCACACGTCGAGATATAATAAAATACCTAAGATAATGGTTTAACAACGACAAATAATACTCCTTTTCGCAAACTTATATAAGTAATTGCATAAGCGTATTAAAAATAATAATTTTTTGTTCCGTAGAATAAATTGTAATTGTAAAAAATCTCACAATATGGATATATAAAGAAAAAAATTGTGCAACGGAATGTTTTAAAAATTAATAAACGTCATTGTTAAACTTGTAACGAGAATATTTTCATGCGCCGGTCGATGCTAAATTTTGTTTTCAGAGCACCGTTCGGTCTATTTTACCACGCGGCTTGGTTCACTCAGCCGCATCACAAGGAAGGTTTCATTTCGTTCCTCGACACCATCGTTGCCATGGATGACGTTTGGGTCATCACTAACTGGCAAGCGCTTCAGTGGGTCAGAAATCCTACGCCCCTTGCACTCCTCGACAGATTCGAGCCATTCGGATGTAATTACCAAGTGAGCTATAATTTCATCTATCTTATTATAATATTAAGTTAAGCTAATACCGAGTCGCACGGTATAATTTTTTTTCTCGAGTTTGCTCGCGTCTACTCTCTTCCTGCATTATTATACAATTGCAAATAAGCTTAACTTTCAAAATTAAATTTCATAATTTTACCAAAATAGAATAGTGTACGAACTATTACCTTAAAATCAATATTAACGTTAAACTATTATTTTATGAAACATTCTGCTCTACGAGTTATCAATTTATACAAAAATATTCCTCTATATTTAATAATATAGTTATAACTCACGGGATAAGAATACATAATAATAAAAAATAATAAAAAAGAATCCGAAATTTTTATTTGATGTACCGCTCAATTTATAGCGGTACATTTCAATTTTAATCAAGTCATTTTTCACATTTTCAACCTTTTTTAATCTAAAAATTCTATAAATAGAAAGAAAATGTAATAAAAACGTTATATACATTTTAACTAATAATCTCGGATAAGTGACGAAAAGATACTTTAAAAATACGATATTTTTTAATGAAAAATTAAATTTATCGTCAATTATTTATTTACACTGTAAATAATGTACATGAAATAAATAATTATTACGTATTCGTGAGACACTAAAGAGATCCGAATTAAAATTCTGAAACGTTTCAAATCGGTGCTTATATTTTATGAATTTTGTACTTATCGATAATATATCGACCAAACGATAACATCGAACTTTAGTAGAAGCATTAAAAAAGTATTTTTTGGTATCCTTTAAATTGCGAAATAAATCGGAATTCGCGTAAATGTATAAAAAAAACAATCATACATTGCATCGGAAAAAATAATTAATAAAACAAATAAATATAGAATAAATATTATTTGTATCGTAGAAACGGATTTCATAAATTACAATCTTCGTTCGATAAATTTTACCTTAGAAAAAGAAGATAAAAAATTAGTAATTTTATCTTAGAATATTTAATAAGCTACGCGTTTAAAAAATAAGTGGATGTAAAACATTGGAATAATACGTAATACGAAGATGCATTAATTGGAAAACGAAGATCATCGAAAGAAAATTAAATGAAATTTATCGTATTTTATTTGATTTATTTAAATCGATATGGTTGAACGGCGATAAACCGATCAGTTTGCATCCTCGTCGAACGTACTCCAAAAGTTTATCCTAAATTAAAAAACGCGCCTAAAACCAACCCCATTTCGTTGTTCCAAAACTTAGGACCGACCCAAAAAGTGCAACAACCCGAAGGTGTGTAACCTGTGGCACAAGAGCGGCGTACGCTACATGAAGACGTGCCAAGCGTGTCCGGACATCTACCCATGGACCGGCAAGACGGGCATCCGGAGCAGTCGCATCGACAACGACATCGACGGGCACGAATGAGCGACAACCCCAGCCACTCGTCCCGAGAGACAAGAGGAACCGAGAGAGCGAGAACGAACGCGAAAACCTTTACGGAGGGTTCGATGTAAAACTTTTTTATATCAAACATGTTTCTTCGATCTGAAAAGACCCCACTTAAATCGGGCGAACGGTGCGAATACAAGCGCTAGATTCCGCTCTTACCTAGATTACCTAGATTACCTAGATTACCTAGATTACCTAGATCACCTACCGGAGTATCGTCTATTTTTATCCAGATGTCCGGCTCAGCGACGGGGATCGCTCGGTCGTATCGCCTCGTCAACCGGATAAAATCGGATAAAATCGGATGAAACCGGATGATTTTCCTTTTTTGAAGAGCGGATTCATCCTACCAATTTTTGTAACAACGAAATTGATAAATTTTTGTCTCTTGGATCTTCGTTCTCTCGTCGCCGAAGGAGGTTTTATTCAATTTTTTTAGAGCGCCGCGAACGCAAATAGATGATCGAGCGTACGATCGATCCTCCCCCGAACAAACGACCGCAACCAATAACGAAAATACTTGCTTATTAAATTTCGGTCGACGCGACCAAATATTTTAATCAAAATAACAAAATTTCACGATAACGGGGGATTTAGAAATAAGGTCGTAGCGTTTTTTTATCGACTTATAAATAAAATACTGTGCAACGTAACAGTGGCTTAACATAATTCGTAAATAGACAAAAAAATATACGGTCTAACTACTTCCGTAATTCATACTCATTACGTAGACCATGTAATTCCATATGCGTTAACAACGCCGGTTTCGCGTTGTAAAAAAATGTGGAATCCCTGATAATTACCATAAATTTATTATTCAGCCTCGGAGAATTCTTCTTTAATCGTTAATTGTAATTTTTAAAAAAATCGCGAAAAATCGCTGAAAATCGCTAAAAAAAAGATTAAAATATCACGTTATAACTAAAAAAATAAAATTAATGATAATTTTGTATTTCGCTACGTAGATAAGAATCTGAACGAGTGAATTAGCTGCTTTTGAAGAACACAGCCATTTTTAAGCCAATTATATTATTTTTTGTAATTGCTTTTATTTTTTTAATAGATGCAAAGTTCGCGCAAGGTTTACTTTTTAACGTACACCTTAAATGGTTCGAATTCAAAGTGGAATTTGAAAGAGGGTCGAATTTTTTTGAATTTGCATTCGTATGTAAATTTATAGAAATCGATGCGAATTACGTCGCGTTCGCGCGTCCAACGTAAACTTTCCACTTTGACTCTCGAACTGCATTCGTTCCATAATAAACTTCGTCCTATACTCGAAGTTAAGTGAAGTTAAGTTTCTCGTCTTTGTAACGCGGTATCGATACGACGGTAAAAAAACTGTCTCATCCTGTAATACTCAATGCTTTTCGTTATCGAGCGGGTGACGAACAAAATTGTCATATTTTCCATAACATATTTTCCAGAAAGTTAATTTTTCAACGATTCAGAGTGATGAAAAAACACCGTTGGAGGAAAAAGTACCGTAGTAAGAAAAATTAAATAGGATCGAGGAAAAATTATTAAGAACTGTCTGAAAAGAACGAAGGTACCCAAAATAAAAACAAATGGAATTTTATTCGTCGCCCGTTCGACTTGATTGACTTGGTCCCCGCTAACGAGACGAGGGGCTTTTCATAATTATAAACAAATATTATATATATATATATATATACGTAATTAAAGAATTGGCGGGAGCTTGAGAGACGGCCGCGCCGAGTACGTCACGAAATCGAGAAAGGTGGGCTTACATTCGAAAGGAAAAAAAGAAGGAGCGTTTAACGTCGGTTCGACCGCCGATCGCGATCGTTCGAAACTCGCGCAGCTCACGGCCCGATTAACTTTCCGTTTGCTCGGCAACTGCGGCAATTGTGGCAATTGTGGCAATTGTGGCAATTGTGGCAACCGCGGCAACTGGATACGGGTTCATTTTCGATACTCTTTTCCGATCAACGCCTTGATCGCCGGTCGAAGGCGACGCTCTTCTATTACTATTATTATTAATATTGATATCAATCATATTAGTATTAGTATTAGTATTACTACTATTATTATTACTATTGCTATTATTACTTTTGCGTGTGTCGCTAAAATTTGTTTCGATTATTTATTTGTACTTATTTACGAGTTATTCCATTGCGCTCGTTCGGATATACTTTATATCTTTTCATCTTTTTCCTTATCCTTTCGCGTATAATCATCGTCGCTTTATCGTTTACTTATTTTATTTTCTTCTCTTTGTTCTATTTTATTCTTTCTAATCTCTTCACCCGTGTCGTTTTAAAAGGCGTTAACGCGCGATTCATTCGTACGATAAAAAAGAACTTGGTTCATAAATTTTCTAAAATTGAATTTTGTCGATTGTTTATCCAACCCAACGAAAAATGTATACATATATACATAGATAAATTTTTATTTTAACTTTTCTTTTTGACGTAAAAGGTTCGATCGTAAATAAAATTAGTTTAAAATGACTTTATTGCCGTATTAATATCTTAATAATTTCGGAAGCGATCTCGCAAAAGGATACGAATGCAAAAATCTGAAATACAATTGCGTCAACTACCGTTTAACGTTCGATCCATTGGTTCGGTTGTCTCGAACGGATTTTGGTGGGTACCCGAAACATTCTTAATATCGTTTCTCGTTGCGACGAAAACGACTTAATTTTAAGTAATTCGAAAAATAATTTTGAGGTCTTAAAAAAAAGTTTTTCGTAACGTAAAAATGTAATTTCAATCGGTCGCTCGACGGTATTTTTCTTATTTTTCGAAAGTGCAAACGAGTTCTCGTCTCGAAAAAAAAATTCCTTCTTAAAAGTTCTTTGACGCGTTTGGGACCAGCGCTTTTCTTCGGTGATCATCCTTACGGTATACCCGTTTAAAATTGTTTATAATCATTTTTCTTTGCTCCTTATCGTTATTCTTTCCCTTCCTTGTTCTCGCTTTACGAAAAGACTCACCGAAAGATATTTAATCAGCGAACTTGGCGTACTCGGCAATGAATCTAGGCGAATTTCGAGTGTTTTATGTTGCGACTATATAAACCGAGCGAATGAAAACGCCCGTAAATTGCGCGCCCGTAAATCATGAGTTTTTAGTGTCATTAAGTATGTAATAACGCGCCAAGTGAATATAGAGCTACAAAGATTCTTTAAGATTCGTTCCGGGAAGGATCGTGGAATGAGAATCAAAGAAACGGAGACACTCGAGATTATGCGTAATGTCGATTGTCGATATTGATTATTTTTTGTAGAATATTGGGTCCGTAATGACTTTTTAACGAGTTATAATGCAATACCTGCATTATACGAACGTAAAAAATAAAAGTCAAAACGAACGCCGTTACTCTATATTTTCAACTTTTCTTATACTTAGGCATAATTTTTACTCTTCGCCTACGCAATGTATTTAGGTCGGCGTTCGACTCGAGTCTTCTTGGAAATAAAAACAAAAAAATAAAAATGATAAAACATTCGATAGGTTTTATATTATTAAGATTAGAGCTTAAGGTAGCATTGAAATAAATAGCCTTTAAGTTTTTAAATGGATATTTGATTTTTTGATGAAAATTATACGTCATTTGAGATTAATGTAAATATTCGTAATAGACTGCTTGAATTTTTTAACCGTGTTAGTGGTATTCGTATTTTTAATTTGAAAAATAAACGTAAAGATTTATGATTTTTTCGAGAATATAATATTTATTGAGTAAAACAATAAACACCCGATCGGAAATTCTCCAACCATGCGAATACATTTATCGATAAAATTTTTATCGTTTATATTAAAATTATCGTTTGAATTAACGGAAAATAAGTAATCTTGCTAATAAATTCCTTTTAAACCTCCTCGATACTTACGTTTAAAAGTAATATGTCACACGTTAGTATTCGGAATCGGAAGAGCATAAAGAAGGTTGGACCAGTTATCGAGATTGAACATATCAACATCTTGCCAAACTATCGTGTAGTGATAGTCGATGTATTCTTCCCAGTAACGAGCCATGTTATTGTAACTTACTGCTTTCCAAGTCTACGCGAAAAGAAAATCAATTATCACTGCCTCTCGTTAAGCTTATCCTTCAAATATTGTATTATATAACTACATTTAAAACAGTTTTTATAAATTATTACATAACACAAATCAAATAAATATAACATGTACATCTACAATTTCACTTGTTATTTTTTTTCTTTCTTCAAAATACGTCTCGCACTCACGTTTTTATTTTGAATTATCCAAGCCAATTCCATCAAATTCTTTTCCCGTTCCGCTTGTTTCTTCGCTTTACGTAAGTATAGCTTTAAAAGTATAGTATGACCGTGAACAAGATGAAAATAGGCTTTTAACAGATAATAACGAGGCTTTACAAAATTCGAAATTTTCACGATACGGTCTAAAATTTTCATTATATATTTGATATCCATCAAAATCTCCATCATTTTATTACCTTTTTTCATGTTAAGGCAGTGTTTCAGAAGTAGCAAATAACTTTCCAATATCTGTAAATAATTTGTTTAACTGAAAATTACTTAAATTTAATTTTCTTGATTTTTACGACAATATGCTACGATGCGCGATCGAATAAAAAAAAATAGCACATAAAATTACAGCGGTACAATTTAATTATAAGAATATTGCTAAGAAAAAAATTAATCTCTTACAATTATCGATACCGAAACCTAAATTGTATATTGCTCATAGGACATAAAAAGTAACGTATTCATTAGTCGCTTTACAAGTCTTAATTTTAAAAACAGAATTTACTAGCCAAAACTCATATTATTAAGAATTATTGCACCGTGTCAATAGTAATTTCAAAGTACTTCGTTGATATTTTCCATTTTTAAAGAAACAAAGTACTGTAACAAAACAAACTCGTAAGATAACGAGAATTTTTATAAAAATATATATTCCTATGTTTTTTGTCTTCTTGTACGTTATTAAATAATTTCGTATTCTCAATATGTACATATTAACGTAACTTTGCAAAGTGTTATTATCTGTGAGTAATGATTAGTCTTGATATCCGTTAAGAAGAATTTCAGCTCCTTGAAGAAAGTCATGGACAACTTCTCATTTCTGAAAACTCGAGAATTGAATGTACGATATATTAAGACACGACATTTATACAATTTGTAATCACATATGGTAATGAAGCATTACTTCCGCAGCTGCCACAACCTTAATCCAGCCAGTAGTCGCTTTACACTGTTGGTATCGCGAAGAACCAAGAAGCCTGACTTTACTTCTGTTAAAATAAAATTCATTTTTATTCGTTTACTTAAAGTTTCATCATTCGTCATTGAATGCTGTCTACGCTACGATACGGAATTATCGAGTAATTATGAAATACTCGTTTGCGTATGAAATATTTTTGAACAATATAAAATTTCCGTTATTGATAGTTGCATACGGTTATCATTGGTGTAGAAAAAACACGTTGGTTATGATTTTTGTATATTATTATTATTATTATTATTATTATTATTATTATTATTATTATTTTATGAATATCAATCGAAATTACCTTCGTTCAAAAGTTTCATTATAATAGTAAATAATATAAAACTCGTCAATTTTTATCAACGTAACATGGCATTAGCAAAAATAATTATTTTATCGAATATTTATTATTGAATATTAATTTAATGCTCGATATTTTGACTAATAAATTATTAATTAAAATTTTGTAAGAAAATTGATTTCTCCTTTCGCTCGATAAAGTAACTTTTTCAAAAAATCTTAAATATATTGATAAAAAATACCAACCAATAATCTTCTTAGCATAATTTGCACAACTCGTATATCTTTCGATGGTGATTCCGGCGTCAAGCAGTAAATCCATACAAAGGGCATAATACCATGTTAAGGCTGATTTATCAAGATCTTCGAAGGAGACGTCGCGCAATTGATGTAACATATCGATCGCGTGGCAAAGTCGTTTCAAACGCATCTTTATATCGATTGATCGCGCATCATTGAATTGTTTATTATCAAACATCGATATTGTCATGAAAAAGAGTTTTAGTTATTAAGACTTTTTCAATAATTATTAATAATTATGATTTATTATCCAACATCGGATTCACCTGCATTTGAACGAGCAATGGCAATAATTTCAACATTAATCTAGTCATGTGAAAGAACTTGGTAAGTCGAAAAGCCAGTTCACCAAATTGCACGGCTCTCTCCAAATAACCTTGTAACAACCTTTTTTATAACTTAGTATCTGATTAAATTACATACTATGCATATTTCAATTAAGATAAATGAACAATGTGTAATCCTAATTGAAAAATTACGATTACCAAATAATAAACTATTTATCTATAATAATTTTTGTACAAAACTCGTAAAGATTTTATTTAATGTGATATAATTATTATTTAAGAGTTTAATTAATAAAATAATGGTTGCACAATAGGAAATGTATACTATAAAAATAAAAAATTTTTATTTCGTGAAAAATGAAAAAATATATCTATTAGATTGTATAAAGGAAAATTTCATCATTATTATATTAATATTTTATATAGTCTTATATTAATATTTGGCATTTTAAGTATTTGTTTTAATTGTATTATTAAATAATGATTATTTATAACTACTCATAATAAAATAATGCATAAATATTACAATAAAAGATTTAATTACAAAATTAGACTAAATTTAAATAACATTCATAAATTAGATAATAGTCATTTTTCTGGATGTGTGTGTGTTTGTGTGTGTACTCAAACTAACTATATTTACATTAAATGACATTGTTTTTTTTTAAAAAATCAAGCCTTTAAGTTACAGAAACTGTCTTACTAAATACAACAAAAACATTCTAGTATCTAATTTAATCATTTGAGCACTACAGAATTTTTATTATAAGCATTCAAACATGACCAAATAGTTTATTAAAACTACTATAATTAATTTCTGTAAAATACTAAAAATAACTAATATAAACTTTTACCTCACTTTACATATAGTATAATATACATAAGTCAATATAATAATATCTTGAATGTTGGTCCAATCTTTCTTATGAGTAATTGCAAATAAAATGTATTTTTCAACATGATTTAAAAATACTAATTCTCCTAGAGGGGCAAAAATTTTTACAACTGATATATATAATTGGCATTGATTATAAAAGCTGTTAGAATCGTAACACGAAAATCCAAATACAATACTCTGAACTGAAGCTAATTTTGCTGCTTTAAACTGTTTATTTATCTGTACAAAAAAAAGATTAGTTTTTTTAAAAAAAGAAAAGTATCGATCATTTTCAAACTGAATTAAAAAAAATTACTAAAAATAAAATTTATTAAAAAATATGATAAAGGTGAAACTTATTGATAAAAAAATTGAACTTTTTACAAATACTTTTCATTATTTTAAATGCATAATTAACCATCAATATTAAGGAAACGTGACGTAAACACGATGCGGTATTTTGTCTTGAAATAACAGCTTCTTCGCACATTAGATTGGAGTTATAAAAAAATTTCCAGCGAACATTTTGACGTATCTTTTGATATAATGTTTTATAACACATCAGTGAGTCGGTAGAATAAAAATTATGGTTAAATAAAGTTAATGCTTCCATGTAATTTATTTTAGCTTGTGCATAATTACCAAGATGTTCGTATGCTTTGCCTAAATCAATAATTTATAATTTGTATTTTTAAAATATCTTTAATAATATATTTAGAAATAAAAAATTCTATAAACAATAAAATTTGTAAAATATATTGAAAATATGAAATAATAGTTTTATTCGATTGTCCACCATTTCATTATTACAGTTTTTATGATACAAATTTAATTAGTATGTCTTTTATGATTTGAATATTTTTAATAAAATATACGTTATTTGAACTACCAATAATAGTAATACGTTAAATAGTCCAATAATGATTTTAATAAGTAAAAAAATAAATACAATACCTCGAAGACAAAGAATTAAACTTTTCTTAATGGTTTTGTCACGTACCACGGATTCTTTCAAAGTGTTATAAGTATTAACATACTGAAATAAAAAAATTCCGTTATAAAAATTAATTAAAACATTGTGGTAAAATTTACATACATGGTTTAATTTTTCTGCTTCGATCAATAATTTTAACGCGTATCTTAATTGACCATCTGAAATAAGAGCGGCAGCATATTCCATCATAAAATCAATTATTTTCTCAGTGTCATCTATTAACAATAATTTAAATTAATTAAAACATACGAAATCGAAGAATTTTATTCACATTAATTATTACCAATTTTTACAATATATTCTTCTAGTTGAAATAAAATTATGTTGATAATTTTACGACAACGACAATTTCGAAAATCTATTTGCGCAAAATTTTTAAAATTTATCAATTGATGCGTATGAGTATGACTCGCTGGATGAACTCTAGATTTTCGGTATATTTGTAAGATTTTTTTATCCTTATCTATAGAAATAACGAAGGCGTCGTAAAAGTCTTAAAAGTATAAGCTATCTTTTAAATAAATGTCATTTTTTTTAATACAGATATAAATTAAAACATGAAAATAATGCATTACGTATTCAAACCTTCAGATTTTATCGATTCAAGAGATATAGGTATAATTGAAATGTGATTAAAACTTTTGTTTCTTAGATCTATATTTTGATCCAAATTATCATCGCTTATCTCCGAATTGGTATTTTCGACAATAGTGGATGGTCTATTGCTAAAAATCTTAAACATTAACCATTAACGTTAAACTTACTTTAATTTAAAATTTAAATAATCTTACAAAGTGTTAACAATAATTTTGATGTTGAAAAAATTTAATTGGATATCCAAAATTTAATCGATATACATCTTAAAATTAAATATTTTGTAATAAATTACAATACGAATGAAGCGAATACTAAATATTCGAAAATGAATGGTATTTAAATTTAAAAACACTTTCATTTAAGATAATAGAAGGTAAGTGCAAGCGATAATTAAAGTAATTAATTAATGCTACTTTATTTTCTAAATATCGATAGGCTTTAGAAAAATGATTGTCTAATTAAATTTGTCGGTTGTTTAAATACAGAAAGAAGTAAAATATTCCAACTCACTATTTCAACTTTTCCTGGAATCATAAAAAACGAACCTTCACCACACGCTCTACATTTCTTGGCATATCGCTGGTAAATTTTTACAAGTTCTGTATAATACTTTATTTTCTCTTTTTTGGTAATGCACTTGTAGACAACTTGTTGAAAGATGCGGATTTTAAACTCCATCAATTGACAATGAGCATATCGTGGTAAATTTTTCATCGCTGATGACATGTCTTCTAAAATAAGAATAGCGAGTTGCGATATTTTTATTTTTTAAGAAAAAAGATCGATATATTATTATTTTAAGTTAATTTACATTATAAATTATTCAGTGGTAAATTTATATAAATTCAAATTAAATTTTAATTTTAATTTATACAGTAAACTTATAAATGTTAAATATAATAACGTAAACTGCTTATCGATATCAACGTTAAAAACTTTAAAAATTTGGTATACGTAAAAGAAAGAAAAGTACGAGTAAACAATATCGCGATGACAAGATTTTGCGCAAGATCATCGATCAAAACAAAAATCATTGATTCTATAATCATAGTCTGGTATCTAGAAACTTATGCGGATAATATAATATGTAATGTAAGACTCTTTACCGTTCAACTGACACCGACACCGTAGCAAGTGATGCATATCCGAGAAAGTACTCCTTGGTTTGAAGGAGCGGTCCAAGAGGTCAGTGTCTTTAGAGCTGCGCCTTTGCAACGTGGCGCATTCAAAAATTCTCAGTCGGAACAAATTTTTCAGTGCTACAATTTTCATGATCTTAATTTTAAGTATGTCTCTGCAGAACGTGTAAATACCGAAAATATATTTTTTTTACTTTCAAACGAGTGCGTGTATATTGTCTCTATATCGTCTCTATATCGTCTCTATATCGTCGAAATATATTATAAAACAGAAAACATATTTTTTAATTTTTAATCCCCGCATCGTTAAATTCATCAAAGCATCTATCAACTTCAAAATTAAAAATGATTTTGCGTACGCGCGATTACATAAAATTACTTTTTCGAAAAATTCAATATCTCAATATCTCGAAATGGATAAAGTTTGCGTAAATTAGTCTCGAACTTAGTCTGGAACGAACGACTGTTCGAACCGTTGTAGCAAGGATGCAAAGCATCGCTGCGCAAACGCGGTGCACATCGGATCAAGAATATTACGTTTTTATAATAGAAAGTAAGAACGGTCTCTAAGGTAACCAACCGAGTATATTATTATTTCATTAATCAAAGTATAGACGCGGTTCGTTGCACCTGCCGCGACGTTACCAAACACTCGGATACTCGAAAACGAATTGTTTGTCGAAGGCTCGTCGCGAAAAGTAAAGTTTTATAATTTCAAATTATTCGGTAGCCGAAAGATAAGCGCAGGATCAAAGATGTGTCCATAGGCCAGCAAATGTATTATTACCTACTGCCGTTTTCAGAGACTGGTGATTAGGAATGATATTTTCCAATACTTGGCGAGTGAACACCTTGCCGATTATCGCCGCGCATTTAACAATGTTCTGCTCGTGTATGGAGAGCCTCATGTAAACTTCCAATGCAAGATCTGCGGATGAAAATTTTACGACTCATGCTCGGTAAATAAATATCTCGAATAACTCTCGTAAACGTTAAGTAAGTCTGCGGCGTACCCGAACCATTGTCGGTAAAAGCACTTGGTCGCGGATCGTTAAGCGAAGGGTCTATTTACGCGCTTTCTCTATTATGTGCATACGTGAATAATATTTCTTTTTTTATTTATGCTCCTCCGCGATTGCAACAGCGCTCCGAGGCTCGCGACTAAACTAAGAAACGAGCGTTGCACCGATCTGTCCCAGGATTTACGATACCGCTTCGCGCTTAACGCAATTTGCTAAAAGCTCCCGCTTCTCCCTTCGCCCCCCCTCCCCCCTTCGCTCCCACTCGCTGATTGATAATTCACTCCGTCGATCGCGTCCCCGATCGCGCCCCCGATCGCGCCCCGATCGCGCCCCCGATCGCGTATTTTAACTCTTCCGTATTTTTTACCGTTTCACCATTTACATTTATCACTCGTGTCTCAAATGCCTTATTACAGTTTTTCAAGCGTGATTTTTTTCCAACGTTAAAATTATCGATAAACCAAACCAAAAACTTCGCGTTAGTGTATCGATACGTTGAACCTATTAGCGATGTTAATAAAATCATATTCCGACATAAAAAATTAAAGTTATATATTATGCGTGCAAATACTCTTATTTACCTCTAATATTCATTTGTTTCATTGAATTAGCGATATTAAAATTTTTGTTCGTATAACAAACCGACACGCTACTTTTTGTGTTCCATGGTTCGAAAGTTGTAACTTCTTCTACGGTTAATTCTGACGGAATTTTGGTGACAAAAATCGATGGAGGGAAAAAAAATTTATTTATAATTAATTCATCTGGCGACAATCTTGTAAATTTAATAGCACGACTCAAAATCATTGCGATTATAAATAATTCGATCCATCCTGGATGCGTTATATTGTTATTTATGAAAAAACTGAAATAATAAATGTATTTAAAGGAATAAATTAATAATAATATTGATACCCTCGATAACTAATTCAATAACGTGAACGTGTCTCTCATAATAATTAAAATTAATTATACGATAGTTTTAAATTGTTAAATATTTGTAAATTTTTTATTTCAAACGCGATCTATACTATATTTGAAGACTCGAACGATAATTTTGATTAAATTGCTTCATGATACGATTCATTCATCAAAATAGTATATTATTATTAGTATTTTGCATTCGATAATATGATCGATAATATATAAATTGTTGTTAGTACTCAAGCTTACTAATGCCATTCGTTATTCGTACGACAATATTAGACAGATTTAATTAATAAATAAATAAGAAAACTCAATTTAAAATGTACAAAAAAATCGATATCCTTACTTGTTTAATTTATGGGAAATCCCCTGAATATCAAAAATTTGACATATCAAAGCAGATTGAGATTTCGGCTTCAATCCAGTTAAGGTGTGCCGCAACAAATGCTCATTATTATAGATATCTATCTCGACTCTCGACAATTCCTTCCAAGACCTCGGCTGGTGGATCGTCATTGCTAAAATTATATTCTTGTTGTTTATCGCTTTCATCAAAAACTGCCACGACATATAATCCATGTACTGAACATCGTCGAGTAGAATACACAGTTTCCTATTATTCTGTGAATATGTTCGTGATTGTTAATCATTTTTTAATGTTAGTATACAAATATAAATATATTATCATTCGCTAATGTAATTTATGATAGTAATTTTATATATAAATTTAAAATAGAGTATACATTGGAAACTTCAAATATATTACCAAGCAGAATAACCGGTTATAAAGATTAAATTTTGATTAAAATAATGTAAATCAGATGAATTTATTCATAATACAGTTATATAGAAAATTTCATTACATATTTTAAAAAATCGCGATATACTCGAATAATCTATATTGGTTTTATTAGGTATAAAATGGTGTTATTATTTTGTTACACATAAATGTGAACAATATGCAATGATTATCTTTCGATTTACGAAATAATAGAATAATTAATGTAAAGCGAATACAAAATAAAAATGTAAGAAATTTCCTATTAAATAATATAATAAATTAAGAGATTGCGATTAAAGTTGTGCAAATTTCACTAAATACACGTATATTCAAATATACAGTCAACAGATAACTCAACTACTTTGAGAATCCTCTCGAAAATTTTAATGGTCTTGCAGTGGCGAATCCAATCCGAATCTAAGATATATTCTTTCGAAAGCTTGAAGTTCACCCTTAAAATAACATTCAAATAGCACAATTCATTAATCTGTATTACGTGCCCAAACTTTTCGATAATATGTCTTTCAAACTCGGTTATGGTTTTACAGTCTTCCATCTTGAGTATCTGATAGAAACGAACAATAAAACATCCACATGCATACCAATATAAGTAGCCAAAGTAAGCGGGGACATAATTTTATAAGTAAGTTATACTTTCCGTAAATAATTCAGCGATATTCTTATGTTACGTAAGTGACTAAATCTGATATTTGTTAATTCGAAATTTTTGTGAAAAATTTAGCGCTACTTGTTACGTACCTGTTTCAGAATTTGATAAATGACTACGTATGATTTCTTTGTGGACAATGGTTGATTTATATGCTTGACAACTGTTATTTGTTTTTCTTTTGCGAATATATCGAAAGCATCCAAAACTCGAGACTTTCCAATCCTATTACTTCCCTACATGATAAAAATAAATTCATTATTATTGTACATATAATTTTAGCTTTCGATCGAGTCGAATCTGTTACATGTTTTACGTCTATACAAGAGTGTAATTTTATTATATAATTTTATTACATTCTTTTATAAAAGTAGATAATTATATAATAAGTAACTTTACACGCAAAGAAAAATATTTTACGAAATACAATATTAAAAAATACTATTAAATTTCTCTTTTTATCTTAAGCGTATAAATTAAAACATATATTCTTATTGTTTGTAAAGGACAATAAATTATTCTCTTTGAATCTTAATCTTATTATAGCATAAAGTAAACATTTCATCGAAATCACAATCTTTAAATTTGTTTTATTATTAAGTAAAATCAATCTATTTAATTATTTATATTTTTTTAATTTGCAAATTAACTTGTATACCTCGATTATGATACCAGAATACGTGCGATCCTTTATTCCAATATCGTTTAAAATATCATCAAAAATTTCTAATTCTTCAATTCGGTTTAATAATGGATACTTATAACCAATATCATTTACATCTGAACTCTGAATAGTGGGGAAGTTTTTATTTCTAAAACAGTTAAAGAAAAATCAAGCCATTACACTTATGTCATGAATTAAAACAACATTCGATTGAATAACCAATGAACATTAACTTCTATCATCTTTTACACATTAACAATGTTTAGTATTTATTTATAAATATTTTAAATTATTGCATAATGATAAAATACTGAGCACATTAATGTTTCGTTTGACTAATGTGTACTTAAATATTCACTTACTTATTGTGATTTAAAAAAATATAAGAAAACTCATTCTCAAATCCTTTACCGCTTATATAGCTTGAAAGTTGGAATTTAATCTTTTTCAAACCGCTGTATATACGAGTATTTAAATCACACTCGATCTATGCAAAATGAAATCTTAAATTTAAAAATCATTTAATAATATTGCTTTTAATTAAAATATACAATTAAACATTTATATAATCGATATAATACCATATTACTGGAGTAAGTATTGAGCATTAAATCCTTAGCCTTCGTAGTCGGAGGACCAATTGCTACGAAACAACGACGTGGGGAAGGACCAACAATCAAACAACACGCCATTCCTTTAAACAATAATTTACATGAATTGCCTTTCGTTAATAAATATTAATGCGAATAAATATAAAAAATGATTTGATACAAATAATTTAAAATATAAATCGGAGAAAAATTTATAAGTAAACTTTTGCGAAATTAATATTTTATCGCGGTCGTAAAAATATTGTTAAAATAATGTACACATTTAAGAAGGTACAAACAAACCACATAATACAGCATTAACTTTTATTATTCATTAATAGAAAGTTATGTGCCGATCTGGTACATTCAGGGATGTCAAAAGCCTTATTATAGACTTTATAACTTTTTATCGATGAGGTTTTTTCATCGTTCTCTTATTTTTCGATACGCATTTATGGACAAAAATAACGCATAGTACACAGTAATATTTTATGAAAAATAACTTGGATTTTTTTAATTAAATGATATTACCTTCATTTTATAACGAAAATAAGCAAAGAAAAATAAAAATTAGTTTGATTTCGTATAAACGTTCGATCGATTAATTCTTAAATACTAAATGGACTATCGATTAAAATATTAGATTATACAAGAAAATGCAGAATTTTTTTATCAGAATTACTAAAACGTATAATAATATTTTATTCCGATGATGCAATTAAAATTTCATTTATTACTTACATTAGCTTAAGAAATCAATAATTCATAAAGATACAATTTTATATAGATAAAAAATATTTTTTTTTATACGCGATACGATTTTTAACTATACGTACTTTCTCTCTTGAAATGTAGATATCGATAAATATTAGTTTATCATTCGTTCAAATTCTTTTTTATTTATTTGTTTTGAAGTTGATTATTTAATCGATTCTTAATTTTACAAAAGAAATAAAATTACTGTAAACATACTAAAATGAAACGACTGAAGATGTAAACATGAATTCTTTACTTCTGCGTTTGTAAATAGAAAAAAGTTCACCTGTCGAAACGCCCACGGAAACTTCATCAACATATGTCAAAGTTTTCAAAGAATAGTGTAATTTCCAAGCACATAAAATGCCATATCGGCAATGATTCGAATTCTTTAGGTAAGTTTTAGTGCCAAACACAATGCAAAATACGATATTCGTCTCGTTTAAGTTTATTTCTTGTATATATCCTACATTTTTGCATGCCCTATGGAAAATATACATTATTTACATAATAATTTATAGATAAAATATTCATACAAATATTTATTTATAAATGATGTCCATAATTTATATTGAAAAAAGATAATTTAGAAAATTTCATTGTTTGATTGCTGTATTGTATATATTGTATATATTATTTTTTAAAAATTAGTTGAAGCAGAATAATACTCTTAAATTTACAAAAAATTCACGATGAATCGACTTATTTTATCATACCCAAGTTTCTTAGATTACTAAATGATATTAATAAAAAGAATATTATGCGATAGAATGATTCCCGTGGTACATATGTATAATTTTAATATATCATGAAATATTATATAGTAATATTTAATAGCTTGTTACGACTAAAAATTCATATCAATAATAATTATTGAATATATTTTTAAGTTTAAGTTTATTTGTAAATTTCAATATTCTTGATACATTAATGAATTAAATTAAATCATCGTTTCAGTGCTTAAAATTCAATAAAATTGACTAAAACAAATATAAATTTATTTACTAATTTTTACGTATAAAAAGTTTTACGTATAAAATATAACTTAATATAATTATTATAAACTATAGAAAAAAACATACTTGGTTGAACGAATAATTCAAAAATAAGTTTTGCAAAAGAATGAAATATAAAACCAACTGTTTACAGTATTCTAAAAACATTAATGAAGTACATGAATAAAGTTAATTAAATTAAGGAAAATATGTTGTAGCTATAGTTACGTAAATAATATAATATTATATAAATGAAATACATTATGAATTAAAATAGAATATCATGCAATTATTTCTCGATTGATTTACAACAATAAAATTAATGAATTTAAATAGTAGAACATCCGCACTATTTTCAATGATTTAAATTAAAAATTTTATAATAAAGGAAATGTAATGTAAAATGTTTTTAAAACCGTCAAAAAAAAGTTTAAGAAATGAAAATCAATATACAATCACAGATAGGTTAAAATTACATTATAAATATATTAAAAATTACACATAAAATTTTTATTAATATAAAAAATTTCAAATACCTTTATATAAAATCATTAATAATTAACTCGAAAATATTATTAAGAAAAAGTATATAAATAATACGCATTTTTCAAGGAAAAAATTATTAAACTACACGTTTTTTTAAGGAAAAAATTATTAAAATAACTAAATATTTTCTGAAAATTTCAAGTGTAAAGATTTATAATACAATGATATTGTCTATGCTCTACCACAAATATAAAAAATGTCGATATGATATATAAAAGAATTAATTAATATCACTCGAAATTTAAGTACATAGAAAAATATTAATAGTAAAACAAGACAATCAACTGGAAAATATCAAGCATAACATAATCATAAAATTGAGAATCTCTATATATTATCCAATTTTGTAAGGTTATTAAAATAATATTTCTTGACATCGAAAAAGATTCCTAGCTAGAAAAAAATATGATAATATAAAAATAACATTAAAATGGACTATATTAAAATTTTTATGCCAAAAATATAATATTTATAAATAATTATTATAAGACTTATTCATTCGTATATCTTGTATGAATCTTGTATAATAACTTTTAATTTAGTTTATATCATAATATTATTTTTTTTTAAGAAATTGTTGTTATATATTGATATTTTATTGCTTTCAAAAAAAAAATTTTGTAACAAATTTATAAATAATTTCTTTTGTTTACAATTTCAACATTTTATATTAATTCAAATTTATATTCAAGATATAAAATGTAAATACTTTTAAAACTTAATAAAAAAATTAATAAATTTTAATAATAAGTTAAACTTATAAATATAGTTAAATCATTAAAAGAACTATAGACATACTTTGATATAATTATGTGACATTCATTTACAAGCATAATAAGTTCAGATTCGGTGCAACTCATGAAAGAAATTGAAATAAATACTACAGTTATATTTCTTATTTCAGTAATATGATCCAATGGTCTTTCATTTTCAATCTGTAAAGTAAAGTATAATTAAAATATTAATAAAATATTTTTAATGTTTAATACAAAATTTACCTGTTCTAAAATAGATTTATTTAAAAATCTTTTCAAATACGTACTAAATTGAATTATATTTTTATCTAAAATAAAACGACCTAAATGAAAAAAAAGAATAATTTTAAAAAATTATTATTTATATTTTTTTAGATTTATATCTGTATTTATGTAAAATGATATAAAAATAAATGAAAAAGTGCAAAAAATGAAAATAAACTTTTCTTTTGTCACATCTATTAAAAATAACTAATACTATAACTATATAAATAGTTGAATTTATAATTTACTTATTACTAATAATTACTGTTTGATTATAAATTATTTTAGATGTGATTTGAGTCTTGTATATATTAAAATGTTTATCTTATATATTTTTTTAATTATAAGCTTTTATTATTTTTGTTAATAACATATTTAAACCAAATGTTTAATGTCTAAATTGAAATCGTACACTTTTTAACATATAAAAATTAAAATATAAAATTTGAATATATATATAAATATAAATTGTATTTATTTAATCTTAATTATTATAAAATACTATAAATACTTACAATAATATTTAAAAATATATTATTCTAAAACATAAAGGATTTGAATAATCATCGATTGTATAATTACTTGAAAATTTTTAATTATATTATGATACAATTACTAAATTATTTAAAATTCAATACATATCCGAGGAATTAAATTACATAACAAATATATATCTTTTAGTCAATAAAACTAAACGACTCTAAATTAATTTAATGAAACTTCTATTAAATTTTATAAACTGTCAAAAAAATTAAAAATTTACATAATTTAATAATGTAAAACTGTGTTATTTATGTATAAAAATAAATAATTTCTTAATAAATAAATTACTTATTTATAAACACGACTTGAAATTTTTAATCTTCGTTTAATAAAATCATATGTTGTTTAATCAGTGCACAATGAATAATTTAATTTGAAATAAAAAATATACATTTATAATTAATGTTTTTTAAATCAAATAAACGAATTTATATATATTAAATCAAATAACGAAATAATATATTTTCTAATGCTAATTTAATTTCAAGATAATATTCGTATTCACTATTTTGATTTATACTTACTATGTATTTCGCTTTGTTGAAGTTTATGCTTATGAACAAAAGAAACATATTTTTTATCTACTATCGTATCTAAGTGAAAATGATTTTTCAACGGATAAGATTCTTTCAATTTCTTTATAAATACAAGTTTATGTAGACTAGTACTAGGAAGAAGTACACTTTGATGTTTTTGTTTCTTGCGAACAGTACTTGAATCTACTGTATCATTCAATTTCATAGATTCTTTTACGTGCAACTGTTTAATTACCTACAATTGTTATTGCAAATAATTCATATATTATTATTATTGTTGCTGTTATTGTTGTTGTTATTACACACATTAAAATTATTAAAAATAAAAAAAATCTTAATTAAAAAAAATGTTAATTTTTTTTATTTTTGAAGTTAATCTATAAAATAAGCGCATTTTACTTTTGATTAATTTAATTAAACTATGAATATGTTAAACTGATTTTAAAAAATCTATATTTGGATATATTTGTTATACCTTTCATCAAACAAAAGTTTATAATAATTATACTATAATTTACATAAGATTTTAATAAAGATACATCTTTTTAAAAAAATTTTAGTAAACTGCACGAATAATAAAAAAAAGTTGGATGAATAATTATAAAAATAATTATAATAATAAACAATGTCATTTCGTTATAATAATTCTTCTAAAATGCCAATTAAATTAACATAATTAATGAAGATCTTAAACAAATTTTAGTACTCTTTAACAATACACGAAAATACCTTAAAATAAGTGTCATTATGACTCTTGTATAAATAATCAGTAGTTGTACAAAATTGCCAAGCTTTTTTATCAAGAATAATATCATTGGGTAGACAAAAAAGGATTGCTTTCTGAGCGGATAACATTACATCGCCAGTAACAATAAAATTAAGAACGTCTTCACCGATCACCGTAAAATTGATAATTCCAGCACAAACGACCATCTTTAGATTAACTAATAAAATATATAAAATTTTTAGTATTTTTTAATTACAAATTTTGTTTATAATTAATACAACATTTTATTTCTAAACTATTATAAGATCCTTACATAATAAGAAATTTATGTAAAATTTTATTCATTATTGTGCATTTTATATTTATATCTATTCGAATTAAAACGTTTTTTTTTCTTTTTATATTTACTTTGAGTAAACAATATAAAAAATTAGAAATATAAATTTTTATATTTTTCAGATTGAATTATATTGGTTTAAATTAACTTGTTTATTTCTCGAATATATATAAATAGAATATAAAACACTATACGTTAATTAAATTAAACTTTTTGTCAAATATTTTTCATACCTTGAGAAAAATCAAAGAAATCATAATCTTTAGGACATTTTATTTTTTTTACAATTTGTTTTATATTGAAACAACAAGCTACAATTTTTTTTACGATTGATTTTAATACAGTTTCATTTTCTTCTCTCCAAATTGTCAAAATTCCGTAATCTGAGAAAATTGAATTGTATTCAATAAAAAATCTATATTCCTGAAATTATTATTCACCTGTAATTTTAAGAAAGTCTCCTCCACTTATATAAATTTCTTCCATAATAGCACTTGTAAATAAATTAAAAATCTTGTACAATCCATAATTTCCATTATAGTGAACGTAACACAACTTATTAAATTGTAGGTAAAAATCTTAATAAGAATAAAAATTGCACATGTTCATTACCTAATGTTAAAATGTAGACAAACTAAGATTATTTTATACAAAAAGGATAAAAATACGAACCAGATATATCTAAGAGTAATACAATAGCAAAATGACTGATAAAAAGATTATCTTTAAATTTAAGGAAGAAAAGAAGTTCATCGGGTATAAAAGTAGATACATTTTTGAACATAACGTATTTCTTATTTGTAAGTAAAACCTGGAAATATTAATTTATTATTTGTATTGGAAATTTAATTAAAAATAATTTTTTAAATTATTTACTTATTTCTTATATTAAAAAATGTCTTCTAACCTGTTCCAAACTAATATTTTCATTTTCTAACAGTGGCCCCAAAAATTCAGGGGAAAAAATTGAAAGACTACTTCTATCTGTCATTATCCTAGTTTTTATTATTATTATCTAAATCATATTTTATATTTTACAATTAATAATAATTGAATTCATTATATAAAGTAAAATGTAATTCTTCGAATATCGATCAACGATGAGCTTCTATACTGATTTTAGAGTGAATATAGTTAACGATTGTCAATTCAATAAAAAATTAAGTATATTTTCATTTTTCTTAACTTTCTGTGAAATTAAATAGGTCATTTGTGTTCATTAGTTTTAAATAAGATTTTAAATAGCATGTTTTCTTATCCTAAGAATTTATCAAATATCAATTTGTAAATTAGTATTGAGAAACTATAAAATTCGATCACTTATACAATACACGTGAAATTATAGTCTATTTATTTTAGATTTTTATAATACCTTTCATAACTTACTTCGAATAACAGTTTTACTTTCTATGTAATTTTAATTAACGCTAGCAATTCATAAACTTTACGTACCTTAATATTTTCCTTCATTTAAACTAAGAGTACAAATTCGAACGTTGCGACTATTTGAAGTTTGGTCGTACTCAAACCGCTTTGGAAAATTGAGAATACAACGCGTCCGAAGTATTTTTTATAATTAATTTAAAAAGCAATAAATAAAAATGTGTGAATTCAATCGGCGAATATTTTCCCAAATTAAGACCAAAAACTTACGTTTCTTATAATGAAAAAATATTTTCAATTCTATCGTTAAGCTAAATTAACGTAATCGTTTTGTATTATTTACGTCTCGCGGCTCAAACGTTCGATCGAGTTGTTGTTAAATATCCGCGCGTTCTAACTTTCCTTTTAATAACTCGGACCAAAAAACAAAACGCAATTCGTTCATCGATAATTTTTTTTAATACGGTAAATTTAAAAATTGGTTTCAAGTGAATTTTTTTGTACTGTATTAGGAATAATTTTATGACATTAAATCGGTATTTTTTTAAGCTTTCCTAATTAAATTACTCGTTAATTCTAACGAGTAATTAAAAAAAACATTACACAGATTAATTTATAAATGAAGTGGTATATTGACAATGAAATAATAAAAGTGAAATTCTTGTAACTGTAAATAATTATACGTGAGTAGTTGTGGATATTACAGAAGGCGAATCATGAATTTTGTAACGCAATATAAATTTACCGTAATACTGTAAATTTCGAATGTATTACTCGATATTAAAAAAGAGATCGTAAGTTATTCTCAAACTCTACGTAATATTTTAAACTTTTATTTACATCGCTCTCCGATCATTTTAAAAATGTCAAAGCGATAAATATATGAAAGCATGTAAATAATTTTTGAAATTTATTTAAAAATAAACTACCGAATTGCGTTAAAATAGTAACAACAATTTATAATAATTTTTTAAAATTTTTCGTTTTTATCAATTTACTTAGTACACTGTGTATAATTAAACGTTTCATAAGATTAAATATTCGTAACGTAAACTTTTATTAAGAACGGACCGCATCAAGCCACGTAAAAAATTAGAAAAAGGAATCGCGTTACGACTATTATTTCTTAATTAACCAAAAAGGAACGAAAAGTAAAATGAAAAATATCGTTAAAAAAACTTACGAGTACACCATTCGATGTACATTAAAGAATGTAAACGTTGAAAAGCGCAAACAAGAGTGGATAATCGGAGAATGGATAAGACGATAATTATAAATATATTTCGAATGAATTTATCGTTGAAAAACATTGGACAGTTCGAACGCACCAAGTACCAAGTACCTACAAAAACGAACGCCGAATCGAAAAGGAAAGTTGAATATCAGAACAAAAATAACGGACTTCGTTAACATTCTTTCGGACAAAAACGCCTCGTTCTGAGTTTGGACCTCCGAATGGACCGCGAAACAAAGTATTACGAAAGCCTAAACGCGCGAGAGAGAAAATGACGGATGTTTTTAGGGTACATCGCATCGATGATTCCGTTATCCGGCGAAGGGAAGAGCCGAGCTTCCCTCACCTCCAAATAGGTGGCGGTTCTTGTCCCGAACAGCCCTTGCGACACCGTTCGACGATCTTCCTTTCCAACGAACTTCAATCCAATCCAAGTAAACGTAAACAGAAATAACGTAATGGAAATCTCACCTTTTATCGACGCGTCTTTTACTATTGCGTTATTATCGCTCAGCATCCATCGACCCGATGACGGCCATATTTAAGAAAAGGTCCAGCCTTATTCTTTCGGTTCTTATCCTTAGGCTTTCGGTGATTTTTAAAATGATTGAAAACGTCCTCGAACATCGAAAATAAATACTTTTCTTTGTCTTTTCTATCAATCAATTCTAAAATATCGAGCTTTATTTAAATTTCTGGACGAGTATTGGTCGAGCAACGCGAACGTTGATTCGAATACGCCGATATCGGGTAAACAAAATGAACAAAATAACTATTTTCTCGATTTTTTCCTTCCTTGAATTTTGCGTTCGATATAAATAAATTTCATAAACGAAAGATCTACCGATCGCTGACATATTGCGACGTACGAGCGAAATCAAGTAAATTAAGTATCTTAAACAAGCTCGTAAGAATCATGTCGCATAGATACGAGATTCGCGATGTTATCGATTGATCGTTGGTGGCACTCGCTGTATTCCAAGAATCGCTTTTACTCGCATGACCGAGAATAATCGAAACGCGCCGGCGGGAATAAAATTTATTCGATCCAGTCGCGCGACCGATGCAGATGTAAAGATTCAAGGTGAGAAATCGTATCGTCGATATTTTAAGTTCCTGGAACGTTAAAATACGTTCGGGAGTTGATCTCATTTTTTTTTTTAAATTTTGACGCGGTGATCGATACCTTTTTTTTGTGATTTAAAAACCGCACGACCGTCGAAATAATCTCGTCGTTAACCTACGAGGTTAGTTTTAAAATATCGATCGTACACCGATACTCCGCAAAAAATATGCTTTTAACGAACAAAATATTCATTGTTGTCTTACGCAAGTTTAGATCGTTGTTTAAAACAGGAATCGAAACACATTTTTTGTTCGTTATTTATCCGATTAAACATCGAAACTGACATATAAATTAACCCAAAATCTGTTGTTGTTTCAGCGAATGGATAAACGATAAAATGATTATAATAAAAAATTGTAGAATAAACAAAATTCATTGTAATTTTATGGTTCTTTGAAATTTAATTTTTTTGATCCAAGGTAATATACTTACGGAAAGATCGAAAACGCTATCGTTCGCAAAAAAATATTGCTCTCAGTTTTAATGTACGTATATTAAAAAGTTAAAACATTTATACGAGAAAAAAAAATAAAAAGGATTGTTAAATTTAAATAATTGTATAATCGTACTTGGACAAATGTACGTGGCCTAAAGTTGATGATCTAACGAGATAAATACAAAAGGTAAACGTTAATTACGTTTATTGAAAATAATATCGGAGAAAAATAATGTCGTTTTTAAGTTTCGTATTCGATATAGTTAAAATTGTTAAGAAATGGAACGAGTGGATTGGTAACGTTAAAATTAAGTTTCCATATGCAAATAACGATTACTTGTATAAATTAATTTTTTAATTTGTATCCGGTTTGATGTTTACATTGATTGTCGAGCGCTTATCCTCGATGATAAACTTAAAACTAAAAATAAGCGGAACGAACATCGGCTTAATTCGACGGCAGAATTCGATTACATTTATCATTCTAAAAATGAGCGAACGCGATACGCTGTCGCACTTCGTCAAAAACTAACGAAAAATACGGAAAATAATAAAAAATAGGAAAAACAGATGACAAAATGTTAACGTTTCTGTCGAGAGGTATGGCGGTATTGTTCAAAACCCAAAGCGTAACGCAAAATTATAAAAAAAAATATAATTTGCTATTAGGTACGAATGGGTTTTATTTAAGGTCGATAAGGTACATACGTTGCTTCAACATTCAGATACGAATGCTTCTTATAAATAAAAGTCACGACATTTCGAATCGCTTACTAATGTATCGCACTGTACAAGAGATTACCTAAAATTATTTTTCCAAGAGCATAAATTCACGATGCTTATGATCGCGTGCATAGAATCTGTAACGACGAAACTCAAATTCTCAAAAAAGTCAAAACCAACCATCGGAACCTTAATTATATTGCATCGAGTAATTTAATTTAACAACCGTTTAATTACACTACCCGTTATAAATATAATTTAACTATGGTGTAGAATCTTACCAAAATCCTTGCACTTGTATTTAATGTTATTCGTAGAAAATCGTTAAATGTAACAACTTCCAATGTTTCTAGAAATTTCCTTGCGAATAAAAAGTGTCCTTTTATTGTCGAAATTTTTTTTAAATATACATCGGCTAGTATTTTACTCGACGAATTTAAGTCGTTACGTGTTAAGCGTTCGAGCGAACATTCGAATCGAAGCATTTCACGATAGTTACACAAATATCAAATAAATAAGCGGATCCAGTGAAATCGAACGCCGCGATCCAATAATAAAAAATAACGGAAAATCAAAATATCAAAATATAAGAGAATAGTTGGTACTCGTGGCGGTCGAGTCGATATCGAATCACAACACCGCCAGCAACGAAGAAAAAAAAACAAACGTTTCCACGTAAAAAAACTGTACATCGGTAACCGAAATTGTACATTTTTAAGCCGCACTCGACGATACCGGGAATCGAAAAAGTCAAAGCCAACGAAAAGCAACGATTATCGAATAACTAGAAATCTATTGAAATGAAAACTCGATGGAAGCGTTTAGACCGAAAAGTCGCGTGACGGCATCGCGTACAAACGACCGGCGAATTAAAATTTTGGTAACGAAGGAAGCTGTAACGGCTACAATATGACGACACGGATAACGAGACGTGACCGAAATAACAGTCGATAAAATGAAGGCTGGAGTAAAATTTCTCGCAACGAGGTTGTTCTTGTTCAGCAGTTTTGGATCCGATAGCTACTCGGGGAAAATAGACAAACGAATCAGCGACCGATCGGATAAATAATTATCGTGAAAGATCGAGTCGTGACCGGTAGCAACGAAGTAAAGTGACCGATACGAGCGGCGAGTAAATTTGGAATTTGGGCGCACGTCGTATTGTCGAACCGTCGATTCGGGTTGGACGAGAGTTTAGCGAAGCGCGAGACTCGAAAACGAGCCAACGGTCGTAGCGACGCGCGTTCCAAGTTTAAAAACTCGGTGGGAATAAAGGGAATAAAAAAAAAAAAAAAGACGCGCGATGAACGAGACGTGGCCGAGACGTGGACGAGACGTGGACGAGACGTGGACGAGACGTGGACGTGACGTGGACGAGTCGTCGTCCGAGTACCGCGAGTGCGTATGTAGTGGTCGGGGGGGAACGAAACGAAATCGCTGTTCGCTCGGATTTGCAAAAGCTTTTAAATAAATTAAAATAAATTAATAAAGTAGACTATTTATTTTATGTGTATTAGAGTGGAAGGAATATAACAGCTTATACAAAGGAATGAACCAATTACTCGCATGCGCTTCATTAGACGAAAAATCCGTAAATTTTCAATGCAAATCTCTGCTTAGCCAATCGAAGAAGAATCTCTCGTATTCCATAATTAAAACGCATCGATTTAGACCGCCGCCGCCGCCGCCGCCGCCGCCGCCGCCGCCGCCGCTTACGGTAACCGTCGCGTTACGAAAATATACCTGACCTGTACGTTTATAATTTATAATTTACAACTATAAACGTGTACAATATTCAGCTCCTGACTCGCTCTACTTGTTAGAGCTTCTATTACCATGATATAATGTTATTACTTTCTTCTTCCTATATATAAACTCTCACTCATTTTTTCGTTTAGTCACGCTCGTTTTCACACATATCCTTCATCAGTCATCTTGAAAATCGCATACGATAGAAAAATACCGATATCTCATATTTTCTGAAAAAGTACAAAAAATTGGCGACCGTCGTGTAGACGTTGCACCGCTATTCCGCGATCATTCGAAGTAATACACTCTTTTCCGGAGTCTAAGTCTTTACATCGTTGAACCACAAAATTTGTACAACATTCTGACATTTTGACATTTTTAGAAAAAAAAAAATAAACACTATAAAAAGAGCATTTTTTGTAATTATCAAATAAAAGGACTAATAATGTACAAATCGTCGAAAAAATTATTCTCCTGCAAAACAATGCAATTATACAATTTAACTTAAATTCTAACTTAACAAATTCTATCGACTGCATCAATTACGAAAATATACCATTTATTAATAATCGCAACGCATTCGAATCGCGTCTTGCTCCTTCGAGTCGGATTCGTCGCATCAACAGCCAGAAAACGCGCGCGGAAAATCATTGACAACATGGTATACAAATCATTAAGTAAGAATTCTTATAATTTTTCTGCTTTTCGATATCAAATAATAAATGTAAATCTTACATTATTAACTATAAATTCTTATAAAAACGTTGTAGTATTCTTACGTCAAAAGCTTGCAAGAGTTTTAAATTATAAAATGTCTTTTTTTTTTTGTTTTCAATTTTTTTTCGCTTTTCTCGCATTTTCTTTTTTCTCTTCCTTTCGTCTCTCGGTGAGGTCTCTGTACAAAGTAACTAGTCAATGGAATTGTATACGTTCGTCATTGGTGCTTCCGCAAACGCAAATAATCAGTGACTCTAATTGACTCTTTAGAATTACCAAAATTGCACCCCGAGCTTCTCGACGCTCACAGCGTCTACTCGTTGTTTATTTCTTGCTTAATCATTTTTGACTAGAATGCAGAGATTTTCTTCATTTTATCTTTCTTGTTAAGCTATATTTTCGCTTATCAGCTGTGAATATGACTTTGAAAAAAATAATATTAGTAATAATATACGAATTTTTCGCGAAAACAGGTCTGATGCATTCATACAAAAACGTTTGCCATGTTGCAAGCGCTAACCAACATCGCAAATACTTATTCTCTTTGTTCCGTACGCGTATGAATACTGTATTATACATAAAAATGGCACATAATTATTCTCCGAACGAATTATTTTTTTCGTTCGCGTTTGAAAAAAAAAGACTATATACTATTGACTCTCGTTCGGACATTTTCCTCAATGATAATACGGTACTCGAATAATTGTCTCGTAAATAATTATTTCGTACAATAGTGTAAGTTTGTACAACGGAACGGCAGCGAACGAATAAAAAAAAAGTTTTGTGTAAATAAACGATAAAACGTCGTTGGCTGACTTAAGAATCGGCGTTGAAAGTGATTCGTTGGGCGATCCCGAATGTCTCGTTAAATAAACATGAAGCACATCTAGCGCATCTAGCTGACGAAAAACGATGCAATTCGAATATCAATGATTTAAAATAGTATCCGTTTTAAAAAGAAATAAAAAGTGAAAGAAAGGATCGTCGAAATCGCCCAACAAAATGGACTGATCGCTCTTAACCGATTCAAAGGTAGCCAGAATACAAAAATGTTTGTCACTGCCATTAGACGATTCGCTGCCGTCCTTACTAGAAAAATGTACTAGTAAAAAAAGTACTAGTAAAAAAAGTACTAGTAAAAAATGTACTAGTAAAAAATGTACTAGTAAAAAATGTACTAGTAAAAAATGTACTAGTAAAAAATGTACTAGTAAAAAATGCACTAGTAAAAAAAGTATTCTCGTCGAGAGAAAGCATCGTCGGAATGAACGCCGAGGCCGCCGCATAGTTGGTCGGTATGCCTATTATTATTATTATTACTTAAGGAGCTAGTGGTCGAATTAATGTCGAGGCAGCGGTGGAGGAGCCAGTGACCCTCCCACCAACTAGTGCTTGGAGCGCGCGATGTGCAGGAAGAACGAGACCTTGTCGGTGCACTGAATGCCGCACATGTTGCACGTGTAGGGGTTCTGGTAGCCGTGGTACCCCATGTGCACCGAGTGCATCACCTCGTTCCCGAAGGATATCTCGCAGTACTGGCAGGTGAACTCGTTGCTCATGCCGGTGTTGACGCCGGTGTTGACGCCCGTGTTGACGCCGTTGTTGACGCCAGTGTTGACGCCGGTGTTGACACCGGTGTTGATGCCGGTGCTCATGGCGTTGCTCATGGCGTTGCTCATGGCGTTGCTCATGGCGTTGCTCATCCCCGTGCTCATCCCCGCGCTCGTACCCGCGCTCGTACCCGCGCTCATTCCCGCCCCGACAAAGTGCGACGTCTGCACCGAGTCCTTCGAGTCTTTGGAGTCGCTGGAGGCCGGCGAGGCAGAGGAGGGCGACGCGTCGAACCTGTCCGCGTGTCGCACCTCCTCCTGCATCTCCTCGTCCGAGTCGTTCTCCATGACGCGCCTGTCGAGTTTCACGGCTCGGCCTTTGCGTCTGCTGGTGCCGCTGGTCCTCGGGGAGTTGGTGGAGACGCCGGCGGTCGCCTTGACCGCGTTCGCCGTAGGCGTCAACGTCGGCGTCGGCGTTGGCGGCGTCGTCGTCGTCGTCGTCGTCATCGTCGTCGTCGTCGTCGACGTCGTCGTCGTAGACGCCGACGCGAGCAGCCCTCCCATCCTCGGGCTCTCGTTGGCACCGCTCGGTTCGGGCTTGCTCAGGTCCAGAGGCGCCGCCTTGGACTCGGGTGACTCCGACGTTGCGCCTGTCGATTCTCGCTTCGCGATACCCGGTGACAGAGGTAACGGCAAAAACTTCCCGTAGCTCGTCGAGTTTTCCTTGGCCGCGTCGCTGTTGGCGCTCGGGGAAAGCTCCTCGGAAATATTGATCTTGGAGTCGCTCGCGTTTTTCGCGAACTCCATGAAGTTGGCTTTGAGACGTTCCAACTGCTTCTCGCTGGATTCGTCGCCGCCGGTGCCGATCCCGAACGGGCTGGGAATGGGGAAGGTTCCGAAGAGCTGGTTGTAGGGGAAGCCGATCAGGGTGGGTGCCGATGGGAGGCCCGACCCATTGAAGCCGGTGAAGCTACTAATCTTGCCCATTCCGTTAACGCCGTTGTTGGTGCTGAATTGGAAGTGAGGAGTTAGAACCGACGCCTGCTGAGACACAACCGTGGTCATAAGACCACCGACCAATCCATTGGCCGAAGCTGAAAGTTGTTGCTGTTGTTGTTGTTGTTGTTGTTGTTGCTGCTGCTGCTGCTGCTGCTGTTGCTGCTGTTGCTGTTGGAGATGCTGTTGCTGCTGCTGTTGCTGCTGTTGCTGCTGCTGCTGCTGCTGCTGCTGCTGACTATGATGGCTTCGATGTTGGTCGTGCTCCTTTTTAGGTTTGGTCTTAGGACCACGCCTCGTCCCGTAGACGTCGATGATGGGCAAGGGGTTGGGCGAGCCATCGGCATTCAACACCATGGCCGGCTTGTGCTCGTATTTCCTCAAGTGCAGCTTGAGAGAGTGGCAGTATTTGGTCGCGTAGGAACAATCGGCGCATCGGAATTGATAGACGTTCGAGTGAGACTTGAGATGGCTGTTGAGCATAGACTTATTGACGCACGAGTAGCTACACTTGTCGCATTTGTACGGCTTCGAGCCAAAGTGATTTCGTAGATGGTACTCCAGGTGGTGCTTGTACTCGGTAACGAAGGGACACTTGGGACAAGTGAGCAATTTCTCTGCCTTGATGTGGCAACGGCTGTGCTCCCAGAAGTCGAGCTTCGTGATGGCCACGAAGTTGCACTGCTTGCATCGGAACGTTTTGACCTTTCCCTGAGAATTAACGCGGGGTACGCGTAATCCGGGTTCGTCGGTTTCCTCGGATTCGTGTTCCGAATTGCGCTCGTGTTGATTCGGTGATGCGCGACTCAACTCGTCCGGACTACCGATGCTACCGCCGTTCGTAAGTTGGTCCATCACCGACTTGGTAAACTCTGACGTATCGCATTTTGTGGATGTGCTGCAGTGACTGGCGAGATGTTCGGTAAACTGTAGCCTGAAACGAACGAGTGATTATTATTCTTCGACGATCGCTCCGAACTTGTCAAGTTACAGCCGAACCGATGAGATCGAGCGATATTCTTCGAAGTAAATTTAGATTTTTATTTTAACGTGATTTTCTAATAATAAATTGTACGAGCGATATAAAAAAAATGACATCTTCGATGTATTGGAATGATTGCGTTGAAAAAGACTGCGTTTACGGATATCGACATCGATACCTTATTATATATTTTGTGCCCAAGTATAGCAATTATAGCAATTACAGCAATTATTATTAAATTTTTTATGTTTCCTAGCCTTTCCATTAATTTGAAAACACAGGCGCACCGCTAAATTAGCTTTTCCGTAGATACTACAGATATATAAATGGTGAGCTCTTGCGCGGGATCGATAAAGCGCGAGTTTTACGCGCGCGGATACCCAAATAAAATAAAGTCGGTCAGTGGGCATAAAAGAACGGCAATTGTTTTTGACAATTAGGCATACCTGCTCTGGGTGGAAAACGTGCAGATGGGACACTGCAAGGGATCCGGCGAGACCTCGATCGAGTCCGGCTCCTCGTGTTCCGGTCTGGAAACGGTGCTCGAGGACACGACGTCGCTGGTGAGCATCTGCTGGTTCACGAGGTGATGCTGGGAGGTCTCGTCGAGGGTCGCGGCCGCGTGGTGGTGGTGAACGCGCGCGTAGTCGAGCGGCGAGTCGCAGGGCTTGTAGAGCCTCTGCGGACTGAATTCGTAAGAGTTCATCTGCATGCCGTTCGAGTCCTGGGACGAGGCGCTCCTGGGCGAGAGGCTGCAGTTAGCCGTCGACGAGGAGCGCCTGCTGTGGGGCGAGGCCGACTCGCTGGTGTAGTGTCCGGGAGAGATGCCAGAGTCGTTGTTCTTGTCCTCCTGCGGCTCTTCCTTCTGCGCGACAACAGATAAAAGATAATGTCACGCGCAACGTCGAAACGCGCTGAAGCGGAATTTTCTCGACGGAGATCTGCCGCGCATCGTTGGTACATCACGGATCGAGCTTCGAGCGAGTACAATTTTCACGACGCCGCTAGTCTGTAGCGGAGCGTCAAATTTTATATGTCTCGGCGTTATTGCTTCGAGTTTTGCGTTATTCGAACGTTACTCGAACGTTACTCGAACGTTACTCGAACGTTACTCGAACGTTCGATGGCAGAATTGGGAGAATATTTCTCGTCCGGTCGAAAAAGTCGAGCGACGAAGGAACGAAAGAGTTCGCTTTTTTTACAATCGCGAAACCAAAAATAATGCGTGCAACGATGCGGAAAAAAAAAAGAAAAGAGGAGAAAAAAAAGTAAAAGAAGGAAGAAGAAAAGAAGAAAAAAATAAAAAAAATAACGAGGCGTCCTTCGATAACGAAACGTCGAAAATATTTTTCATTGCACCAACGGATCAATAAACGGAAAAAGGGAATTGTACGTCGAAATAAGCCCCTTTAGGCGAGGCTTGCCCAAAATTTACGATGCCTGGACCAGTGTGCGCGTCTACACATATGTACGTACATTTGATGGAGGAGAATCCGAATCTCGCAAAACGAAATATGTCTTTGCACTCCCCCGTTTCTCTAATGATGATAAAAATTTGAGCCTCTCGAGCTGCGAAAGGAGGGTACTCTACTCGGGTAGGCTCGTCAGCATCCAAGGGGATCTCGGGGCAAAAGTTATTTTTATCGCGCCTAAACGATACGAATGTGCGCACTTCCAGGATTCGGGAAAATCGACGTTCGAGAGGAATCTCGAGCGTCGGACATTCGAGTAAATCGTAGGGGTGATCGCGGGATACGAGGGTGCCCGTATTTACATACGGGGCCGCAAAAATCCAGGAGAGCTAAGGAAAAGGCGGAGGATGGGAAAGGAGTGAATTTAGGAATGTCGGAATCGTAGCGCGGAAGCGTCCAGGGGTGGCGCATTATATACACGAATGAGTAGGGGTTGGGGGAAAGCGCACGGCGCTATTACTCACCACCGCGATTCTATCGGCTATGGTACCCCAGGCGGGCGTGGTTGGCGAGTGGAGGGGATGATGTCCCGCGTCCACAATGGTTTGCTGCTGCTGTTGATGCTGCTGTTGATGCTGATGCTGATGCTGATGCTGATGCTGATGCTGATGCTGATGCTGCTGGAGCTGCTGATGCTGCTCCGGTGCGAGCACCAGGGGTTCCGCTTGATCCCAGTTGCCTCTCATTTTTTCGCTCGCTGAAACAATTTTGGTAAGATCAACCTTCTTTTAATCTCGTTTTGTTCCTCGCTTCCCATTTTCTCCCGAGAGTCGAGTTGGCCCGTAACGCGAGGACCGAGGCGGTTCGTTCCTCGGTCGATGCTAATGACATCTGCTTTTACCTTGCACTTTTCTTTGTTTCTACGTCACCTCGAAGGTTCGTTTATAATTGGCGATCCGCGCTCGCTCGCTCGGTATCATTGGGTATACGTTTAATATTCTTCGAAACGATGCGGACGTATACGAGCGCTTTTGTAAAAAAGAAAAATAGAAATGCCGTGGCAAAGAATGAAAAGTATTTTTGACAAAAGGTAATTCATAAAAAGTTTTGAAAGACGCGGTGGATCGCAGGTGAAACAGCCGACGTCGAGGATTTTGTCTTCGAGACAGGCGCACCATAGCGACACGCATGGAAATCGCACGACAAAGGGATCCGCCTCGAACCGACGCTACAAAAAAAGACTCATCGCGCGCAAAAAATGTCTTTCGCCCCTCTTTCTTTTTCTCGCTTTTCTCTCTCTCTCGCAGGTCGTCTTACACGCGGAGGCAGAGTCATCGTGGAGAAGCCGGAAAAAGAAACTGCTCGCGTACGTAGACAGAAAAGAGACGAACTGCTACGAAGAGAAAGGGGCGCCAAAAAGGGGGATTTTTGTCGTTTTACCCTACCCTCGATGGCATTATTCTTTCCAGCGGATTCCTGGAAAAAGGGTTTTTCGCATTCGGAGACAATGGATCGGAGCGAGAGAGCGTGAGAGAAAGAGAGAGAGAGAGGGAAAAGCGTCAGAGGTGCGCGTTATTTGCCTCTATATCTTTCTCTTTTGCATACATTAACAGAGGGGGTTCGAGGTCCGACGTTTCTTTTCGAAAAACTGCGGAAGCCAAGGAATCTTGATTTATTCAAGTGGAGCACCGACACGACGCAGCTTGTTTTCTTCGTTTTAGAAACCAAGAAATAGAAAAAGAGAACGCGAGATAAAGAGGAAAAACGGTCGAAGGCAGGAAAAAGAGAATAATAGGAAAAATGCAAAAGAGTGAGAAAAAATGGGAACGATGACAAAGGGAGGTACTTAATGCTCGGGATTTCGATGTTTGTTAAACAATTTTGGTTTGTTTTATTTAGAAGGTATTTCCGTTCGTTGCGAGGTACTTTCGTTCGAACCTAACGTTGTATAAATAAAATAATTCATCGCATTCGTTACAAAAAAAATTTATATTCGAGATTTTCAAAATTATTGTATCGTATTGGAACGAAAATATTATTTTTGTAATTTTTAATAATAATAATAATCGTGCGCCAAGATGATTTACGTTTATTCTTGATAATATATGGTTCGATCGATCGTTTCGTTATATACAAATTATCAGGCTTACACGCTTTCTAGAGGAAACGCGACGCGAGTGCATCGACAATCGACCGATTGTACATTCGTAACGTATCATTCGTCCCGAACTTGCGATGTAACCGACGCAAACGCATTTATGCGTACGACGACTGGTGTAAACCAGTGGGAGGGGAAGAGAAGAAGGTCGAAGGATTAAAGATGGGAAAAATGGTAAAGGAAGAACGGAGAAAACGGCGCGCAACTTACCGTTTTCGCCCTTTCGGAATTTGCGAATTTTTCATTGTCGACGCTTTATAAAGGTATGCAAAGTCCTCCCGACAAGGGTCATAAATAAAATTTTGAGACTGCGTGAGCGGCCGAGCGAGATGCCGGAGGCCGTAAGGGGTTTTCCAAAAACGAGCAACGCAACTTGGCAGCTTGGCAGCTTGGCAGCTTGGCATCAGCTTGGCCAGCAATACCTACCGGTGACTGCCTGCGTGCGAGGACCCGTGTATACGTGTACGAGCGTCCATTTTACACGTAATACATGCACGCAGAGGCGGACTCCCCCCTGCCCAGCCCCCGAAAATAAACAGGCCCTTAACGGCTCCGCCGGCCTCGTTTCCTACCGGCGAGCGCATTGATACTGACGGAGAGAGAGAGAGAGAGCAAAGAGAGAAATTTGCGTTTTGGCCGCTGGCGAACAAGCGGAACATTTGTTTTGAATTTTTGCCAGACGACGCGTCCCGACCAACATACCTACATTTCGGAATTTTACCTTCTTCATCTAATTACTATGTAACCTACAATTTGATACGTCGATTGATATATTTCCTCGAACCAAGACCCTGGATGTTACGTTCGCGTACGTCTACCGGTCCTTCGATTCAACCGTGCAACGAAACGTTTTACCCTTTTTCGTTTCGTTAGGATCGATAAAAAACAAAAAAATTGTAAAATTAGTTGTTCCTGGACGTAGGAGAAAATCGAGTTCCCACCGAATCGAACGCGTTTACTCGATTTTGTCCAATTTATCATTAATAATCTTTACTGTGATTGTTTACCTAAGCTCGATTCAAAATTAAGTAATTCGAAGAGATAATAAAGTAAATTTATATTATGGTTCGTAATGAATCAACGATATAAACATTAGGAGCCTAAATATGTGTTTAAATTTTTAATAGCCTCGATGAGAATGTCGGGGATAAGCAAGGGAATCATAGATATAAACTTGTAAATTTCGGTAAACGACTGGCAATGTTTTTGCCTCGTTGTTGACAATAGATTTTTCCGTGTTATTTTCCTGGCTGCAACAAGGAGAATTCGATAAACATTCTAGAGATTAATTTTTTTTTACTTTTAATATTAAACGTTGCCATTTTATATTTACTCGAGTTTTCGACTACGTTTATATCAAGTCTACGGTAATTTTCAACAACTGCGACTAGAAAATTATTAACCAACGCGAAACGCGCGATTAAGCGATAATCTAAAAAAATACAAGAGATTAGTGCTTATCGAGATTACGCATCAGCGGACAAAGCAACGGATTTTTTCCGTAAACACAAATACGGAAAAGCGTAAAAAGGAGAAAAATCTCGACGAAACGAAAACCCGTGAGTCATCCCAATGGATCAATTGTTTTTCGAGCGTACCAAAGTTCGCCCCAGTGTTTGTAGAAAGTCTAGGAACAAAAGACATTGACTCTTTATATCTTGTCTCGATCGCCGACCAGCGATAATAACTATCTATCCTTCGGTCGGCATAAAACACTTCCAGACTGCCCCGAGGAGAAGGAAAAAAAGCGGGCAATAATCGATAATTATCTAAACGTCTCTAATTTCTGGGCGTAAATATCGACGACGACATTCAAAAACGAACGCGTCATTCGATCGCGTAATTTTTTTATCTCCTCTTTGCGACTTACAACTCGCTATTCTCGAGTCCGGGTCAACGTTCGATCGCGCGCAAGCGTACCGATATTTCGTAAATAAAAGGAAAACGCGTAGCGTCGTAAATCAACGAGATTCGCCTTTACGGAAAACAGTTTAGCGCTATCGCATCGAAAATGACTCTCGGATAAGTGTAACCGGCTTAAAACGCGATTACGGCGATGGAACGCAATGTCAAGGTCGAACGCTCGCGGGAAGGCGAAGAGGAGGGAAACTGCATCGAGAGGTCCGAGCGAGAAGCTTTAAAACAGCGGAGAATAAGGCGAACGATTCTCGTGCCCGAGTAATCCGCGACCGAAAGCTCTCGGCCGATGCGAGGGCACGGATATTTATTTGGCGCGGGAAGGAAAATAATCGGTGAACCGGGCCTCCGGACTCGGGAGAAAAAAGGGTCGAGAGCGCGACGCGGGTCGCATCGAAGGTCGCGGCGTAAAAACAAATACGCGATACGCCGAGGAGAAAAAAATTGATCAAAAGCTCCGGTCGGTTCTCGCGGTGGGATAACGAGAATCGACCGCTGTCTTTTCCGATAAACGAATCGATCGTTCCTCGGACCCTCCTCGAGCGACTTCCGCGTTCGTCGGTAAGGCACGCGTCTCCTCTCTCACTCTCTCTCTCTCCGGTCCCCCGATGCGCTTTCCCGCTCTCGCGATTGGCTTTGTTTGGCCAGGACCAATACGTTTTTGCGAGGCGGCTCTTCTCTCCCGATCGTCGTCGCTCCCTTTAAAAGCCAACCCCCGACGGTTCGTTCGCGCGCCCCTGAACCGCGAGGGTCGATCGCCTAGTTTTTTTTTTTTTTTATCCCGCGCGCCAATCCTGTCGCTCGAATTGTCGCCGCTCCCGCTTTCGCTCGCGGGTCGAATTCCAATTACGAGAGCCGTCGATGCCTACAAAAATTGATACAATGTGTACGCTCGATCGAGTGTGTACGTTCGTTGTATTTAATTCCGGCATTCCAAAGAGCTTTGTAGACGTTCCAACGATCCGAGGAATCGAATCAAAAATTCCGGGCTAGGACCGCGACGAGGACGGCGACGAGGACCGCGACGAGGACCGCGACGAGGACCGCGACGAGGACCGCGACGACGACTACCTTGACGTCGGAGCCACGTTTTCCTCGCGCGTAAAGAACGCGCGGACCAATTTCGTACGCCGAATCGTTGTCGTGGCGGGCGTGAGAAGCGCCTCGTACTTACCGCGGCTGCTATACAGTGGCATCCTATAAAAAGGAAGAGATTCTCGGAACCGCCGGCGTAAAATAACGTACATTTAAAAAATATGTATACGCGTACGCACGCAGATACACGTAAAAACAATAGAGCGTGAGAAGATAGGCATTGACGTACGTAAACTTCCGGGAAATAATAATAAATAGTCACCTCGATGGAGTGCGGTAAAAAGGCCGATGGAAAGGAAGGAAGGCGAACGAGCGACTAACGAGTTGGTTGCGCACGTGGCGTCTCGCCTGCGACTGCCCGGGCCTCGTTCCCGTTCGGTTTTCCCGGCGATTTCCCGGCCGCTCCGCTGGCTCCAAAACGACTGTTTTCGCGCGCGCGATCGCCCAAGGATAATTCGAGCAAAACAACGGAAGAACGCGGTGAAGAAGGAGAGGCGAGAAACGAGGAGTCGGATGGTGGGGCGAGGCCGAACTTGTAATGCGAACATGTGCGCGCGCGCCCTCGTGTAAAATCGGCGCGACACGCGGCTTGGGTCACCGGCCTTGGACGTGAAAAAAACGAGGAGGTCGGTGGAACCGGGAACCTCGAGGGGACTAAAAACCTATGGGACCGGAGCGCTCGTCGAGGAGCGGGTGGCGATCGACCGACCCGCCGCGAAAATGGCGACCGGCGTTTAAATCTCCCGCTGGAACGGGGGACTCGCGCTTTTACCGGCGACCCTTCCGGATCGGACTCGCCGTTACTTTTTATCCGCGAAAATGGAATCTCGTCCCGTCCCCCGCCTTTGCCCCCACTACCGGCTCCTCTTCGAAATCGGTCCTATCCACGATTCCTAGAAATCAACTTTGCGAGCTTAAACCGGTTTCCGCTTAATCGTTTCATCGTAATCGGTAAATAAAAGTCGTCTCGCGCGTATCGTAATCCGCTTAACGAGTTTTAGGAAGAAAACTTTACGCGAAAACGTTGTTCCGAGAAAAAATATCGCGCCTACCTCAAGTGTCGGTCGCGCGCAACAAGCAAAATTGGCCGGCGTAAAAACGTCTAGCGGCTGGGAAGGAAGTCGTCTTGGAAGACGTTTTGGAAGACGTTTTGGAAGACGTTGGTCGAAATCGTTGGTCGGCGGTGAGCGGAGCTCGAGGAATAATCAAAGGACCGATGATCGGATCGATCGACGGGAGAGGAATACCGGAATACCAGTGTAATTATCAAAGTGTGATTACCTTTCGCGTCTGCGGCGGATTCCGGAATGGAAGATAACAACGTCGGTGTGGAAGCCGAGCACTGATCCGATCCTCCGTATCGATGGTCACATTTAGTCGAGCGAACACTTAATCTCCGAGGAACACTTGGGCAACGCGAAACGTCAACTCTTTGAACGGGGGATCGAAGAACGTCAGCTCTGGCATCGCCAGCGCGCCTCGATTGCGTCTACGAAATCGTTGGCAGCTTTCGAGACGAGTGCCGGAGTTCGACTGACCGACCCCGGAGCGCACGCACATAGGCCGGTACTATTTGCGAGAGGGCAGCTACCCTCGCTCTCCCCTCACCCGGTTCCGCTGTCGCTCCACGAATCACCCCGGCCTCGGCCAATCGGCGCACTCGGTCCCTTCGATCCACGCACGGGGGGCATTTCGTTTTTCCTTTTTCCGATGCTCCGGTGGGGCTTCCGTCTCTGCCCCGTTCGAGGCTCCTCCGTCTCCATCCCCACTTTTTTAATTTTCGCAATTTTCCCGAGGCCCTCGATTCGAATTCGGGTGGCGCCGCTCTCGGGGAAGGGGTACGGACCTCCGCTCTCAAATTTTCTCAAACTTTCTTCGTGTTCCCGATCCTTATTCGTCTCTTGCCTCCGTTCCTTCCGCCTTTCCTCTTCCAATTTCCCTCTTCCCTCTTCCCTCTTCGCTCTACCGCGACTGTATCGCAAACGCGGAAACGTCCGATAACGGAAGGATGATCCTCGTGCCTTTGTTTTTCGGACAATTTATTAGCCGGTCTCGTCCTCGTGCGCACCTCCAGTGTAACGTTTTGAACGACGGTACCGTATATTATGCGTTCGGGTAAGCAATAGCGCATTGTTCCGAAGGAACGAAGCCACTTTGTCAAATTCCTTTGTGTTCACCTTCGATGCGCCTTCGATTCTCCTGCAAATAAAACTTACGATCGCTAATTTTTCATACCGTTATGCAAATAATAAACGTGAGAAAATTCTCCTTGTCAACGTTTAATTTTAAATTAATTTGGAATAACAAACGTTTAAAATTTCTTATAATTAATTACAATTATTATAAGAATATATTTTCTAAGTACAGTCCCGACCCTAGTATTAGTTTTTATCGATAAATAATAAAATGATTCGTTGTTTAAAACCGAAGAAAAGAATGTAAAATATTACGCTTGTATATTTGCTTTGGGCGAACAAAATTATATTATTGAACGTATCGATCGTTTTAAATATTATGTAATTGTGTATACTCACGCGTACAATATCTTAAACTAGTCATTTCTTTAAAATATCTGCACTCGACTTACAGATAAAATAGATTACGACCAAATTTTTAAAATAACGTACATTCTTATGTCTGATTTATAATTTTCTCTAATTTAAATATTTGACTTTGTACAAGTTGAATAAAATTCATCGACTTGTTTTTTTGTCCGTTAAATTAAAAATTCCGTTTTTTTTTATTATTTTTATTACGTAAACCAAATTATTCTCTATTCCATTTTATTGATACTATAAAAAAAGTTTCACAAAAATTATTTCTATCGTATTTTTTGTTGCTTAAACAAACGGTAAAAAAATGATACCGTACTTACTTTATCTATTTGTTATTTGTACGATACAATTTCTACGAACGTTACGAGACTAAACACGAATATTTAAATTATATTTATTACGAGCGTATTGCTCTGATACATGATATTTTTAAAGCTGTAATTTTTGTTAAACCCATATTTACAAATTTGGGTTTTATAATTTGGCTCTAACCGATAAATTTATTATTAAATTCTTAAAAGCTTATTATTGAAAATTATTAAAATTTATCAAAATAATCTATAATAATTATTTTATAAATATATAATACATTTACATAAAATATATATAATATATTTTATAAAATTAATCTACAATGACAAATATAATTTTTTTGGAAATTCAAATATATGACACGAAAAAGATTAAATAAAAAATTAATTTTTTTATGAAATTTATAATTTGTTAGATACGCGTTTATATATTTGGCAATATAGCGATCAAAAACGACTAAACAAAAAAAGTCGAACTTTGAAACATTCGAACACTGTATGTAAACTCTTTAAAAGTCATGCGTACAAGTTAGAAATATACATAACAAATAAATATAGAGAAGTTTTAATTACAAATTCAGTAACGATACAAACGTTACGCTCGGTAGTACTTAAGTAAACATTTTTTTTATCAAATCTATCGATATAACCAAAATACTTGAGATTAGTTTTAACTTTGTACAGTGAAACAAATTTATTGTAACGAATATTCTTTTTTAAATTATACGTACACTTAGATTAAAGGAATAAACTAGCTTCGTAAGGATTTACATGATAGAAAATGCAAAATGTTAATGTGCGTAAAAATTTATTAACGAAGTTTTATGTTTTAAAATTGTTTTATAAATTGTTTATATATTATTAATTCCAAGGATCGAAATTTTTCAACTAAAAATATATGTTAAACATATTTTAATAAGAGAGAAGTTAAGATCATATTCAATATTTTAGTATATTAAAGGATACTTTAATCTGCTAATATTTTTTCTAGGCAATAGTCAATCGACGTATAGTAAAATTGACGTATCAATTAAATCGTAAAAATATTTATATCATTTTTAATAAGTGTTGCCAAAGTGTATAAATTGCGCGGCATAAAAACACGTTGTAATAAAAAAAATGAAATTATATTTTGGAAATACATTCGTACGTCAGTTTCGATAAAATAATACAAAATACTCCGTAAATCTATGTTCAATGATTTCGAAGAACGCGTGTAGACAATTACATTGGCACACCAAATTTCTAAAAATTCAAATATTTCAGTAAACATAATATAAAATATAGGTTTACGTGAAACCGTTAAAGATGCTTTAATCTGTTTGAACAATTTGTATTTTACTTGGAATTCTTAGGGCGTTTTTCCTATTTTTTCTCGGTACATTTTTCTGCTTTTAAGTATACCCAAAATGCTTCCTCGTAATTATTTAGTCATCTTAATGCCCTTCTCTCTTTCTTTATCTTAATTTGAAAATAGTCGGAGGCACCCACACTCGTTACTTTTTCCGCTTTCACGGAAAATATCTATCGTTTCGGCGTTTTTCTTCCAATGGGTTAGTGGCGCGTACATCGGTTAAAATTAGCGTAGACACGTGCCGTCGATTTAAAAATAAAAAAGCACCGATTTTTTTAACCCTTGCGGGTTTTATGCTTTTCTTGTAACGAAAAAAAAATAGATCATCACAAATACCAGGAAACTTATTCGGTTCATTTATCGAATACTATTTTATTTTATTTCGAACGCTATAAGCATTTTAAAAATTCAAGGTGAAAACACAAGCACTGACATACAATATTTTTTAGTAAAATATATATAATTAAATAATGATTAATAAATATACAAATATTCATTTATTTTTAATGATTTACTATTGCGTTTTAAAGAAGAAAAACTTCTAATTTATATTTCAATACGTAATAAAAGTCTAAAATCATTATTCCATTAATTTATATCAAAAATGATGAAATAATAAATTATAAAAAATGGATAAGTTGATATTCGAAAAATTAATACCAATGTCAAAGAATCGTAAAAATAAATTATATTTATATATTATATTCTATTTACATATTTAACATTAAGCAAAATCATTTTCTTATTTAAGTATTATTTATTTAAAATTTTCAATATTCAAATGTGACGTGGAAGTGTTTTGTAATTTAAATAACTGGGTTTCATCTCAACGATAAAAAAAGATATTTTTGATTTATTTTTCTGTCTATAATTTACGTACAATGGCAATAAATCTAGTGGGCCGTAAAAGCAAAAGAAATGCTTATCAGAGCGTTCTTTAAATAGATATTTGAAAAAACTTTAGTTTTTACTTCACCGGTCATAAAATTTCAAAACTGTTATTCTAAAAAGCCACCAAACAAACGCACATAATTAAATGCATTTTTATCGTACGTACAAAGTAAGCAAAGCTATTGCTCAACAAATCGGAGGAAGCGGTGCAATGTAGCATAAATTAAGACACGCGTCTACGGGGAACATTATTTTCCTTCCTATTTAACCAGTGATAATTAACATTTAAAAAATAAGCTATAAATTTATAAAATACAAGACACTTAATAGTACGTATTGTCAGAATCCGCGAATCAATTTTAATAGGCGAAAATATTTACGCGCAACAAAACGAATTTATTCGTTGAAATTAATATTTGTACAACTGGTATATTTCTTTTTAAATACATTTGCTTTTAAAAGCAATATTTGCAATGCGTTCTTCATCTTAATTTCATACAAAGCATTTACGAAATTTTTCTATTGGAAAAAATTTGTTTTCTATTATTCTTTCTTAATCGTGTAGCGATCAACGTTGAATAAACATTCGTTAAATTCATGAAATTATTATGATAACGAAGAAGGAAGGAAGGAAGGAAGGAAGGAAGGAAGGAAGGAAGGAAGGAAGGAAGGAAGGAATGAAGGAAAAAAGGAAGGAAGAACCGATTTCTTTGTATCGAACAATTTAAATCGAATCGCAGGCTATTATTAGCAAAGTAAAACAGTCTCGAGTTGTTTTGCGCCCGATAAGTGCAGGAACGAAAAAGCGAAGGAGAGTCGGTTCGGCGAGGCGGTGGACGCAGAGGTTGTAAATAAGAAAAATGTAAATCGACGGTCGCCGCGCAATAAGCGACGGGAGAAACGACTAAAAAAACAAGAGATATCCTGTAAACCGAATAACGCCCACGCGGGAGAGTACGCATGAGAGTAGGCACGAGAGAAGGCACGAGAGAAGGCATGAGAGTACGCAAGAGAGTACGCAAGAGAGTACGCGGGAGAGTACGCAGGAGAGTACGCAGGAGAGTACGCAGGAGAGTACGCAGGAGAGTACGCAGGAGCAGTAGCAGGAGAATACGCACACTCGGAAGCAAAATGGAGAATCGTGGCGGTAGGCTCGTGCCGTGGGGTTTTCATCGTCGACGTCGATTCAGGGCGGCGTGTGCGCGTAACATCGTCGAGCTACGCGATAGGACAAAGGCTTTTTCTCCGTCCGGCCACTATATTCCGACGTAAAAGCTCCTGCATCGAGTGACCCCCTCTCTCCGTCTCTCTCAAGTCGTGCGTACGCGCGTCTCTGTTTTCCCGTCCATCTCCCTCTCTCTTCCTCTCTCTCCCTTTCCCTCTCTCTCTCTTCTCTTCTCTTCCTTCTGTCCGAAATGCTTAACGACCCCAAAGTACGTGCGCCCTCGCCACCCTCTCTCCGTTTTCTTTTTTTGGCAGCGCGGCTATCGCGTATATACGAGGAAGAAAAAGTCTTTCCCTTATTTCTCTCTTTCTCTCTCTCTCTCTGCGTTATCGCCCCTTTTTCGTATGTATTTTTCTCTCCTTTATGCTCCTCTGCTGCTCTCGGCTCCCTGACCCCTTTTCACTATTTTTCTCCCGCACCCGAGTCTCTTCCCTCTTTAAGTCTCTTTTTTCCCCTCTTTTTCTGTTTTTTCTTCAGCCTTCTCCTTCACGTCCAGTTTCTTCTGTTTTCGCTTGATCTGCTCATGTTATATTATATGGGCTTCCGTACTTTCCGAGTCACGCACCTCGATGTTCTCCTAAACTTCCTCCTTCTCCCCTTCGCCTCCCTTAAAAATATTACTTTATTTCTTTATTTATCTCGGCACGAACCGACGAGATATCGCAAATTTCAAAATCTTTTCTCGTTCTCTCTTCCTCTTTATTTTCTTTTCTCCTTTATTATACGTTGACCCATTACAATTTAGTCCCATTTCTTTTATTATTTGCTCCCGGCGAATTTCGCATTCCAAGAAAATCTCTCGAATGCGTATTACAGCCTGATAAAGTATTTCCGATACGATTTCGGAAGAAGGAAAGTATTTTTATGAAAGAAAACAAAACGAAAGATAAACATTTGTAAAATAAATTAATATTAATTTTTAATGAATAAATTTCTCGCGAATGCCCAAATAAGTTAAATATAGTGATGCAAACTATTACGTAATATATTTTCCACGTATATCGTACGAGTTAATTTTTTAGTAAAAAATTACACGAAAGGCATAACGATTGAGAAACAAGCGCTAAAGCATTAAAATACTTCGATTAAAATTATGATTCTAATGAGATTTTATATGAGAAATTATTATTATATTTAAACTAATAGTTTTATCGAGATATTAAATTTAACGTTTAATCGAATCCTCGACTTGATTCATAGACATATTTTAATAAGGTATTTTGTTGTATTTTATAATTAGATTTAGAAACGTACATTAAACATTATTAAATACGTTTGCATTTATTTGCGGTTCATAATTTTGTATATTTATAAATAAATTCTTATAACTAATTACATTAAAAATATTATAAATAGTCTTTCAATTCATGACGTTTTAATTGTAAATTAAAAATCATAACTTGTTTTTATAAATACAAACAAGCGCTTATCAAGAAGAATCGAATTAAAAATAATATTTATTACAGTTCTTATAAAAAATGGCTGCATCTCTTATATGGATAATCGATAAGCGATAAATCGATAAAAAATAATAAATATGTAAATCGCTCCTTATTAAAATTATGGTAAAAAATTACGATTATGAAAAAAATTGGAATTTATTATCATTTATAAGGATTATAAAATAAATAAATTATTTTATTTAAATAAATCATTCAAAAATTTTGCTACTTCTCAAATTAATTAAGTTATCGCATAACGTGAAATACATTTTTTTTTATGTTTATCGTATGTACGAGGACGCCATACTTGGGATAAACGTATTCTTACTTTATGGAAGGCTATTTTTATTCATATTTATTCTTATTGAGGATTGCATAAGTTTAGTACAGAAGTTTATCGTATTTTATAAAGAAACTTTTTCACGAGAATAATATTAATATTACGTATTTTTTTACGATGAAACTCATCTTGAAATTTCGATAAAATTATCATTTTTGAATATTTTAACATTTCTGAAATATGAAAAATTATGAAAGAAAGAGGAAAAAGCAAAAATAATATTTTCAGAGAAGATTTATCCGAAAAATGTTTTTCTGTATTTTATATTACATATAAATTTTGTCGAAGTATACGCGAACTGTAATTTTATGAAATATAATATCCATAGAAAATATTATTTGATATCATGCAATAATTGAAAGATGAAATAGCGTCGTTAAAAAGCAACTGCAAAACGATCGATCATTGACTAAAGTTATTATTATTAAAGATTATTATTATAGTCACACAATTATGTTAAAATTGGCTGACATTCTTTTTGATCAATGCTCATTCTTCTTTACGCATCCCGACATTCATCTGCCACCTTTTTTCACTGCTTCCCTCGATCCACTCCCTGTTTTCTCCGTGCCTCCCTCTTCCTCTCTCACTTCCTCTCTCTCTCTCTTCCTCTCTCTCTTCCTCTCTCTCTCTCTCTCTCTCTCTTTCTCCACTTCGCTCGATCTGCACGTAGACTTTCAGCGCACTTTCCCTCCACCTTCGCTTACCCCACTGTCCGTTTTTTTCTTAGTCGTTCATTTTTCTTCGGAGCTCCCGCGACCCCAACGCACGCGTCGTTACGTCCCGTAGATTCGAGCGAACCGAATGAAATTTTTCTCGAGAGGTTCGGAAGGAATTTCGTTTGACCGGTTAGTCCGATCCTATAATGGGATGTCTTATGATCCGCGTGACATATCGCATCGTGTCGAGGAAAATTTTTTTCTTCGGCCTGACTAAGCGTGAGATAAAATTTTGGATATTCAAAGAAAGACAAAGGCATTAAATTATTTGGTATAAACGCTGAAACGTAGATATTACTGTTTTCAATATCGGACAAATGGCTCTGAGTTTTTTTTACCATTTTCTATACGACTGAACAGTGACTCGTTGCTTCAGTCGTAAAGCATGATTCTCGTTTATAAAATTTCTGTGCGAAATACAGAAATCTTCTATACGAGGAACTGAGGAATTAAAATCTTGAAACGCACGATAACTTATTGAAAAAATTGGTGAAAAAATGTTGTTTGCTCGACGCTTTGTTCAACCTCGTTCCTGTCCACGTATTTACTTGCTTCGTACGTTGAATGAAATCGAGACAAATTTAACATCGAGAACAAAGGCAAAAGATTTCGTAAACATTTATCATCGTTTCTATAAAATAATTTGGTAAAAATCGCGAATTCTCGAGAAGCAATAAAAGAATCGAAGAGGTTGCGTGTAATTCTCTAAAATTGATCGAAGACTCGCTCGACAACTTTCTTCCTTTTTTCTGCCGATAACTTTCTCGATTTTTTCCTCTTTACAATAATCTGAAGTACAAATAAGAAACGAAAATTTATCGAGCGCAAGAAAAACTGTCCTCTGGTCGAAGAAAAAAAGTTTGAGAAACTCGAACTCCTCGAGCTTTCCTTTTTTTCTGTTTTCAGCTCCGACGCGACGGCGACGGCAACGGCCGTTATAATCCTCTATAACTCCGTAATTTTACGAAAGGTACGTAAAAACTCGCTCGCCGAAATATTAGAAAATGCAAATCCGGAAAACCTGCAGTTCGAAAAAGTAAGAAAAACCTGTATTTTGGATATCTAGCAGGTATGCCGACCAAGTGGTAAATCGTTACTCAACCCTTTGCTCCCTCGAGTCCATGAATGTATCTTAATATCTGTAGGTAGGTATAAAGATGGGGTGATGGACCGTGCGGAAAAAATTAAGAAGGGATTGCTTAAGCATCAAAAAGTCCTCACGACAGCCCGCAACCCTTTTTATTTTTTCACTAATCTTCATCTCGAATATGAAGTTCCATTTCAATGTTTATGGCATTTTTACAGTTACGTTAGGAACGTGTCCAAGTAACTGTTTTTCCTTGCACTTCTTTCCGTCACTTGACCATCCTTTTCCCTACTTTTTCAACGTGACCCTTTCTTTCGCTCGCGCGCTCTTTCTCCATTTTTTTTCTCTCCTACGTCTTAACCCACGCTTTTTTTTCTCTCTTCCCGCTCTCTCATTTTTTGTCGCTAGCACGAAACGCATAGGAAAGTTGTTCCTTTGTTCCGTCTCCTTTTGTCAAACACGGTTACCGATAATTTCTTAAATCTGGAGATTCCACATTTTCATTACGTCGTTTGCTTTTACGCAATGTCGGCTTTATTTATTAGTTTGAAATGTACAGCCCTATAACCTTAAAACTGACGTAGAAAGTAAACGGATATATATAACGTGGTAAAGACTTTTATAAACTCGAGAACTTTCTTGTGGAAGAAAAGTAATTTTTCACGTGACAAGCATCGATAAAATTGTTTAAAGTTTAAAATAGGTAATGAAAATTTTTATTTTTGTTATTTTGCGAGTATACGTTATAAATGCGCAGATAACGAATTAAACTTATTTCTCTAGAAAAAAAAATATATATATATATATATTTATACGGTATTGCAAAAAAATTAATTTTTACATTTATTTTTATGCATACATAAGTTTTCGTAATTTTGAAAACCGAGCATCGCAGTGTTCGCAGTTTTTAATTTATCTTTAAGTTTTATAAGTTGGAGGTTTTTTGCGAAATAGACATCCCGCCCGACTTGAAAATTAAATACAACTTATCTACACGATATATATATAACTGAATGCAGTATTTCATTCGACCTTACACGGAGAATTGCTCTAACATAAAATACGGCATATTTTCTTAAACTCTTTATTGGTTTTTTATTATATTTTTGTCGAGGCAGTCCACGTTATTTCATAAAAATAGCAATAAAAAAGTTTTTAAATTCAATTAACGTAAGATTAACTCGGAAGTTACAAGTATTAAAAATGTAAAATTTTCCTTCTACATAAATAATATTATGTCGAAATTGTATGGAATAATCGATAGATGTTTATATAGAAAATACATAGAAAAAAAAATGTTTTGACAAAACTTAAAAATAGTATCTTAATAAAATCACGATCGTAGAACGAGTTTTTAAAATACCGTGGAAAATGTATTCGTTTCGATCGCGGGTTTATTGTATCGTCTAATTTTTCCAAATTTGTCTGGACACGGATCCTGGACACGGATCCTGGACTCGGATCCTGGACTCGGATCCTGGACTCGGATCATGGACACGGGTCCCTGACACTGATCCCTGACACGGATCCTCGACGCGGGAGAAACGAGTTCTCGAAAATGGCGAAAGTTCCGCAAATGATGGGTAAAATCGATCGAAACTAATAGAAATAATGATGGATGAGGTGAGAAATCCCAGAGCGCGATCGGAGTCTCGGCGGGTCGGCTTCGTCCCGGAGGTCTCGGTTCGAGCGGAGGAAAACTTACCTCGCGGATAAAAAAGCCTCGGACAAGAAATCCGAGGTCGCCACGCGACTCGAGTCCTCGCGTGTCGCGGCTTTAACGACACGATGATCGCCCATTGAGGTTCGCCCATTGAGGTTCGCCCATTCGCGTCATCAAACGACGGCAGCGGCACCGAGACGGACTCTTGGAAACTCCCGGAACCCCTTCGCCTGGTCTCCGAACACTCCCACGTTCGTGTTCCCTTCCCCGGGAACGCGCATTTGCCCTCGTAAACACGAGGTGCGGACGCGCGCGCGCGTGTGCTCGAGTTTTGGTGCGAGCGGCCACAGGCAGTAAATAACGCGATTAGCCCCGGCGTCAGGACGCAGTCCGGCAACTGCCTGGCCCACTTCTCGTTTAATTTATTTATTTATATCCCGGGCATACTCGGAGTCGCAATTACGCGCGCACGGCGAGCCTGGGCGTAATTGTTCGGCCCGAGCTCGAATTGTCGAGAGTTTTTGAGGAATCTGGGCCCGGCGAGCAACGGGGTTAAAACTCTTTGCTTTTTCAGCGCACTTTTGTGATTTAAGGGTCCGACTCTCGAGGAGGTCCCCGTTAAGCTTCGCAGAACCATCGCCGACGCGCGCCTTATGGCCCTCGTTGACTTTTGTGTTTATTGGTCGACTGGATACAGTTCGTCGGGGATTTATGCGGATTATATATTAATAAACAAAGTTGTTTTAGGTGGACCCGATGCTGCCCACTCTGACGCTCGAGAAGTGCATTACTCGGGAAAAGTACGTCGAGCGGGAAAAGTTTTGCGCGGCTTCTCTTCCCCCTTCCCCCCTTCGCCATTTCGCCATTTCGCCATTTCGCCATTTCGCCGGCTTCCTCCTTTCCTCCTTTCCTCCTTTCCTCCTTTCCTCCTTGCCCACGACAATCGGATCTCATTTTTCCTCCGCGCGGCTCTTTTTTTCGCCCGTTATTTATTTTCGATCTCTGCCGGAGCGATTATTGGTTCTCCGCTTTAAAGAATCGACCACCCGATGGTAAAAAGCGGATCGGTCGTCGTTGCTCGGACCGTGAAAATACGGTGGTAGCGGTGTGTTTTCTTTCCTTCAAACTTAAGAGTCAATTAGCGCTCGTCTCGCGGATGACTAGCGGGTTACGTAACTAACACACGACTATTATAAAAATAGCTCGTAACGGGACGCGGGTGAAGCGAAGAGCGGGTATCGAGCGAAACCCTCGAGGTTGCGAAATCGTAGCGTTGAGTTAAAAATCGATACGCTCGATGCAACATCGCTGAGGAAAAAAGTACGCGAGTGGAAAGCTTTGGAGGAATCGTTCGATCGATTCGAACGAGTTAGGATACCGATTCGAAAGAAAACGAAAAAGTGGTTTCGTCTATATATCGTCTAAATAACGGCGAGTGAGCGATGCAAAATCACGCTCTTGCTTTGCTTTGTTTATTAAGCGGGAGGTCGGCTACGCTCCTCGAAGTCCGGAATGCACCTAACCGAACGAGCGGACGTACGAAAAAATAATCCGTGCCTTTGTCTTTCGATTAAACAGCCCCGCAATATAAGTTTAGCACGGGCTGACCCATCGACCGAATTGCCATTAATCCACAATGGAGGGGCATAAACAAAACCCAGTTAATTTGTTGCACAGTCGAAAAGTCACATCGGACCCGGAAGTCCTTCCACGAAGACGCGGAGAGTGTGCGTGCGTGGGTGCGTGGGTGCGTGGGTGCGTGGATGCGTGGGTGCGCGCGTCGGTGCGTGCGTCGGTGCGTGCGTCGGTGCGTCCGTCGGTGCGTCCGTGGGTGCGTATGCGCGCCGTAACGGCGTTTATTGCGGACTTCGTGTTTCCGCGGAAGTCTCCGGGGTCGTAATTGGATTTTGCCATTTACTCAATGAAGAAAAAACCACAACGGGGTGGCGAGGAGTCAAAGACGTACAGGTATGCCGCTACTACATGAATTTACCATTTACCATTGCCCGCAGAGGCTCTCCTCACCCTCGCTCGCTTTACGACTTACGACTTGGGACCGCGCGTCGATTTAAAATTCCGAAACGTACACCCCTGCACCGGATTATTACCTCTCTCTCGCCTTTTCTCGGACGTACCTTTAAAAATGTCCGGGAGGTAAGAACTCGTCGGAAGTGGCTGCCGACCAATGACTCATTTTTCCAAACCTTCCGCCTTTCCTCTGAATTTTCTCCGACTATCGACTATCGACTATCCTTGGCCGATGACTCGTTTTTCAAAATTCGTTCGATTCCACTGTTTTCTTTTTAACGAGTCTCTTTCTTTCCAGAATCGGGCGAGGCTTTCAACGATTGTTTCGAAACGACTTCGAGCGAGCGACTTCGGTGCAGAGGTGAAAAAAATTTATCGACCGACCGTTGATTCGATGCATCGTTAGGATTCGATTAGGATTATTAGTCGTTCCTTCGTCAAATCGTAAAATAACGATGAATACTTAACCCGAAATCCGAATTAATGACGAATTAACGCGTTCCGGTCAAAACCAAACTTCCGATACGAAAATAATTCCTTTTCTTACGACGACGAGTAAACATAGATTCGTTAAATTATAAATTACAATAACAAACTCGTTGCGTGAACTATTAAAATTAACCTGTTGATATTCAATGATTCTTTCGATAATTTCTTATTCTGTTTCCATATTTACCTCGATACGAATAATTTATTAGAATTATATTTTATTTATTTATTTCAATTTCGCGGCGATTATCGCAACGCGAAATTATAAAATAAATTCAAATTGACTTATTACGAACGAATACAAAAAAAAAACGAGTAAAACTAAGAAAAAGAGGAACATTGAGTTTCTCGTGTAACTATTTAATGTACAAATTGCTTTACTTAATATTAAATCTCGATTGTTCTATGAAAAAAGAATTGTAAAATAAACAAACGATTACGTATTTAATCTTGTTATTATATTAATATAAACTGATGTTTTGTATAGAAGCATAATTAAAAATTATACGTAATTCGGGAAAATTAATAGCAATTTATAATCAAGGAATAAAATTTGAGTGAAAGTGCATTAAAAGGTAGTTTGGAAGACAATCGAATTCTCATGATACTAGTCATAACGTTTGAGTGACTCACTACTTGTTTTAAAATATTATTCCACGTAAATGTATAAATATATACATATAAAAAAAAAAGCAATAAAAACAAGAACAAAAGAATCTCGAACGTAAATGCGATCGGTTTTATGGTGCGAACTAGCAGATGTTTTTAATTAAATTTAACGACACTTTCCTATAAGCAAACTCTTAAGATTTCCCGAAGCAAAAGCTTCCAATTCTCTAGTTTACCAGTACGGAGACAATGCTAATTTTCGAAAATACCTCGGAGCACCTTTTTTTCTCGAAGAAAGTTGCGCAGTATTAGCTTAACAGTTTAACGAAAGATGTACCAAACGACGCATGTGCTCAAGGTGCTCAAGGTGCTCAAGGTCCCCCAGCGTTAGAAAATTTACGATCGTAGCAGCGATCGATGGCCGTTGACTCTGGAAAAGGAGTGCACCGGTGCAGTGCACTCGTACACCTTTACCGACAACCGGGTTAACGGTGGAGAAAGCTGCTACGTAATATAAAGTATCGTCTTCGGTGCTCTCTACTTTTTTCGCGTTGCTTTGTTCCGCAAAAACAAAAGAAAAACCAAACAAAAACCAAACAAAAAAACCAAACAAAAACCAAACGAAAACGAAGGGTTAGTCCGCGTTTTTCGCTTTTCGAGTTTTGGTGAAAGTTTACTCTGGGTTCTCTCGGACCGACTCGGAGACTCTTAATTTCGATACAAATATATCAAAGTGCTTATGAATTTTTTATCGATACAACTATCCAAGTGGTTTTTTATAAATTCAGTCGGAACGAATGTAGAACTCTTTGGAAATATCAGCTGTTATAGTTCGTCAAATATACCGTAAACCATTTAATATTTAAAAATAAAACGGATTTCCGTTAGGAGCCGTAATGAAAAAAGAAAACAAGACCGAACCGATTGGTGGTTTTTAGGAAAAGAAACCCATTTTGAACGCGAATGAATAAGTATTTTTAGTACTGCCTTTCTAAAATAATATTTCAAAATTAAATATACGGTTCTGGCAAATCCTCTTTCAATTAAAATTCAATTTCCAGTGGGACGATCAGTTACGAATTTCAGGTTAATCTAGAAGCAAATCGTCTCGTAACCCCCCATAGTGACGTTGTCATTCCACTCGTACAGCTGAGAATTCAGCAAACAAAATTCTCATAAAAAATCAATTAACCAGATGCGTCGACCCTCGGCGGTGGGATTAAAGATCTACCCACAATATTTTTGGCACGCAAATCCGTGACCGTAAGCAGAGAAGAGTTTTATGCCTCGAGCGCACTTGTGCGAATATATAGCGAAAACTCCATAAACGGCAAATCTCAAAATTTATGATTTTTAGATTCTTTTCGAAAGACGGTTCACGTAGACCGGAGTCCGGTCTAGCATTCGGCAAAAAGGGCCCCAGAAGCGACCGGGGCCCGGGAATTTTCGCTGATTCCCTCGTAAATCCGTTCGGCAAGACGATCGAGCTTCCCTCTGACGCTCTTCCCCGAAGGGATTAATTTGTTTCCGAGACTTTTTTCTTTTGTTGGGCCAGCAACGGAGGGCCGGTCGAACGCTGCCACACTTCAGGTAGTCCAGGGGGCGAGCCAGCCGCCTCTTCGAAGGTGCACGACCGAGATAAGACCTCGCGTGCCCCCTTCCACTTTTGCAATTATCCAACAGTCCAAGCGTCGCCATCCAATACTCGGAAGGAGCGGAAGCGGAATTGGAGGCCGAACTGGAAGCCGAACTGGGAGCCGAACTGGGAGCCGAACTGGAAGTCGAACTTGAGGTCGAACTGGAAGCCGAACTGGAAGCCGAACTGGAAGCCGAACTGGAAGCCGAACTGGAAGCCTAACTGGAGACCGATGGTCCACCCTCCGCGACTCTCCGAGATCCAGAAACAAAAAAAAACCAACAACCTTTTTTAACGGCCGGCGACTCGTTGTACTCGACGTCTATCGCCTGTTCGTATCCAGCCTGACGTTCGTCCCCTCGAATTTTAGGACGGAGAATCTAGAAAAATCGCCGATGGTTGATTAATCTAATTCGTTACCGGCACTTTCGCGATCAGCTTCGCTTTTACGACCGAATGATTCCAGCGGGCGATTACCCGACCCACACAAAGAAATATAAACCAATCGAGGCTCTCGTCTCTTCATCTGTCAAATGCATAAAAAATAATAATAACTAAATATGTACGCGCGATTTATATTAGTCGCTAATTTTTCGAAATTTTATTTAATATTATCGAGGCGATGCGATGCGTGGAAATGAAAGTATGCGATAAATACGTATTAAGATTGGAATTTTTATGTGCTCGAGAATTATGATTGCGATCGATAATAATGCTTCGTAACTACCGTAAATAGATACGACTTCCATTAAAGAAGCTTGAAAATTATTAGCTCTAATCGACTCGTAAGCTTCGATAGGCAAGACGAATTTCTAACTTCTTAACGCGAGTAAGCGATTATTATTACACTGAAAAAGGAAAGTATCGAAAAAATGTTCAAAGGTTGAAAGAATTCTTCGGTTCGATCTATTTAACGAATACCGATAGTTTTACGTTACGCACGCTCCGATAAAGTCGCATTTTTCGTTCAAACTTTGGTTTATCGTATTCCAAAGATAAGCGCGCGGAAGTTTTCTTTTGGAAAGCAGAACAGTTAATGAAGTTACGGGACGAGAAATTACGCGGTATGATATACACTCGCACATCGTGCCGTGAAAATGACGTCGCGCATTCGGGATTCTTGGCATAAGTAATCACGAAAATGATCGTAACGAGGTTATGCCTTGCGCTTTCGAAAATGAAACTATCGAACCGATCTTTGTCGGGCCTTTAAAAATGCATATACGCATAGTTTAAGTAATTGGTGAAACGTGCCAAGATTAAAATGGAAGGGAGAAAAGTGCATCGATGACGACGCAGTCGTTACGGTGAACAATGAGAAAGAAGATAGCAAACGAATCGTTTCAATTTAATTTACAGTTATTACGGAAAAACTCTCTTATCTGCATTCGATCGAACAAAAAATAACATTTCGTCTAATAACCGAAGCATAACAGTTTATCGTAAATTGCGTAACGTAAATTATTTTATCGCGTTCTTATCGATACATATTTTAACGTAAAAGCTGATTTTTAGTAGGTAAAATTCAAAAAGAGCAATCGTCAAGCTAATTAACGTGCACAACGGTAATAAATAATACTAATTACGGTGTCGAGCTGAAAAGTAAGCACGCGTTCGAATCATGCGTTTTAATTAGAATTTTTTCGCTGCATCGTTGAATTACCTTTCATTTCTCGCTTTATTCGATGATTTAAAAAAGATTGGAATTCGCTGTAAGACGATAATTGAATATATTAATCAAAAACGAAAGTTAATATCATTATCGTTTGTTTAGATCTTCGAGGTTCGAGCGAAAAACGTGAATAATTTAATCGAGAAGAATAAGTTTAAATTTATGTTTTGGGTTAAGATAAATTTGTTTTCGAGCTTCGAAAGTGTCCGAAGATACGTCGTGGTATTCGTTTGAGTCACGGCGCGTAAAATATTACAGCACTTACAGCACGAGAAGCGCATATCTGAAAATATATAGAAAATTGTATTGAACGCAAACATCGGGAAAGCCTGTTCCGAGAATACAATGGCAGGATGTTTCCGTTACAAATGGAACATACCAGAAAAAGGAGAAAAAAGCGAAGCGAGCAGAAGCAAAGCGACCGCAGAAAAGGCTTGTCCACGTTGGGGTGTTCGAGGGCAGAAAAAATATTTTCCCGTTGAAGCTCGGAGCGTTGCGGGTCGCGGTTAGAAAAGAAAAGGGTTGCAACATCCAGAGCGCAGCTGTTTAAACGCCACCCCTATACGCCCACTCATCCTTCTCGTATTCACGCAGTCATCCTTTCAGGTACGAGGACGCGTGGACGCGTGGACGCGTGCGACAGGCTCGTTTTCAGGACAGAAATGCGTTTTCGCACAAAATGAAAAATTGTCGGAGCCGCGCCCGCATGGGACGTTACAGGAAATCCCACCCGGGATGGGGAGGCCATTTTCTTTCGGAGTATACTTTGCGCATCTAAAAAATTATTCTCGCTTTTTTCTGCCTCTCGCGGATTCTTTTTTATTTAACATAATTTAAATTTTAAGCATATTATCTTTCAACGTCGTTTCTTTTCTCGATTTCCAAGCCCGTCCTCCCGATACATATAAGATAAATTTTTCGTTTCGTTTATCCAGTATCGTACGTAGCAACGAGATGTGGGGGTATTGCTCCGAATCATTTTTTTTTATCAACGAGATATCCCTCGAAAATGAAACTAGAAACCATATTTCTTAGTTCAAAATTTGTTCGTCGTTTTTTCTCGCTTAAATAATTTTTTCTTCGCAATATGGTTAAATAAAAAATGAGAAAAAAATTGTTATTTAGACGTAAATTCTTAAATACACACCGACAACTTTATATACTAAACTATATGGGTAAAGAAAGAAGTAAAAGGCCAAATGTCCAAACATAGTAGGAAGAAAAGCTAATCACAAGAGCTGAGTCGTTTTCTTCCTTACATTTTCTGGCGGTTTGTTTGCTGAACGAAACGTGTCAATATACTAGAAGAGGAGTCTATCAGCTTTTACTTTATCGTACGAAAAGTTATATAAAAATATAAGAAAAGAACTTTTATTTAGTTAAGAATGCACCGAAATAACAAAATACTTATCTGATAAAAATTAGCACGAAATTATTTAACTGTTTTAGTCAAACACATTTTTGGCTGTGATTATACGTCGTAATATTTGATAAAAAATATCTAATTTAAAAATATTACGAACCGGCCCGTAATATACGTATCAATTTAATGTTGGATCGCGATTTATTTCCAACCAGAATTTATTTAAAGTTAATTATAGTCATTAAACCATTATCGAAATACTAAATTTCTCTAATATTTGAATACGTAGGCTGTGAATGGTATCTATATACATGCGTGTTTATGTGTACGCGAGTGTGGATGCACGCGTGGATGAATGCACGCGTGTGTGTGTGTAAGCGCGTACGAGCGTACGAGCGTATGTATTATAATGCATAAATCAAAAAACGAAAATTTAAATAATTAAAACTATGTAGCTGACTACAATTATTTTTATATTTTTGTAATACTTAATTACTAGTTATCGTTCGAATCTTTCTAGTCGTGCCACAAAATTATTTTTTCAAATATTATATTAAGCAGTTTAAATAAGTACTCGATTAAAGGTAATTGTATGCCTAAAATGCATCTCAATGTAAAATCTCTTTCATCGTGGAAAAAACTTTTATAACATTTTCTAACTAATTGCACTATAATTATTTACCTCGATTAGTTATATCGAGATGGTTTCGTATCAATTTATTTTTAAAGTTTCATTAATTAGTACACTGAATAATCATCGCATCATTCCACATACGTTATGTAACGCAATTTATTTTACATATTTACACGCAACAAGAAAATTCAGTCGTTAGCTTCGATTACAAGAAATGTATTATTCTGTCGTACAAAGCAAATCGTAGAACGACGTAAACTTGAAATTTGAACATAAAATTTGAATATAAAATTTGAACGTTATTAGATTTTCAGGAAGAAAAATAAAATTCAGAATATTCGGTGAATCGATAAGATTTCCGAGCGACAATAAGCTTAAAATTGTGCTCGTTGCTTTGGAAACTGTACACAATTGTGATTGAAAGGCATGGAAATGTTGACGCGTGTTTGAAATAGCGCGTCTCGCGAAACAAATTAAGGATTCGAACAAATCCGAACGATTCTCCTGTATTTTATCCAAGGAAAACACTTACAAGGGAGAAACGAGCATCGAGAGGATCGATCTCGCGGAACATTCGAGAGCTGAACGCTCGAGATAAAAGATTTCCCTACACGCAGGGAAAAAGAAAAAGAGGCGAGAGTCTGAGTCGGAAAAGCCTTGGCATCTTGCCGGTAATACGGTTGACCCCTTTCGAATACAGAGTTTCCCCGTTTTCGGGTAGAACGACGCGACCTTTGCCCGCGTAACGCTCGGATGCACAAATGCGGTGAAAATCGACGGAAAGCGTAGTTCTTTTTCATCTCTTTTCCATCTCTTTTTCAACTCTCGTCCGTCGCGTACGGGGGAGACGCGACGCGTGGCCCTTTTTCCTGGAATTTGAAAAACATTTTTCTACGATAATATTTTCGAAGCGGCGTTCGAGGCAGCTTCTCTTTCATTCCGGACCTTCCGACGTTACGTTTCGAACTCGGTTCATTTTTAAGGAAACAGAATATTTTAATAGCCGCTGGAGTAAATCGCTAAACACCTAATATTAGATACGTCAAACGGCAAATAGGTTGGATTCTTTGGATTCTCGTGGATTCTCTTGGATTCTCTTGGATTCTCTTCTTGAAATTATCGTTATCTCTAAACCCCGACGCGTGTCGGTGGTTCTCCTTTAAAAGCTTCTCGTGGCTCTTTGTTTCGCTTTTCGGTAAATTAGCGCTCCTTTAACCGCGCGCACGTGGCGTCGAGTCCGAGTTTGGAGTTTGGAGTTTGGAGTGCGGAGCGCGGCTAAACGTACAAATTTTAGAAGGATCGTTCTCCTTTTCCCTGCCTCCGCGCGTCGACTCCATTTCGATCTCCCTCCGACTCCGTCCCTGTTTCACCGGCGCACGCTTACAGGGGTGGTGTCAGCAGATGAACCGCACGGGTGTAGGTCAAGCGGGAGCACGCGAGCGCTCGCGTGGGTCAGCTGTCAGTTGTTTGTCCTTGCGAGAGAGAGAGAGAGCGACGGAGAACGACGGAGAACGACGGAGAGCGACGGATAGAGAAACCGAGAAAGGGGCGCTGCGCGTACGTTGGAGCGCAGGCTGCAGCAGCACAATGGCGCTCGTCGCCGCCAAGTACCCCGGGTCGGGTCGCACACACTGACCACGCGTTCGCTCCTTACGATTCCCTCGATTCCCTCTGCGTCTAATATGCGTGCGCGTTAGTGGCGAGAAAGCGAGAGAGGGAGAGGGATGATGCGCGCGTGCCTCTTTTCATAACGCGCGCTCGACCATCTCACGATTCGATTGCATTTCTTTATCGCTTTTACGACGCCGTTCTTTACGACTCCGACTCGTTGTTTATTTTCCTTTCTCCGTTCATCCGAGATCGGGCAACTTCAATCCTGTCTAATTACGAGTACTCGAACGCAGCCTTGCCGTTTCCCTTCCCGAATCTATTACCGAATTTACGACGTGGAAAACATTTTCGAGTCCGTGGGAGTCCGAGACAGGCAACGTTCCAACCGATTCGCGCTTTTAATAACGAGTCGCTCGATTCCGCTCCACCAAAACAACCTGCGACCAAAAGAATTAATTTTTTTTTTACGCGATTCAAGGCTAACGATCCTTTTGGAAGATCGTGCCATTGAATCGTTGAATTCTTTGCGCGATGTTATCGCGAACGATCGTAAACTCGATCGTTACGAAAATGTTGAGTCATCGCAACTCTCGAAAATAATTACGCAAGTTCGATATTGGTAAATTACAGCTCTCGTTCCAAGAGATTAAAATAGACATTAGTTATAAATTATCGTTATTTAATAACGTTTATTACGTACTGAAAATTCTCCTTTAAACGCTTGAATAATAAGTAGAATAGAAATGTTCGATAATGTATTAACGACTAACGTGACAGTAATCTCGTTTCATCGGCTTTAAAATTTCACGCTATCGTTCACTTTGGCCGTGAATCGTTTTTTGCTTATTGTATCAATCATCTCTGACGGATCTTCACGCTTTTTAGCGTCGAAAAGAATACAAAGAATATCAAAGGAGCTATAACTTACTTAAAACTTTTTCCTTCGAATGTGCGCCCATCGCGCCCACAGGTATGAACGCGTACATCGAATCGGAGACCCGATATTTAACGAGTTGCATGAAAAAATTATTTAATACAAAAATCTATATATATATATATATATATATATATATATATAAAATGAAATTATGCCCGATCTTTCAGGCATTTTAGCATCGTTTCGCGTTGGTTGAACCGAATCGTAAATAGCTTTTGGAGGAAACGAGGCGGACGGACTCGCGTTCGGCGAATACCGATTCGGCGCAGATGTAGCTATTATTTTCCGACCGAACGAATCGTAAACGCTTCATTGACACGTGCTCTCGAGAAATTGGCAGAGACTTTCTTCGATTTTCACAAATCCGAGTATTTTATTTACGAGGATGAGCTTACGAGAGCGACGGCGATCGCCTTAACGCGGTTCGCTTACTCGGGACGAGGGGAGGGGTGGCGAGGGGTGGCGAGGGGGGTGGCGAGGGGAGGCGAGGCGAGCGAAATCGACGAATCGACGAATCGACGAAAGGATGTACACATCGCTATACATCCTCCCGGAATACCGAGACTATTTATTGCACCTCCGCGGAGTAATATGTGTTTACGCGTTTGCGAGTCGGATGAGTGGCACACGCGCCGATTTTTTTCTAATTTATCGCGCTTCTGTTTACGAAAGCCGAGGGGCAACGCGTTTATTGGCAATATCCTGAAAACGGTTCGGTGCGGCTCTCGTCATCCCTTCCACGCTCTCCCCTCTCCCTCCAGTCTCTCCCTCGGGCGATCTCCCTCGCTATTTTTTACAGCGACTACTCGGGGGTGGACGGGCCGCCCCTTTCCACCCTTCCCACCCTTCCCGCGTACCGTCTCCACCGCGACCTCCGTAATTCTGGCGCGCTGCCCCCGATTGGCCGAGAATCGCGCAAACGTGATACGCATACGCACCTGCCTACCCCCGGTGGAGATTTCCTCTCGGATATCGAGGGCTCGGATGTCTACTGTCCGAATTACCGGCTTGTCGCGTACATCGGTCCTTCCCTCTTTCTCCTTATCGAGATGCTCAAAATTATTTATTCGATAGGTTGACGTATCGATCGCGTCGCCGCCCGATTCACCTTCTCGAGGACTCTCTCGTCGATCGGAGGGGACGTCGATCGAGTGGGCGCTCAACTTTTCGGATATCCGTCCGCTCTTTGTCCTTTTTATTCCTCCTTTGTCCACTTCTTTCTATTATTTATGGTCGCTCGCGAAAATAATCAACTCGCGTTATTCGCTACTAATTAGTCTTGTCGCCGTCCCGCGCTATAACTCAACGCAAACATCCGATCCATTGAATCGTCTGATTTATAACTGTTATCCAGCGAACGCGTTATCGCGGAATGATGTAAATCAAAGATTTCGTGTAAATACGCTGCGGTACGGCTAAAATAAATGTAAATCGGTTACAGTTTCTTTATAGATGATGTTACAGATGTAAAATTACAACTGTAACTCCAACTTTTCACACGCGTGACATCGAATTTCGATGTTTTTTTCGTGAAATTTGTACGATCGACGGATCTTCATCCGAAATCTTGGCGACAATTTAACAAGCAACAAAAATTCAAATTATGTTCGTATAAGAAGATTCGAGGATCGTTCGACGTAAAAAATTTAAAGATTATATTTTATCCAATAATTGAAAGCAAAATATAATACGTAAATTATAGGATACGGATACGCTTTTGTGATAAATTTTAACTATCCAAGTACAAATAACAAGTTACTCGCGATGTAATAAGCGTTTGTGTTCGTTATATTCGAAGAGGTATAAAAAATGTAAATAAAAGTATACATAAAATATCTAAATATCGTATCGAATTACGAAAGATTCGAAAACAACGAAAACATCGAAAACAACGATATGCTTATTTACGTAGAATGTCGACTATTTGTTCGATTCTCGGAGCAGCGAACTTTTGTTACTAGATTTAAAAAAAAAATTGTCGCAGCTTTCATAAATTAGGAGGTATCGATAAAAAATACAAGGTGGTAATCGATAAAACCTCAGGCGCCTTTGTAAATTTTACGATCGGGATCGCGCGAGAGAAAAAAGTAAGTTGTAGTGAATCGGGTTTGGTTCGGGAGCAATAAAATAATTTTGGTGTCCAGTGTAACCATAAAAGCGCAGGCATTGTACGAGTTTGAAAAAAGCAACGGCCACTCTTGTGTCTCGGTCCATTCTTGTCACGCGTTCCCCTTTTTCCACGTCGAGTGAGGTTCCGGGCTGAGAAACGCGCCTTATTTCTAGCTCTGCTCGCTCTCGAGGTTCATTATCTTAACAATCGGTTCCCTAATAATTTTCGCACAATAGCGGTGCGCGCGCGTTTCGTCTTCGTCCTCGTCCTCGTCCTCGTCCTCGTCCTCTCTCTCTCTCTCTCTTCTCCTTTTTTTGTCCTTTCGAAAAAGATAAATGATTTAGAGCGGCGAGTGAAAAGCCCACGACTACGTATACACCGAATCTACTCGATTTCTTTTTCTCTTTCTCTCTCTCTCTCTCTCTCTCTCTCTCTCTCTCTCTCTCTCGCCCTCGTTGGATTACGATAGAAAAAGCCGACGTACGCACGGACTAAACGAGGAAAATGTCCCCGGCTTGACCTCGGCTCGACGGTTTCGTACTTTCTGGGTTTTCGAAATTGATATTTTTTTCTCTCCCTCTTTGTGTCGTGGTAGTAGCCGCGCGATCGAATGGTTCTCTATATTCAGTACTCGAATCCAGCGACGGCGTCGTCTCCCCTACGCTCCGCGTCTTCTCCGATCTCATTCGTCTTTCTTCTACTTTTTCATCTCTGTCGCTCTCGGTTCTTACTCTAGCCGGCTTTTTATGCCGTGCAGTGTCCGAGGGTGGCCATTTTTCTCTCTCCATCCCTCCGGGGGGAGAAAGAGAGAAAGAGCGAAGCGCGTGGCGCATTTCATCGCCCCTAATAAACACACATACGTCCAAGTTGGACCTTTTCCTACACGTACGTTTCTCTTTTCTCTCTGGAAACTACCGACTCTGGAACTTATTATTTCGCACGTTCACCTTGAATTTTGAGGAGCTTCGTTGCCCCGTAAGTTGATGTTCGCGCGCATTAGCTTAGCGGCACTCATTTTTTCACCGCCTGCAATTATGCGTGCGGAGAAAAAAAGGCTTGCAAACTGTAAAGCGAGGTAGAAAAACCGACGATTCGTGAGCAGAGAAAGTTTCCTACCGAAAAATTCCTTTTTCTTACGAATGCATTTATAAAATGTTCGTATTTTAATTTTCGAAGGCTGCTTATTTCAATTTTCAAATAATTTATATTTTTATGCACTTTTAACGCATCTCCGACTAAAATCTATCGATTCAAACATTTTAAGATTTTTTTTAAACGTATATTTAATATATTTACTTCCTAGAATATTTAATAATATATAAGTTTTCGAATGGCATGGCATATTTTTCACCGAGTAACAAATAAGCCTAACGAGGACGGATCGATTTATTTTTTATAGTGAACGATCATCGTTAAAATCTAGAAATACGTATAAACATTTTTTTATTTATTTTGACTAAATATGTATTAGATACGAAGCGTATACGCGCATGACTAACCTGTGGTGACATACGGCGGTAATATTATCAAACCCATTAATAAGTTAATCTATTACCAATGGCTAAGCTAAAAATTCCATGTTCTTTCAAAATTGAATTTCCGAACTGTAAGTACGGTTTGATTAAATATATTTAATTTTCAATTTAGATTTTATTACGTTGATTTTAATTTCTTAAAAATAATTATTTTATCCCTTTGCATTGAAAATCCTGTTTATATCCAAGTATGACGTATTAAAAAAATAAAATTAATATAAGATCTTTGTGAGCAATTAAAAATTTAAATAATTAAGTAATTATCAGAAATGAATTAAATATGTGTCTTTGAGTAACCTTATAGCGCATTAAAATAACATTTTTGCTACAAACGGTATAAGATTTCCTCCTTTAACTAAATAAAATGTTTCGCGTGCATTTACAGTACCGCATTATCCTGGCGACTTCAGTCAGTTTAATTAAAGAGAAAGGTACTCAACTAAAGCAATTCAATGTGACAAGAGTGAATATCTACTTAAAGGAGCTTTTATTTAAAAAATTGACGCAGTCTATTCTATGGAATAAAATTCAATCCGATGCAATTTCATTGTTTTTTGTTTTAAATTTTTATGTAACATAATTTAATCTCATTAATATATTTATATAACAATTCTTTTCAATAAAAAATCCCGTTCCTCAACATTTTATTTAAACTTAATTAAATTTTTTTTAGTTTTACAAATCATGTATATAAATATTAGAATGATAATTAGACGAAATGTGTCGAGAATAAGATTTATGCATTTTTATTTAACTTTTATTATTTAACTTTTATTATTTATTTTGTACCTCTTTCAAAGTACAGCGTTGTTTTCTTACAAAAATAAATTTTATATTTTAAATAATAATAATAATAAATTATAATTTTATAAATTTTTTAATATTTATGAATAAATTCAGAAAATTAAATAAGATATTGCTATATTTTAATTAGATAATCGTGAAATAAGAAACTATATTACTTAATCCATCCCATGTTTCCGGATGCCAACAAAAGACCATTTTTTAAAAAACGTGTATTCGAGATCGGACGGAATGCAAATTACCGACTCACTCTAGCGAATTAACATAACATTGTTTCAAAACTTGTTCCAATTTATCAATGCTACTTTGAAAATTTATTGGAAGTAAAATTATACATTTTAAAAGTAACGTTACGATATACATACTCGAGATATTATACATAATTACGTTATTAAAGTCGAGAGCGTCCGTAAGTTTAAACACCGCATAAATCAAAACTTTTTTTGGATAAAAACAGTTTATTTGCGTAGGATCGAGCCGGAGGATAAATTGTAAAGGTCGATATCGCGCTGACCAATCCGGATAGGATTCATACTTTGTACGAAAGCTCGACACGATCCAAAAGTAAACGGAAGAATCCAAAGTCCGAGCGAGTACGTTATAATTTAAAATAATGTTTAAAGCAAAGTATTTTCCACGTTATTGTTGTGCGTGCAAAAATACGTTGGAGTATTTGTATGGGGTGAAGAATTTAACACGCACCCTCGTAGTTGGGTAAATGTATAATGGAAAAGGCTCTATTTAGAATAATACCGAGTCCGTAAAATGCGCACAGATGGAAAACTTACATTGAGTTTCGTTAACGCACATTCACGAATTAAAATTCAATAAAAGATGTATAACTTTAAAAGCTAAACGTCACAGCTACGTTCCGCTTTAATTTATTTGTGGGTGTCGAACACCGCGTAATGCGGTATTTTACTAAACATTTGGCTACCAATGATTTGACCGACCCACACGAAAAATAGGAAAAATAGGAAAAATACGAAAAATATCAACTTTCAAACAACTGCAAAATTCGCTACGGCTTTTTACGAGTTGGAACAAAGTATCGACGGTAAATTGTAAAACTGAAAAATTGCTCGGTACCTGATTCGGCTTTTAATCCGTATTTGGAATTATAAACGTTTCGGGCACGTGGCGATATCTCGAATCGTTGTCAATAATTAAGGGGAGATACTTGCTTGGGGATATCGGACCACTCCGCTGGGTAAAAATATATGCGAGACTCGCCGGGGGGAAAAGGCGGGACGTCGTCCTTTTTCCGACGCTCGGGATGTAAATTTCTTACCTGCGCGTGTAACGCATGATTAATCTCGATTTAAAAGGGATTCGGTATTATACGGGCGCACGCGTCAAAATCTTACACCCGTACGCGATCGTCAACAGGTTACGATGATCCGATACGTTTCAATTAGTAGGGCCGATTACGAAAATTGCATAATCCCGGTAATGCGGAACTCGGCGAACGCGGTTCTCTCGATAGCGCTTTCGAGGAACGCGTCGACGACAACAATATCGGCCAGGCTATTTTTCAAACGGCATAATCGGGAATCACACGGCCGGTTTTACGCAATTTGCCAATGTCTCCTTCGGTCGCAAACCATTGAGACCTGGAAGCTTTTTAAAGAAGGAAGAACGGGAAGAGACTTCAGGTAGAAAAAATACAAAAAATTCAGGGCAGCATCTTTGCTCTATTTTCGCCAGATTGAAAACGAAGCGAGCGCAGTTTTCGACCGCTGGGTTGAGAAAGCAAAAATTGAACGGAATGGATAGAGGATAGAGGGTCGACACCGAGAAAACGCGCCCGGCTTATATTGTGCGGACGTCAATGCGGTCGAATCGGTCGCACAACCGATTCACCGGTCTTTCCTCGTACGAGTCTAAGCAATTTTCCAAACGGGGAAATGGCCGGTCGACCAAGAGAATAGAAAAAATCTGCCAGCCACTCCCAGAGTTGTTAGGTTTCGCACTTGTCAACGGTTCCATTTTTCGTTCTCGGTTACAGCTCGGTCGAATCTCGGAGGCATCTCGTAGGCATCTCGTAGGCATCTCGGAGGCATCTCGGAGGCATCTCGGACGCATCTCGGACGCATCTCGGACGCATCTCGGACGCAGGATCGAGGAGAGTAGCATTGGGTCCGTTTGCCCGTTCAACGTTTCGGGCGTGGCGCGCTACTTAGACCGGAGATATACGGTGGCAGTTGAATGCGGCGGATGGGGCAAGCGACAATGAAACTCCTCGAAATTTACGCGAACGTTGACTTTATTTCTCGAGCCATTACGGATTTTTCGCTCCTTTCGGAGTCACCGATGAAGCGGGATCAAACGGAAAACAAGTCTATCTCGAGTATCGGCGCCGCTCCAAGTGGAACGATGCAAGGAACGCCTTTACGCCTTCTCAAGAAAGACGCAACGAGTCCCGAAGTCGACGCGGACCTCCGATAGAATCGTAAATAACGCGTCAAATATTTAAATGTCATCGCACGGCCCATCGCACAGCCCATCGCACAGCCCATCGCACAGCCCATCGCACGACCCATCGACCGGAATCGTCGGCTTACGCGTCGCGATCGATCCCGACCGACCAGCGTATTTACATTTCGCAAAGTGCATCTCGTTCGCACCCCAAGAATCATTAATTTCCTCTCGTCGGATTTAACAATTATTCTTCGATTAGGCGCTTTTCCGGTTTCCGCGCGATGGGAGTAAAATTGAGTCACGATCGCTTTCTAAACTAATTTTTATATAATGAACCGCGCGTTGCCATAGATACCGGCAAATACCATAAATTACCAAGTTATACCAAGTTTACGCCTTATTTTACGAACTTGCGCAATATTCGCGCGGGAAGGAATTTTCGCTCACGGACCTTCGTACAACGGGAAACGCGCAATTTTTAACCGATCCATAAAAACTGGAAACCAAAAGAAATTTCTGTCTCGAAATCGATATTTTTATTTATATATTTTTGGGTTTGCCGGAAGGTACGGGAAGCATAACGAAGAAAAGGATAAAATATTGGGCACGGGGATTGGTGAGGAAGCGCATGAAAAGCCGAGACGCGCTTCGTTACGATTTAACGGCGAGCGTCCGAAAGTTCAATAAAAAAAAAACGTTACGACCGAAAAGTTCGGAGACGTATAAATGGAGAATCGGTCGGCCGCTTCCCCTTTGCCAGCGATAAGTCACAACGCACTCGAGACTTCGTCGCTAGGAAAAGTAATGTTTTGCCAATTCTTGGAGACACGGAGTGGAAGGGAAAAAGCATCTGGTCCTTCTTTCTTCCCGCAACATCGAACGCGTGCGCTTTTCCTCCTCCTCCTCTCATCCGGATCCGGCAGTTCTTTCCCATCCAGAAATCCATCTAGAAAATCCACCTTCGAACGCAACTGGCCATTTTCTCTCGCGTTTGCACATGCTCACTCTTTACCGGTGTGCGTTACCGAGTTTCCGTGAGCTGATAAATAAGGAAAATCCAGGGGGTCACGGGGCGAGTGGGAGCGAGAAAAAGAGAGGGTCAGCGGGGAACAATGATCGGCTCATGCGCGGTCTTTCTCTGCGCCCCAGGTTAATATGCGGGCAACTAAACATTCGAGGCGCACAATACCAAGATTTATAGGCGGACGCATACGCGCGCGTCGCGTCGGCCATTGTCCATCCACGCTGACCCTCTCTCGATCTCTTGTTTTCCGAGCTAGCCAGGCCCGTCGAGATTCTACGGCTCTTTCTCGCTTTGATCTATTTTCTCCGTCGATTTTTCTCGCTCGCGCCGACGGCTTCCTTCTCGATTTTCGCCTGCCGGATGCTTAACTTTCTCGCGTCGGGGAAACGGCGAACGAACGCACTCTTTTCTGCTGGGGTCGAAGCTGCCGGACCGAGCTTTCGAGTCATAGGTATCCGGACGAAGCTCCATCATCGGACGATCCTCCATTTTTGCTATCTTGGCAAACCAAATTTGGATTTTTTACTTCCACATTGGTAAAAACGTTTAGCTAAGACGAGAGCGTCGCAATTTATCGCGATTTTCCGAATATTAGATTTATAGAATATTCTTTTTTCGCCGATTATTTGCTGACTCGTAATTTGAGCTTTACAAGTGACCAATGCAAACGATACTTTCTTACCTGTTCTATTTCGATCGACGTCGTTTCACCGAAATCGTATTTGATTCGATCGAACGATATCGATCCGCGATAAGAATAATAACAAAAGAACGATTTTCGTTTTACGACGGGAATCATTAAAATCGTTGATAATTTATTAAAGTTGAAAATGTATACTTCGATATTTCTCGACATTCGGAAAACGTTTTCTCGTGGGATATACACGGTTACCCTAGAAATTTGTAATTTTTCATAAAGCTTTTGTTTTTTGGGACGAAAGAACGTTCAATATTTAAAAAATATAATTTTGCTGGTCTCGGTGTAAAGATTTTTTATTTTTTTCCTTTACGCGTAAAGGTCATCTTTTGACTTCGATCTCTCGACTTTTTTTACGAAAACCCAAATATTTGATTTTCGGTTTGCTTTACAAAGGCGATCCATCCATTTTTATCCGTAAATTTCCCTTTGTTATTGTCGTGTGGATCTACGTTTGAATTTAAAACGAACGTTGAAAATAGTATTAAAAGGAAAAATTATAAAATAGAGAATAGCGAGAGCATAAAATATGATCGGAACGATCGTCGCTCGAGCCACTGAACCGAAAATTGCAACGTTATTCTTCCCTTTTATATTATATTATAAGTAGTAATCGTTATTAAAGGAAACGAGTTTTCTAAAATAAGGCTCGCGATGATTGCCCTGGGAGTTTAACGACGGTCCGGATAAAGAGAGAACGAGAAACGAGTCGTCGAGTTATCCCCAACGAACAACACAAATGTCAATAAAGCCGAGAAAAGTATCAGGAGCAACGAATCGACTGTTGAATCGACTGTTGAATCGACTGTTGAATCCACTGTTGAATCGAAGCAGATACGAAATATTTCCTACCCCTGAAAATTCGAAAATCGCTTCTCCGAATCGCTGCGAACGACAAACTCGATCTGCGGTGGCGATTTTTGAGCGCGTGCAGATAAGCGTATAAATCAGGGTCAGAACTTTTGTACGTGGCTCGAACTCGCACACGAGCGGGCGTAAAGTGCTCGCATACCCTGACACAATAGCCCGGGGTGGACACGCGCTCAAGGCCTCGCACTCCTTCGGTGTCGCCGGACATTTAACGCACTCGGTTCGCGCCATCGGGGTAAGCCACCGGCGCCGTGGAACTCGTCCACGGTGGGAGAGTCGTAGCTCCCCTTTTTCCACTGTGAGCTGATTAATCGTTTTCCAGAGCGATTCTCGAACGTTTCGACGTTCGGACGTTCGGACGTTCGGACGTTCGGACGTTCGGTCGCTCGAACCTTCGTACGTCCACGTACGACAAAGGAAAGGGTCTTTTTGTTAGCGCGTATTTACGATTCGCCGCTCCAATTTCCGAAAGGTTTCTTTAAATAAATTGTGCACCGTTGCCACGATCCGGATAATGGCGATAATATAATGGAAGGCTCGAGACTCAGCCGTTCACTGTTTTTGGCCTTTCCCGGGATTTCGCGCGACTCGCAACCGAACCGGGAAGGACGCGCAAGGATTACCGCGAGGGTAAGGGCGACCGAATCCGGGTTCCCAGTTTCAATTGGGAGCTTCCGTTGCGGGCGGGTCACGCGCAACCGCTCGACGGTAACTTTTCGGTGGTACCGCTCGGAACCCTCCACGTACAAACTAACAACTCGACTTCGTTACGTTTCTCCCGAAATCGTGCCAACGACCGCCGAAGCTTGAGTTACGAGTTTGTTGCAACGCACCGCGGGACTCTCGACGAAACAAAAGTCGAGTCAAAAAGACTTGGCGCAACTTCCTCCGATACGTTACTTGGTTACTTGGTTACTTGGTTACTTGGTTACTTGGTTACTTGGTTACTTGGTTACTTCGTTACTTCGTTACTTCGCTACTTCGCTACTTCGTTACTCGCTCGTTAATATCTTTCAAATCTAATCAAGAAATCAATCAACGAATTTGAAAGCAGGATATCACTGTATATGTAGAACGGCATTCGCTGCAAAAACACTAATTTTAACTCTGCTATTTCTTATTAAACTTATTGCGAATAACCGTAATGTAATACCTTTTTATGAAACTTTTTAAATTATCCGGTATCTAATCAACCGTTCTGAAAAAATGTTTGTGCAAAACGAAAACGCGGCTCGACGCGAATCAATATTGTCGATTGAATCCATTTTGCGTTATTTAACGAGACTTATTATTACTTTTGCGCACTCCGAAATATCTAAGTTATTCTTACTTCCTTTACTTTTTTATTAAGAAAATTAATTAAATTATGTAAACCCAAAATTACGAATAAATTTAACCTGTTGCAATAATTATGTCGTTCAATTTTCGAATCGGGTATTATATTTATACGATTAGTTTATTAATCAAATATTTAACATTAACGCAAACACGTAACTTAAAATTTGCATATTTTCATATTGATCTGTTCATACGAATGTAAAAGTGTAACAACTCCGTTCTTATGTATTTAACTGTATATTTAGCGCTTTTAACAACATTGTATCGAGAATTGTATTTTTTAATTTTCGATTCATAATCGTATCGGAAATAACATGATACGATAAATTTTCATAATGTACGTGTACATTAGAAACTTGTTGAAACCGAATATTTTTCCGAGCTTAAAGAACCGTTGGATTTAATTTTCTTAATCCCTAAATCTTTGTCGGTTCAGATATCTTTTTCATTTCGGATTCAAATATGTTTTACGCGGTATACCGATTAATCAATCTTTAAATATAGCAGAATCCTTTTTTTTCAAAGTAATGTCCAAGTATTTGTTTAAAGCTATTCATAAATAATAGTATTGGTACATTTCTACTTTTTATTTTTAAATATCGACGATAGAAAAAATTTTTCTATTTATAATGTAACAAATTATTCCATTTTGTAGATATTGTTGATATCATTTTAATCTTTTAAAATACATATCGATAATGAGCGTTCGGGATGAATAATTTGTTGAAGGATTTTCAGAATTCGTTCGTTATTCTTATTAAAATGACTATATTTAACCGTTTGCTACGACTATTTATATAGTATAAAAATCACTATTTAATATTATATTAATTACAAAAAGTTTTGATTTATGTAAAAATCGTCGTAATAGAAAATTAATAAATCTGACACGCGAATGTGTATTTTCTAAAATTTTACATATATATATTGTAATTATCTACTCCAATAAAATTTGTAATCAGCACCGATAGACTTTCTTCGTGCTTCTTTTGTTTTTCTTTTTTTCAACTCGATAATTAAAAGCAGGAACCGATTCCAAAGATATGGAATGTAAAAAGTTGATTAAGAATTTAGAAATTTATTTCTAGTTTACTTATGCTCATTTATGTAACATGTAAATTTATATCGATAATTTATCATTTCATATATCGAAAACTAACATTCGTAAATTTTGGTAAATCGTTGATAACAAAAAAATTTCATTTTGAGTGTAAAATTACATCGATCAGGCGATTAACGTGAAATTTAGTACGATCGCAGCAAAACTTTCACACTTTTAAAGGTATAACTTTTTTCATATAGACGTGAAAGTGTCATGCTTGTAAACATTTTTTTGGCTTTTTAAAAATTGTTGGCTCGTAAAGACGATATTAAAACATGTAATGAGTTGAAATGTGTTTTAAATTATATCCGAATGAATCTTATATAATTGATGCATATCAAAATCTGTTATGAAAAATCGGTAAATATTTTAAATATAAATTGTAAATTCGTATTCACGAATATGTAATGTATTTATTTTGAAAGCGTTCTTTTACTTTCGGTATAATCAACAAGTGCAAATATTATAAATCATGTTATAAAACTAGTTATTAATTTAAACCATGTTTCGTTTACATTTTGATGTTTATCATATCAGATATTAGTACTTTCATACGGTAATTTACGACTCTATTTAAAAATAGCATGATATATTTTAACATAAAGTAAAGTATTTAAAATTAAATTTTTGACGCATATTTTACGATATAAATTTTGTCAATGTTTTATAATATGTAATTAAAGAAATTTTTTGTATTATTTATTTCTTTTAAAATTAAAATGAAAGTGAAATGGTTCGACAGCATTTATTATATATTTTTAACATAAAGTAAAATATTAAAAATTAATTTTTATTATCCTTGCAAGGTACATTTTAACAAGAAAAAATGTTGATATTTCTTTCGATCTTTAAATTTTCCAACTACGTTATAAATTTTATGACAGCATATTTATAACTTAAGAACAAGTAACTATTAAAGTTTAGATACGCGCGTATATATATAAAGAAAATGTATATTTCACGTTGCACTTTGACTCACAAGGTAAATTTTCATTATTTAAAGCAAGATGTTCTTACATTTGAAACTCGAGCTCCAATAGTTTTATAAATTCTCACACGCGTAAAAAGTTTTTTCCGAATCCAGAAATCATAATTATTTTTTAATTCAAAGGAGTAATAAGAAATTGTATAGAATGAAATTACGTCGTGAGAATTACGTACACGTCGCGAGCGAATCCTGCTTCTGAAAAGTAGGTGATTTAAAATCTGTTTATTTAAGCGATTGAAAAGCAAAGACTTATTTACATTTTCTTCCGTACACGATTCTCCGCTATTACTCCGGTCATTGTCCAGTTACGTATGAATAGACAAGGCCAATACTCCCCGTTATTTCTGAGTCGCAAGATTTACCGTGTATTATAGAGACAATGAGACAGTTGCTTTATAAAGAATCATAAATTGTACTATATTACGATTCGCACAGAAATCACGAAGATTATAAGATTTTGGCATGTTATTGTTTTGCTTGATTTATTTTCTATTATACAACTTGATTGTTAACGCAGCTTAACCCGCAAAATATTGTTTAATAATGTAAATTGACGGATATCTGGCTGCATATTAATACCTTATAATACGCAGTGATTCATAAAGTTAAGGTTTTCACAAACCTAAAATATTCTTGGATATTCTTGGATATTCTTAGATATTCTTGGATTTTTAGTACAGTGGTTGAGTTTCGATGCGAACAAATTTTTAATATTCGAATACTCGATCGTTACGTTAATGTACTGTCACGTTTAAATTTATCGAATAATACGCGCAAAAAGATAAATGCTCTTGGGCAATATACTCTATTGTAAATGAGAAATAACCTTAGATTGAAATCTATTACCACTTCGGAATGACTTTACCTAATATTTCTAATATCTACTTTTTATTGCAAAATATAAGATTTGAATAAGCTGAAATAATCGAAGTTAAGAAACATGTTGCGAGTATTGCTTACAACGGTATTCCATTTTCCATCATTCTCCGGATAACAACTGATTTGCTAATGATGAAATATACGATACATTTCGTGGAATTACTTCCTTGTAAAATTAAAGAAAAGTTATTTTAAAAAAATGTAGACATTTATCGGTACTACAAAAGAAAAATTTTAAAATATATATTTTATTCGTTACTTTTTAACAGTATTTGTTTATTGTTAACATTCAGCTTTTTATAGACAAATCACAACTTTTAAGTTATCTAGGTTTATTTAATAAAAATAAATTATTTAATTTTTAAGCACGCGAACAATTCAATGTCAAATATTGTAAAATGCGTTATAAAATATTTACGTGTTATCAATTATACTCATTTGATGTATGTACAGCATCGTTGTATTTTAATTATTAAATATTTATTTTAAAGCATAATTCGTAAAAAAAAGCATCTGTACGATATGTAAATTTTTGTTTAAATTTGTTAATGGTTTCGAATTACAATAGATTTCTCAATTGATATAAAATAATCAAAGGAACTATTTTTTAAGTAATCAATCTTTATTTTTGCTTTTATATTTTAGTCATTTCCTAAATCTTAAAGAACACTAATTGAGAAAACACATAATATCGTTATTAAAGATCGAATGAAATAATTTTCTGTTTTGATAGCGACTGTCGTAAAATGAATTCGTTCCAAGATTTTTTACTTTATTTGACCTTTCTATCGTATCAACCGAATGTAATTTTCTTCTTCGTAATATTTAAAATTTTCAACGTCCTTTGTAACCTTTTCTTAGTTTTTAAATTTAACAGTTTAGAAAAATACACAAAAGTATTTATATTTGGTAGCTGGATAGTATTATCACTTATTAATCTACCTAAAATTAACTTTGCATACAGATACATGTATTTAAAATAAAAAAAATTATCGTAAGATGTTGTATTTAAGTATTCGTAAGCATTAAACATATGTTTAATTCTTGTTAGATGGTATCTAAATAATATAGCGAGGATGCGAGAATTTTGTAAAACATCTCCTAATGACCTAAAGGTACGCCCCAGATAGACAACTCCTATTAAAATAAATCATTGTTTCGTTATTACGTGCAGCAGATAACGATTTTTTTCGTATTTATTTACCTATGAATTTATTTAAATACATTCGATACGAGATACGTATCGTACCGCTGAGTACAAAAATACACGTTTTTTCGGAAATATATTTTCATTAAATTTAACATATTTATCCGACCTTTTTTTATAAAATAATCTCGGATGAACATTTTGACATGGGAGTCCAAGTAAATTATAAAATGTCATTTAGATATCGTCTTTTCAGATAAAATATTATTAATTTCTTCGAAATTTATAAAATACGAAACATTTTTGAATTCACCGACAATATAAAATAAATTTATTCGAATCGATCGGGGAAAGCGATATAAATTTACCGTTGGAAATGAAATTGGCGTTCTTATTTTAAAAATTAAACCTTATATACATATATTACTATTAGAATAAAAGCGAAAAAAAAAAGAATTAATAGCAAAATTTGGAAGAAATTACGTTACTCGATTAATTTATTGCCCATTAAATGAAAATTGTATTTATTTTTAAGGGGAACGGTTAAATCGACACGACCTTCGGTTACACGGTTGCGAACGCGCTACAAAATATTATGTAAAAATGTTGACAAAGATGTTCGATCGGAAGAGTAACGGCTACTTCGCAGCTGAAGAAAAATCGTTAGAATTTGTCTAAGAAGAACGAATGAGTAACGTCTCCGGGACGTGGAGGATGATCCCGTTAATGCTTTAATATTACACGAGATCAACTGGAATTGCCTTGGTTGGATGAAAAGCATATTTCACGATCCCTTCTGGCGTTGGTCTCCGGAGCACTCGTCGAAAAATTGTACTTAACGAAGAAAAAATGGCGTGTACAATTAATCTAAGTTTCGGAACGAGCGCTTGTTTTTTCATTAAAAAGCTGGCGGAAGGCGGTCCGAAGAGAAAGGCTCGATAGATACGTAATTAAAGTGGCGGAAGGTCATTAATCAGCAGGCAAAGTAGCTTTGGTCCCTGCATCGAGCGCAGTCATAGTTCATGGATTAAACGATCCTATAGATTTTCCCGACATAAGGGGCAATAAGTTCGAGGGTCTAATTCGATACTTCTCCTCTAATACCCAATTAAAATTTCCGCGTACGGACAACTGCGGCGGAAGAAAGTTTCCCTCCCCAGCGAGAAACCGGGCATGAAACGAGATGAAGGTTCGCGTCTATCGGCGCCTCGCGAGCATCGGTCCACGGCTAAAAAAGCGTAAAAATCTTCCGTAAAGGAGCGAAGGAAAACACCGGAGCCGAAAATAAAGGACTCGATCCATCGAATCCCGGTCATGTTTACCAGGCTAACCAGCGACTTACACGCGATAAACGTCCAATCTTTTACCCGGGATTAAAAAGCAAGAGCGGGGAAAAAACGCGGCGGGTCCATCGAGCGCGACACGCCACCCGGTAATCGGATTTTGGCCTCGCGCCCGTCTGTTAGTCGACGATCGCACTCGTTTATACTTTCCCTCGCGCTCTCTCTCTCTCTCTCTCTCTCTCTCTCTCTCTCTCTCTCTCTCTCCGCCGCTCTCCGCCGCTCTCCGCCGCTCTCCGCCGCTCTCCGCCGCTCTCCGCCGCTCTCCGCCGCTCTCCGCCGCTCTCCGCCGCTCTTCGACGCTCTCTCCCGGGAGGCGGGGCGAGTCGACCCCGTACCGCTCGCACCACCCCGAACTCACCCCTCGATCCCGCTCCGCACGCGCGTTAATTCTGGCCACTTTTCAAACGTCGAGCGTTTTTTCTATCGTCTCTCCCTATTTTTCTACTCCTCTCCTCCCCTCCCCTGCCTCACTCATTTTTTTCATCTCTCTACGTTTTTTTGTTGCGCAGCCTGGACACCCGATACTTAGGACCGAGGAGTGTGCACAGCGCGTGCATGCGCGCGTCGTGATTTCCGTTTTCCTCTTCGTTTCTTTGTAACAGACTTTCCGGGGGGATATTCCGTCGGAATTTCTATACGTGGGTTTTTTTTATATGTTTTTCGAGGGGGGTTACGCGCAACAAGGCCTTTTTTCGCCCTCGTGGTTTGACGTCCCGGTGCTTAGCACGAGGGAGAACCATCCAAAAAGAGCGCATTGGATGATTTTGACGTTTTTTTAGATTCGTGTTATGATGAAACGTTTTTTATACTCTCACCTTTACGAATATTGACTCGGTAATCGAGATATAATTGACTCGTCCACTGTTAGGCACTTTTTTATATTTCATTCTTTAGCAAGTGTTACACGTTTTTAGGGAGGGAAAAAAAATCGTTCGACATTTTTTTTTCACGCCGTATCAAAATCTACTATTTAATGATTTTTCAATCGACGTTCGATGATTTTTTTATTTACGTACGCATACGTAATTATGCATCAAGGGATATTTCATTGCTAAACGTATTCGCTCGCCGATCCATATTTATAAATATTTATCTATATTTATTTTTACGATTCCAATACGTCGAAACGAATAATTAATCAATTAAATTATTGTACAAAATTATTTTCCCAATTATTTTTCAATCGATTCTACGTTACATTCGAGAGATTTCGGCGTCGAGTTATCAAATTATAATCGACGAACGCGTTCGCATCGTAATTTAACCTTCCGATAATTTTATTACATTTTTGTTACACGTTCATCCGTTCGAAATAAGTTCGACTCGCCGTATAAAATACTGGAAGAAACGTTACAAATATACAATATTTGTCAAAGGTTTATTTTCACGTTGTAACGATCAACTTGGAGCCGAACGATCGCTTCGAACGTTGACCGATGGGTTCGGAGCGAACGATAAGATAAAAAAAAAAACGCAATAACGAAATGGAATTGACTCGAAATTGGTATTATTTAAATCTTTAAATCGCGTAGATCGAATCAGCGACAACGTCAACGTACAACAAGGCGGTGATAGTCCGTGTAAATATTTCTAGTAGAGCTTCGATACGCCTTTGGACATGAATAAACAGTTCACTTCTTGCGTAACAATGTGCCGTTATTAAGACACGTAGTCGATGGGTCTTCCGTTTTCTATAGAGTACCGGAAAGTTCTTCGCTAAACGATGCAACTAGACCGGTATTTTCCTAAAAATAGCACAAAAATTCTTCGAGTTCATCATGATAGAAAAATATTTCAATACCTCGCATTCCGAGAAGTAACAAAACGAAGCTCGTTCGTTCGTTCTCGCCATTAAAAACTATTACGACGAATTTGTTGGACGTGCGGTCCTACGCGTACAAGAAGAAAAGGAGAAAAAAGCGTCCTTACGGATGATCCGAACACCTTGCAAAAAAAAAAGAAGAGCTCTCGAAGGGGAGGGGAACGAGGCCAGCCTTTTTTTTTTTTTGGAGAAAAGTGAAGGTTCGGCCGGAAACGGCGGACCTACACTCCCTTTTTTTCATCGCTCGCGTATCCTCGGCATTGAAAGAACTTGGTTTCGTTTCTCGCAGATCATCGTCCTCGTGGCCGCCGTAGCCGCTGTAGCCGCCGCCGCCACCACCACCACCACCACCGCCACCACCGCCACCACCACCACCGCCACCACCGCCGCCACCACCGTCACCACCGTCACCACCGTCGCCGCTGTCGTGGAGCGGAGCGGAGCGCATGCATATGCTCAACGATGACCCAAATGGGGAAAAAAGCCCTCGACAATGGGTCCACGGGTCCCATTAGGGAGGTGTATTGCTTATACAGGCCGGAGCGAAGACGACGATTTTGCCTGAGAATAGAAGTGATTTAGGAAGCGGAGTCCTGGAAATCTCTCCGAGGTAGGATGCGTCGGTTGTTATTTTTTATTCCGTTTGTTCGAAGGAGCCTTTAATACCGACGCATGCGCAGACGAGATTTACGCGAGCGGAAATTTACATTCTCGGTGCAAGGACATTCCCGCGGAACGAGGGACTCGTTCGATCGCTTCGAGCACCGAGTTAACATTGTTTACGCTCGCGTTAAACTGCGTTAACGCTGCGTCTGGTTTTTCTAGTTGCGCGCCTTTTACTCCGAACGTACGAGGCGTTTCGCGTTTTCATCGCAGGATATAACTTCGCTGCGCGAAACGTTCGATGCGCAATGCACTAAAAGAGTTTTTAAGCGAAGCTCACCCGCGAGACGTAAAAGGTTAAAAGACGTTGGCTAACCATAAAACCAACTTTTTCCTTCGCGAGAGGAAGGATCCTTCCTCGAGCTTAACCATATAAAAATGCGAGGATAATACGGATTAGCTGGATTCGTAATCATTTTTACAAATTTCTACAAATTTGTAAAAATTTTTCAAAATTCTAAATTACGTAATCTTTAAAACGGCTCAAACTCATAAGGATATCGACTCAAAGGCTTACCATTTGTTCGACTTAACGCTTGGATACCCGCAACTTGGTCATCCACGGCTATCGAGGTCTATTTTTAATTTTTTGTATTTCTCGGATCTCGGAGACTCTTGGTACGCGAATGCCCAGAATGAAAACGGAGTCGCGGGAGGGACGTAATCGTTTTTATTCGATGGGAAATCCGTTGCTTTGCAAGGCACGAAGAAAGATCGGCTTCGTAAACAACCGCGAATAACCGCGAGACGCGATAAAGGACCTCCGCATCCGAATGCCCTGAACAAGGAAAAACGACAAAAGCTCCGGTTTCTCTAGTATCGCGCGGGAATGCATTAGCGAGAAAGTACTTAATGGGCGCCGACTCGAGAACAAAGTGCCGCCGTCTCCTTCGCAGTCTCTGGGAAATGGGAGCGCACGCCGCGCGAGGAGGGAGAGGAAAATCCGTAGCAAAAAAAGAAAAGTAGCGAGTGACTGCGGATCGAATCCGTGCGCGAAAGAGCGACGAGCGACGAGCGACGAGCGACGAGTGACGAGTGACGAACCAAGAGCGACGAACCAAGAGCGACGAACCAAGAGCTACGAACCAAGAGCGACGTACCAAGAGCGACGAACCAAGAGCGACGTCTGGTGATCGATCTGAGCCGCGTCATCGTCAAGCTGCCTACGAATTACCGGGGAGCGATGATACTTTCATCGGCGAATGATCGAACACCCGAGCGTGATCCGCACGATTTCGTCTGCGATAATGAATAACGCCTGTTTCCCGTCCCGTCCACCTCTGCGTATTATTATTTATTTTTTTTCTCGTTTTCCTTTTTTCCTGCAAGGGGAACCGACGCGTCTTACGGGGAAACCTCCCGCCGAGTTCGTTAAAGTCGCTTTTTACACGCTCCTCGTGATCCTCACGCTCCTTTTGCATTCGTATCGACGATGCGCGCGTTCCAGTGAAAGTTACGCGGTCGACTTTTCAAAAGATCTTTCCTTCCGATGACATTCGTACGTTTACTTTTTTACGGAGGCAAACTGTGCCTAATAATACCAGCATTATCGACAGCTTGTCGCAGTTGATTCTTTTTCCCTCTACGACGTTTATTACTTTGCAACTTTCGGATATTTCTGGTGAAAGTATATTACTTTTGCGCGCTTAAAAATTCATCAAGTTTCTTTTTTTTTCTTTGATACTCGATTGCACTTAAATTCATAGTATATTTGAAAGTTAGATTATTTTATTATTCTTACTTATTCCGGTTCCATTATATACATTTTTGCGTTACAAAACATTATATTTACTACGGGAAGTATTTCTATTTAAGTACATTTAACTCTATGCGTAATTGTAATATAAATGATGTTTATATAAGTATGTGCGAGAAATTATTTTAAGGCTTTACCAACTTATATTTTACGCATAATAATTTATATCTTAAACTTGATCAAAATACACGTACGCTTATGTTTTTGTAAAATTATAAAATTATAAAATTATAAAATTATAAAATTATAAAAGCAGCAAGCTTCTAATAACTTTTACGATCGTTAAGATAAAGTTCTGTCTCGAGTTTCAAGGTACACATTTTTTTAGTCAAACGCGTATTAGATACCGTTTTGATTTTTTTTTGTTCGTCGCGTATTAAAATTCTATGAATATGTATATTAAATGTCATGCTCTTGTACATTATTCACATTTCAATCTCAATTTGCTTAAATTTTATTCCCCTTTGTACATTAAGAGTACGTTAAATTTAATGTTTTTTTAACAATCTACAGATACAATATCGCGAGCATAGACAAAGCACTAATACCGAAACTTTTGAAACCAATTACCGACATATATTAAGAAAATATGCCTGCCTCGAAAGATAAAAAATTTGCACTTTTCGGAATTTTTAAAAAGAACGTTAATGGCTTTTTACACGAAGAATTCTTTATTGCCTGTTTTTATCTAGAAGCATGTTTAACGAAGGAAAGGACATTATGTAAAATAAATACTTTTTCATTATTACGTTGATTTATCTGAACCTATTCCAATTAACCGATTTTAAAAGAAAATTAATTTATAATAAAAAGATTTCGTTATCGTTAGAACAGTGACTCGAATTATCGTTGAAATCGTAGCTAAACATTTCTTACGGAAAATAAACGAAAATTTACAAAAAGCGATGTTAAAATTGTTTTATTTTGCCTACGAATCAAAATAAAAAACCTAAAATAAAAAAAATTCCCAGTTAAAAACAATTATATTTTTGACTGAAATGAACCGTAAAAGAGTTCTCTCTAAAAATAAATACAAATTCGGAAATAGGTCTCGTATTTTTTTTAATTCTATATATACACTTACATCCTCTATCGCTACCCTCTTCGATAAACTAATCTCGTCAATTACTACATTAAATGCACACGATAGTGTTTCTAGAGTTGATTTTTAAGAATAGACGGGCTTAGAAGCAAAGAGTAATGTATCCTACGTCAACGGTAACTCACAGGTTTGTTTAAGTTTTTTTTAAAAACGGAAAAAAAATGGTTATGCTTACCGATAGGTTCGGTAAGTGTACATCGATAGGGAACACATCGTTGTAAAAAAAATTCGATCGAATTACAGTTACGGTAACCAAAACTTCTATTGACATTGCGCATCGATACGATTCACACGATTAAAGATGTACGCGTTTTATTGTATCGTATAATATAAATCGCGAGTTAATAATATAAAATTCACAAACGTTACGTTACGAATGTCGGATTTTTTATCATACCGCTTAGGAATAAGGTAGCAAAAATCCAATTGAAATTTAATAAAAACGATGGTTGAAATTAACAATGGAAACTGCATTGAATGCGATGAAAACGTTTACATCGGAACGTGAAATTTCCGAGAAAAAATGATGGGAGAAGGATAGGCGAAACCGCAGAAGCGGTCGGCCGCTATCGAGATTAACATCTGAAAAAGGAAACGTGCGTTGGGTCATTAGCCCCGTGGGTTGGAACCGCCGAGGGACGTCGATAGCTTTTGATATCCGTGGAACCCAGCGCCTAATCGACCGATTGGTTGATTTGATGGGTTTGGCCTCACCCCTTTCCCGAGCTCGGCCAGTTAAAAATTGTAAAATGCACCGACTCGCGAGGGTCACAGGGTCAGACGCGTCACTCTTGACTCGTCCGGAAGGTATAACTACCGGAGGTACAATAGGTGTGAACCTGTTGAGACCGAAGGGGAATTCACGGGTATGTTTTGAGTTTTTTTAACACGCAGGCGCACCGACTCTCCGGTTACAACCCCTTGCACAATGGTGGTGCGGGCAAGGGGAGTTTTTTGTAGCGGCCATGTCTCTCCCTTCCATTGGTCGCCTCGCGTTGCCTCGCGTCGCTTCGAGGGCTCGTTTTTTTCTATTTACGTTTCTTTTTTAATCGACGAAAAAACTCCCCCTGTTTGGAATCGGATCGCAGGTTATATCGTACCTGCCGCCATGTCGATGCCTTTGGTACGTCCTCTCCTCTTGGCGCGTATTTTAGGGTCTCTCGACCGACGTGTCCGACACGCGTCAAATGCAGGTTCATCGTTTTTTGTCGCTGTTTCAGCTTTTTTGCCGTGATGCACGTGTTACATTCCGACGCACTTTTTCCTCCCTTCCGAGGGGTCGGACCCGTGTTCTCCTAATTGCGAGAGGAAATCTTTTTTTTATTTTTTTTTTATCGTCTTGTGGGGATTACGAGATAGAGCTGACAATACCTAATGACGTGGGAGTATTTACGAGCTCTTTATAATTCCCCTTTCAATTACACTTATTACAACGTTTATGATAGATAAAACGAATAGTTCTAGCTAATTCCAAGCTCCAATTTTATATTATTTTTTACGTCGATCTTATTCTGTTTTTCAACAATTTTTAAACTTAACTTTTTTTAACAGTCGTATATTTATCGAATGCATTTTTTCTATGGAAAAAAAGACGAGACGAGCTTTTTAGAGCAAAATCTAATTGTGTTTCTAAATAATAATCGCCTACAGGTTGTTGATAAAACAAAATTAGTTTATGTAATAAACGATAACAAAGTTTGCATTCCATCCTCCTTTCGATTGTAAAATCTTTATGAAAAACAAATTCATGCGAGGAAAGTGTATAATGTATACTCTCGTAAGCTTTCACTCAATTATATTGCGTAATTTTTTTGACGATAAACGTACTATAATGAAAACCTTTCGGTTAAAAATGGCGAATTATCAATTATGAATATTTATAAAGAACAAGTCTAAAGAAAAGCACGTTCCTTAAAAAAATTTAGGAAAAGTACATTTTTATCGCATTCTGACTTTTATCGCTTAATACGAATGGGATCTATTTTTGTTTACGACGCGTAATCGAGAAAATCATGAGCGACACTTTACATCACCCGAAATTAAAATGTTCAAAATTTTAATTCGACATATATTTTGTAATAAAACGATTGATTTAAGTAAAGCCGTGAATTCGTTTATTATAATATTTCAATGCCGTAGAAGAACTTCCGTAACGACAACGAAATTGCAGCATCGAAATATTCGAATTACAAAAAGTTATCTTTTAGAACGTTTTAATATTTCATGCCTTTTACATTGAAAATTAAACTAGTTTTTGAACCCTCGTGGCACAATACAGTAAAAAATTATACAACACCTTACAACTTCCTTTTATTAACGTTGTAATGAATTGATTTCCACGCAACAAAATACTAAAAATGAAAAAAAAACTCGTTCGCGTTCTCTTAGTCCAAGTAATGCATTCTCCGTTCGGACATAAAAGTAATAATTTACCTGAAAAAGTTTGTATTGTTTTTATTTATACAGCCGTTATAAAGTAATAAAATAAACAAGAATAGGATAAAAAACGAAAGAATGGAATATTCATTTTAACCAATAAAGCGAACTTTTTAATGGACGTAAGGTTCATGAAAGACGAGAATTACAAGACTCGACAAAACGCAAAGCTGTCCTTTGAGCAAAAAAATAGAAATCTTTTAATCCTCGGAATGTCCCAACCAATGAAGCAATTTTTTCACGATTTTTTGCACACCCACTGCTCTCGGATTAGCAGCTCGAGATTAACGAAAGATCTCGCATCTCGGGGCAAAATCTGAGCGGAAAAAGGAGGAAAGTCCTTTCCTTGAGCGGAAAGGGTTGAATAAAGAAAAGAAGAAAGCTGAAAAGCGAAAAAAGGGCCGAGAAAATTTACGAGAGCCGCGCTTGTCCCGCTACAGCGAGAACAATAGGCCGCGTTGAGCATTGGCTTTTTGTCCGCCGGGCCTGGGAAAAAAGAGTTGCAAGAGCTGCTCGGAGATGCTCAGGTAGGGCTCGCTAATCTTGGGCCCGGTCGTGCTTTTTAAGGTCTCGCAGGATCTCGCTGGGTCTCGCTGGGTCTCGCTGGGTCTCGCTGGGTGTCGCTGGGTCTCGCTGGGTCTCGCTGGGTCTCGCAAGGTCTCGCAAGGTCTCGCTGGGTCTCGCAAGGTCTCGCAAGGTCTCGCAAGGTCTCGCAATGCCTCGGTTCGGGTGTGGGCGCGACTCGAGGGCACGTCCCTCTTGCACAACGAGACTCCGGATCGAAGCGATAGAATCGGCGGAATTGGCCCTGCGCTTTTCCACGCTCCTCGAGGCAAAAAGAACAGGATTAAGAAAGGAAGAAAAGAAAGACGGAAGGAAGCCACCGACGGGGAGGGAGGGACGCCTTAAGCCTTGCGCTTCCAGGTTCAGGGATCAAGATCCTCCTACTTGGGATTTTACCGTTTAATAACATTAGCATAGGATTATGTCGAGGGAATTGGAGAAAAGCTAATAAATAGCTAACGTTTTCTTCGTTTTACGCGCTCGAGAGAATTCGCTTACGCAAACGAGAGGAGCGATTCGCGTTTCCAAGTTTCGAGCCTTTCCTTCCAGTACTCCTCCGAGGAATTTTAGTAATTGAATCGTTTATAAGGAATTTTCGTTTTAAAGCAAGATAAGTATTTTCAAAAGCAAAGCGACATTCTCTTGCGCTGCTATTAAAGAACTCGAATAACGACAAATTTGATTATTTATTACAAACGAGACTTCTTACTTCTCTTTCTTGCTGCGCAAATCTATTAATACATCATGATTATATACGAATAAATCAGCATTTTAATGAATAACTAAAATTCTTTGGATTGTAATATTACTGTGCACGGTTTACGGATTTTTATCTCGCAATAAGTAAACCACGAGAAGTATAGATTAACTATTAACGAATTAAAGCGTTTACTAAACGTAAGCTTAGATTAGATTTTATAAAACATTTAACATTTTTATCGTTAAATCTTGGTTGCATGGTGAAATCCTTCGGCAACCAGTTGAATTAAACCAGCTACAAATCAACGGATCAAATTTAACAAACCAAACTCGAACACCCATGGATTTTCACTTTCAAATATACCGTCGCTAATAATATTGTATCTTTTTAATATATTGTAATTTTATTTGGATTTTTCATTCGGATGTTTCGTTTGACAACGTTTAACCGTTAGTTTGTTAATAGCGTGTTTACTGGTTTTGGAACAGCAAATTATTCTTTACAAAAGCACATTATATAAATAATCGATTGAATTTTAAATTTTCAAATCTTTGTTACGTACTTTGTTGTACAAAATTTAATTTAATAGCTTCAAAATCGTCAAATTTTGCGTTTTTAATCCGGTTGTTTTATTTTTCGATATAGTCCGTTCAAATCATTCGTAAATAAATCCCGTTTATAATATAAAAAATACTAATTAAATAAAAATTTTGTTAAAGAAAAAGTTCACAAATAAGGATTAGAACAGATCGAATATATACTGTAGATGTTATTTATTTATCGCTATTGTATTCCGAAAGCTTATAATAATAACTTTAGCATCTATTTAAATAAAGATTTCTATAAAGAGAACGAGTCTCTTGAATAAGAATTTAACCAAGCAAAATTAAATATAGTTCTAACTGCCTAAAATTAAGAAGGGTTAAAATCTATATTAAATCCTAATTTACTTTTAATCTTTGAGTTATTATACATAAATTTAATATATTATCATAATTTCAAATTTTTATTTTTAATACAATAGTACACGTTTTATTTTTAATTTTATTTTCTAATATTCGTAATACTAAAAAACTAATGTTTCTAATGATATTCTTTAAATATTATATTTTTAATCGTGATTTAAGCGTATATGTATTATAACTGTATACGTATTTTAAAGTAATTTTTACAAATAAATAATTACATCTTTTTATAAAATAAATGCATTAAACGTATTATTCGTAAAGTAAAATGTATAAGAAATATTTTTTTTCAAATTTTATATCATGTTTTTTATGCAAGCTCGTAAAGTTAAAATTTTTTTTAAATTTTGATATCGAATTATTTTCAAATTAACTTTATGTTCGCTTAGCAAAATATAAAATTTGAATCATAAAATTGAACGTATTTTTATTCATCGTCGTAATAGTTTTACAGAATTGGGTAGCAAATTATATCTTTTTTATATTAAATCCAAACATATTCCTAGTAGATACTTTCAACTAAAAAACAATATTTTTGAAAATTAAAGATTTACATAAAATACTTATAACGATATTTTAAACATAGTTAATATATTAAATTCGCTCGAGTACAGGTTTTGAAAACACGCGTAAAGGTAAATAATTTATCGCTAAAAAATTACGTTATAAATAAAAAATAATTTATCGATAAATTTTTTATAAAAAAAAATAAACGATATTATCTTTTGGAACTAGTTATAATTTGAACTTAACGATAAGAACGTCAACCGAAAATCTGTTTTATATAAGATTCCCTGCTCTCCGAGAATGATGGTAATTAATCATACTTTTTCCGTCATAAATTTACGTATTATTGTAGGGCAATATACTGGATTCAATTATTTCTCTCGTTACGGTCGATGAAACTTAGCAAATACAAACCTTATCAAACAAAGCAAGGTAGTGTTTATCGAGTAGGAAAATCGTGATCGTCCCTATTTACATATGAAAACAATATTAAATATCAAAACAAACGTTCTTTCATTGATCTTCAAAAATACGAAGTATCCAAAGTAAGTTACATTGACAAAAGCTAACGCGAAACTAAATTATCTTAGATACGGCTTAGATACGATAACTAATTTGAAAAAAAAAAAAAAAAAAAAATACAAAATTTGGTTGGTATCAGCTTAATATCGTATAGGACAAATACGGTCTCGAGTATTTTTTTCGATGCATTGGAGATCCGAAAAAGCCATCGTCAAAAATGCACGAATCATCGAACGATCATCGAAGAAAACATTGTAAAGGTGTAGATACTTGGAAGTTGGAAATACACAAGTTAAAGAAGTAAAATAAAATTGTCGGACAAGATTCGAGGCGCTTGATTTATGGTTAAACGCGCGGAACTGGTAATGAGTCGTCGGTCGCATAAAAATATTTTACTTGGCAAATAAAGGCAACGAAATTGCGACAAGGGTAGAAAATTTAACGACGAAAGAAAAAGCAGCAGCGTTTTATTTAAAAAATGGCGCAGGCCTCGAACGAACCGATCGACGCGCTTCTGCAAACGCCATTACGAATGGAAAATAAATGATTACAGTTGGGTACATGATCTATGGAGAAAAGCAGCGGCGATCGTTAAAAGGAGTTCCCTCTCCGTCTCGTCTCTCGCAGAGACGCGCACCGAGACCCACCGAGGCGCACCGACGCGCACCGACGCGCACCGCCGCGCATCGACGCGCACACACACACGCGCATACACGCGCATACACGCGCATACCAAGCCCGACGGAATAAAAGCCGGTACGGTACGCAAGAGAAATTTCGATTTGTGTCCGAGCGAAAAATGAGATGGGGCGTCCGCCACGTACGATTCTACCGAGCCATCCTACCGAGCCATCGTACCAAGCCATACTACCAAAAACCATCCCACCCAACGCATCTATAGATTTTTAGGAGTTTTTCGTAAAAATCGTGAGCGAGGGAGGCATATCGACGCACCCCATCCGAGCTGGGGTGTTACACCCTCGCATTACGGGGTTAGCCGCCCCGCAGCCCTGCGGACTGCCTCCGAACCCAAATCACGAATCTGCCCCTAGAGAGAAGAGAGCAAAAGGAGAGAAGCTTCTTTACTCGACGCGGTACCGTATCCGAACCTAACTCCTAACCCATCACCGCGAGTCCGCCGATTCTCCACCTTCCTCCGAGCCATTTTCACGGCCCATTTTCACGGACCATTTTCCTACTTGAGCCTCGTCGTCTCACAAATTCAATGTCGCCTCGTTATTACTTTGTATCGCGCAATTCTATCCGCGCTTAGTTTAAACAAAACTTTTTTTACGCGTTTTCCGATATACATTATATTTCTTCTGTTCTTTTTCTTATTTAAAATTATACTACATTCCTTTGCTTTTTCCTTATAACTGTTTTCCGTTCACGATGCCCGGAATACAAAATTTCTTATTGATATAAATGCTTCCATGTTTCATCGACCGTACGATAAATTTCCTTGTATAGATGTAAAAATAGCTCAAAAATATTTGGTACTTACGTAGTAATTACAAAGAAAGATTATTGTATCACTCCGTTTTTTTAGGTAATATCCTACCAAAGATTCGTTCAACGAAAAATATCAAATTGTAAACTATTTTACAAATACAACGTTACAAATATTTTTATCGATTATTCTCAATTTGTACAATTTACGTTGATGAGCTATTATTTGTTATTGCGCGACGTAAGCGATAGAAAAATAAGGTTTGTAACGATTTATCGAGAATTCGTATATTTATTTATGATATATAATTTAATAAATATAAATAAACCCGATCGAATCATTAAGCTTTTAAATACTTTTAACAGATTAAAATTAAAGCGACGCAAGATACGAGAATTTTTTTTATTATAAAATCGTGTACACAATTGGTTTTAAAAAAATACAATATGAAATATTTTCGGTACAACGTAATAATAAAATATATAAAAACTCGATCGATAATTCATAAAATAGAAACAGAATCGGAAGAGCAGACAAAACAGCCTTGGAAAAATATTTTAATGTAAGTACCGAATTTAGTACCACGAATTTTGATTCTTAGATTTTAAATTTTACTTGGTTCCACGAATTTTTATCAAATTGTAAGCAATAACGTATAAAATTGATGTTATGAGAAATATTTGGTTGATATTACAAAAGTAGATTTGCTAAGATATAAAATAGTCATGACATTGACAATTTAACGTTATGAATTATCTTATGTAATGGAATAAATTCCAAAACTTTTAATTTTCTTCGTTATTAATTTATTAGTATTATAAATTATATTTTACTACAATCGCGAATAAATGCTTATTAATCTCGGATATAATTTTGAAAATTTTGAAAATAAATGTATTATCTTTAACATTTAACGTTATAGATCTATAAATTTTTAAATATAAGAAATATAGCCTCAGATTCATGCTTATATTTGGAAGCTCGTCTAAAATTGTATTCAATTATACAAAGTCAAAAGAATACCACAAATTTTATGAAATTATTTTCGAAATATCAACGTCCTTGAGTATCCTTTAAACAATTATTACATAGGAATAAAATGCGTAAAATTGTTTCTTGTTTCGTTTCTATATATTAATTTATTATTTTTGATAAATCGACTCTTTTATAAGATACAGTTTATTTATTTATATCCAGTAGATACAATTTTTATACAATATGTAACTTTTCTTTAATCATAATAAACAATGATTTTACATATAATAATTACTTATGACTAATATTCTGTTGTATATAGCGATCGAAGTCTTTTCTTGTTTTGTGCATTTGTAACGGGAGAACAAATTTTTTTATAACAATTTTATGCAGAAAATGGGTAATATTAAAAACTGTACATTCGATTTCTTTATACAATAACAGAATTCTTAACAAGAAGATAATAGTTAAAGTATTATCATTTCACTTTTGCTTCAAATTTTTTTTATGTATTAATTTGTAGATTAATTATAAGAAATCATACTCTTAATTTATGAATAATATTAGGAGTATTAGAAAACAAATATATTTATCTAAATAAACTAATACAATTGTGCAATTATTTTACACTTTCCTAGATAATATATTTTTAAATTATAAATAGTATATTTATGTCTACATATTTTTCTTATGCATTGAAAATACATTAAAATATATATTTTTTTCTTATAGATTGAAAACTAAAATAAATAAATAAATATATATATATATATAGGTATATATATATATATAGATATGTATATATATATATATATTAATTAAAAATAATCAAATACATATACAATAATATTTATATTAGGGTTTAAGCTTGTTTAATGTATCGTTGAAATTATTCTTTTAAACTGAAAACATTTTCTAGTTTGGTAAAACTATTCGTATCGTTATTTTAACAGTCGAATTTTCTTAAAAAATAAATGATATATTTTTTGTTGTTTCTTCGTTAAAGATTTGTTAATATTAAAATGAAAATGTTATTCGTAATTGTATCGTTGTGCATTTTATTTCATAAATATTTGAGTATACCTTTCAATGATTTATATCAATACGTTGCAACAACATGTGATTTATATTTGATTGCGTATACAAGTAAAAATGAATTGTAACCCAGAAATATTAACACTATCGATAAATTTATAGATTCTAAGTATTTTATGAAATACCGCGTACAACGAACAAAATAGCTTTTAGGTCGAGTCAAAATTGCAGATTAAATATTTGGAAGGAACACACGGAATTTAAAGTTTCGATTGCAATAATTACGTAATATATTGATACTCGTGTTCTATTTAAAATAACATAACGGTAGCGTAGAAATTTTTATAGCCGACGGGTAAACGTAGCTGTAGAGAGTTCCATTTTGTGCCACGGGGGGAGTACCACTACAGGATTCTCGTGCCGAGGCAGCGAAATAATAATTTTGCCGACAGAAACGAAGATTCGATCGAGAAGGAAGACGTTTAAAATACGAATTCTGGAACGAACGAACGAAATTGTTATATTATTTAACGGAAATATTTGGTAGCGTTGACATCCCCGATCGGAATTTTGAAGAAGGTTTAAATTTGTGAAAGCTTAAAAAGTTGTTGGATCAATATCGTTAGAAAGGACCGGCGACGAGTGAAATTTGTCGAAAGTTGTAATCACCGCACCCGATTCTTAATTCCACGAAGATTTTTTATAACCTTTAACAGAATTATTGTTATTCGTCGATGCACATCGCATAATCCATCGTTATTTCTAAGTTAAAGTAAACCCAAATTGTTCTCTTCTTTCGGAGTAATTTGCGGACTAAAGTTTATTGTATTTTTATGATCCCTACCTCATTACCCCGTCTCTCAATATTAACCATATTACTGATTTCTAATTAAATAAAATAAGTTTCTCGTAGGTAGTTAAACTTTCGAAGAGGAATATTTTCATAGAAAGAGTTTCGCGAAAGAACGTAGCGTCGATCACAATGTAAATACGATGAATGAAAGAATTTGCGGAAGAAGGAGACACGACGATCTTGAAAGTACGACCGTCTCGGGCCGAGATCACGTTCCAACAAGAAAATCGTAAAACAGTTTGGCAGCTTGGGTAGTTTGGGTAGTGCGGGTAGTGCGGGTAGTGCGGGTAGCTTGGATAGCTTGGGTGGAGGAGCGTCCATCGATATCGGGTAAGAAAATAGATTTATCCAATTATTTTTTATAAATTCGGTGACTTAGTTTCGGAAAGATCGTAAGAATTCGGTAAAAAAACTCCTTTGATAAAACAGATTCATTCGAAGAGATTTACCGCAACGAGAACCGAAAAATACTCGTTGAACGCCGGTAGTTTACGATTATTATCTCTTGGTTGTTGTCGTTGTTGTCGTTGTTGTCGTTGTTGTCGTTGGTACCGGTTTCTAATTCTAATAATCTACGATGCGGACGGTGTATTATTTATCCGCGTCGCGTCCGATGGATCAAAGCTTTGGTTTATTGTTTAAAAAGTATCCAAAAGGAAGGAAACGTACACGTTTTCCTTCTTTGGTTCGAGCGTTCGGTTCGGTGAAAGGCTGGAACATCGTCTGGACCATTCTTCTTATATTCCACGTTGGACGCGCGTAATTAGTCGTCGTCCTCGTTTCTACAATTTCCCTGCCCCGGCACATTTTGGAACGTCGGAATTCTCGGGCTCCCGATTCGTGAACCGTAGCAACGGCGCGTCCGCTTTGTCAAAAAATGGCTGGAAATATAAAAGGCTGTGTTGGATCGTTGGATCGAAGGTCTGGTACCTCAGGATCGGTACCTCAGGACCGGCGGAAATCGCCGGCCAAGCCATCGAGGATGTCGTTCGCGTGGTAGCCGACGACGAAGACGCTCGGCTGCGTCCTCGCGGCCACGATCATCGCCGCGGACTCCTTGAGGAGGTGGAGGGCGCAGCCGAGCATCACCAAGGCGAGGAACGCGGAGCAGGAACCGTCGGCGGCGGTCCAGTCGAAGCGCTGGACGAGGAGCGTCGCCCCGATGGTCGCGACGGAACCGACCGCGTTCGCCAACATGTGCCAGTAGAAGTTCCTCGCGGTCATCTTCCTGCACCTCGCGCGCTCGGCCTCGACCTCGGCGTGGGTGGGGTCGTCGTGCAGCAGGAGGTAAGCACCGAGGAGGTCGAGGAGGAGCGCGGGCACGGGGACGAGGTAGAGGAGCTCGCCCCGGTCGATCGTCGTCGGCTGGAGGAAGTCGCGCGCGGTCAGGTAGGCGACCACGAGGGTGTTCACGAGGAGCCCCAGGCCCACTAGGAAGTTGGTCTTGGCCACGGTCTCCACGTAAGTCAGGCTGTATCTTCCGGTCTCGCGCCAGTTTACGAAGAGCGAGGTCACCACTCCCGTGAGGATGATCCCGTTGAAGATCAAATGGGAGCCGTGGGTGAAGAGTCCGAGGCTGTTGGCGTCGATGGCGAAGCCGACCTCGAACACGGCTACGAAGTGGTTCAGAAGGAGGAGCATCGGCAGGAAGACGAGGTTCTTGGGCCAACCGCCGAACGAGAAGGACTCGATCCTCGACCGCCACTGCATCTTCCGGCCGTTCATCCCGGGTTCGGGGACTCCTCTTTTTTATTTCTGGAATACCCCGGGACTTCTCCGCGTTCGATCGAGGTTGTTCCCCGGTGTCGGGAACTTTGCTTTTTCCTCTCTTTTGGCTCGGCGCTTTCTGAAATTTTCGATCGATCGCCTTATTCGCGTGGAATGGACGTCATTTTTATATTTTTTTTTATAACTTTTGTCTCGTAATTTGCTTCTTGCGTTTTTATATTTTGCATCGTTGTCGACGTTTCGCGACGCATCTAATTTTTATTTCACCGTTTTTTATCATTTTTTATGATTTTTATCGGATCGACGCTGGGAAATTTTGGTGCCTCGTTAAATCTTTACGACGATTCGTTAGTTCGCGAAGTAGTTTTACTTAAAAATTTTCTTCTCTCGGATACTTTTTCGGACTCGCGTAGCGTTCGCGTATCGTTCGCGTATCGTTCGCGTATCGTTCGCGTATCGTTCGCGTAACTCGGCGATAGGTTACGTAACCCGATTTTGACAAACTTGTGTAATTAAGCCGCGAATTTATTTAATCTCCCGTAGCCAAGCAACTTACCTTGTACGTATTGAAAATGATCGTAATACGATAATGAAATACGTTGGAACGAAGTAACTGGGATAAAGTTAAGGCGCAAGGTTGAGTCTTTTATTTGAAAAGAGCCGTAAAACTGAGTAAATAAATAATATTGGCCGGAACGGAGCGAAGAACTATACGATAAGTTTGGAAAGGATCTGGAAAAGGTTAAATTGAACCTCCGAAAAGGTTTATGGGCGAGAAATTTGGAAAAAGTCAATTCCTAGAATAATATTCGTTCGAATAAATTACTAAAATTGGTAAGCACTTTGTTTTGGAAAACTTTGGAATCCGTGATCTTTTGATTGGAACGTTATAAATTTCTACGGTAACTTTTACACATTTGGAAAATATGATTTTAAAGACTTTTCAATCGAAATTCCGAGAATAAACGGGTGATATATAAATTAATCTAACCAAGCGTAAAATAAATGTTTACACGCGCGGATTATTCTATTCGTAATACATTATTTCGTCCATTAGATCGTCCGTTTTAATTTTTTGTTTTTTTAAATTCGCTTACTTTCGATACGTAAATTAATATTGTACGAAAAAAATGTAGCGATAATTTATTTTAATTTGCTTAGCATTAAATTTATTCCAATATACGTACACGGCATTCTTTTATAAGCACGGATTCTCTTTTTCTCTTTTCCGCTTTCTCGTTACGCTCCGTTTTTATACGAATTTCTGTATAGACAAGAAAGACAGAAAACTTGTAAGCTTTTTATTACTCACTGGTAATTAATTGAATCTGATAAGCCGATTAGTAAGATAAATCATTTAACGAGTTAAGGAAATTCATAAAATTGATTGAAATTACGAAATACGACGATATTTAAGTTTTGGTACAAATATTCGCGATCGATCCGAGTAAAGATTAAAAATCTTGTCGATTAATTTTGAAAGTTTCTTTCGGCGGTTGAGAACAGTTGATCGGTTACTGGTTAAAAGTATGTCTAATTTTATCGCTATGTTTATACAAGTACAAAGTCCTCGCCGAATTTCAAAAGTGAAATATATTTTTTACTACAGATTTCTTGCAATTTATTTACTCTTCTTAAAACGAAAAACCTGTTCTTTTTTCTTTTTTCTACTTACGGGAGTTACAAATACGTGGATGATCAAAATTTTTTAAGATAGTTTCGAAATAAAATAATTCGCCGTGTTTCGGTGAACGATAATTTTTTGAAAAAGGAACGAAAAAAGTATGAAATATTTTTAAAACTGTTTCTTTATTAATTAGATGATACAATAATGAAGCGATATAAAATTTATCGCACGTTGTAAGAGAACATGGATTTACGGTAAACATACCCAACTTACTTTTCCATGTTTTTATTTTTATTTTTTTCCGTTACACTATCGAGGAGTAAATATACGCGTATAGCATTCGAACATTTTTAATAATAACGTTTATATTACATGGCGTGTCGAATTTTTACGTTACATCGTACGTACGTGTAATGAAAAAAAAAAAAAAAAAAATCGAACTACATCGTAAATAATTTCTAACGACTCTGTATTTTTAAGGAAGCATGTATAAACGACGTAGTAGATCAAGTTTCTTTTACACTGAAAAGAGTTGATTGTAACGTGGGAAAATGAAAGCGATCGATAAGATAAGGATTGGCACATCGATATTTACGATTCGTGATATCGAAGAAATTAATTCTAGATATAAAATATAAATCTTGACTGTTTAATGTAAAAAATATCGACTATCGTATACGAACTCGCGCGAATAAAAAAAATTCTAAAACGATACGGAGGATTGTATGGATATCGTTAGACCGATAATATCGATACGATTTAATTTGCATATTTGTATATTGTTTTATTGCAACATTCGGAAGCATCTCTAAAGTACGTTAGTTTTTCGATACGATTAAAAGTTACGAGTAAAAATAAATGTAAAAGAGTAAAAGAGGAAAAAATGACATTGGGTAAGTAAAGGTGAAAATTAAATTTACCACACTTATATGAGTAAGTAAACAATATATTTACCGTTACAGTTATTGCTAAGGCACTTATTACCGATATAAAAATGTACGTCACAAATGATCGCCGATGAGCATATTTAAATACTGATAATAATAAAAAATAAAATGAAATAAAAACAATAGATTGCGTTTCCTTTGTAATCTCGCGGTAATACAAAGAGCATTTTGACCCCCGCATATGCACCTGGAAACATGATCACGACAATAATTAAAAAACGTACGTATCTGCTGTGTTTGCATTAAAAAAAAATGTATTAAATGATTGGTAAGAATTAGCGAGACACAAAAATCATGACAAAATTCGTTACACAAATAAATCACCGTCATCGCTGACTGGACGAAAAAAAAAATACAAAGCTTCCCTCGACGAAATCTAAGTGCTCAGTTTAGATTCTAAGCAAAAGGATATTACAATTAAAAAGTATCATTACCGGCTAAGAGAGAAAAAAAATTGTTGAAATCATACGTAATACGAGTTCGTAAAAATAGTGAACTCCTGAAAGAAATCGATAATCGAATCCGTCATATTGTGTCGCGCTTAAAGAGAGAAGCTATTCCATTGTACACAGCTAAGATAGAAAACGAAAAAGTATACGTTGATAGAATTCTGGTGGCTGTGCGAGTGGCTTTTTCGAATCGATAGCTGCAGTTAACGTTTGATTAGTATTCTCTTAATATTTATAAATATATATATACATACATATACATATAATTATACATATCATTTTTCACTAAAAAAAAAAATTTGCCAAACAAACGCATTGTTTTTACAAAGATCGGTATTCTTGCGATCGACTCGCTGTAAAAGATGATTATTAATGACTTTGCTAATAATCGTGTTTTACTCGCGATGGCGATTACAGCGCAGGAAACTTTTCCGCGTAGAAATAAAGGTGTCGAGGCAAATTGAAATCGCGAATCCAAAAATGAGAAAAGCGACATTTACGAGAATAATTTTCAAGCTGTTGTTTCTTTTTTCAATGATCGAAGGCAAAAACGAGCGCTTTCGAATGAATTTCGAACATTTAATCGCGTGCGATCGATATTGTCGGCTTCTCTCGCGCGACGGACAATCGGTTCGGTCGATAATTTTCAGGAGAAGCGCGGGAAATCGACTCGCGCTCGAACTTTCGTTATTGCAAAGAAACCGGACGCGAGCCATTTCTTATAATCAATGCACACGCTTATCGATAAAGCACGGTACAAAAGGCGGTTGTCGCACGGCCGGCGACTATTACATATCCTTTTTTCTTAAGGCATTCGACGCTCAAACCCTTAGAAAAGAGTAACTTTGATAAAAACTTGTTTACGTTATTTAACTTTCATCGTTCCCTTCGCTTTCTCCGCGACTTTTCCGAAACGTGGGAAAAAACGAGAGAATATTTTCATGGATAAACGAACACTCGCTATGTCTCGTTATGTCTCGTTATCAGTAACAAGAAAATCGCATAATCGCATATACTTCGTTACAACAATACCTTCGAGGTTTAGTTTCGTTCATCGTTCGCCAGTGATCCGAGAGAATGACACATTGAAATCGAAAGACGTTCGAGTTTTCGGGAAAGTGGTAAAAAATATGCCAGTCTGCCACGCGCACTTCCTAAAATACATTTATAAAAGAAAACGTGGACGTCGTCGGTGTCGTTCTCGCTCGAGATCGCGCGAATACATGCTAAGCTGCCATAAACTTAATTACATGTAAAGGTGTAATATCAAATTTACCGACATTATTCGATACATGAAAGAAAAAAAAAACGAGCAGTCGATACATGAAATTAATACATTGTGTTTTCTTAATAAACAAAAATAAAGAAAAGAAAGTACATTAAATCGGTCTGTCGTCCCGTTTCACATCTCCGTAAAATAGGAGACAGGCTCTCGATAAGCCCTTAAAACTAAAAATATTTCGACATTCTGTAAACATCGCGTAATTTCCTTTCCTTAATAACTCTCGTTGTATATAGCTGCGCGATTGCATCATATAAGACGTAAGAGACTTTTACGATCTAACAAATTTTCACGTTGTCTTTTCGTTTTTTTCTTTATCTTCGTTCCAATAACTGGTAATCCGTAACAAGTATAGACTTTATATATAAAAAAAATATATATATTTTTATTTTGCTTTCGCACTGCTTAATCTTCAAATATTTAAAAGTTTACCTAAAAAACATGATATACGCTTTTCAACAATTGCTAATTGTTCGCACAAACAAATTGATATGGACGGTTATTACCCTTAAAATGCGACAAATCCCTGTCGCCGGGTTTTGTATAATTGATTGCAAGGTCAAGGCACTTGGTTAACTTACAAACATCGTGTAAAGGCTACGGTACGCGCTCGTATCGACGTTTCATTTTTTGCTTAGCGATTCCATACGTATTTCGCCTCTTTTAAAAACTCTAAATTCGAACCTTGTTTTATTGCTAAAAAATGCTTCGTTTCTTGACGTTACTGTCCTCTCGTCGAACGTCGAACGTCAAGCGTCAAACGTAAAACGTGAAACGTGAAACGTAAAACGTAAAACGTGAAACGTGAAACGTAAAACGTAAAACGTAAAACGTAAAACGTAAAACGTAAAACGTAAAACGTAAAACGTAAAACGTCAAATCATTAAAAGATAAACCTTCGATTTTGATTAAAATAAAATTATTTTAGAAAGCTCGACTTTGAGTTTTTCCTTTAAAAATAAACAAAAGTAATAAAATGTGGTGTCGATTAAGAATGCCTATGTAAATACTTAAAATCCCTTTTGATCCGATATGTCATGATATCAGAAGCTATTTTAGTTCGATGAATCAAATTAAATAACGAGGTTCGCGGACACGGACAGGAACGTCGTTTAATCTCGCCTGTAGCTACTTTGGCCTCTTTCGTTTTAGACCTAACTTTATGCACTTAAAGTAGTTGTATTGCCCAAGTTAGAATTTTTCTTTCCCGACTTAATTTTGCGCATCATTGGCTGCAACGGGTGGAGCTATTTACACAAAGTTTTATTGGTACGCGTTCGCATTTTTTAACGATTGAAAATGCGTAGACGGACTTTGTAGGCTCTAAAAAATTCGATGAGTTCTTATGCACTTATGTCCCATAAGGAGTATTGACTGTCTCTCACTCGGCGTAGAGTCCCTTAGATATAAGCTTCGAGTTGTCCTTCGATGCGTCCGAGACACCCCCGAATCCGGTATTGCCAAGGACACTACAACCACGTGAGAATATTCTCCGGCTTGGTGGTGTTGCCCACTGGATTTATCAAAGACTGGACATCTTCCAGGATGTCGCTGCTGAAATCCTCGCCAAGCTGAAACACAAATGTCGCGACGACGATATTTTTAATTGCGTACACTTATTATGCACGCGTGTCGTGAAATTACGAAAGGACGCCTCGACCCAAACGATCCAAACGATTACATTCTTTAAAAAATCTCGTTAAGACTCAAATTATATTTTCCACCGATTTTCTTATCGTTTAAATTACAATTTTTCCATTCGAGATTATTAAGATTAATAAATGCAACTTGGTCGTATAATTCTTTTCGTGCCGTTTCGCGATAAACTTTACATTTGTAATTAAATTTAAAAGCTATCGGATAAATTAGAAAACGATATTAATCGTCGATTAAAACTGCAATTTAAATTTTACTAAAGAATAACGCGCAATACTCGCGAATGTTTTTAAAAAAATATGAGCCATAAGATCGATATTTTTAAATAATTGAAAGTCAATTAGTAAGAATAAGCGGTCCATTAAATTTTTACAATCATTGTATATTTCTTTTAATCGTCGATAGTCGAGATAATACAAGAATAAAGCAAGATTTTTAATTTAATTTCGGATAGTAGCAACTCGAATGATGGATCGATACGATCGAATGACTTAATTACTTGCGGCTAAAAAAATTTTAGGTGGAAGGAGGTGGAAGGAGGTTGAAGGGGGTTGAAGGAGGTGGAAGGTAGGAGCTTAGTGACGTAACGCGCGACGCAAATTATTATTAAATTATTATTAAGTTATTATTAAGATATTAAAATTTCGTTGAAATACCTGCAAAGATGGAACCAGATCATCGGTCGAATCGATGTTATCGCTTAATGTTGATAAATCTGGCGTTTCCATTGGAGCTCCTTCTATACAAAATTTTTAATCAATATAAACTTAGTTTTTTTTCGGTTTTTTAATATTTAATGGTCTTACGGTTAACCTAATAGGTACCGACCACTTGTGCCATCCATGTTATCATCGATGTTCGCTAAAAAGTCTTCCGGCGTGTGAGGTAGAGAATAAGCGGAGCCCAGACCCAAACCACTGTCCGCGCTTTCTTGTCTAGCGTGTTGTTCGTTGATTCCAGATAAAAATGGATCCATCGCGGCATCCGTTGTGCTTTGTCGGAGCATTAATTCTTGCTACAACGATCAAAACATAGTTAGCAGATACGAGCTATCTACGAAGCGATTGCGCCGAGTCTCGTCGCTCTTCTTTTATACCAAGAGACTATCTTGATTCAAGATACTCGATTTGTTAGAAATCATTTTTTACTTGCGATCGAAAGCGCGAGAAACTAATATCGAATTAATCGAAAATAATAAGATTCGACGGTCGAAAATGAAAACTTGGAACGCAGCTTCCTACGTTCGCTGTAACGGTCTCTCGGATAAAAGTCGAGTTATTGGACTGGCCGAACGGATAAAGTAATTGGAAGGAGATATTTACCGAACTGACCTGTCGCATGATCTCTTGCTGCCTTTGTTTCAAGCGCTCGCGTTCCATTTGGAGAGATTGAAGGCGTAATTTTTGTTGACAAGCTTGGAGCGTTTGACTGCTTTGGATACCGCCACCGGCCTGTTGTTGAATCTGCCAATTTTGCGGTAACATGGCACCAGAAGTCGGAGCTCTTTGAAGATGCGTTGCTGCAACAAATATGTAACTCAACGTTAATATACGGACCAAGCTTCGGACCAAGCTTCGGACCAAGCTTCGGACCAAGCTTCGGACCAAGCGTCGAAAACAACCGCAAAATTTCCTTCGATATATCCAAAACGCGACAATTTTATTCTCGTCGCAGGTTTTACGATGGAAAATCGCACCGCGAGAAAACAGCAAAGGAATCGAATATTCGAACGCGACCTTACAAAGAAGTTACAAACGGTTCTTAAAAACTTCGGGATATTTCTACATTATCGACCGATTCGTTTATGCAAATACATACGGCTTAGAAGTTGTACGCAGGGAAGAAAAAAAATGTACGAATGTACAAACCTCGTTCGTAAACAGGCAAATATTCCTTTATTTAACTTTGCGTTAGATTCCGTCCCGCATAGTTTGTACGCGTTGAAACGTAACGGAGCGAACCATTGCGATCTCGAATATGATACACATGATGTAAATCGACAAAGTTCGATTCGAAATCGTTCCAATTAGCTTAATTGAATAAGTGCTTTCGAATGCATTACGGTTGAATCGAACTTTTGATAAGCCAAACTAAATTTTTCAAAGAGCAGGATATCGGATATCAAGGCGGTAATTCCTATCTTATCGACTTTATTTTATTCCGCAATTTTAATTTCTAATAAATAATTTGCATACAGCGGAGCATTGCAATTAATAGGACTGGTATCCGAGTGAAAAGAGAAATTGATTTACAACGTCGTCCCGGTATCCGTAATGAGAAACACAGAGTCGTTTTGTATTGTATTAGAAAGACAGATAGGTAGTTTCGCTTCTGTCATTGTGCGCGCGACGAGATAGATAGATAGAGAGAGAGAGAGAGAGAGAGAGAGAGAGAGAGAGAGAGAGAGAGAGAGTAAACGAAAGAGAACGCGCAAGAAAAATATGAGAACTGCGAGTATTCTGTCGCAGATAAGGCCGAAAAGGCAATAGAAGCGATAAAGCAGCGACGAATGCAATTTCGAACGATACTAAAAAAGAATCGATCGACGCATACTACGGATAAAACATTATCTGGAGCGTAAGAGAGTGAAAGGAAAGTAGCTTTGGAGTTTGAGGAGTGGCGAAGAGGCGAAAGAGGAAAAAACGAGACTTACGGATTCGCGGGTCGAACCAGGAGGTGGTGCGCGCCTGGTGGTTGATAAAGTAGATCTCGCCCTCGGGTGTCCTCGCCTGCTCCCATCCGTCGGGGAGCGGTCCCAGGGCGTTGGTGCCAGCAGCTGCTGTGCTCGTCTTGCCGCTCTCGACGGCTGCGGCGACCGCAGCGACGCTCGCAGCTGCGGCAGTTTTCCGCGGGTCCTCCCATGTCGTGGTCCTCGTCAGGTGGCTGTAATCAGACGAACTTTGATTAGCTTCGCCGGAGAACGTCTCTGTCCGAACGGGCCGAGGCCATCGCCGGATGCTGGACGATCGGGGAGTAGGCTTCTTCCCCGCGTCGGTCGGTCGGTAAAACAGAGATTATTTCTCGCGCCGTCAACAGTATTTCAAGGCCCCGACCCCTTGGCCCTCGTTTCTAGTCGGCGGTCGGCGGTCGGTGATCGGCGGTCGGTGATCGGCGGTCGGCGATCGACGGTCCGCGACCCGCGGGAACCTCCTCGGGAATCCCCGAAACGATCGCATGGCGTTTTTTACTAACTAATTTTAGCTGGTTTCGTACTTCTTCTTTACCGCTCGAACCGTTTCGGGAAATCGCATTTTTGCTTAAATCTTCGATAGATTACTCTACGTTTAGCCTTTCAAAGTCGATTAAACATTACCACGATGTTCGTCGTGTGAATCAGGTGAATCAGGGTAAAAAAAATACATAATAAATACGTAATAAACGTTTTGAGGTTCTTATTCGATAAAAAAAATATTGTACTTTTGATGTAAGAATTGTAAGTTTGAGTTGGTTGGTTTACGCGAGCAACGTAATCGTTTTACACGCGCGAACAACGGGATTTTTAATCCGAAGAAAGAAACACTCACCCGAGTCGTAAGTAATTTGAAAAATTCGATCCTAAAATATATCGTACGACTTTCGCGAACTTTCTACACGGTGTATAAAATTTCAAAGGCAACGTTGTCGACGCGGAGTCGGTTTTTCGATTCGTAAATTAGTCGTACGCGTACGATTGAAGCGACGAAGAAAGCGGAGACGAGATACGTCGCGATACGTCGCGATACGTCGCGATACGACGGGCGTACTTCTGGGATTGGAAAATCTGGGGGGAGGGGGGAGCGTCGGCGTGAAATAAAAAAAGTTGCGGTACGGGGAGGTGTGGGGTGGCGAGGGAAGGCGAGGGGAGGAAGGGCGAAGGTGAACTCGGGCGAATCGGAAATCTATCTTTATCGAGCGAAGCGACGGGGGGTGGGTTCGAGTCTTGGTCTCGTTCTCTCCTCTCGTTCTCTCCTCTCGTTCTCTCCTCTCGTTCTCTCCTCTCGTCGCTCCTCGCTCTCCTCGCTCTCCTCGGGCGGGCGGAGGCGATGGCCGCGTCTAAATTTCAATGCCGCGCTCGAGAAACTTCCGACGACGCCGCAGTTTTCCGGAGCGCGGCTCGAGGAGCCCCAAGGAGAAATTTTTCGCGTCGCGCCACGACCGAATTGGCCGGGCGAGTGCCCCACCCCGTGGACGGCGCCGGGGGCAGCGGCGGGGGCGGCGACGGCGGCGACGGCGAAGTTAAGGTCGTCTCTACGAGGCAGATCGGCCGGCTCTCGGCGCTCGGAATGTCCAAGCGCATCGCGCTACGACGGAAATAGGCGGACGCGCCAACTCGCCTGACGTCAGAGTTCGCATGGCGCGCCCGACCGCGAGAACGCGGCGATATATATAGGAGAGGCCCGAGCGACGTCGGAGCCGAGCCCGGGAGTTTCCCGGACTCCTCCGGGGTGAACGGCTCGGGCACTCGGTTTCGCTTCCCCGCGGTTTTCGATTATCTCGCGATAACGGTCGCACCGAGTTCCCGTCGCGGTTTCCCTCGTCATCTAGTGTTGAACGAGTGGAAATTTGCGCTCGCGGGGAACCGTTCATCCGACGTCTCCTCGAAGCCGCGCACGTGCAAATATACCCTGCAAAATACACTGCAAAATACACTAACCATATCACTTTGCACGTTCGCGCGAATTCGGTTCTTTCCGAGTACGCGTAATTTTGTATTTCAATTAAATCGGAGTCATCGCGAGTCGCGCCCCGAGTATCTCGTACGCTCCGAGAAATTTCGTTCGTTCGTTCGTTCGTAGGTACCGAATGAGGACGGTCGGAAAAGCATCGATAAAACACGCGCGGATAATCTTCTAATTTAACCTAAAAAAAAATAAAAGAAAATGAAAAAAAAAAAACAGTATACGCTTATAAACGGAAACTCGGGCGTATTTGCTTTATTCGCATCCGCGTTGAGCTTGAAAATACGATCACCTTCCGTATCGAATAAAATTTCTTCAACTGCGTTATATATATATATATATATATATATATTATTTTATCTTTCGCAGCTTTAATTTTATACGGACGCGCGATCGTATTCGGATAGGATTTCCTCAAAAAGACTACCGATAAATTACGATAAAAATTACCCTGGAAATAACAAATGACGCGTTAAGTTTTAGCGTGGCTTACGTGAGGTAACGCGTAACTTTTGCCTCTACGTGAGAATTCCGCGTGCTTTTGTTGAACTGGAAAAAATATTTCACGCGAGTTGATAGATTATGCGACGAATCTACGTATGGCTTATAATTATTTAATTATCGGTTGTAAGAACATTTTATGCCGCTTTTTACGTCTGGAAATTAAATTACTATTAAGAGTAAAATTAATTTTCAACCATTTATAGAAACGTTCACAATAAAAGACGTACATTGTTTAAGAAAAACCTCTGGCGAATGAAATTTCTGCGGTACGGACGCTAATTAAAAATAGTTTTATACGATTACGCACAGTTATTATTAATATACGTTATCTAAATTTGTAGGATTTGCAAATAAGTTTTGATCGCTTAAAAAACTGGAAAACATTTACCATCGAAGAACCGATGTTCGATCGTTGCTACGAACGTAACGTTCGTAACGATTTTTCTTTAATACAACGATTGAAATCACGCAACGAAGGTCGCTAAGTAATATTCGAAAGATACTCGTACGAAAGACGTACGATCGCTTTTTCGTTGTCGCTCGATAATCGACGATTCGTCGAGATAAAACGATCGATTTACTTGTATTTACGGTGTTATCCGAACGCTTTAACTCGTAAAGGTAAGATATCCGCGAATCGAGCACTATTTTATCTAGTTACTGACCGATAAAAAAAATATAAAGTCTCGAAGGAAAGAATCGATCGATTTTTAATCGATGATTACGAACGTTCCATTATTTTTTTATCTAAATCAACGTTCGTCGTTTATTTACGTAACTTTTACCATCGGATACTCCGTCACCGAGCAAAATTTCCTCTGGAATAATGGAGATTCCTCCATTATCGACGGGTTCAAAAACTTTCCTTGCAACGTCTCGAAGCAATTTAAACATCGCGTACAAAACAGTTTCTTTTTTAAATTTTCTGTTTTCTTCGATTAACCTTTGCGTACCGAACATCAAATACGTTATTAACGAGAACAATAATTTAAAGTGGCTCGATTTTTTAAAAACTTTATTATCGTTTTTACGATACTTTTAATTATATAATTATCCGACTACGATAAAAATACAAATTCCGCTACCGTATTATTTAAATAACATTTACATTACCGAGTAATTCGTTAATTAGTGACTCTTCGCTTTATACGAATCGTCGCGATGAAACTCTCAAAGTTGCGTTCGATATTTTTTTTTCTATCGAAACGCAACAGTGGGAGAATCGCGTTGAAAATACGGAATCTAACCACTAATTTTTCATAAAATGCTTTAATTTAAAAACTACGTAATTCGTATACACGCTAATTATTTAATTAAGGGGGGGACAGCGCTCGTTTCGCGCGTGGAGGTAATATTTGAAAAGGTACAGGCTACCGGAAAAATGAAAAAAATTACACCAATTTCGTAGGCGATCGCGACACGTAACTTTTTCAGCTTTCGTATATCGGAATGATTTGGAGAAAGAAAGCACCACACGGTTGGGTTGGAGTACGCGGCAACAAAAAATAAATTTTCAGTCTCCATAGTCGGAAAACGCAACTCTGAATTTGAAAAGACTTTTACAAAAGCCGCAAGAAAACTCATTAGGGAACATAATTCCTTAAGTACGCAGCGTCATAAAAGTGAATGAACAATTATGAATGAAAGCTGAGGAGCGCGCTTTGCAGGCGGCAGTCAAGGAATGTAGAAATCGACTCGAAGCCTTTGTCGTTGGCTCACCAGCGCTCACCAGCGCTCACCAACGATCACCAACGATCACCAACGATCATCAACGCTCGCACACAGACTCGCGACTCTCCCACCCGCTCACTCCCTCTCTTTATGAAGTTGTGTTTATGAAGCAGCGGAGGAGCTTCTTGGCTTAAAAATATCATAACGTCGTCGGTCAAATTTTTTTTCTCCGGCGACGTCGTGGTAGTCGTCGTGGTAGTCGTCGTGGTAGTCGTCGGTGTCGTCGACGTCGTCGACGTCGTCGCCGAGACACAAAACAATAGCGTGTGGATTGCACGCGAGCTACTCGAGGACGTCGCCGTAGTCACGGGCTTCGTGTACGTGCACGAGCCGAATAACCGACGGGAGAAAAGGAGCAAAATCTCGGGCCGTCGGCGGCGGTTGGCGCGCCGTCCGAAAATACGGGCATCCACGACGCCGCGACGCTCAGAAAAGGGGATAAAGAAATCATGAGAAGATATATTTTTGCGCGTGAAAAAATCACGGGATCCGCCCGATGGAAAAGCGGGAACGAACCGACGGCTTTATTTTCGGCCTCGTCTTGCCTTTTTATTTTCATGTATGCACGCGTGCGCTTGTACGTATATATATATATATATATATATATATATATATATAAATTTTTTTTCATCGAGACGAATTTCCTTGTGCATTTATTTCAGGTTGCCCAATCCTTTGTCGCGCAGAGTCGCGTTGTGACATTTGGAATATCGATTAATGCTCGGCCAGTTTACAACGTTTCGCTCCGTAATATTCGATTAAAATCATTTTTTGCCTTTTCGCATCGATATTTATCACGGAACTTGAGAAACTTATCTCGGAAATTAATCGATTTGATTATTTTTAGTATTCGAACGGGTACTACAAATTTTTAATCCCACGTTTCGGAACGCGAGTAAATTATATTTTCAAAAATCTTCGATGAATCCAACCTTAAAATATATCGTTTCAAGGGCTATTATGTTTCTGTGAAAATGCCTTTTCTTCGAATTCGCTTCGTGCAAGGTTACTCGTATCTATCAATTTATTAACTTTTAGAAAACAACTTTAAAGATTTTAAAGCGATAAATTCTTCGAACCATGAACTATTTATATATTATTATATAAATAGCTCAAAGGAGTCCTATCCAATAAATAGAGATCGAATGTTTATGTTCCATTAACAAAATATTTATACCGCGCAAAGTATTCGCAACGATTTGCCGAACGATATCGTTTTATCGTAATTAAATTTAAATGCCTATCCGTTAAAAATATTATTTTCATGGATATTAATTTAAATTTCAAGTGTAAGGTTTCGTCCGAAAACGCAAACGTTTCGCTTATCTTGACGTACGCGAAGATTGATACCGAGACGGTGTTTCTAATTCGCTTATTCTACATCGGAAAAATATAACAAAAATGACTATATTTGAGTTATCGCGGGGTGAGATTCGTTACAAGCGTAAAAATCATTCGTTACAACGTATCGGTGAAATTTTGATGACGCGAACGAAACGTAGGTTTCGTAAAAAATGACGCTTCGAACGAGAAATTTCACCGTACGGTAACGATAAATTTCACGAGCGTACGAGTAAATTGATAAAT